>OX375874.1:136377833-137577833 GCA_947359465.1 Metellina segmentata | reverse complement strand
GAAAGATGCCAGAAGTGTTGATTTTTTATGGTGCAAGGGCCATATTTGGCCTTGTTGCAATAGACGCATGATGTACAACATCAAGTAATACATGCACAAAATGAAATTTTTACTGGCACAGGAGAGAGAAATACAATTACAGAGGAATCACACCTGTACTTCCTACAACTCACAGGTTGCTAGTGCAGTGGGCATAATCATTCTGCCACAACCAAGGAAAGACGGAGGGACAACCTAACCATTTACCATATTAATTTAAAAACAAGCTAACCCAAAGTTATTCACCATTTAACGAAGCAAATGAACAGTACAAAAAAGGGATATAAATAAAATATGCAACTGACCGAGAATTTTCATCTGCCCGTCAAAAAGTCAATTCCGTTGGGTAGCACTTAAAAACAAGCTAACTCAACGTTATTCACGATTTAGCACAACAAGGGAACAATACATTTCAAAACGGGATATAAAATGCAGGAACAATAAGTAAATGAAGAGCCTTCATCTGTCCGTCAAAACGTTTATTCCGTTGGATAGCATTTAAATACAAGCTAACTTAAAGGAACAAAACAATTTGCGAAACAAATGGATAGGAATGAAAATCTTCAATAAATTAAAATATTATTGCTTACTAAAATTTGGCTTCCAAATACAAAACATTTGGTCGGCACACAAAAGACCACTACTCAAAATTCCTTGTCCTTCCGCTTTCATGCATCTATACAATCCAAATGGCAAATGCTGATCTACAGCAGGACTGCTAGAATCCTACATTAAATTGGCGACAAGAATAGCGAAATCACCAAAGAAAGTTTGCTCATGCGCATTGCATTTTCGGCTCCTTTGAAATGTCTCTCGCTTGTCTGGAGTTCTTACTCCATTGAGGCGCTCGTATTCTACGAACTAAAGCGGATGGAGACCGACCGAATCCTAATGTTAAAACTTACAAAAATCGCCGATAGAGGGCCTATACGTTTCGTACTTTTCAGCGGTAAGGGAAAAATACTTTAGGGAGGGATATTCGTACAAATGGGGAAAATCTCCGCGTGTTTCATTCAACATAAGGATTTGGTCTGTCTTGATTCTAGCTGCCGTTCCCGCCATGATTTTTTGTCTCATGTTCTTCGGAATTAGCTCAGATTTCTAGCTGAAATTCAAAAGTATCGTATTTTCTTTGTCATATTTAGTTCATGATTTTGCATAATTTTATATTTTCGTAAACTGTGTTTCTCTTTAAATAAGTTAATTAGCGTTTAATAAAATTACGATTTTCGTTGATCCGCCATTTTTTTTTTCATCACTGATTTTAAAGCGTAGTATTTATGTTCCCCTCGGATTAATTACTAAGCGGGTGGAGTGGTCGCAAACGGGACTGTAGCGCCAAGGCGTTTGTTTTGGTCGCCAAACCAAGATGGCGGAGATCGCCATAACAAGATGGCGCGGTGTCCATGTAGCAAAATTCACACTGTGAACCTTTGCATAAATGGATTTGATAGTAATTTCTATGGATATGATAGCAATTTTTATGGATTTGATAGTAATTTTTTGCGAAATGGTATAGAAAAATTAAACTTACCCTCATTTTGTCGCCACATTATAAATCGCTAGAAAATTCGATGCACGAAAGAATATTCGTCTTTTAACGGAGGAATATGCCCGGATAATCTCTCTCAACGGTCTCAATGTCACCGTGTTATAGCGGCAGCAAGTACATCTGCAAATTTGCTACTGCCTACATTAGTTGCGGGAATAGTACCAAACTCCTTGAATCCTTTCGGCAATATGCTGCACATTCCGCTCGTGATCCACGAACAGCCTCAAAATGCGAATCATTGTCAAGCTTCTTGATCTCGGATATTCTACGCCGTTGTTTAAAATAAATATAGCCCTGACAATGGAAGCAAATATATTCATGGTAATCAGAGTTCGCGAACGGCTCATTCTCAACTTGAAAAGAAGTAAACACCAACCTTTACACAAAAAAACACGGTAATTAACTGGTAATTTTTAGTTAACGTCGTACTAGAGTAACACAACGGGCTTCAAAAAAAAAAAAGACGGAGTAGTTAAACAAGAAAAAAATGCACGAGGAACGATAAAACACAGACCACGGTGAAACGATAAAAAACAAAGTGGCGGATTAAGCGTCGTTATCTCTTATCGTTAAACGAGAAAAAAAAAATCTAAACCAATCGGAGCACGTTTAATTTCACTTCAAAACACGTTTTAATTCCAATCAGATAGCGTCTTTAATCCTAATCTTCTTAATAGGGTTGCCATAAAAATATCCAAAAGGGAAGGTTACCACATTGGCGAGAAAAAAGGACTGTCCCGTTTGCTACCACTCCACCACTAAGCGAAATTCAAGTACTTTTTGTTTGTCATATTTAGTATTGATTTCATATTGTCATTTCTGTTCATTAACGTTTTATAAAATTAGGATTCCCTCTAATCCGCCATTTTTTTATTTCGCTAATTTGTTTTATATTTATTCTTCTAATTAGAGTGTTTTAGCAATTCATTGAATTATTTGTATACTGTAACAATCTGTTTGTTTTTAGTTTAGTTAATAAGCGTTTGACAAAATTAGGATTATCTTTCATCTCTCATTGTTTTTATTTTCATCGCTGATTTTGATGCATAATGTTTCTGTGTTCTCATCGGATTAATTACTAACCGAAACTTAAGTATCAATTTTTTATTTGTAGGTTCGAGTTTGTATTGTCATTTTCTATTCATTAACGTATAAAATTAGGATTCCCTCTGATCCACCATTTTTTTATTTCGCTAATTTGTTTTATATTTACTCTTCTAATAAAAGTTTTCTAACAATTCACACACATTTCACTTCAATGCATTTCGTTTGGATTAATTAACGATTGGATAGTTGTTTTGGTTTATTAGTAAATTGATGTTTCATAGAATTGTCAAGTTTTCTTGTGATTTTATCTTGGACAAATTTAAGGAGTTTTGATTAATTTATTTTGTTTTTATTGGTTCACTCATAAAGCAGCATGGTAGGAATTAATCATAAATGTAGGAAGGAATTAATCATTTATTTATGTTGACACATCAGATTTAAAATGTACCTTGTGTCCAATAACTGTAATCTCCAGAAAATCTTTGGAAGAACACATGATGTCTGCATGATTTAACTCTGCAAAGTGAAGAGTTAAAATTCCAGTCAAAAGAATTCATGGCTTGGAAAAATGAAACCGAAAAAGAAACATCTTCCATATTTGTAAAGTGGAATGGAGTTTAAAGGCATAAATGGTATCTGTAAAACCTATTTTCATTGCCATCACAGTGGGGAATTTGCTAGTAAAAGTAAAAGAAAGAAAACCATTAAATTGCTTAGTTCGAATAAAATTAATTCAGTCTGCCCTGTTATGATGAAATTAACAGAATAGCAGTGGTTTCTTTGTTACATACGTCAAAACCCATGTTGGTCATATTGACTTGGGTCGAATGAATGTTGGTGAACGAATGGTATACCCATCGCGATAATTCTGGATGAAATACATGATTCAATAGGTGATCAATTAGAACCTATTCATCTCTCAACTATGCGAGATGTTATTAATAAACATTCTAACTAAATATAATTAAAACTTGAATGGAGTATTAGACAGGAATGATGCTGTTAGTGTTACCATGTGTAAGTCACATGCAGCAAGATGAAAACTCTGTTGTGGTTGTCTATAAGCCACAAAATGTACTTCTTGCCGACTGTCCCGGTTGAAAAAATGAAGATTTTCTTCTAGTTATTGTGAATGATTCCCAGAAAGGTATGCTTAATTTGTATGGCATTGATGTTATATGCATTGATCATACACATGGTGTAAATGCATATAACTTTGATTTAGTCACAGTGCTGCTTCTGGACGATGTAAGGAAGGTTTTCCCTGTGCTTTCATTTTCAGCAATCGTCAAGATAGTATTGCTTTCAGTGCATTAAAATACTATCCATTTGTATTTTTTCCATAAACCTTTGTATGAGTGATGATGCTAAAGCATTTATAAATGCTTGGGCATCAGCTTTTGGTAAACCTTTAAAACGTCTGATTTGCTCTTGGCATGTAAATAGAAGTTTGGAGAAGGAAATTGAATGAATTAGTTTCAGATTCATTAGAGTAGGCCATCTCTTCTCTACTATTATAAAGTAAAGTTTTTTTGTGTGTGTGTGTGTGTCATGAAGTTGTGCCCTGACGAATTTATGGCATTCACACTAATGAAATTTGGCACACATGTAGTACGAATTGTTTTGCAATTTTATAGACCAGCCCGATTTTTAAAATTTAATCTTGAAAATTTTAAAATTAATTTAATGCGATGTTCTATTATTATTATTTTCTTCCGAATGGCAACAGTCATGAATCGGCTTTGAATGAATCCGTATTTACTGCGCGTGTGTATCCGTTGCCGTGTAGCCGCCCGATTACTGCATATCCTTTCAAAAATGTATTACTTTTTTTAAAGCATGTTAACTTTTAGTTAGCGTTGACTTTTAATCTTTTATATAAGTATCTTTTTATTGTGCTTACTTTATTTTTGAAACTGGATAAAGGTTGTGCAATATGTTTGTTATTGTTTCTTTTTAACTTTTAGTTGCGTTGACTTAAGCTTTTATATAAGTATCTTTTTATTGTGCTTACTTCATTTTTGAAACTGGATAACGGTTGTATGTTATTGTTTCTTTTTTTATACTACGATAGTTTGGATTTTGATTTTTAAAGCATATTAACTTTTAGTTTGGATATTTTTTTCAAAGTTTAGCGATATTTAATTTTGATCTTTTGTGCAATTTCTGGTTTGTTACATTTACGCAATCTTTTGTTTGTTTCTGTGTAGAACTTTGGTTTTCGTATAGTTAATTTTTGTCATTTTTGTTGTTGTACATATGACTAAATCCGATGACTTAAGAGTGGAACAGTATGCACATTTGACGCATCTGATTCAGATGCGTTGATGAACGATGGAAATGTTGCTGTACAAAAACTAAAGTTCACAGAAATCGCTAAACTTCCAAAAAGATATAAAAACCAAAAGTAACAGGTGATGCTTTTGTAAATTTTTATATTGCATAAATTATCAAAATTAAATATTGCTATTCTTTCCAAAAGACACTCAAACACAGAAACAAACAAAAAAATTTATTAAATAATAACAAAATTATGGCATTTTGCTATAACAGCCTCTTTTTACGTACGCCCCACAATGTTTTGTTATACGACTAAAACAAATGCTGTTTTTATGCTTTTGTTTAGTATCAGCTTCTCCCTTTAGATTACACTGCTATATTTTGCCTCACGAAAATATCAGTCATGTTTGCATAACATTGTCGTCATTTTACTGCGTTGTCGCTTTAGTGTAGTTAGACCAACATTCACTTTATACAAAGCCCACGTCGCAACTAAAAATCCTATCGCGAGGCTACTTTTATCCGCTATGATACGAAACAATGTATTGCACAACTGTGATCCAGTTCCAAAAAGGCCCCCAGGGGCATTCCTTCTTTAGGTCTGTACGGGCTTCACAACCCCGGGGTACCTGAGTGATCTTTTCTCCCTTTCGTTCTTCTCCTAATCTACCCTTCTGCTTTTATCCTTTTTCTTCCTCCCTCGTTGTGGTTGCCTCTCCGGAGGTGAGGGCTCCCCTTGAGAAGCTTTTCGCCAGTCTGTGCCTTTAGCTCCTCTTGGGGATTATATCACCCACGTGTTTGCCGTGCGTGGAGACCTGTGTCTTCGGAAAGGGTGATCCTGGTGATTGAGGGACAACATAACGCCCCAATACATTGCTTCGGCTCCTGCTTCGAACAAACAGGAAGTGTACTTTGGTCCCAGTACATTAATCGGCTGGTGGGTATTCCCTGCTTGGGCTAAGGACCCGCTCACCAACTAGCTCCTTAGGGCAGTCATAGAGGTGAGTTGGGTTCGTATAGTCCCTGGCTAGCACCGGTACATTAACCTGTATCCCCTCGTTGGACTCCATGGTGGGTGGTGCCGCCGGGGACTGAATATTTAATTTTCAATCATGGATAACCAAAAACCCCTTTCTCCTTCAGTGGAGCACCTATGTGATAAAAATAATGGAAACAATACATCAAAACAAACATTTTTTATAATTAAGAGTAATGAGGGAAACCTAAAAAATATATCGGCTATTTTACTGCATAAAACTATATTAGGAATGGTAGGAGAAACTAAAAACATAAAAAAAACACTTGCTGGAGATGTACTTGTCGAGGTTTCAAATGGAACTCAGGCTTTAAATATACAAAAAATAAAACTCGTCGGCCCAATAGCTGTAACTGTAACACCACACAAAACATTAAATTCATCGCGAGGAGTAATTTCTGAATCCGACCTACTTCATGACACCGAACTAGACATCCTTGAATCCCTGTCCGACCAATCAGTAATTGATGTAAAAAGAATCACAATATCAAAAAATGGCCAAAGAATACCCACCAAACATATTATAATAACTTTTAATACACCGACTATATCCAAACATGTCAAAATAGCATATATAAACTGCCCAGTACGACCTTTCATACCTAACCCTGTCCGTTGTTATAAATGCCAAAGATTTGGCCACTCTTTCATGGCTTGCCGCGGCAAAGAGACCTGTGCGAAATGTTCTAGTACAGAACATAAGACAGATATATGTACATCGTCATCTCTTTGCTGTGTGAACTGTAAGGGTGACCACCCAGCTTTTGCCAGGTCTTGTCCTAAATTTCAAAACGAAAAAGAAATACAAACAATTAAAGTTCAACAAAATATTTCATTTCCGGAGGCCCGAAAAATTGTTAATGATCGCACCCCGAAACCTGGAATATCTTACTCCTCAATAGTTAAAAAAACCTTCAAGACCAACGAAACTCAAACCGATGTAACTATGTTTAAGCCATCTGACCAACATAAAACTTCAACGATCCAACCTATCACGCCTTCTATTTCTAAAGCATCAGCTACAGCCTCGTCGAATACAAAAATCATTAACAAACCAAATCAATCTAAAAATACTTCTTTAAAAAGAACAAAATATCATCTGAACAAAATAACATAAAAATTCAAAAAAATTCTTCTCAAATCTCTCTTCACCCTGACGTTTCATCCAGAAATTTCATAACTAATCCTTCCACCAGTGACCTCATTAATCTATATAACAGTGAAAGCGATATTTCATCTGTAGAAGATGAGGACTTGGATACTTCGCCACTGAAGCCCAAGAAGGATCCTCGGCAGGACAAACATCGTCCTAGGACGAGAAAGCACAAGTAGTTTTTCCTTTTCTTTTATACTTTATTTTTATGGCTTCCTTTCTTTCCTGGAACTGCCGGGGTTTTCGTAATAGATTCGATGATATTAAAGACATAATAAACAAACATAAGCCAGCTGCAATCGCCCTCCAGGAGACCTATCTTAAAAGCAATGATTCTACTAACTTTCGTCATTTCACTATATTTCGAAAAGATTACGATGATGGCCAAAGAGCATGTGGAGGTGTGGCTTTGCTTACCTCCCATGACTTTCCAGTAACTCAAATTAACCTTACAACAAATCTCCAAGCTGTTGCGGTAAGACTTCATGTCAATATTTTAATTACAATATGCAATTTATACCTTCCTCCTAATACCAATATCGCCACTTTTGACTTAAATAATTTGATAGATCAGCTTCCTCAACCATTCATTCTACTTGGTGACCTAAACGGCCATCATATCCTCTGGGGCAATTCAGACATTAATCGTAGAGGCAAACAAATTGAGAAACTAATAACGGACAATGATTTATGTATGATGAATAACGGCCAACCTACTTACTTTCACTCACCTTCACTTACTTACCATTCAATAGATCTGGCAATTTGCACACCTTCAATTTTACCATTTTGGACTTTTTCTGTGGATTCTTACCTTTACAATAGCGACCATTATCCTATAAAACTGAAATATGAAGGCCAATACCAACCTCACACTGACAGCCAATCCAAATATATTTTTGAAACTGCCAACTGGCCACTCTTTACTAGCCTCGCAGATATTACTAACACGGGAGAAACTGATGACATCGATGCAGTTACTAATAAAATAACAAATATAATTATAGCTAGTGCTGATGCTTCCATTAAAAAAGTTATTAATGCCCCTAAAAAACAGAAGAAGCCTTGGTGGAATGACGATTGTAGCGATGCTTACCGTAAACAAAGGAAGTCCTGGAATATCTTCAATAGATATCCAACCAGAGAAAACTTTATTATTTACAAAAAAACAAAAGCGGCATTTCGAAAAATACAACGACGTAGTAAGAGGGATTCTTGGTTAAATTATGTCAATAGTATAAATAATAAGACCACCAGTAAACAATTATGGAGCAGAATTAAAAGAATTTCCGGTGTTTACACCAATAGACAAATTCCTATTCTTGAAAATAATAATGTAATACTATCGGCACCCAAAGACATAGCAAACACAATTGCTTCATGTCTTTCCGAAATATCCAGCTCCAACAACTACACTGAAAGTTTTAAGAAAATTAAAATCGCATCTGAAAAGAATAAAGTTAATTTTACCTCAAACCGTATACTATCTTATAATTGTGATTTTACTTTTCCCGAATTGACAAAGGCTTTATCCTTAGTTCACAAATCAACCCCTGGCCCAGATAATATTAGTTACATCATGCTCAAACATCTATCCAATAGTTCTTTAAATTATCTCCTGAAATTTTATAACAGAATTTGGACCGAGCACACTTTTCCGCAGTCATGGCGATATGCTACTATAATACCCATACTGAAACCGAACAAAGATCCCAAGAATCCTTCGAACTACCGTCCAATAGCCTTGACAAGCTGCGTATGCAAAGTTCTTGAAAAGATGGTCAACGCAAGGCTAATGTATGTTTTAGAAATAGATAAATGTCTCTCTCCACTTCAAAGTGGTTTCAGAAAAAGTAGATCGACTATTGACAACTTAGTAGCTCTCGAGACCGAAATACGTAACGCTTTTGTGCAAAATAAGCATCTCGTCTCGATTTTTTTCGATATCGAAAAAGCCTACGATCGAACGTGGAGACATGGAATTTTAAAAGACATTTTTAAAAATGACATAAGAGGAAATCTGCCTATTTTTATCCAAAATTTCTTAGAGAAAAGGTATTTTAAAGTAAGGATTGGATCGATTTTATCCGATATTTTTATTCAAGAGGAGGGGGTGCCACAAGGCAGTGTTTTAAGTGTGACTCTATTTATTTTAAAGATTAATGATATTGTTTCTAATTTGCCTCCGTCTGTAAAAGGTCTTATTTATGTTGACGATCTGCAAATTTCATGCGCAGCTAAAGACATTCGTTTAATAGAGAGACAACTTCAACAGGCAGTAAATAAAATCACACATTGGACTAATGAAAATGGTTTCAGTTTTTCACCTTCTAAAACCGCTTGTGTTCATTTTTGTAGAAAGCGAAATCTTCATCTTGACCCTGAAATATTTTTCAAAGATATTTTAATTAATGTTGTGGACAATTTTAAATTTTTAGGTATCATATTTGACAAGAAGTTGACTTTTCAACCGCATATTTTAAATCTACGCAAACGTTGCGAAAAGGCCCTCAACATATTAAGAGTTTTATCGAAATTATCATGGGGATCTGATCGTACTTGTCTTTTGAAAATATATAGAACTTTAATACGATCTAAATTGGACTACGGCTGCGTGGTGTATGGTTCAGCAAGAAAATCTGCTCTTCAAACTCTGAACACCATCCACCACACAGCTTTGCGTTTATGTTCTGGGGCCTTTAGGACTTCACCTGTAAGAAGCTTGTATGTGGACACCTTTGAACCTTCTCTGGACATAAGGCGACAGTTGTTGTCCTTAGAATATTATGTTAGAATTTCCTCAATACCTCATCACCCATTGCATACCATTCATCACAGTCCATATTTAAAAAGCGCCTTTATCAAGCAAAAACATCCTTCATCCCTACATTCCATTTAAGAATGCTGGATTTGTTGAACGGATCCGTAATTTCTTCACTTGTCGTCACCCAGAAAAAACTGTATTATTTCTCTCCTTGGTTTAATCATAATTTTGTATTTCAAAACCCCTTCAAAGATTTTTATAAGGCAGATACATCTGATATTATTTACAAACAACTCTTTCAAAACCATACAGAAAAATACTCTAATTTCATTCATATTTATACCGACGGATCTAAAAGGGCTAATTATGTTGGAGCTGCGTTCACTATTAATCACTCTGTTCACAGTTTTAAACTTCATTCTTCATGTTCTGTTTTTACCTCTGAAATCATGGCCATATATAAAGCATTAGAATATATATCGGATCATTCTCATAAAAAATGTATTATTTTTACAGATTCATTAAGTGTTTTACAGTCATTGAAACATCCTGATCATTCCAGTCATCCCGTTGTTTTAGAGTCATTAAAAAGAATTTATCATCTTTCATCCAAAAATTTTAACTTGTTATTTTGTTGGATCCCATCTCATGTTGGGATATCTGGAAATGAATTAGTTGACAAAGCCGCCAAATCGGCCGTAAATAATTTTAATCATACCATTCCTTATCGTGACCTAAAATCTATCATTTACACATTTTTACAAGACAAATGGCAAAACGAATGGAATGAAGAAACTGAAAACAAACTCCATGCTATAAAACCAAATATAACTCTATGGCAGTCACCAGCTTTAAGACGACAGCAGGTAATGCTAACTCGACTCCGTATTGGTCATACGCGTATAACTCATAGGCACCTCCTCCTCGGAGAAGATCATCCCATTTGTAATTACTGCATTTGCCCACTAACTGTAAAACACATTTTAATAGAGTGTTCTCATTTTAATTATCAACGACTTAAATATTTTAATTCTTTTACCTTGACTTTAGAAGACATGGTTGGGGAGAATCCTCATCCAAATATTTTTAGCTTTTTACATGACATTGGTTTTATCCATCACATATAATTGTATATAGTATTCATTCATAATGTTTTGACTCATTTCACTTTTTTACCATATTATATATCTGATTTTCTATCTTGAGTTTGGCATAATATGTCCCATGAGGACTCAATGCCACAAAACAATATCCAATCCAATCCAATCCCTGGACATGTGGGCATACCGGGAAACGAGAGAGATCGACCCCGTTTTAAAATATGCTGTTAATACATCGTGGCAATATATGTGGGACATGGAAACTCAAAACAAACTCCACGTCATTCAATCATCCGTAAAGGGATTCAATCCAAATATTTTAAAAAGAGATCTTTCTGTTAAACTGACTAGACTTCGAATTGGACATACGTATTTTACTCATAGACATTTACTTCACGGAGAACCAGCCCCATTGTGCTTATTCTGTAACACTATCTTTTCCGTAAAACATATTCTAACAGAATGCCCAAAATTTAATAATCATAGACTAAACCGTTTCGGAGCTTCTAACCCTAACCTAACGGATTTATTGCTGGATCCATCGCACACAAACTTGTTTTTATTCGTTACCGACATTGGCTTTATGAACTACATCTAGATTTCATAATTTGACCTTTTTCAGTTTTGATTTGAAATTTGCTTGTTTTGTTTTTTTAGACTTGAGCTCTTACTTCAAATATCGCAACACTGACAACGTACACTAAATAAACCTGTTTGGCGCAGCATGGCCAAATATGGCCCTTGTGCCATAAAACCCCAACCAACCAACCAACAAAAAATGCAATAAATTTTTATATAAGGGATATCCAGTAATCGGGCAGCTACATACGCACAGTAAATACGTATTTAGTCAATGCCAATTGAAGACTTGCTATTTGGAGGAACACAATAATAATTAAATATCTCATTACATTACTTTTAAAATGTTCTGGATTAAATTTTAAAATTCGTGGTGGACTATAAAATTTTAAAATATTCACACTACTTATGTGCCAAATTTCATTATTGGAAGTACTATAGATTTGTCAGGACATGCCGAACATACAACACACGTAGTACTTCATTTTATAATTGTCTAGACTCGCTGCCAAAAGTTAAGGACATTGTGGAATATGTTAATTTCTGTAAGCTAATCTAAATTTGCTGCAGAGTTAGATGGAACTATGCAAATGTGTTATGTAACAGCCAAGCACAGTTTCGTGCCGACAAATATAAAAAGGCAGTCGTATAAGAAGCCAGCACTGTCAAGGATTAGAGGAGTTGCATGTAAGTGCTATAAAAAGTGTTTGCAACTTTTGTAGGATTAGTTTTCAAGACGGACGTGTTTCTGTCACTTCCACAACGCAAATAGTGGCGTTGATGAACGATGGAAATGTTGCTGTACGAAAACTGAAGTACACAAAAATTGCTAAACTTCCAAAAAGATATAAAAACCAAAAGTAACAGGTAATGCTTTTGTAAATTTTTATATTGCATAAATTATCAAAATTAAATATTGCTATTCTTTCCAAAAGACATGGAAACAAACAAAAAATTTCATAAAATAATAACAAAATTATGGCATTTTGCTATAACGGCCTCTTTTCACGTACGCCCCACAATGTTTTGTTATACGACTAAAACAAATGCTGTTTTTATGCTTTTGTTTAGTATCGGCTTCTCCCTTTAGATTACACTGCTATATTTTGCCTCACGAAAATATCAGTCATGTTTGCATAACATTGTCGTCATTTTACTGCGTTGTCGCTTTAGTGTAGTTAGACCAACATTCACTTTATACAAAGCTTACGTCACAACTAAAAATCCTATCGCGAGGCTACTTTTATCCGCTATGATACGAAACAATGTATTGCACAACTGTGATCCAGTTCCAAAAAGGTAGTCTTGGATTTAAACATCATTTTGCCAATGCTGGCTTCTTATATCACTGCCTTTTTTGCATACTGGGGGCTGTAAATTAAACAAAAAAACATGTTATCGCGAAATGCTGTTATTTTGTTGATCTTTAATGCTATTTTTTTTTCTGTGTTTGGGTGTCTTTTGAAAAGCATACCAATACTTTTTAATAATTTATGCAACGTTTAAATTTACAAAAGCATAAACTTTTACTTTTGGTTTTTATATCTTTTTTGGACGTTTAGTCATTTCTGTGTACTTCAGTTTTTTTATCCCATCATTTCCACCATTTATCAACGCATCTCTCAAATGTGCATACTGTTCCACTCTGAGTAATCTTATTCAGTGGTATGTACCACACCTTCTCCGATTCAATCTCGGAATACATAGCGACAATAAATTGATGAAACAGGTCTCTGCTTTTTAAAAAGATATCCAAATAATCCAAACGAAAAGTTAATATGCTTTAAAAATTATAATATAAACTATCGTACTCTCAAACAGAAACAATAACAAACAACGTATTGCACAACTGTGATCCAGTTCCAAAAATGGAGGAAACACAAAAATATATATACTTATGTTATACATTATGATAATCCAAACTAATAGTTAATATGCTTTTAAAAATGCAATAAATTTTTATAAGGGATATCCAGTAATCGGGTAGCTACATACGCACAGTAAATACGTATTTAGTCAATGCCAATTGAAGACTTTCTATTCGGAGGAACACAATAATAATTAAATAGCTCATTACATTACTTTTAAAATGTTCTGGATTAAATTTTAAAATTCATGGTGGACTATAAAATTTTAAAATATTCACACTATTTATGTGCCAAATTTCATTATTGGAAGTACTATAGAAATATATACACATTACGCGTCACACAAATGAGGCCTTAAAACACACGACACAGTTTTTTAATATATTGGAACCATCTGGACTACTCTCGCACATATTGGGCCCCCAGGGGCATTCCTTCTTTAGGTTTGTACGGGCTTCACAACCCCGGGGTACCTGAGTGATCTTTTCTCCCTTTCGTTTTTCTCCTCCTCTACGCTTCTGCTTTTTGCTTTTTCTTCCTCCCTCATTGTGGTTGCCTTTTCGGAGGTGAGGGCTTCCCTTGAGAAGCTTTTCGCCAGTCTGTGCATTTAGCTCCTCTTGGGGATTATATCACCCACGTGTTTGCCGTGCGTGGAGACCTGTGTCTTCGGAAAAGGTGAACGCGTATAACTCATAGGCACCTCCTCCTCGGAGAAGATCATCCCATTTGTAATTACTGCATTTGCCCACTAACTGTAAAACACATTTTAATAGAGTGTTCTCATTTTAATTATCAACGACTTAAATATTTTAATTCTTTTACCTTGACTTTAGAAGACATGGTTGGGGAGAATCCTCATCCAAATATTTTTAGCTTTTTACATGACATTGGTTTTATCCATCACATATAATTTCATATAGTATTTACTCATTATGTTTTGACTCATCTCATTTCATTATTATATTATGTATCTGATTTTTATCTTGAGTTTGGCATAATATGTCCCAAGAGGACTCAATGCCACAAAACTAAATCCAATCCAATCCAATCGGAAAAGGTGATCCTGGTGATTGAGGGACAACATAACGCCCCAATACATTGCTTCGGCTCCTGCTTCGGATAAACAGGAAATGTACTTCGGTCCCAGAACATTAATCGGCTGGTGGGTATATCCTGCTTTGGCTAAGGACCCGCTCACCAACTAGCTCCTTAGGGCAGTCATAGAGGTGAGTTGGGTTCGTATAGTCCCTGGTTAGCACCGGTGCATTAACCTGTATCCCCTTGTTGGACTCCATGGTGGGTGGTGCCGCCGGGGACTGAATAATTCTTTCTAAAACATGGAAAATCAAAACTCAACTTCTCCTTCAGTGGAGCACCAAATTAATAAAAAAAATGATAACAATTTACCAGAACAAAAATTTTTCATTATAAAAAGTAACCAAGGAAATCTGAAAAATATATCTGCTATCTTACTTCATAAAACTATACTAGGAATGGTTGGAGAAACGAAAAACATAAAAAAAACCCTTGCAGGAGATGTACTCGTTGAAGTATTAAATAGATCACAGGCAATTAACATCACAAAAATTAAACTCATCGGTCCAATAGAGGTCACTGTTACTCCTCACAGAACTTTAAATTCATCCAGAGGTGTTATTTCCGAATCGGATCTAGTCCATGATTCGGAAGAAGACATATTAGAATCCCTATCCGAACAACATGTAATAAATGTAAAAAGAATAACTATATCAAGAAATGGCCAAAAAATACCCACCAAACATATTATAATAACTTTTAATACACCGACTATACCCAAACATGTCAAAATAGCCTATATAAACTGCCCTGTACGACCATTCATACCTAACCCTGTCCGTTGTTTTAAGTGCCAACGATTTGGCCACTCTTTCATGGCTTGCCGCGGCAAAGAAACCTGCGCAAAATGCTGTAGTACAGAACATAAGACCGATGTCTGTACTACATCGTCCCTTTGCTGTGTGAACTGCAAAGGTGACCATCCAGCTTTTGCCAGGTCTTGCCCTAAATTCCAAACAGAAAAGGAAATCCAAACTATTAAAGTTCAACAAAACATTTCATTTCCGGAAGCACGAAAAATTGTTAATGATCGCACCCCAAAAACTGGTATATCCACACACACACACACACACACACACACACATACTCTTCAATAGTTAAAAAATCCTTCAAAACTAGCTCTACTCAAACTGATGTAACTGTGTTCAAGCCATCTGAACAACATAAAACTTCATCGAACCAACCTAAAACGCTTTCTTTCTCTAAAGCATTAGCTACAACCTCATCGAATACAAAAATGATAAACCAACCAAATCGACCTACAAATACTTCTTTAAAAAGAGCCATTTCATCAGAACAAAATAATATTAAAATTGCAAAAAACTCTGCTCAAACATCTCTCCAACCTGTCGTTTCATCCAAACATTTGATAACTAATCCTTCTACCAGTGACCTCATTAATCTTTATAACTCAGAAAGCGATATCTCATCGGTAGAAGATGAGGACTTGGAGACTTCGCCACTGAAGCCCAAGAAAGATCCACGGCAAGATAAACATCGTCCTAGGACGAGAAATCACAAGTAGTTTTTCCTTTTCTTTTCTACTTTATTTTTATGGCTTCCTTTCTTTCCTGGAACTGCCGGGGTTTTCGACAAAAAATTGATGATGTTAAAGACATCATAAATAAACACAAGCCAGCTGCAATCGCCCTCCAGGAGACCTATCTAAGAAACAATGACAACACTAACATTCGTTATTTCACAATATTCCGAAAAGATTACGATGATGGCCAAAGAGCATGTGGAGGTGTCGCATTGCTTACCTCCCATGACTTACCAGTAACCCAAATTAACCTTACAACAAATCTCCAAGCTGTTGCGGTAAGACTTCATGTCAATATTTTAATTACAATATGCAATTTATACCTTCCTCCTAATACCAATATCGCCACTTTTGACTTAAATAATTTGATAGATCAGCTTCCTCAACCATTCATTCTACTTGGTGACCTAAACGGCCATCATATCCTCTGGGGCAATTCAGACATTAATCGTAGAGGCAAACAAATTGAGAAACTAA
This sequence comes from Metellina segmentata, assembly GCA_947359465.1. NCBI lineage: Eukaryota > Metazoa > Arthropoda > Arachnida > Araneae > Tetragnathidae > Metellina > Metellina segmentata. The sequence goes on along the minus strand of OX375874.1, from coordinate 137,561,300 downwards.
TAACGGACAATGATTTATGTATTATGAATAACGGCCAACCTACTTACTTTCACTCACCTTCACTTACTTACCATTCAATAGATCTGGCAATTTGCACACCTTCAATTTTACCATTTTGGACTTTTTCTGTGGATTCTTATCTTTACAATAGCGACCATTTTCCAATTAAACTAAAATATGCAGGCCAATACCAACCTCACATTGACAGCCAGTCCAACTATATTTTTGAAACTGCCAACTGGCCACTTTTTACCAGCCTTGCAGACATTTGTAACATGGTAGAAAATGATAACATCGATGAAGTCACTGAAAAAATAACAGACATAATTATAGCTAGTGCTGACGCCTCAATTAAAAAAGTTACTAATAAGCCTAAAAAACAAAAGAAACCGTGGTGGAATGGGGATTGTAGCTGTGCTTATCGGAAACAGAGGAAAGCTTGGAATATCTTTAATAGATATCCAACAAATGAAAACTATATTATTTATAAAAAAACAAAAGCTGCATTTCGAAAAATACAACGACGTAGTCGGAGGGATTCTTGGATGAATTATATCAAGAGTATTAATAGTAAAGCCACAAGCAAACAATTATGGAACAGAATTAAAAGAATTTCCGGTGTTTACCCCAATAGACAAATACAAATTCTAGATTACAATAACCAAGTACTATCAGCACCCAAAGATATAGCAAACGCAATTGCTTCATGCCTTTCCGAAATATCCAGCTCCTGTAACTACTCTGAAAGTTTAAAAAAAATGAAAATTGCATCTGAAAAGAATAAAGTTAATTTTACTTCAAACCGTATATTATCGTATAATTGTGATTTTACTTTTTCGGAATTGACAAAAGCTTTATCCTTAGTCCACAAATCAACTCCTGGTCCAGATAATATCAGTTACATCATACTTGGTGACCTAAATGGCCATCATATTCTCTGGGGCAGTTCAGACATTAATAATAGAGGCAAACAAATTGAAAAACTAACAACGGACAATGATTTATGTATAATGAATAACGGCCAACCTACCTACTTTCATTCACCTTCACTTACTTACCATTCAATAGATCTGGCAATTTGCTCTCCTTCAATTTTACCATTTTGGACCTTTTCTGTGGATTCTTACCTTTACAATAGTGACCATTATCCTATTAAACTAAAATATGAAGGCCAATACCAACCTCACTCTGTCAGCCAAACTAACTACATCTTTGAAACTGCCAACTGGCCACTCTTTACTAGCCTCGCAGATATTTCTAACATAGTAGAAATTGGTGACATCAATGAAGTAACTTTTAAAATAACAGATATAATTATAGCAAGTGCGGACGCCTCAATTAAAAAAGTCATTAATAAGCCTAAAAAACAAAAGAAACCTTGGTGGAATGAGGAATGTAGCGATGCCTATCGGAAACAGAGGAAAGCCTGGAATGTTTTTAATAGATATCCAACAAGGGAAAACTATATTTTTTATAAAAAAACAAAAGCGGCCTTTCGAAAAATACAACGACGTAGTACGAGTGATTCTTGGATGAATTATATCAACAGTATCAATAGTAAAGTCACTAGTAAACAATTATGGAACCGAATTAAAAGAATATCCGGTGTTTACCCCAATAGACAAATTCCGATTCTAGAATGCAATAACCAAGTACTATCAGCACCCAAAGATATAGCAAACGCAATTGCTTCATGCCTTTCTGAAATATCCAGCTCCACTAACTACTCTGAAAGTTTTAAAAAAATCAAAATTGCGTCTGAAAAGAATAAAATTAATTTTTATTCTAACAGTATATTATCATATAATTGTGACTTTACTTTTCCGGAATTGATAAAAGCTTTATCCTTAGTCCACAAATCAACTCCTGGTCCAGATAATATCAGTTACATCATGCTCAAACATCTTTCAAATAGTTCTCTAACTCATCTCCTCAAATTTTACAATAGAATTTGGACCGAACACACTTTTCCGCAGTCATGGAGGTATGCTAATGTAATACCCATACTGAAACCAAATAAAGACCCCAAGAATCCTTCGAACTACCGTCCAATAGCCCTGACAAGCTGCCTATGCAAAATTTTAGAAAAAATGGTCAACGCGAGGTTAATTTATGTTTTAGAAAAAGAAAAATGTCTCTCTCCACTCCAAAGTGGTTTCAGAAAAAATAGATCCACTATTGACAACTTAATCGCTCTGGAGACGGAAATTAGAAACTCATTTGTTCAAAATAAGCATCTTGTCTCGATTTTTTTCGATATCGAAAAAGCATACGATAGAACATGGAGACATGGAATTTTAAGGGACATTTTTAAAAACGACATAAGAGGTAATCTGCCTATTTTTATTCAAAAATTTTTAGAAAAAAGATATTTTAAAGTACGGATTGGATCAATTTTCTCAGATGTTTTTATTCAAGAGGAGGGAGTGCCACAGGGAAGTGTTTTAAGTGTTACTTTATTTATTTTAAAAATTAATGATATTGTTTCTCAATTGCCTCCATCAGTGAAAGGTCTTATTTACGTTGACGATCTGCAAATTTCATGCGCAGCTAAAGACATTCGTTTAATTGAAAGACAACTTCAACAGGCCGTTAACAAAATCACTCATTGGACTAACGAAAATGGTTTCAGTTTCTCACCTTCCAAAACCGCGTGTGTTCATTTTTGTAAAAAACGGAATCTTCATCTTGACCCTGAAATATTTTTCAAAGATATTTTAATTAATGTTGTGGACAGTTTTAAATTTTTAGGTATCATATTTGACAAGAAGTTGACTTTTCAACCGCATATTTTAAATTTACGCAAACGGTGCGAAATGGCTCTCAACATATTAAGAGTTTTATCAAAATTATCATGGGGATCCGATCGAGCGTGTCTTTTAAAAATATATAGAGCTTTAATACGATCTAAATTAGATTACGGCTGCGTGGTATATGGCTCTGCAAGAAAATCGGCCCTTCAAACTCTGAATACGATCCACCACACAGCTTTACGTTTATGTACTGGCGCATTTAGAACATCACCAGTAAGCAGCTTATATGTGGACTCCTTTGAACCTTCTCTGGACCATAGGCGACAGTTGTTGTCCTTAGAATATTATTTTAGAATTTCTTCAATCCCTCACCACCCATTGCATACCATTCATCACAGTCCATATCTAATACGCCTCTATCAAGCAAAAACATCCTTTATCCCTACATTTCATTTAAGAATGCTGGATTTAATGGACGGATCCGAAATTTCTTCACTTGACGTCACCCAGAAAAAACTTTATTATTTCTCTCCTTGGTTTAGTCATGATTTTGAATTTCAAAACCCTTTCCAAGATTTTTATAAAGCAGATACCTCTGATATTATTTATAAACAACTCTTTCTAAAGCATTTGAAAAAATACTCTAATTTTATACATATTTATACGGACGGGTCTAAAAGGGCAAACTACGTTGGTGCTGCGTTCACTATTAATGATTCCATTCACAGTTTTAAACTTCATTCTTCATGTTCTGTTTTTACTGCTGAAATAATGGCCATTTTTAAAGCATTAGAAAATATATCTGATCATTGTCATAAAAAATGTATCATTTTCACAGATTCATTAAGTGTTTTACAATCATTGAAACATCCTGATCATGACAGTCATCCCATTGTTTTAGAATCACTGAAAAGAGTTTATCATCTTTCATCCAGGAATTTTAACTTACTATTTTGTTGGATCCCATCGCATGTTGGGATTGCAGGAAATGAAATTGTTGACCAAGCCGCCAAATCGGCAGTAAATCATATTAGTCATACCATTCCTTATCACGACTTAAAATCTTGCATTTACAAATTTTTAAAAACAAAATGGCAAAACGAATGGAATGAACAAACCGATAACAAACTTCATGCTTTAAAACCAAATATATCTGACTGGAAACCGCTACCCTTAAGAAGACAAAATGTTATCTTGACACGCCTTCGTATTGGACACACTCGCATAACACATAGACACCTCCTCCTCGGAGAAGATCATCCCATCTGCAATTACTGTATCTGTCCACTAACCGTAAAACACATTTTAGTAGAATGCTCTCATTTTAATAGGCAACGACTTAAACATTTTAATTCTTATACCTTGGTTTTAGATGACATGATCGGAGAGAATCCTCATGCAAATATTTTTAGCTTTTTACATGACATTGGTTTTATCCATCACATATAATTGTATATAGTATTCATTCATAATGTTTTGACTCATTTCACTTTATTACAATATTATATATCTGATTTTTTATCTTGAGTTTGGCATAATATGTCCCATGAGGACTCAATGCCATAAAATCATATCCAATCCAATCCAATCCCAAGAACCCTTCGAACTACCGTCCAATAGCCCTGACAAGCTGCCTATGCAAAACTTTAGAAAAGATGGTCAACGCTAGGTTGATATATATTTTAGAAAAGGATAAATGTCTCTCTCCTTTTCAAAGTGGTTTCAGGAAAAATCGTTCCACTGTTGATAATCTTGTCGCTCTCGAGACTGATATCAGAAACGCTTTTGTGCAAAATAAACATCTCGTCTCGATTTTTTTCGATATCGAAAAAGCATACGATAGAACATGGAGACACGGAATTTTAAGGGACATTTTTAAAAACGATATAAGAGGTAATATGCCAATTTTTATTCAAAAATTTTTAGAGAAAAGATATTTTAAAGTAAGAATTGGACCAATATTCTCGGATGTTTTTATTCAAGAGGAGGGAGTACCACAGGGCAGTGTTTTAAGCGTGACTTTATTTATTTTAAAAATTAATGATATTGTTTCTCAATTGCCTCCATCAGTTAAGGGTCTTATTTACGTTGACGATCTGCAAATTTCATGCGCAGCTAAAGACATTCGTTTAATAGAGAGACAACTTCAACAGGCAGTCAATAAAATCACACATTGGACTAATGAAAATGGTTTCAGTTTTTCACCATCTAAAACCGCTTGTGTTCATTTTTGCAAAAAGCGAAATCTTCATCTTGACCCTGAAATATTTTTCAAAGATATTTTAATTAATGTTGTGGACAATTTTAAATTTTTAGGTATCAGATTTGACAAGAAGTTGACTTTTCAACCGCATATTTTAAATCTACGCAAACGATGCGAAAAGGCTCTTAACATCCTACGAGTTTTATCAAAATTATCATGGGGATCTGATCGAGATTGTCTTTTAAAAATATATAGAGCCCTAATACGATCAAAATTAGATTACGGCTGCGTGGTGTATGGGTCAGCAAGAAAATCTGTTCTTCAAACTCTGAACACCGTCCACCACACAGCTTTGCGTATATGTTCTGGTGCCTTCAGAACTTCGCCCATAAGCAGTTTATATGTAGACTCGTCTGAACCTTCCCTGGACTTAAGACGACAGTTGTTATCATTGGAGTACTATTTTAGAATTACCTCAACCCCTCATCACCCATTGCATACCATTCATCACAGTCCTTATTTAAAACGCCTATATCAAGCTAAAACATCCTTCATCACTACATTCCACTTAAGAATGCTGGAAGCGATGAACGGATCCGAACTTTCTTCACTTGACGTCACCCAGAAAAAACTGTATTATTTCTCTCCTTGGTTTAATCATGATTTTGAATTTCAAAACCCATTCCAAAATTTCAACAAATCAGATACCTCTGATATCATCTACAAACAGCTATTTCAAAACCATATAGAAAAATACTCTAATTTTATTCATATTTATACGGACGGATCTAACAAGGCAAACTTCGTTGGAGCTGCGTTCACTATTAATCACTCTGTTCATAGTTTTAAACTTCATTCTTCATGTTCTGTTTTTACTTCTGAAATCATGGCCATATATAAAGCATTGGAATATATATCTGATCATTGTCATAAAAACTGTATCATTTTCACTGATTCATTAAGCGTTTTACAATCATTGAAACATCCTGATCATGACAGTCATCCCATTGTTTTAGAGTCACTGAAAATAATTTATCATCTTTCATCCAAAAATTTTAACCTGGTATTTTGTTGGATTCCATCTCACGTTGGGATATCGGGAAATGAGATTGTCGACAAAGCTGCCAAATCGGCCGCAAATAGTTTTAACCATACTATCCCTTTCCGTGACTTAAAATATTTTATTTACAAGTTTTTAGAGGAAAAATGGCAGAACGAATGGCATGAACAATCCGAGAATAAACTTTACGCCATCAAACCAAGTGTATCCGACTGGAAATCGCTACCTTTAAGAAGGCAGCAGGTAATAATGACACGCCTCCGTATTGGACATACTAGGATCACCCATAGACACCTCCTCCTCGGAGAAGATCATCCCATTTGCAATTACTGCATATGCCCACTAACAGTGAAACACATTTTAACAGAATGTTCTCATTTTAATAGTCGACGGCTTAAACATTTTAATTCATATACCTTGGTTTTAGAAGACATAATTGGTGAGAATCCTCATCCAAATATTTTTAACTTTTTACATGACATTGGGTTTATATATCACGTATAATTTTATATAGTTCTCATTTTATTATGACATCACTCATTCTATTTTATTATTAGACTATATATACTAGACTTTTTATCTTGAGTTTGGCATAATATGTCCCAAGAGGACTCAATGCCATAAAACCAAATCCAATCCAATCCAATCCCTTCTTTAGGTCTGTACGGGCTTCACAACCCCGGGGTACCTGAGTGATCTTTTCTCCCTTTCGTTCTTCTCCTAATCTACCCTTCTGCTTTTTCCTTTTTCTTCCTCCCTCGTTGTGGTTGCCTCTTCGGAGGTGAGGGCTCCCCTTGAGAAGCTTTTCGCCAGTCTGTGCTTTCAGCTCCTCTTGGGGATTATATCACCCACGTGTTTGCCGTGCGTGGAGACCTGTGTCTTCGGAAAAGGTGATCCTGGTGATTGAGGGACAACATAACGCCCCAATACATTGCTTCGGCTCCTGCTTCGAATAAACAGGAGGTGTACTTTGGTCCCAGTACATTGATCGGCTGGTGGGTATATCCTGCTTGGGCTAAGGACCCGCTCACCAACTAGCTCCTTAGGGCAGTCATAGAGGTGAGTTGGGTTCGTATAGTCTCTGGCCAGCACCGGTGCAGGAATCTGTATCCCCTCGTTGGACTCCATGGTGGGTGGTGCCGCCGGGGACTGAAAAATTTATTATTCAAATATGGAAAACCAAAACCCAACTCCTCCTTCAGTGGAGCAAATATTAAATGAAACTAATGTAAACAATATGTGTGAACAGAAATTTTTTATAATGAAGAGTAACGAAGGAAATTTAAAAAATATATCTGCTATATTACTCCACAAAACAATATTAGGCATGGTTGGAGAGATGAAGAATATAAAAAAAACACTAGCTGGAGATGTACTCATAGAAGTTTCAAACAAAACACAATCTTTAAACATACAAAAAATCAAATTCGTCGGTCCAATACACAAGTAACAGTAACACCACACAAAACTTTAAATTCGTCAAGAGGTGTAATTTCCGAATCGGATCTAGTCCATGATTCGGAAGAAGACATTTTAGAATCCCTATCCGAACAACATGTAATAAATGTAAAAAGAATATAACTATATCAAGAAATGGCCAAAAAATACCCACTAAACACTTAATATTAACTTTCAATACACCAAGCATACCAAAACACGTTAAAATAGCTTACATTAATTGCCCAGTGCGACCTTTCATTCCAAATCCTGTCCGATGTTTTAAGTGCCAACGATTTGGCCACTCTTTCATGGCTTGCCGCGGCAAAGAAACCTGCGCAAAATGCTGTAGTACAGAACATAAGACCGATGTCTGTACTACATCGTCCCTTTGCTGTGTGAACTGCAAAGGTGACCATCCAGCTTTTGCCAGGTCTTGCCCTAAATTCCAAACAGAAAAGGAAATCCAAACTATTAAAGTTCAACAAAACATTTAATTTCCGGAAGCACGAAAAATTGTTAATGATCGCACCCCAAAACCTGGTATATCATACTCTTCAATAGTTAAAAAAACCTTCAAAACTAGCTCTACTCAAACCGATGTAACTGTGTTCAAGCCATCTGAACAACATAAAACTTCATCGAACCAACCTAAAACGCCTTCTTTCTCTAAAGCAACAACAACCTCATCAAATACAAAAATCATAAACCAACCAAATCGACCTACAAATACTTCTTTAAAAAGAGCCATTTCATCAGAACAAAATAATATTAAAATAGCAAAAAACTCTGCTCAAACATCTCTCCAACCTGTCGTTTCATCCAAACATTTGATAACTAATCCTTCTACAAGTGACCTCATTAATCTCTATAACTCTGAAAGCGATATTTCCTCTATAGAAGATGAGGACTTGGAGTCTTCGCCACTGAAGCCCAAGAAAGATTCACGGCAAGACAAACATCGTCCTAGGACGAGAAATCACAAGTAGTTTTTCCTTTTTTTTCTACTTTATTTTTATGGCTTCCTTTCTTTCCTGGAACTGCCGGGGTTTTCGTCAAAAAATTGATGATGTCAAAGATATCATAAATAAACACAATCCAGCTGCAATCGCCCTCCAGGAGACGTATCTAAAAAACGCCGATACTACCAACATTCGTTATTTCACTGTATTCAGAAAAGATTACGATGATGGCCAAAGAGCATGTGGAGGTGTTGCATTGCTTACCTCCCATGACTTACCAGTTACTCAAATTAATCTCAAAACAAATCTCCAAGCTGTTGCTGTAAGACTTCATGTCAATATTCTAATTACAATATGCAACTTATACCTACCTCCTAATACCCATATCGCCACTTCTGACTTAAATAATATAATAGATCAACTTCCACAACCATTCATTGAGTTTGGCATAATATGTCCCAAGAGGACTCAATGCCACAAAATCCAATCCAATCCAATCCACAACCATTCATCATACTTGGTGACCTAAATGGCCATCATATTCTCTGGGGCAGTTCAGATATTAATTCTAGAGGCAAGCAAATTGAAAAAGTAATAACAGATAATGATTTATGTATTATGAATGATGGCCAACCTACTTACTTTCACTCACCTTCACTTACTTACCATTCAATAGGCCCCCAGGGGCATTCCTTCTTTAGGTTTGTACGGGCTTCACAACCCCGGGGTACCTGAGTGATCTTTTCTCCCTTTCCTTTTCGTCTCTTTTACCCTTCTGCTTTTTGCTTTTTCTTCCTCCCTCGTTGTGGTTGCCTCTTCGGAGGTGAGGGCTCCCCTTGAGAAGCTTTTCGCCAGTCTGTGGGCCCCCAGGGGCATTCCTTCTTTAGGTTTGTACGGGCTTCACGACCCCGGGGTACCTCAGTGATCTTCCCTCCATTTCGTTCTGCTTCTCCTCTACCCTTAGCTTTTTGCTTTTTCTTCCTCCCTCGTTGTGGTTGCCTTTTCGGAGGTGAGGGCTCCCCTTGAGAAGCTTTTCGCCAGTCTGTGCCTTTAGCTCCTCTTGGGGATTATATCACCCACGTGTTTGCCGTGCGTGGAGACCTGTGTCTTCGGAAAGGGTGATCCTGGTGATTGAGGGACAACATAACGCCCCAATACATTGCTTCGGCTCCTGCTTCGAACAAACAGGAAGTGTACTTTGGTCCCAGTACATTAATCGGCTGGTGGGAATACCCTGCTTGGGCTAAGGACCCGCTCACCAACTAGCTCCTTAGGGCAGTCATAGAGGTGAGTTGGGTTCGTATAGTCCCTGGCTAGCACCGGTACAGGAACCTGTATCCCCTTGTTGGACTCCATGGTGGGTGGTGCCGCCGGGGACTGAACACATCTTAATAAAACATGGAAACTCAAAAATCAACTTCTCCTTCAGTGGAGCAAATATGTATTAAAACAAATGAAAACAATATATGTGAACAAAAATTTTTTATTATCAAAAGTATTACCGGTAATCTTAAAAACATATCCGCAATCTTACTTCACAAAACAATATTAGGAATGGTTGGAGAGACTAAAAATATAAAAAAACCCTTGCAGGCGATGTACTCGTAGAAGTTTTAAATAGAACACAAGCTTTAAATATTCAAAAAATTAAGTTCGTCGGTCCAATAGAAGTCACTATTACACCCCACAAAAGTTTGAATTCCTCTAGAGGCGTAATTTCCGAATCTGATCTAGTCCATGATACCGAACAAGATATCCTAGAATCCCTGTCCGAACAATCTGTTATTAATGTCAAAAGAATCACAATTTCAAGAAATGGCCAAAAAATACCCACCAAGCATATAATCATAACTTTCAATACACCGACTATACCAAAACACGTAAAAATAGCCTATATAAATTGCCCAGTTAGACCTTTCATACCAAATCCAGTCCGTTGTTTCAAATGTCAGAGATTCGGCCACTCTTTCCTTGCTTGCCGTGGCAAAGAAACCTGCGCAAAATGCTGTAGTACAGAACATAAGACCGATGTCTGTACTACATCATCCCTTTGCTGTGTAAACTGCAAAGGTGAACATCCAGCTTTTGCCAGGTCTTGTCCTAAATTCCAAACAGAAAAAGAAATTCAAACCATTAAAGTTACACAAAACATTTCATTTCCGGAGGCCCGTAAAATTGTTAATGATCGCACCCCAAAACCTGGTATTTCTTACTCTTCAATAGTAAAAAAAACTTTCAAAACTAACGGAACTCAAACCGATGTAACTATTTTTAAGCCATCTGCCCAACAGAAAACTTCAATAAACCAACCTATAACGCCTCTTTTTTCTAAAGCATCAGCTACAACCTCAACAAATACAAAACACATAAATCAACCAAATCGATCCTTAAATACTTCTTTAAAAAGAGCCATATCATCCGAACAAAACAATATCAAAATAGCTAAAAGTACTTCTCAAACCTCTCTTCAACCTGACGTTTCATCCAGAAACTTGATAACTAATCCTTCCACCAACGACCTCATAAATCTATATAACACTGAAAGCGAAATTTCATCTGTAGAGAGTGATGGCTTGGAGACTTCGCCACCCAAGTCCAAGAAGGATCTTCGGCAAGACAGATCTCGTCCTAGGACGAGAAAACACAAGTAGTTTTCTCTTTTCTTTTATCCTTTATTTTTATGGCTTCCTTTCTTTCCTGGAACTGCCGGGGTTTTCGTCAAAAAATTGATGATTTAAAACACATCATAAACAATCACAAGCCAGCTGCTATCGCCCTCCAGGAGACCTATTTAAGAAGCACTGATTCCACCAACATTCCCTACTTCACAATATTCAGAAAAGATTACGATAATGGCCAAAGAGCATGTGGAGGTGTTGCTTTGCTTGCCTCCCATGATTTTCCAGTCACTCAAATTAATCTTACAGCAACAGCTTGTAGATTTGTTTTAAGACTTCATGTCAATATCTTAATTACAATATGCAATTTATACTTACCTCCTAACACCCATGTCGCCACTTCTGAATTAAATAATTTGATAGATCAACTTCCACAACCATTCATTATACTTGGTGACCTAAATGGCCATCATATTCTTTGGGGCAGTTCTGATATTAATAATAGAGGCAAACAAATTGAGAAACTAATAACGGACAATGATTTATGTATTATGAATAACGGCCAACCTACTTACTTTCACTCACCTTCACTTACTTACCATTCAATAGATCTGGCAATTTGCACACCTTCAATTTTACCATTTTGGACTTTTTCTGTGGATTCTGATCTTTACAATAGCGACCATTATCCTATAATACTAAAATATGCAGGCCAATACCAACCTCACACTGTCAACCAATCCAATTATATTTTTGAAACTGCCAACTGGTCACTTTTTACTAGCCTTGCTGACATTACTAACACGGTAGAAAATGATGATATCGATGAAGTTACTAATAAGATAACAGACATAATTATAGCTAGTGCTGACGCCTCAATTAAAAAAGTAATTAATCAGCCTAAAAAACAAAAGAAACCTTGGTGGAATGAGGATTGTAGCGATGCGTATCGGAAGCAAAGGAAAGCCTGGAATATATTTAATAGATATCCAACAAGAGAAAATTTTATTATTTATAAAAAAACAAAAGCGATATTTCGAAAAATTCAACGACGTAGTAAGAGGGATTCTTGGGTGAATTATGTAAACAGCATAAATAGCAAGACCACAAGTAAACAACTATGGAACAGGGTTAAAAGAATTTCCGGTGTTTACCCCAATAGACAAATTCCTATTCTAGAACATAATAACCAAATACTATCGGCACCCAAAGACATAGCAAACACTATAGGTTCATGCCTTTCCGAAATATCCAGCTCCAATAACTACTCTGAAAGTTTTAAAAAGATTAAAATTGCATCTGAAAAGAATAAAGTTAATTTCAGTTCAAACCGTATATTATCATATAATTGTGATTTTACTTTTTCCGAATTGACAAAGGCTTTATCCTTAGTTCACAAATCAACTCCTGGCCCAGATAATATTAGTTACGTTATGCTCAAACATCTCTCAAATAGTTCTCTAAATAATCTCCTGAAATTTTATAACAGAATTTGGAACGAGCACACTTTTCCGCATTCATGGAGATATGCTACCATAATACCCATCCTGAAACCGCATAAAGACCCCAAGAACCCCTCAAACTACCGTCCAATAGCCCTGACAAGCTGCCTATGCAAAATTTTAGAGAAGATGATCAACGCGAGATTAGTTTTTATTTTAGAAACAGATAAATGTCTCTCTCCACTTCAAAGTGGTTTCCGAAAGGGTCGATCCACTGTTGACAATTTGGTTGGTCTGGAGACTGAAATTAGAAATGCGTTCGTTCAAAATAAACATCTTGTCTCAATTTTTTTCGATATAGAAAAGGCCTATGATCGAACATGGCGACATGGAATTTTAAAGGATATTTTTAACTATGACATAAGAGGAAATCTGCCTATTTTTATTCAAAACTTTTTACAAAAAAGATATTTTAAGGTAAGGAATGGATCTATTTTTTCGGATGTTTTTATACAAGAGGAGGGAGTACCACAAGGCAGTGTTTTAAGTGTAACTTTATTTATTTTAAAAATTAACAATATCGTTTCTCAATTGCCTCCATCGGTGAAAGGTCTAATTTACGTTGACGATCTGCAAATTTCATGCGCAGCTAAAGACATTCGTTTAATAGAGAGACAACTTCAACAGGCAGTTAACAAAATCACTCATTGGACTAACGAAAATGGTTTCAGTTTCTCACCTTCTAAAACCGCTTGCGTTCATTTTTGTAGAAAGCGAAATCTTCATCTTGACCCTGAAATATTTTTCAAAGATATTTTAATTAATGTTGTGGACAATTTTAAATTTTTAGGTATCATATTTGACAAGAAGTTGACTTTTCAACCGCATATTTTAAATTTACGCAAACGTTGCGAAAAAGCTCTTAACATTTTACGGGTTTTATCAAAATTATCATGGGGATCCGATCGAGCGTGTCTTTTAAAAATATATAGAGCTTTAATACGATCTAAATTAGATTACGGCTGTGTGGTATATGGCTCTGCAAGAAAATCGGCCCTTCAAACTCTGAATACGATCCACCACACAGCTTTACGTTTATGTACTGGCGCATTTAGAACATCACCAGTAAGCAGCTTATATGTGGACTCCTTTGAACCTTCTCTGGACCATAGGCGACAGTTGTTGTCCTTAGAATATTATTTTAGAATTTCTTCAATCCCTCACCACCCATTGCATACCATTCATCACAGTCCATATCTAATACGCCTCTATCAAGCAAAAACATCCTTTATCCCTACATTTCATTTAAGAATGCTGGATTTAATGGACGGATCCGAAATTTCTTCACTTGACGTCACCCAGAAAAAACTTTATTATTTCTCTCCTTGGTTTAATCATGATTTTGAATTTCAAAACCCTTTCCAAGATTTTTATAAAGCAGATACCTCTGATATTATTTACAAACAACTCTTTCTAAAGCATTTGGAAAAATACTCTAATTTTATACATATTTATACGGACGGGTCTAAAAGGGCAAACTACGTTGGAGCTGCGTTCACTATTAATGATTCCATTCACAGTTTTAAACTTCATTCTTCATGTTCTGTTTTTACTGCTGAAATAATGGCCATTTTTAAAGCATTAGAAAATATATCTGATCATTGTCATAAAAAATGTATCATTTTCACAGATTCATTAAGTGTTTTACAATCATTGAAACATCCTGATCATGACAGTCATCCCATTGTTTTAGAATCACTGAAAAGAGTTTATCATCTTTCATCCAGGAATTTTAACTTACTATTTTGTTGGATCCCATCCCATGTTGGGATTGTAGGAAATGAAATTGTTGACCAAGCCGCCAAATCGGCAGTAAATCATATTAGTCATACCATTCCTTATCACGACTTAAAATCTTGCATTTACAAATTTTTAAAAACAAAATGGCAAAACGAATGGAATGAACAAACCGATAACAAACTTCATGCTTTAAAACCAAATATATCTGACTGGAAACCGCTACCCTTAAGAAGACAAAATGTTATCTTGACACGCCTTCGTATTGGACACACTCGCATAACACATAGACACCTCCTCCTCGGAGAAGATCATCCCTTCTGCAATTACTGTATCTGTCCACTAACCGTAAAACACATTTTAGTAGAATGCTCTCATTTTAATAGGCAACGACTTAAACATTTTAATTCTTATACCTTGGTTTTAGATGACATGATCGGAGAGAATCCTCATGCAAATATTTTTAGCTTTTTACATGACATTGGTTTTATCCATCACATATAATTGTATATAGTATTCATTCATAGTGTTTTGACTCATTTCACTTTATTACAATATTATATATCTGATTTTTTATCTTGAGTTTGGCATAATATGTCCCATGAGGACTCAATGCCATAAAATCATATCCAATCCAATCCATTCAATAGATCTGGCAATTTGCACTCCTTCAATTTTACCATTTTGGACCTTTTCTGTGGATCCTTACCTATACAATAGCGACCATTATCCTATAAAACTAAAATATGCAGGCCAATACCAACCTCCCTCTGTCAGCCAACCAAACTATGCCCCCAGGGGCATTCCTTCTTTAGGTTTGTACGGGCTTCACAACCCCGGGGTACCTGAGTGAACTTTTTCTTTCCCAGGGGTTTACTTTCTTTGGTAAACATGGGCGTCGCGCTCCCGGGACACCCAAGCGATCTTTAACTTTCATCCCACTACTCTATTCCCCACCCCCTCCTTTTTTTCACATTTCCCGTCTTGCGAATCGTAATATATATTAAAATATCTTTACATCGAAAAATCACCTGAAATTCATTCTTTGGTATATTTTATAAAATACATTCTATTAGTTGTGTTAACTTTTATTTATTTAAATTTATCATTTATTTTTCTCTTATGCTTCTTTTAAAAGACGTCAGTACGTTTTTTCTGACCTGCATGTTTGCCGTGTGCGGCGTCCCGTATCGGAGGAAAGTGGAGTCCTGGGGTACCTGATGCGTGCTCTTTGGTCCATGCTTCTGCGTAGACGGGCGGCTGGAGTTAGCCTGCTCTGGTCAATCGGCTAGCTCAATTTCTCTGGGGTTCACCACGTCAGAGCATTTGACCCCTCTGTCGTGCTGAACTCTACTAAATTGGGTATTTAAGGTTAGTGTTGCAGTTAGGGATGCCCTGGGCGAACCGGCGGTCTCACATCCCGACACTGTAGCGCTATATTCTGGTTGTGACCCCTGAGGCAGCTCCGTGATCTGTTGCTGGACAACTGCCGGATACTGCCTCCCCTGGTTGGGCTCCACGGTGGGCGGGGGCGCACCAGAATGAACAATTCCCCTTTTTCATGGATCCTAAAACTTTTTCTTGCCCAGACGGAGGCCTTAATCCGTCAAACCCAACTGAACCAAATCAACCAACTATATCTGAATTTCCCGAAAATGCACCTTTAAATAATCAATTTAACAACCCACCAAAATTTTTGATTATACATAACGAACATGGACTGCTTGCAAAAATGTCACCCTTTCTAATTCAAAAATATATTCATAATGCTGCCGGCGAAGTTAAAAATATCAAAAAAGTTAGATCTGGAGATTTATTAGTAGAGTCCGTATCATTCAAACAGACAGAAAATCTTTTGAAAATTAAAAATTTTGGAGACGTAAATGTTGAAGTTTTTGGCCACAAAACGTTAAATTATACAAAAGGAGTTATCTCTTCCCAAGATTTAATCATGGTTTCAGACGAAGAATTTGTAGATGAAATGAAGGAACAGAAAGTATGCGCTGCTAAAAGAATATTCATCAAAAGAGATGGAAGTTTTATCCCCTCACGAAATGTTATTTTAACATTTGACAGCCCAATAATGCCATCCAAAATTAAAGCTGGGTACGTGATCTGTGAGGTTCGTCCATTCATCCCAAACCCTGTGCGTTGCTTCCTGTGCCAGAGGTTTGGACACGCAAGAACCTCTTGTCGTGCACAAATTACCACCTGTGCACGATGTGCTAAACCCGGCCACGATCACAATACCTGCACGGAAACAGAATTGTGTATCAATTGTAAGGGAGGACATGCAGCTTACTCAAAGGAATGCCCTCGATGGATTTCAGAAAAAGAAATTCAGTTTTTAAAAGTCACAAAAAATCTATCCTACCCTGAAGCCCGTAAATTGGTCGAATCACGCTCTCCACGTCCGAATACCTCATATGCTGCTGCTATTACAAAATGCTCTAAAACTATCAGTACTCAAACAGAAAACGAAGTAATTGAATCTCGAATAGAAAACGAAAATATAATACCAACTGAATTACTAACTAAATCGCAAACAACGAATGAAGAACCCTGTAAGAGTATTAAAACTCCTAACGCCACTGGAAACAAAACCGTGGAAAATACTAATAATCAAATAACAAATAAATACTTAAGCAAACCACAAAGCTATAATAACAAAATACCAAAATTGCCAGTACAACAAAAGCCAAAATATTCAAAAGGTAAACATGCTAAATCTCTGTCACAGCCAAAGAATATCCCTAGAAAATTATCTGACACTGAAATAAATCTGCATCCATCTGACATAAGCGATATGGAGTTTGATCAAGACTCGGACATAGATCTGAGAAAAAGTTTAAAGAAAGCTAAGTTACACAAAACAAAATGACCATACATCTAATAACTTGGAACTGTCACGGATTCCGTGCCCATATGGACGACATAAAAACTTTGCTAAATACTTTTAATCCTGTCTGTTTCGGTCTCCAAGAAACTTTTCTTAAACCTAGCAATCCAGCAAACATAAAAAATTATAATTTAATTCGAAATGACTACACCAGTGGCACACGTGCCACCGGTGGCGTAGCACTAATGGTCTTACAAAAGTATCCTTATACTACCATTCCACTACACACCAGGATCCAAGCTGTAGCCATTCAGCTTCAAATTAAAGTTTTAACCACTATCTGTTCTATATATCTTCCACCTAATGAACATATCAATCAGCATGACTTAAACAACCTGATCACACAACTACCGCAACCATTTTTTATTATTGGGGATTTTAATGGACACAGCCCTCTTTGGGGAAGTCATAATTCAAATTCCAGAGGTCAACAAATCGAAAAATTAGTTGACGATCACTCTCTCTGTTTACTGAATAATACGTGTAAAACGTACTTTCACCAACCAACACACACGTTTCATACCCTTGACTTAGTGATATGCTCCCCCTCCCTGCTTCCCATGTGGAAACTCAAAGTCAACAATGACCTGCACAATAGTGATCACTTTCCTGTTATTTTATCTTATAATTTTAATGATATTTTACTTCCAAGACGCCCGGTGCGATACATTTTCACAAAGGCAAATTGGACTATTTTCCAGATGAAATCCAATATTTCTAGCAACATGGTTGAAATGCCAAACATCAATGATGCAGTTGAAGCAGTAACTTCCACCATAATAAAAGCAGCTGACTTAGCCATACCAAAAACATCAGGGAAAACACCGAGGCTATGGAAACCATGGTGGAACGAAATGTGCAGACGGGCCTATAAATCACAAAAGAAAGCCTGGAGCAAATTCCGCAGACACCCGACGACATCTAATTTGATCGAATTCAAGCGGACGAAAGCGGAAGCTCGAAAAGTTAGAAGACAGAGTCAGCGAGAATCCTGGCAAAATTATGTAAACTCCATACAAAATCATATACCATCAAAGCAAATATGGGACAAAGTCCGAAAAATTTCAGGCAACTACCATAATAATCATATATCTTTTTTATCTTTAAATGGACAAATCACTGACGTAAAAGCGATTGCTGATACTTTGGGAGCGGCGTTTTCGAAAGTATCCCACGAGAGTTCCTATCCGCAAGACTTCATCAACTATAAAAGGCGTGAAGAACGAAAAACGTTGGACTTTCGGCCATCTTATAGGAGGGCTTATAATAACGATTTTACTATATCGGAACTTAAAATTGCTCTAAAGAAATCTCATCCAACATCACCTGGACCTGACACTATTCATCATGACATGTTAAAAAATCTTAATGAAAATTCGTTGTTTCATATTTTATCTCTGTTCAATCGAATTTGGAGGGAACAGATATTCCCGACGACATGGCGAAAAGCCATTATAATCCCTATTCCAAAACCTGGAAAGGATCCTAAAGACCCAAATAACTACCGACCAATTGCATTGACAAGTTGCCTCTGCAAAGTAATGGAACGGATGGTAAATGCAAGACTAATTTACATTTTAGAACAAGAAAAACGGCTCTCTAATTTTCAAAGTGGTTTTCGTCTCAGCCGCAGCACTATTGACAATGCATTGATGCTTGAATCCTCCATACGTGATGCATTCGTGACCAAAAACCACTTGGTTTCGGTGTTCTTCGATATGGAAAAGGCTTACGACCGAACATGGCGCTACGGTATCATGCGAGATCTATACGGGATGGACTTGCGGGGCAACCTCCCTATTTTTATTCAAAACTTTTTAATGACAAGAACTTTTAACGTCCGCATTAATGACATTTTATCAGATGACTTTTCGCAAGACGAAGGCGTTCCTCAGGGCAGTGTCTTAAGCGTCATACTTTTTATTATAAAGATAAATGGCATTACTGAACAACTTCCACCATATGTGCACGGAACGCTATTTGTTGACGATTTCCAAATATTTTGCTCGGGAATAAATTACCCTTTTATAGAAAGACAACTTCAAATGACAATTCGAATCATTAGCAAGTGGGCAAAGAAAAATGGCTTTGTATTCTCATCACAAAAATCGGTTTGTGTTCACTTCACTAGAAAACGTGGCCTATATCCCGAACCTCATATTTTATTAGACGGAACTACTATTCCAGTAGTTCCTGAAACTAAATTTTTAGGTATAATGTTTGACTCTAAGCTAACTTTCCGATCACATATTAGCATCTTAAAACGAAAATGCAATCAAGCATTAAACATCATAAAGGTACTGGCAAATACCACATGGGGAGCTGACGCACCCTCTCTTTTAAAAATTTACAAAGCAGTCGTTCGATCTAAGCTTGATTACGGGTGTGTCGTCTATGGATCAGCTGCAAAATCGACTCTACAAGCTCTAGATACAATTCACCATCAGGGCCTCCGAATATCTATAGGAGCTTTTCGAACATCACCCGTCCAGAGTTTATATGTTATGGCAGGTGAGCCAAGTTTAAAACTTAGACGAGAGAAACTTGCTCTCAAATACTATTTTAAAGTAAAAACTAACCTTTCTCATCCATTATACAACAGCATAACCCATCCCAAATTTAAAAATCATTACTCTTTGAAACCATCTTTCATACCTTCATGCCCCCAGGGGCATTCCTTCTTTAGGTTTGTACGGGCTTCACAACCCCGGGGTACCTGAGTGATCTTCACTCCCTTTCGTTCTTCTCCTCCTCTACCCTTCTGCTTTTTCCTTTTTCTTCCTCCCTCGTTGTGGTTGCCTTTTCGGAGGTGAGGGCTCCCCTTGAGAAGCTTTTCGCCAGTCTGTGCCTTTAGCTCCTCTTGGGGATTATATCACCCACGTGTTTGCCGTGCGTGGAGACCCGTGTCCCTGGAAAAGGGGATCCTGGCAGTTGAGGGACGATATAATGACCCAATACACTGCTTCGGCCTTCGCTTCAAGTAAACGGGAGGTGTGCTTTGGTCCCGTGCACATCAATCGGCTGGTCATTTTTCGGCTAGGGCTAAGCAATCGGCCACTTACTGGACACCTCGCTAAGGGTGGAGGCTGTCTCAGGGGTGCGCCGTGCGCGTATAGTCACCGACAAGCGCCGGTGCAGTTGTCGGCATCCCCGTGTAGGACTCCGTGGTGGGTGGCGCTGTCGGTGATCGAATTTTTTCCCCCTTTTCTATGGAAAATAATACTTTCAGTCCTTCTCCCTCCAGTAGGGAGCAACAAAGATCACTGCCTTCCTTCTCAAATGCCCGACATTTCATTGTTAAACGAACTGATAATTTACAACAAAACTCCAACCAAACATCCAATACCATACAATCCTTTTCTCATACTTCACCTTTTTTAATTGAAAAAACATTTAAATCTTTTCTAGGAACTACTAAATCTTTAAAGAAACTTCGCTCTGGGGATCTTCTTATTGAAGTTTCTTCAGAAACTCAAGCTAAACTCCTCGCGAATTCAACCACAATAGGGCTTTTTACAGTTTCCGTTTCCCCGCACAGATCATTAAACACTTCAAGGGGTGTTGTATCTGAGCCAGACTTGCTTCACACTCCAGATGAAGAAATCCTCGAAAATTTACGGGATCAGAACGTATGTGAAGTTCGCAGGATAACTATCAATCGAGATGGGAGTTTCATTCGCACGAAACATCTCATCTTGACTTTTGACCAACCGACTTTACCTGCCCGTATAAAAGCTGGATATCTGAGCTGTCCAATCCGTCCGTATGTGCCGAACCCTCAGCGTTGCTTTAATTGCCAGGGGTTCGGTCATTCTAAGATCTCTTGTCGTAGTCCCACTAGATGCGCTCGTTGCGGTACTGTGGGACACGATACAGATAGCTGCTCTGCAACCCCCAACTGTGTTAACTGTAAAGGCGATCATCCGGCCTTCTCCCGATCTTGCCCCAAATGGGTGTTTGAGAAGGAGGTTCAATCTATTAAAGTTACTCAAAATATTTCTTACCCTGAAGCTCGGAAAATTGTGGAGTCCCGTACTCCCAAAGGATTAACTTCTTATGCAACAGTAACTAAAACAATAGCCAAATCAAGTAATACAATAGCCACCCAAACGGACCCTCCGTTTGGACTCGATATTCCATTTCCAAATTTTTCTTTACCACTGATTCAAAAACCTAGTAAACTTTCAGTAACTAAACAAGCAAATAAAAGTACTACTACATCATCTCATACTCCCTCAGAAAGTCTCGAAGCAACTACTTCCCAGATACCAAAACTATCCTCACGTCCTGCATTCAAAAGTAAATCTAAACAAAAAAACAAAAAAGTTGGGATTCAAACCAAAAAAAGAAACTTGCGAATTTCTAACGAAAAGCATAAACTTAATTTTAATAGATTTGAAGAACCTGAAATAGATTTACACGCTTCGGACCTTTCGGAGGACGAAATAGACATCGATATGAATGTCCCGACTCCTCCAGAGCGGCCAAACGCTGCTCCTACAAATTCTAGCCAAAAATAGCTTTTATTTCTTGGAACTGTCGTGGCTACAAACACAAACTGGATGACGTTAAAACCCTGATTGCAGAATACCATCCCGCCTGTGTCGCACTTCAAGAAACATATCTGAAGTCAGCTGACCTGGCGAAGATCCGTCGATATACTTGTATTCGAAGTGATAATATCGGTAATGATGGACGAGCATCGGGAGGTGTTGCGCTCTTCACTTCCCATGCATACCCCTCTCTTACTGTGTCACTCAGCACGCCTTTACAAGCAGTTGCTGTAAGAATACAAGCGAGACGGATGATTACCATCTGTACTCTGTACCTACCACCAACTACTCCCATCCAACAATCGAGCCTTGATAACTTGGTGGATCAATTGCCGGAGCCTTTCATCATACTCGGTGACTTTAATGGTCATAGTGTGCTATGGGGAAGTAGGGATACCAATTACCGTGGGCGACAGATTGAACAGCTGATCACAGATCGCTGTCTCTGTCTGCTCAATAACGGAGAGGTTACCTACTTCCACGAACCAACTCGCACCTTTCATGCTCTTGACCTTGCTATCTGCTCTCCTTCCATCTTACCATTTCTCTCTTTTTTTGTCGGTAGTGACCTGCGCAACAGCGATCATTTCCCAATATTCGTTACTCATATCGGAGGAAATGATCCTGTTAGCCGCCCGTCACGATATGTTTATGAGGCAGCCGACTGGCCTGTTTTTACATCTCGGGCCATTATATCAGAGCGAATGGTAGAGGGTAACATTGACGAGGCAATGGAAGCAATCACCGATGTTATGATTAAAGCTGCTAATCAAGCTATCCCCAAGAAATCACTGTCCTTTCAAAAGACTTGTAAACCTTGGTGGACTCCAGAATGCACTACAGCCATTAAGATCCAAAGGAAGGCGTGGGGTGTCTTCCGCCGATACCCCACAACTCAAAATCTTCTTTCTTTCAAACGTGCGAAAGCTAACGCCCGCCGAGTGCGACGTCACAGTCAAAGGGAATCTTGGATAAAATATGTTTCAGGCATAACATCTGCCACTCCCTCGAAGCAGTTATGGGACAGAGTTCGAAAAGCGATGGGATTATATCCCGAACATAAGATCTCGTTCGTGGAAGAGGATGGAGAACATGTGTCGGAGGCTGTCGAGATTGCAAACGTCATTGGGCGTGCCTTCTCCACAGCTTCCAGTACTACCAACTACTCGGACACATTTCAGCGCACGAAACATCGCGCAGAATCCCATCGTCTTAATTTTCATTCTCGATCCGAACTCTCCTATAACTCTCGATTTACTGAAAGGGAATTGATGCGATGTCTTAAAGGGACCAGGATGACAGCACCTGGCCCTGATGGCATCTCTTACATCTTATTGCAACACCTTTCTCGTCATTCCCTCCTTAACATCTTATTTATTTTCAATCGCATATGGGAGGAACATACCTTCCCTTTGGCTTGGACACGGGCCATTGTTATACCTTTTCAAAAACCTGGAAAGGATCCAACAAATCCTTTTAACTATAGGCCAATCGCACTCACAAGCTGTATGTGCAAACTCTTTGAAAGGATGGTGAATGCTCGTCTCGTTCACATCCTTGAGACGACTCAGGCTCTATCACCTTTTCAGAGCGGTTTCAGGGTTGCCCGCTGTACGGTAGATAACATCTTGTCTCTTGAAACTCAAGTGCGCCGTGCGTTCCTACGCCGAAACCATCTGGTTTCCATCTTCTTTGACATGGAGAAGGCGTATGATCGCACCTGGCGATATGGAATCCTCCGCGATTTACATTCTCTTGGGTTTCGAGGACATCTACCAGTATTTATTCAAAATTTTCTAGCCACTCGACAGTTTCAGGTCCGAATAGGCTCTGCCTTATCGGAATTTTTCATTCAAGAAGAGGGCGTTCCTCAGGGTTGCGTCCTCAGCGTTACTCTTTTTTCTATTAAGATAAACAATATTCTAGAACAACTACCTCCATCTGTCCAGGGTAATTTGTACGTGGATGACCTAACTATTCATTGCCAAGGTAAAGACATGAGGTACATCGAACGACAACTCCAGACAGCCGTCTCTCGTTTGACGCGGTGGAGTGACGAGAACGGTTTCAGCTTCTCCGCTCAAAAGACATCTTGCGTTCATTTCTGCCGACGTCGGAACCTGCATCCTGACCCAGAGATTTTTCTGGGTAATGTCAGGATCGCAGTGGAGGACAGAGTAAGATTTCTTGGTATCATTTTTGACCAGAAACTTACCTTCCTCCCCCACGTCATGCAGCTGCGGATGTCTTGCGAGAAAAAGCTTAATCTGCTGAAGGTACTCTCGAAAACATCTTGGGGAGCAGAACGATCCTCCATGCTGAATATCTATCGAGCCATAATTCGTTCCAGACTTGACTATGGCTGCGCAGCCTATGGCTCCGCCCGTCAGTCTGTGTTACGAAGGCTCGATACTGTACATCACACTGCATTGAGGATATGTTCCGGAGCATTCCGCACTTCACCTGTCAAAAGTCTGTACGTGGTATGCTACGAACCATCTTTAGCTTCCACACGTCTTTTGTTGTCATTACGATTGTATTATCGAATCTTGGAGCATCCAAACCATCCACTACAAAATCTAATTCTGGAAAATTCACTTGACCGCCTATTTTTAAATCGTCCATCCTGTGTTCCGACCTTCGGGCTTCGTATGAGAAATGCCCTGAGAAGCACTCCACTTTATTCATTCGAAGTTGCTGAGCGTCCTCTTTTTACCATATCACCATGGAGGTCATATAAATTATCATTTTTAAATTTATTTCCTGGCTTTGAGAAGTCGAACACAAGTGCGATCATCTACCGTCAACTTTTTATCTCTCATCGTCATCATTTTAGAAATCATACATCAATTTATACTGACGGGTCAAAGTCTAATAATCATGTCGGTTGTGCTTTTAATTGTGGATCAGTCACTTTTAACTACTCATTACCATCTTTTATCTCCATCTTTACTGCCGAATTTTTAGCTATTTACAAAGCTCTGAAGTATATTTCCAGCCTTAGAGCTCAAAATTTTATTTTATACACAGATTCCAAAGGTGTCTTGGAGACATTAAATTCAGATTCTCCAAGACATCCTTTGGCATATGATGTTTTTATGCTTCATAAAAAACTCATCCGACGTGGCTTTGGTATCACATTTTGTTGGGTACCGGGACACGTCGGAATTGTAGGCAATGAACTGGCCGATGCCGCTGCAAAAAATGCCATAACCCCCTTAAAAATTCGTCTCCCATATCACGATCTTCGCAATATTATACGGGATATTGTATGGGAAGAATGGCGCGAGGATTGGAGTGAGCAAATCAACAATAAACTTTTTAACATCTGCCCGACCATCTCACTCCAACCGTCACTGCCATCTCGACGGTTCGACGTTCTTTTAACTCGTCTTCGCATCGGCCATTCCAGAATCACCCATCGATTTCTACTGGGCGGCGAAACCGCACCATCGTGTCAACATTGCCAACAACCTCTTTCCATTAGCCACATTTTAACATCTTGTTCTAGTCTTAGACGGTTTTACCAATATTATTTTAACACAACATCGCCTATTTTATCTGATTTGTTGCATCACCCTCCTCATCCATCACTTTTTACTTTTTTACATCACTCTGGATTTTTATGCCACATATAATACATTATATTTTTATTGTATTCCTAAATCCTTTTTAAACCTTGGCTTTGAAAAATTGTTTTCTGTATTCCTTGTTTGTACGTTTGAATATTTCTAACTTTTAAAAATTATATACTTATTATCCTTGTTGTTTTTGAATACTTTTTAATCTTGTGCTTGGCGCAGCTTGTCCACTAATGGACCTTGCGCCATAAAACCCAAAACAACCAACCAACCAACCGAAAAATTTCAGGCAACTACCATAATAATCATATATCTTTTTTATCTTTAAATGGACAAATCACTGACGTAAAAGCGATTGCTGATACTTTGGGAGCGGCGTTTTCGAAAGTATCCCACGAGAGTTCCTATCCGCAAGACTTCATCAACTATAAAAGGCGTGAAGAACGAAAAACGTTGGACTTTCGGCCATCTTATAGGAGGGCTTATAATAACGATTTTACTATATCGGAACTTAAAATTGCTCTAAAGAAATCTCATCCAACATCACCTGGACCTGACACTATTCATCATGACATGTTAAAAAATCTTAATGAAAATTCGTTGTTTCATATTTTATCTCTGTTCAATCGAATTTGGAGGGAACAGATATTCCCGACGACATGGCGAAAAGCCATTATAATCCCTATTCCAAAACCTGGAAAGGATCCTAAAGACCCAAATAACTACCGACCAATTGCATTGACAAGTTGCCTCTGCAAAGTAATGGAACGGATGGTAAATGCAAGACTAATTTACATTTTAGAACAAGAAAAACGGCTCTCTAATTTTCAAAGTGGTTTTCGTCTCAGCCGCAGCACTATTGACAATGCATTGATGCTTGAATCCTCCATACGTGATGCATTCGTGACCAAAAACCACTTGGTTTCGGTGTTCTTCGATATGGAAAAGGCTTACGACCGAACATGGCGCTACGGTATCATGCGAGATCTATACGGGATGGACTTGCGGGGCAACCTCCCTATTTTTATTCAAAACTTTTTAATGACAAGAACTTTTAACGTCCGCATTAATGACATTTTATCAGATGACTTTTCGCAAGACGAAGGCGTTCCTCAGGGCAGTGTCTTAAGCGTCATACTTTTTATTATAAAGATAAATGGCATTACTGAACAACTTCCACCATATGTGCACGGAACGCTATTTGTTGACGATTTCCAAATATTTTGCTCGGGAATAAATTACCCTTTTATAGAAAGACAACTTCAAATGACAATTCGAATCATTAGCAAGTGGGCAAAGAAAAATGGCTTTGTATTCTCATCACAAAAATCGGTTTGTGTTCACTTCACTAGAAAACGTGGCCTATATCCCGAACCTCATATTTTATTAGACGGAACTACTATTCCAGTAGTTCCTGAAACTAAATTTTTAGGTATAATGTTTGACTCTAAGCTAACTTTCCGATCACATATTAGCATCTTAAAACGAAAATGCAATCAAGCATTAAACATCATAAAGGTACTGGCAAATACCACATGGGGAGCTGACGCACCCTCTCTTTTAAAAATTTACAAAGCAGTCGTTCGATCTAAGCTTGATTACGGGTGTGTCGTCTATGGATCAGCTGCAAAATCGACTCTACAAGCTCTAGATACAATTCACCATCAGGGCCTCCGAATATCTATAGGAGCTTTTCGAACATCACCCGTCCAGAGTTTATATGTTATGGCAGGTGAGCCAAGTTTAAAACTTAGACGAGAGAAACTTGCTCTCAAATACTATTTTAAAGTAAAAACTAACCTTTCTCATCCATTATACAACAGCATAACCCATCCCAAATTTAAAAATCATTACTCTTTGAAACCATCTTTCATACCTTCATGCCCCCAGGGGCATTCCTTCTTTAGGTTTGTACGGGCTTCACAACCCCGGGGTACCTGAGTGATCTTCACTCCCTTTCGTTCTTCTCCTCCTCTACCCTTCTGCTTTTTCCTTTTTCTTCCTCCCTCGTTGTGGTTGCCTTTTCGGAGGTGAGGGCTCCCCTTGAGAAGCTTTTCGCCAGTCTGTGCCTTTAGCTCCTCTTGGGGATTATATCACCCACGTGTTTGCCGTGCGTGGAGACCTGTGTCTTCGGAAAGGGAGATCCTGGTGATTGAGGGACAACATAACGCCCCAATACATTGCTTCGGCTCCTGCTTCGAATAAACAGGAGGTGTACTTTGGTCCCAGTACATTGATCGGCTGGTGGGTACCTCCTGCTAGGACTAAGGACCTGCTCACCAACTAGCTCCTTAGGGCAGTCATAGAGGTGAGTTGGGTCCGTATAGTCCCTGGCTAGCACCGGTGCAGGAATCTGTATCGCCTCGTTGGACTCCATGGTGGGTGGTGCAGCCGGGGACTGAACATTTACTTCTCAAACATGGAAAATTTAAAACCTATTTCTCCTTCAGTGGAGCAACTGTGTAATCAAAATAATGGAAAAAATACATCCGAACAAACATTTTTTATAATTAAAAGTAATGAAGGAAACTTAAAAAATATATCAGCTATTTTATTACATAAAACTATATTAGGAATGGTAGGAGAAACTAAAAACATTAAAAAAACACTTGCTGGAGATGTGCTTGTTGAGGTTTCAAATGAAACTCAGGCTTCTAATATACTAAAAATAAAACTCGTGGGCCCAATAGCTGTAACTGTAACACCACACAAAACATTAAATTCATCGCGAGGAGTAATTTCTGAATCCGACCTAGTTCATGACACCGAACAAGACATCCTTGAATCCCTGTCCCAACAAAACGTAACATATGTTAAAAGAATAACAATTACAAAAAACGGCCAAAAAATACCCACCAAACACTTAATATTAACTTTCAACACTCCAAGCATACCAAAACACGTTAAAATAGCCTATATTAATTGCCCAGTTAGACCTTTCATTCCTAACCCAGTCCGTTGTTTCAAATGCCAAAGATTCGGCCACTCTTTCCTTGCTTGCCGTGGCAAAGAGACCTGTGCAAAATGCTCTAGTACAGATCATAAGACCGATATATGTGCATCATCGTCCCTTTGCTGTGTAAACTGCAAAGGTGACCATCCAGCTTTTGCCAGGTCTTGCCCTAAATTTCAAAACGAAAAAGAAATACAAACAATTAAAGTTCAACAAAATATTTCATTTCCCGAGGCCAGAAAAATTGTAAATGATCGCACCCCGAAACCTGGAATATCTTACTCTTCAATAGTAAAAAAGACTTTCAAAACTAACGGAACTCAAACCGATGTAACTATTTTTAAGCCATCTGCCCAACATAAAACTTCAATGAACCAACCTATAACGCCTCTTTTTTCTAAAGCATCAGCTACAACCTCAACAAGTACAAAACACATAAATCAACCAAATCGATCTATAAATACTTTAAAAAGAGCCATATCTCATCTGAACAAAGTAATATCAAAATAGCTAAAAGTACTTCTCAAACCTCTCTTCAGCCTGATGTTACATCCAGAAACTTGATAACTAATCCTTCTTCAAGCGACCTGATAAATCTATACAACACCGAAAGTGATATTTCCTCTGTTGAGAGTGATGGCTTGGAGACTTCGCCACCCAAGTCAAAAAAGGATCTTCGGCAAGACAGATCTCGTCCTAGAACGAGAAAACATAAGTAGTTTCTTCTTTTCTTTTATCCTTTATTTTTATGGCTTCCTTTCTTTCCTGGAACTGCCGGGGTTTTCGTCAAAAAATTGATGACGTAAAAGATATCATAAATAAACACAAGCCAGCTGCAATCGCCCTCCAGGAGACCTATTTAAGAAAGAATGATACCACCAACATTCGTCATTTCACTATATTTCGAAAAGATTACGATGATGGCCAAAGAGCATGTGGAGGTGTTGCTTTGCTTACCTCCCATGACTTTCCGGTCACCCAAATTAACCTTACAACAAATCTCCAAGCTGTTGCTGTAAGACTTCATGTAAATATTCTAATTACAATATGTAATTTATACTTACCTCCTAACACCCATGTCGCCACTTCTGAATTAAATAATTTGATAGATCAACTTCCGCAACCATTCATTATACTTGGTGACCTAAATGGCCATCATATTCTCTGGGGCAGTTCAGACATTAATAATAGAGGCAAACAAATTGAAAAACTAACAACGGACAATGATTTATGTATAATGAATAACGGCCAACCTACCTACTTTCATGCACCTTCACTTACTTACCATTCAATAGATTTGGCAATTTGCACTCCTTCAATTTTACCATTTTGGACCTTTTCTGTGGATTCTTACCTTTACAATAGCGACCATTATCCTATTAAACTAAACTATGAAGGCCAATACCAACCTCACTCTGTCAGCCAAACTAACTACATCTTTGAAACTGCCAACTGGCCACTCTTTACTAGCCTCGCAGATATTTCTAACATAGTAGAAATTGGTGACATCAATGAAGTAACTTTTAAAATAACAGATATAATTATAGCAAGTGCGGACGCCTCAATTAAAAAAGTCTTTAATAAGCCTAAAAAACAAAAGAAACCTTGGTGGAATGAGGAATGTAGCGATGCCTATCGGAAACAGAGGAAAGCCTGGAATATTTTTAATAGATATCCAACAAGGGAAAACTATATTTTTTATAAAAAAACAAAAGCGGCCTTTCGAAAAATACAACGACGTAGTAAGAGGGATTCTTGGATGAATTATATCAACAGTATCAATAGTAAAGTCACTAGTAAACAATTATGGAACCGAATCAAAAGAATTTCCGGTGTTTACCCCAATAGACAAATTCCGATTCTAGAATGCAATAACCAAGTACTATCAGCACCCAAAGATATAGCAAACGCAATTGCTTCATGCCTTTCTGAAGTATCCAGCTCCACTAACTACCCTGAAAGTTTTAAAAAAATCAAAATTGCATCTGAAAAGAATAAAATTAATTTTTATTCTAACAGTATATTATCATATAATTGTGACTTTACTTTTCCGGAATTGATAAAAGCTTTATCCTTAGTCCACAAATCAACTCCTGGCCCAGATAATATCAGTTACATCATGCTCAAACATCTTTCAAATAGTTCTCTAACTCATCTCCTCAAATTTTACAATAGAATTTGGACCGAACACACTTTTCCGCAGTCGTGGAGGTATGCTAATGTAATACCCATACTGAAACCAAATAAAGACCCCAAGAATCCTTCGAACTACCGTCCAATAGCCCTGACAAGCTGCCTATGCAAAATTCTAGAAAAGATGGTCAACGCGAGATTAGTTTTTATTTTAGAAACAGATAAATGTCTCTCTCCACTTCAAAGTGGTTTCCGAAAAGGTCGATCCACTGTTGACAATTTGGTTGCTCTCGAGGCTGAAATTAGAAATGCTTTCGTTCAAAATAAACATCTCGTCTCGATATTTTTTGATATAGAAAAAGCATACGATCGAACGTGGAGACATGGAATTTTAAAAGACATTTTTAACTATGACATAAGAGGAAATCTGCCTATTTTTATTCAAAATTTTTTACAAAAAAGATATTTTAAAGTAAGGATTGGATCTATTTTCTCGGATGTTTTTATACAAGAGGAGGGAGTGCCACAAGGCAGTGTTTTAAGTGTAACTTTATTTATTTTAAAAATTAACAATATCGTTTCTCAATTGCCTCCATCAGTTAAAAGTCTTATTTACGTTGACGATCTGCAAATTTCATGCGCAGCAAATGACATTCGTTTAATAGAGAGACAACTTCAACAGGCCGTTAACAAAATCACTAATTGGACAAATGAAAATGGATTCAGCTTTTCACCTTTAAAAACTGCATGTGTTCATTTCTGCAGAAAACGAAATCTTCATCTTGACCCTGAAATATTCTTCAAAGATATTTTAATTAATGTTGTGGACAATTTTAAATTTTTAGGCATCATATTTGACAAGAAGTTGACTTTTCAACCGCATATTTTAAATCTACGCAAACGTTGCGAAAAGGCTCTTAATATCTTACGAGTTTTATCTAAATTATCATGGGGATCTGATCGTACTTGCCTTTTTAAAATTTACAGAGCTTTAATTCGATCTAAATTAGATTACGGCTGCGTGGTGTATGGTTCAGCAAGAAAATCTGCTCTTCAAACTCTGAACACCGTCCACCACACAGCTTTGCGTTTATGTTCTGGTGCCTTCAGGACTTCACCCGTAAGCAGCTTATATGTGGACAATTTTGAACCTTCTCTGGACTTAAGGCGACATTTGTTGTCCTTAGAATATTATTTTAGAATTTCCTCAATCCCTCATCACCCATTACATACCATTCATCGCAGTCCGTATTTAAAACGCCTCTATCAAGCTAAAACATCCTTCATCCCTACATTTCACTTAAGAATGCTAGATTTGATGAACGGATCCGAACTTTGTTCACTTGACGTCACCCAGAAAAAAATGTTTTCTTTCTCTCCTTGGTTTAATCATTATTTTGAATTCCAAAACCCATTCCAAAATTTCAATAAAGCAGATACCTCTCATATTATATACAAACAACTGTTTCAAAAGCATTTAGAAAATTACTCTAATTTTATTCAAATTTACACCGACGGATCTAAAAGGGCAGACTATGTTGGGGCTGCGTTCACTATTAATCACTCTGTTCAAAGTTTTAAACTTCATTCTTCATGTTCTGTTTTTACCTCTGAAATCATGGCCATATATAAAGCATTGGAATACATATCTGATCATTGTCATAAAAACTGTATCATTTTCACTGATTCATTAAGCGTTTTACAGTCATTGAAACATCCTGATCATGACAGTCATCCCATTGTTTTAGAGTCACTGAAAAAAATTTATCATCTTTCATCCATAAATTTAAACTTGGTGTTTTGTTGGATCCCATCTCATGTTGGTATATCGGGAAATGAAATTGTTGACAAAGCCGCCAAATCGGCCGTATATAATTTTAACCATACTATCCCTTTCCGTGATTTAAAATCTTTTATTTACAAATTTTTAGAGGAAAAATGGCAGAATGAATGGAATGAGCAAACGGAGAATAAGCTTTACGCCATTAAATCAAATATAACTGAATGGAAATCCCTACCTTTAAGAAGACAACAGGTGATACTAACTCGACTACGTATTGGACATACGCGTATAACACATAGACACCTCCTCCTTGGAGAAGATCATCCTATTTGTAATCATTGTATTTGTCCACTAACGGTAAAACATATTTTAATAGAATGTTCTCATTTTAATTATCAACGTCTTAAATATTTTAATTCTTTTACCTTGACTCTAGAAGACATGGTTGGGGAGAATCCTCATCCAAATATTTTTATCTTTTTGCATGACATTGGTTTTATCCATCACATATAATATCATATAGTATTCATACATTATGTTTTGATTATTTCACTTTTTTATTATATTATATATTTGATTTTATCTTGAGTTTGGCATAATATGTCCCAGGAGGACTCAATGCCACAAAATCCAATCCAATCCAATCCAATCCAATTCATACCTTCATTTGGACTAAGAATTCCTCATATCTTGACGCCCCCAGGGGCATTCCTTCTTTAGGTTTGTACGGGCTTCACAACCCCGGGGTACCTGAGTGATCTTCCCTCCCTCCCTTTCGTTTTTCTCCTCTACCCTTTGCATTTTGCTTTTTCTTCCTCCCTCGTTGTGGTTGCCTCTTCGGAGGTGAGGGCTCCCCTTGAGAAGCTTTTCGCCAGTCTGTGCATTTAGCTCCTCTTGGGGATTATATCACCCACGTGTTTGCCGTGCGTGGAGACCTGTGTCTTCGGAAAGGGAGATCCTGGTGATTGAGGGACAATATAACGCCCCAATACATTGCTTCGGCTCCTGCTTCGGATAAACAGGAAATGTACTTCGGTCCCAGTACATTAATCGGCTGGTGGGTATATCCTGCTTGGGCTAAGGACCCGCTCACCAACTAGCTCCTTAGGGCAGTCATAGAGGTGAGTTGGGTCCGTATAGTCCCTGGCTAGCACCGGTACAGGAACCTGTATCCCCTCGTTGGACTCCATGGTGGGTGGTGCCGCCGGGGACTGAACATCTATTTTTCAAACATGGATACCCAAAATTCAACTTCTCCTTCAGTGGAGCAAATCTTAAATAAAAATATTACAAACAACATACCAGAGCAAAAATTTTTCATTATGAAAAGTAACGAGGGCAACTTAAAAAACATATCAGCTATTTTACTTCATAAAACAATATTGGGAATGGTAGGCGATACAAAAAATATAAAAAAAACCCTAGCAGGAGATGTACTTATTGAAGTATCAAATAAAACACAGGCTATTAACATTCAAAAAATAAAATTTGTCGGTCCTATAGCAGTAAGTGTAACACCCCATAAATCTTTAAATTCTTCAAGAGGCGTGATTTCCGAATCCGATTTGACTCATGATACTGAACTAGACATTCTAGAATCCTTGTCCGATCAAAATGTAAGTAATGTAAAAAGAATCCTTATCACAAGAAATGGTCAACGAATACCCACCAAACATTTAATTTTAACTTTCAATATACCGACTATACCTAAACACGTAAAAATAGCTTATATGAATTGCCCAGTTCGACCTTTCATCCCTAACCCTGTCCGTTGTTTTAAATGTCAACGATTCGGCCACTCTTTCCTTGCTTGTCGTGGCAAAGAGACTTGCGCAAAATGCTCTAGTGCAGAACATAAGACCGATGTCTGCACGTCATCGTCCCTTTGCTGTGTGAACTGCAAAGGTGACCATCCAGCTTTTGCCAAGTCTTGCCCTAAATTCCAAACCGAAAAAGAAATTCAGACCATTAAAGTGCAGCAAAACATTTCATTTCCGGAGGCCCGAAAAATTGTTAATGATCGCACCCCGAAACCTGGAATATCTTACGCTACAATAGTAAAAAAAACTTTCAAAACTAACGGAACTCAAACCGATGTAACTAATTTTAAGCCATCTGACCAATATAAAACTTTAACGAACCTACCTAAAACGCCTTTTTCTAAAGCAACAGCTACAACCTCATCAAATACAGCAAATATAAACCAATCAAATCGATCTGTAAATACCTCTCTTAAGAGAACCATACCACCTGGGAAAAATAATATTAAAATAGCAAGAAATTCTTCGCCCCCAGGGGCATTCCTTCTTTAGGTTTGTACGGGCTTCACAACCCCGGGGTACCTGAGTGATCTTCCCTCACTTTCGTTCTGCTTCTCCTCTACCCGTAGCTTTTTGCTTTTTCTTCCTCCCTCGTTGTGGTTGCCTTTTCGGAGGTGAGGGCTCCCCTTGAGAAGCTTTTCGCCAGTCTGTGCCTTTAGCTCCTCTTGGGGATTATATCACCCACGTGTTTGCCGTGCGTGGAGACCTGTGTCTTCGGAAAAGGTGATCCTGGTGATTGAGGGACAACATAACGCCCCAATACATTGCTTCGGCTCCTGCTTCGGACAAACAGGAAGTGTGCTTTGGTCCCAGTACATTAATCGGCTGGTGGGAATATCCTGCTTGGGCTAAGGACCCGCTCACCAACTAGCTCCTTAGGGCAGTCATAGAGGTGAGTTGGGTTCGTATAGTCCCTGGCTAGCACCGGTACAGGAACCTGTATCCCCTCGTTGGACTCCATGGTGGGTGGTGCCGCTGGGGACTGAACATCTCTTTTTCTAACATGGAAAATACAAATTCAACTTCTCCTTCAGTGGAGCATTTATCGACCGAAAATAATGAAACAAATACATCAGTTCAAAAATTTTTCATTATAAAAAGCAACGAAGGAAATCTAAAAAACATATCTGCTATACTACTTCACAAAACAATATTAGGAATGGTCGGAGAGACAAAAAATATAAAAAAAACCCTAGCAGGTGACGTACTCGTCGAAGTCTCTAATAAATCACAATCTTTAAATATACAAAAAATAAATTCCGTCGGTTCAATAGCAGTCACCGTTACACCACATAAAACTTTAAATTCATCTCGAGGCGTAATTTCGGAATCTGATCTACTCTATGATACTGAACCAGACATCTTGGAATCCCTTTCAAAACAAAATGTAATTAATGTCGGAAGAATAACTATTCAAAGAAACGGCCAAAAAATACCCACCAAACATTTAATACTAACTTTCAATACCCCAACTCTACCAAAACACGTAAAAATAGCTTATATGAATTGCCCTGTTCGACCTTTCATTCCTAACCCTGTCCGTTGTTTTAAATGTCAGAGATTCGGCCACTCTTTCCTTGCTTGCCGTGGAAAACAAACCTGCGCAAAATGCTGTAGTACAGATCATAAGACCGATATCTGTACGTCATCGTCCCTTTGCTGTGTGAACTGCAAAGGTGACCATCCAGCTTTTGCCAGGTCTTGCCCTAAATTTATAACCGAAAAAGAAATCCAAACTATTAAAGTGCAACAAAATATTTCATTTCCCGAAGCACGAAAAATTGTTAATGATCGCACCCCAAAACCTGGAATATCATACTCTTCAATAGTAAAAAAAACCTTCACAACTATCGGTACTCAAACCGATGTAACTATTTTTAAGCCATCTGCCCAACATAAAACTTCTATGAACCAACCTATAACGCCTCTTTTTTCTAAAGCATCCGCTACAACCTCAACAAATACAAAACACATAAATCAACCAAATCGATCCTTAAATACTTCTTTAAAAAGAGCCATATCATCTGAACAAAACAATATTAAAATAGCTAAAAGTACTTCTCAAACCTCTCTTCAACCTGACGTTTCATCCAGAAATATATTAACTAATCCTTCTACGAGTGACCTTATTAATCTTTACAACACCGAAAGTGATATTTCCTCTGTAGAGAGTGATGGCTTGGAGACTTCGCCACCCAAGTCCAAGAAGGATCTTCGGCAAGACAGATCTCGTCCTAGGACGAGAAAACACAAGTAGTTTTTCTTTTCTTTTATCCTTTATTTTTTATGGCTTCCTTTCTTTCCTGGAACTGCAGGGGTTTTCGTCAAAAAATTGATGACGTAAAAGATATCATAAATAAACACAAGCCAGCTGCAATCGCCCTCCAGGAGACCTATTTAAGAACGAATGATACCACCAACATTTGTCACTTCAGTATATTCCGAAAAGATTACGATGATGGACAAAGAGCGTGTGGAGGTGTAGCATTGCTTACCTCCCATGACTTTCCAGTAACTCAAATTAACTTAAAAACAAATCTGCAAGCTCTTGCTGTAAGACTTCACGTAAATATTTTAATAACAATATGCAATTTATACTTACCTCCTAACACCCGTATTGCCACTTCTGACTTAAATAATTTAATAGATCAACTTCCACAACCATTCATTATACTTGGTGACCTAAATGGCCATCATATCCTCTGGGGCAGTTCAGACATTAATCAAAGAGGCAAACAAATTGAGAAACTAATAACGGACAATGATTTATGTATAATGAATAACGGCCAACCTACTTACTTTCACTCACCTTCACTTACTTACCATTCAATAGATCTGGCAATTTGCACTCCTTCAATTTTGCCATTTTGGACCTTTTCTGTGGATCCTTACCTTTACAATAGTGACCATTATCCAATTAAACTTAAATATGAAGGCCAATACCAACCTCACACTGACAGCCAATCCAAATATATTTTTGAAACTGCCAACTGGCCACTCTTTACTAGCCTCGCAGATATTACTAACACGGGAGAAACTGATGACATCGATGAAGTAACTTTAAAAATAACAGATACAATTATAGCAAGTGCTGACGCTTCCATTAAAAAAGTAATTAATAGGCCTAAAAAACAAAAGAAACCTTGGTGGAATGAGGATTGTAGCTGTGCCTATCGGAAACAGAGGAAAGCCTGGAATATCTTCAATAGATACCCGACGAGTGAAAACTATATTTTTTATAAAAACACAAAAGCTGCCTTTCGAAAAATACAACGACGTAGTAAGAGGGATTCTTGGATGAATTATATCAATAGTATTAATAGAGTAAAGTCACTAGTAAACAATTATGGAACCGAATTAAAAGAATTTCTGGTGTTTACCCAAATAGACAGATTTCTATTCTTGAAAATAATAATGTAATACTATCGGCACCCAAAGACATAGCAAACACAATTGCTTCATGTCTTTCCGAAATATCCAGCTCCAACAACTACACTGAAAGTTTTAAGAAAATTAAAGTCGCATCTGAAAAGAATAAAGTTAATTTTACCTCAAACCGTATACTATCTTATAATTGTGATTTTACTTTTCCCGAATTGACAAAGGCTTTATCCTTAGTTCACAAATCAACCCCTGGCCCAGATAATATTAGTTACATCATGCTCAAACATCTATCCAATAGTTCTTTAAATTATCTCCTGAAATTTTATAACAGAATTTGGACCGAGCACACTTTTCCGCAGTCATGGCGATATGCTACTATAATACCCATACTGAAACCGAACAAAGACCCCAAGAATCCTTCGAACTACCGTCCAATAGCCTTGACAAGCTGCTTATGTAAAGTTCTTGAAAAGATGGTCAACGCAAGGCTAATGTATATTTTAGAAAAAGATAAATGTCTCTCTCCACTTCAAAGTGGCTTTAGAAAAAATCGTTCTACCACTGACAATCTAGTCGCTTTCGAGACTGAAATTAGAAATGCTTTCGTCCAAAATAAACATCTCGTCTCGATCTTTTTCGATATCGAAAAGGCCTACGATCGTACGTGGCGTCATGGAATTTTAAAAGACATTTTTAACTATGACATAAGAGGAAATCTGCCTATTTTTATTCAAAATTTTTTAGAGAAACGATATTTTAAAGTACGGATTGGATCGATTTTTTCAGATGTTTTTACTCAAGAGGAGGGAGTGCCACAAGGCAGTGTTTTAAGTGTGACTCTATTTATTTTAAAAATTAACAACATTGTTTCTCAATTGCCTCCATCAGTTAAGGGTCTTATTTACGTTGACGATCTGCAAATTTCATGCGCAGCTAAAGACATTCGTTTAATAGAGAGACAACTTCAACAGGCAGTTAACAAAATCACTCATTGGACTAAAGAAAATGGTTTCAGTTTCTCACCTTCTAAAACCGCTTGTGTTCATTTTTGCAGAAAGCGAAATCTTCATCTTGACCCTGAAATATTTTTCAAAGATATTTTAATTAATGTTGTGGACAATTTTAAATTTTTAGGTATCATATTTGACAAGAAGTTGACTTTTCAACCGCATATTTTAAATTTACGCAAACGCTGCGAAAAGGCTCTTAACATTTTACGAGTTTTATCAAAATTATCATGGGGATCTGATCGAGATTGTCTTTTAAAAATATATAGAGCCCTAATACGATCAAAATTAGATTACGGCTGCGTGGTGTATGGGTCCGCAAGAAAATCTGTTCTTCAAACTCTGAACACCGTCCACCACACAGCTTTGCGTATATGTTGTGGTGCCTTCAGAACTTCACCCATAAGCAGTTTATATGTAGACTCGTCTGAACCTTCCCTGGACTTAAGACGACAGTTGTTATCACTGGAATACTATTTTAGAATTTCCTCAATCCCTCATCACCCATTGCATACCATTGATCACAGCCCATATTTAAAACGCCTTTATCAAGCCAAAACATCCTTCATCCCTACATTCCATTTAAGAATGCTGGACTTAATAAACGGATCCGAACTTTCTTCACTTGACGTCACCCAGAAAAAACTTTATTATTTCTCTCCTTGGTTTAATCATTATTTTGAATTTCAAAACCCGTTCCAAAATTTTAATAAAGCAGATACCTCTGATTTTATATATAAGCAACTCTTTCAAAACCATATAGAAAATTACTCAAATTTTATACATATTTATACTGACGGGTCTAAAAGGGAAAACTATGTTGGAGCTGCGTTCACTATTAATGATTCCCGTCATAGTTTTAAACTTCATTCTTCATGTTCTGTTTTTACCGCTGAAATAATGGCCATTTTTAAAGCACTAGAACATATATCCGATCATTGTCATAAAAAATGTATCATTTTTACAGATTCGTTAAGCGTTTTACAGTCATTGAAACATCCTGATCATGACAGTCATCCCATTGTTTTAGAGTCACTGAAAAAAATTTATCATCTTTCATCCAAAAATTTTAACTTGTTATTCTGTTGGATCCCATCTCATGTTGGGATATTAGGAAATGAAATTGCTGACAAAGCCGCCAAATCGGCCGTAAATAATTTTAATCATACTATCCCTTATCGTGACGTAAAACCTTGTATTTACACATTTTTAGAAGACAAATGGCAGAAAGAATGGAACGAACAGTCGGAGAATAAACTTAACGCTATCAAACCAATTATATCTAACTGGAAATCGCTACCTTTAAGAAGGCAGCAAGTAATAATGACGCGCCTCCGTATTGGACATACTAGGATCACCCACAGACACCTCCTCCTCGGAGAAGATCATCCTATTTGTAATCATTGTATTTGTCCACTAACCGTAAAACATATTTTAATAGAATGTTCTCATTTTAATAGGCAACGACTTAAACATTTTAATTCTTATACATTGGTTTTAGATGACATGATCGGAGAGAATCCTCATCCAAATATTTTTAGCTTTTTACATGACATTGGTTTTATCCATCACATATAATTGTATATAGTATTCATTCATAATGTTTTGACTCATTTCACTTTTTTACCATATTATATATCTGATTTTCTATCTTGAGTTTGGCATAATATGTCCCATGAGGACTCAATGCCACAAAGCTAAATCCAATCCAATCCAATCCTCATATCTTGACTTCACTCGATATTGAAAATCTCGAGATATTTTCAAGAGAAAACGAACCTCCACCTTGGAGTGACAGAAATTTGCCAGTCATAAATGATTTCATTCAATTGCCGAAATCTTCTACACCAGACACTATTTATTTACAATTTTTTTATTGCCATAGACAAAGATATTCGTCTTACAAAACTGTGTTTACCGACGGGTCAAAAAATGGCTGTCACGTTGGCGCTGCGGCTGTATTCGAGGAGGCGATAATCGCTAGAAAATTACA
Source organism: Metellina segmentata (assembly GCA_947359465.1). Taxonomy (NCBI): domain Eukaryota; kingdom Metazoa; phylum Arthropoda; class Arachnida; order Araneae; family Tetragnathidae; genus Metellina; species Metellina segmentata. The sequence goes on along the minus strand of OX375874.1, from coordinate 137,520,922 downwards.
TGGTTGCTGTTCGGTTTTTACTTCTGAAGTATATGCTATTATTTTGGCACTGGTAAGGATACCTACATTAAAAGATAAAAAATTTATTATATATTCCGATTCCAGGAGCTGCATAGATGCATTAAAACATTTTACCCCCAAAAGCCATCCCTTAATACTGTACGCAATTAAACAATATTTTATTTTAAAGGACGAAAAATTTGATATTATTTTTTGCTGGATTCCCGGACATGTGGGTATTAGAGGTAACGAGAGAGCTGACTTGGCGGCCAAGAATGCTACACAACAGCTAAATTCAAAAGTACCATTTCCAGATATTGAATCACTCTTAAAACAATCCATAAACTCATGTTGGCAAAACACTTGGGACCTCGAAGTACAAAACAAATTAAATTATATCCAGACATCCATTAAAGGCTTTAATAAAACTATCTTAAATCGAAATCATGATACAAAACTCGCAAGACTCCGAATAGGACACACTTATTTTACTCATGGACACCTTTTACGTGGAGAACCTGCTCCAATGTGTCGCAAGTGTAACACTATATGTTCAGTCAGACACATCTTAATAAAATGCCCTGATTTTAACTTCCACAGACTCGTCCGATTTGGTATTTATCACCCCAGTTTACACCAACTTTTATCGGATCCTTACCACCAAAACCTGTTTTTATTTTTAAAAGACATTAGTTTCATAAACTATATTTAGATTACATCACCTGACTCTTTGAGTCATATATATATATACGATGTTTGGCGCAGCTTGGCCAGATCTGGCCCTTGCGCCAATAAAAAATACCCAACCAACCAACCACCAACCAAACTATATATTTGAAACTGCCAACTGGCCACTTTTTACTAGCCTTGCTGACCTTACTAATATGGTAGAAAATTGTGATATAAATGAAATTACTAATAAAATTACAGACATAATTATAGCAAGTGCGGACGCCTCAATTAAAAAAGTCAATAATAAGTCTAAAAAACAGAAGAAACCTTGGTGGAATGAGGAATGTAGCGATGCCTATCGGAAACAGAGGAAAGCCTGGAATATTTTTAATAGATATCCAACAAGTGAAAACTATATTTTTTATAAAAAAACAAAAGCGGCCTTTCGAAAAATACAACGACGTAGTAAGAGGGATTCTTGGATGAATTATATTAATAGTATAAATAGTAAAGTCACTAGTAAACAATTATGGAACAGAATTAAAAGAATTTCCGGTGTTTATCCCAACAGACAAATTCCGATTCTAGAATACAATAACCAAGTACTATCAGCACCCAAAGATATAACAAACGCAATTGCTTCATGCCTTTCTGAAATATCCAGCTCCACTAACTACCCTGACAGTTTTAAAAAAATCAAAATTGCGTCTGAAAAGAATAAAATTAATTTTACTTCAAACCGCATATCATCTTATAATTGTGACTTTACTTTTCCGGAATTGATAAAAGCTTTATCTTTAGTCCACAAATCAACTCCTGGCCCAGATAATATCAGTTACATCATGCTCAAACATCTTTCAAATAGTTCTCTAAATCATCTCCTCAAATTTTACAATAGAATTTGGACCGAGCATACTTTTCCGCACTCTTGGAGGTATGCTACTATAATACCCATACTGAAACCGAACAAAGACCCCAAGAATCCTTCGAACTACCGTCCAATAGCCCTGACAAGCTGCCTATGCAAAATTTTAGAAAAAATGGTCAACGCGAGGTTAATTTATGTTTTAGAAAAAGAAAAATGTCTCTCTCCACTTCAAAGTGGTTTTAGAAAACATCGATCCACTATTGACAACCTAGTCGCTCTCGAGACCGAAATAAGAAACGCTTTTGTTCAAAACAAACATCTCGTCTCGATATTTTTTTATATAGAAAAAGCGTACGATCGAACGTGGAGACATGGAATTTTAAAGGATATTTTTAAGAATGACATATAAGGGGAAATCTGCCTATTTTTATTCAAAATTTTTTAGAGAAACGATATTTTAAAGTACGGATTGGATCAATTTTTTCAGATGTTTTTATTCAAGAGGAGGGAGTACCACAAGGCAGTGTATTATAAGTGTTACTTTATTTATTTTAAAAATTAATGATATTGTTTCTCAATTGCCGCCATCAGTTAAAGGTCTTATTTACGTCGACGATCTGCAAATTTCATGCGCAGCTAAAGACATTCGTTTAATAGAGAGACAACTTCAACAGGCAGTAAATAAAATCACACATTGGACTAATGAAAATGGTTTCAGTTTTTCACCTTCAAAAACCGCGTGTGTTCATTTTTGTAAAAAACGAAATCTTCATCTTGACCGCGCCCCCAGGGGCATTCCTTCTTTAGGTTTGTACGGGCTTCACGACCCCGGGGTACCTGAGTGATCTTACCTCCCTTTCGTTCTGCTTCTCCCCTACCCTTTGCTTTTTGCTTTTTCTTCCTCCCTCATTGTGGTTGCCTCTTCGGAGGTGAGGGCTCCCCTTGAGAAGCTTTTCGCCAGTCTGTGCATTTAGCTCCTCTTGGGGATTATATCACCCACGTGTTTGCCGTGCGTGGAGACCTGTGTCTTCGGAAAGGGTGATCCTGGTGATTGAGGGACAACATAACGCCCCAATACATTGCTTCGGCTCCTGCTTCGGACAAACAGGAGGTGTACTATGGTCCCAGTACATCAATCGGCTGGTGGGAATACCCTGCTAGGATTAAGGACCTGCTCACCAACTAGCTCCTTAGGGCAGTCATAGGGGTGAGTTGGGTTCGTATAGTCCCTGGCTAGCACCGGTACAGAAACCTGTATCCCCTCGTTGGACTCCATGGTGGGTGGTGCCGCCGGGGACTGAATATTTATAATTTAACCATGGAAAATCAAACCTCATCTTCTCCTTCAGTGGAGCACCTATCTAACAAAAATAATGAAATTAATTTACCAGAGCAAAAATTTTTTATTATGAAGAGTAACGAGGGCAATTTAAAAAATATATCAGCTATTTTACTCCATAAAACTATATTAGGAATGGTAGGCGATACAAAAAACATAAAAAAAACCCTAGCAGGAGATGTACTAATAGAAGTATCAAATAAAACCCAGGCAATAAATGTCCAAAAAATAAAATTTGTAGGTCCAATAGCAGTAAGTGTAACACCCCATAAAACTTTAAATTCATCAAGAGGCGTAATTTCAGAATCCGACTTAGTTCATGACACAGAACAAGATATCTTAGAATCCCTGTCACAACAATATGTAATCACTGTCAAACGAATCACTATCTCAAGAAATGGTCAAAAAATACCCACCAAACATATCATATTAACTTTCAATACACCAAATATACCAAAACACGTTAAAATAGCATATATGAATTGCCCAGTTAGACCATTTATTCCTAATCCAGTCCGTTGCTTTAAATGCCAAAGATTCGGCCACTCTTTCCTAGCTTGCCGTGGCAAAGAAACCTGCGCAAAATGCTGTAGTATAGATCACAAGACCGATGTCTGTACGTCATCGTCCCTTTGCTGTGTCAACTGCAAAGGTGACCATCCAGCTTTTGCCAGGTCTTGCCCTAAATTTATAACCGAAAAAGAAATCCAAACTATTAAAGTACAGCAAAATATTTCATTTCCTGAGGCCCGAAAAATTGTAAATGATCGCACCCCGAAACCTGGAATATCTTACTCTTCAATGGTAAAAAAAACTTTCAAAACTAACGGAACTCAAACCGATGTAACTATTTTTAAGCCATCTGCCCAACATAAAACTTCAATGAACCAACCTATAACGCCTCTTTTTTCTAAAGCATCAGCTACAACCTCAACAAATACAAAACACATAAATCAACCAAATCGATCTATAAATACTTCTTTAAAAAGAGCCATATCATCTGAACAAAGTAATATCAAAATAGCTAAAAGTACTTCTCAAACCTCTCTTCAGCCTGATGTTACATCCAGAAACTTGATAACTAATCCTTCCACCAACGACCTCATAAATCTGTATAACACTGAAAGCGATATTTCATCTGTAGAGAGTGATGGCTTGGAGAGTTCGCCACCCAAGTCCAAGAAGGATCTTCGGCAAGACAGATCTCGTCCTAGAACGAGAAAACACAAGTAGTTTCTTCTTTTCTTTTAACCTTTATTTTTATGGCTTCCTTTCTTTCCTGGAACTGCCGGGGTTTTCGACAAAAAATTGACGATTTAAAAGATATCATAAATAAACACAAGCCAGCTGCAATCGCACTACAAGAGACATATTTAAGAAACAATGATTCCACCAACATACGTCATTTCAGTATATTCAGAAAAGATTACGATGATGGCCAAAGAGCATGTGGAGGTGTTGCATTGCTTACCTCCCATGACTTACCAGTCACCCAAATTGACCTTACAACAAATCTCCAAGCTGTTGCAGTCAGACTTCATGTCAATACTTTAATAACAATATGCAATTTATACCTTCCTCCTAATACCCATATCGCCACGTTTGACTTAAATAATTTGTTAGATCAACTTCCGCAACCATTCATTCTTTTTGGTGACCTAAATGGCCATCATATTCTCTGGGGCAGTTCAGACATTAATCGTAGAGGCAAGCAAATTGAAAAATTAATAACAGACAATGATTTATGTGTTATGAATAACGGCCAACCTACTTACTTTCACTCACCTTCACTCACTTACCATTCAATAGATCTGGCAATTTGCACTCCTTCAATTTTACCATTTTGGACCTTTTCTGTGGATCCTTACCTTTACAATAGCGACCATTATCCAATTAAACTAAAATATGCAGGCCAAAATCAACCTCACACTGACAGCCAATCCAGATATATTTTTGAAACTGCTAACTGGCCACTTTTTACTAGCCTTGCTGATATTTCTAACACGATAGAAATTGATGACATCGATGAAGTAACTGTAAAAATAACAGATATAATTATAACAAGTGCTGATGCTTCCATTAAAAAAGTTAATTATAAGCCCAAAAAACAAAAGAAACCTTGGTGGAATGAGGATTGTAGCTATGCTTATCGAGAACAGAGGAAAGCCTGGAATATCTTCAATAGATATCCAACAAGAGAAAATTTTATTAACTATAAAAAAACAAAAGCGGCCTTTCGAAAAATTCAACGACTTAGTAAGAGGGATTCTTGGATAAATTATGTCAATAGTATCAATAGTAAGACCACAAGTAAGCAACTATGGAACAGGATTAAACGAATTTCCGGTGTTTACCCCAATAGACAAATTCCTATTCTAGAACATAACAATCAAATATTATCGGCACCCAAAGACATAGCAAACACAATTGCTTCATGTCTTTCCGAAATATCCAGCTCCAACAACTACAATGAAAGTTTTAAGAAAATTAAAGTCGCATCTGAAAAGAATAAAGTTAATTTTACCTCAAACCGTATACTATCTTATAATTGTGATTTTACTTTTTATGAATTGACAAAGGCTTTATCCTTAGTTCACAAATCAACTCCTGGCCCAGATAATATTAGTTACGTTATGCTCAGACATCTCTCAAATAGTTCTCTAAATAATCTCCTGAAATTTTATAACAGAATTTGGAACGAGCACACTTTTCCGCAGTCATGGAGATATGCTACCATAATACCCATCCTGAAACCGAATAAAGACTCCAAGAACCCCTCGAACTACCGTCCAATAGCCCTGACAAGCTGCTTATGCAAAATTTTGGAAAAAATGGTCAACGCAAGGCTAATGTATATCTTAGAAAAAGACAAATGTCTCTCTCCACTCCAAAGTGGTTTCAGAAAAAGTAGATCCACTATTGACAATCTTGTCGCTCTCGAGACGGAAATAAGAAACGCATTTGTCCAAAATAAGCATCTCGTATCTATTTTTTTCGATATAGAAAAGGCCTATGACCGAACATGGAGACATGGGATTTTAAGGGATATTTTTAATAATGACATAAGAGGAAATCTGCCTATTTTTATACAAAAATTTTTAGAGAAAAGATATTTTAAGGTTAGAATTGGATCTATTTTCTCGGATATTTTTATTCAAGAGGAGGGAGTGCCACAGGGCAGTGTTTTAAGTGTAACTTTATTTATTTTAAAAATTAACAACATTGTTTCTCAATTGCCTCCATCAGTTAAGGGTCTTATATACGTTGACGACCTGCAGATTTCATGCGCAGCTAAAGACATTCGTTTAATAGAGAGACAACTTCAACAGGCTGTTAACAAAATCACTCATTGGACTAACGAAAATGGTTTCAGTTTCTCACCTTCAAAAACCGCGTGTGTTCATTTTTGTAAAAAACGAAATCTTCATCTTGACCCTGAAATATTTTTCAAAGATATTTTAATTAATGTTGTGGACAATTTTAAATTTTTAGGTATCATATTTGACAAGAAGTTGACTTTTCAACCGCATATTTTAAATCTACGCAAACGTTGCGAAAAGGCCCTCAACATATTAAGAGTTTTATCTAAGTTATCATGGGGATCTGATCGGAATTGTCTTTTAAAAATATATAGAGCATTAATACGATCAAAATTAGATTACGGCTGCGTGGTGTATGGTTCAGCAAGGAAATCTGCTCTTCAAACCCTGAACACTATCCACCACACAGCTTTACGTTTATGTTCGGGTGCCTTTCGGACTTCACCCGTAAGCAGCTTGTACGTAGAATCTTTTGAACCTTCTCTGGAATTAAGACGACAGTTGTTATCACTGGAATATTATTTTAGAATTACCTCAACCCCTCATCACCCATTGCATACCATTCATCACAGTCCATATTTAAAACGCCTCTATCTAGCAAAAACATCCTTCATTCCTACATTCCACTTAAGAATGCTTGATTTAATGAACGGATCCGAAATTTCTGCACTTGACGTCACTCAGAAAAAACTGTATTCATTCTCTCCTTGGTTTAATCATTATTTTGTATTTCAAAACCCATTCCAATATTTCAATAAAGCGGACACTTCTGATGTTATATATAAACAACTTTTTCAAAACCATATAGAAAAATACACAAATTTTATACAAGTTTACACGGACGGATCGAAAAGGGCAAACTATGTTGGAGCTGCGTTCACTATTAATCAGTCTGTTATCAGTTTTAAACTTCATTCTTCATGTTCTGTTTTTACCTCTGAAATCATGGCCATATATAAAGCATTGGAATATATATCTGGTCATTGTCATAAAAAATATATCATTTTCACAGATTCATTAAGTGTTTTAAAGTCATTGAAACATCCTGATCATGACAGTCATCCCATTGTTTTAGAGTCATTGAAAAGAATTTATCATCTTTCATCCAAGGGTTTTGACTTAATATTTTGTTGGATTCCATCTCACGTTGGAATAACAGGAAATGAGATTGTCGACAAAGCCGCCAAATCGGCCGTAACTAATATTAATCATACCATTCCTTATCGCGACTTAAAATCATTAATTTACAAACTTTTGGAGGAAAAATGGCAGAACCAATGGAATGATCAAACCGAAAACAAACTCCACCTTTTAAAAACAAGTATAACTCAATGGCAGTCACCACCTTTAAGAAGACAGCAGGTAGTACTAACACGTCTCCGTATTGGGCATACTCGAATAACACATAGACACCTCCTACTCGGAGAAGATCATCCCATTTGTAACTACTGCATTTGTCCACTTACTGTGAAACATGTTTTAATAGAGTGTTCTCATTTTAATTATCAACGTCTTAAATATTTTAATTCTTATACCTTGACTTTAGAAGACATGGTTGGGGAGAATCCTCATCCAAATATTTTTAGCTTTTTACATGACATTGGTTTTATCCATCACATATAATTTCATATAGTATTTACTCATTATGTTTTGACTCATCTCATTTCATTATTATATTATGTATCTGATTTTTATCTTGAGTTTGGCATAATATGTTCCTAGAGGACTCAATGCCACAAAACCAAATACAATCCAATCCAATCATCTTGACCGCCCCCAGGGGCATTCCTTCTTTAGGTTTGTACGGGCTTCACGACCCCGGGGTACCTGAGTGATCTTCCCTCCCTTTCGTTCTGCTTCTCCCCTACCCTTAGCTTTTTGCTTTTTCTTCCTCCCTCGTTGTGGTTGCCTCTTCGGAGGTGAGGGCTCCCCTTGAGAAGCTTTTCGCCAGTCTGTGCATTTAGCTCCTCTTGGGGATTATATCACCCACGTGTTTGCCGTGCGTGGAGACCTGTGTCTTCGGAAAAGGTGATCCTGGTGATTGAGGGACAACATAACGCCCCAATACATTGCTTCGGCTCCTGCTTCGGATAAACAGGAGGTGTACTTTGGTCCCAGTACATTGATCGGCTGGTGGGTACCTCCTGCTAGGACTAAGGACCTGCTCACCAACTAGCTCCTTAGGGCAGTCATAGAGGTGAGTTGGGTCCGTATAGTCCCTGGCTAGCACCGGTGCAGGAATCTGTATCCCCTCGTTGGACTCCATGGTGGGTGGTGCCGCCGGGGACTGAACATTTACTTCTCAAACATGGAAAATTTAAAACCTATTTCTCCTTCAGTGGAGCAACTATGTAATCAAAATAATGGAAAAAATACATCCGAACAAACATTTTTTATAATTAAAAGTAATGAAGGAAACTTAAAAAATATATCAGCTATTTTATTACATAAAACTATATTAGGAATGGTAGGAGAAACTAAAAACATAAAAAAAACACTTGCTGGAGATGTGCTTGTTGAGGTTTCAAATGAAACTCAGGCTTCTAATATACTAAAAATAAAACTCGTGGGCCCAATAGCTGTAACTGTAACACCACACAAAACATTAAATTCATCGCGAGGAGTAATTTCTGAATCCGACCTAGTTCATGACACCGAACAAGACATCATTGAATCCCTGTCCCAACAAAACGTAACAAATGTTAAAAGAATAACAATTACAAAAAACGGCCAAAAAATACCCACCAAACACTTAATATTAACTTTCAACACTCCAAGCATACCAAAACACGTTAAAATAGCTTACATTAATTGCCCAGTGCGACCTTTCATTCCTAACCCTGTCCGTTGTTTCAAGTGCCAAAGATTTGGCCACTCTTTCATGGCTTGCCGCGGCAAAGAAACCTGCGCAAAATGCTGTAGTACAGATCATAAGACCGATGTCTGTACTACATCGTCCCTTTGCTGTGTGAACTGCAAAGGTGACCATCCAGCTTTTGCCAGGTCTTGTCCTAAATTTGTAACTGAAAAAGAAATCCAAACAATTAAAGTGCAACAAAACATATCATTTCCGGAGGCCCGTAAAATTGTTAACGATCGCACCCCGAAACCTGGAATATCTCTTACTCTACAATAGTTAAAAAAACCTTCAAAACTAGCTCTACTCAAACCGATGCAACTGTGTTTAAGCCATCTGAACAAAATAAAACTTCATCGAACCAATATATAACGCCTTCTTTCTCTAAAGCAACAGCTACAACCTCATTGAATACAAAAATCATAAACCAACCAAATCGATCCTTAAATACTTCTTTAAAAAGAGCCATATCATCTGAACAAAACAATATTAAAGTAGCTAAAAGTACTTCTCAAACCTCTCTTCAACCTGACGTTTCATCCAGAAATATATTAACTAATCCTTCTACGAGTGACCTTATTAATCTTTACAACACCGAAAGTGATATTTCCTCTGTAGAGAGTGATGGCTTGGAGACTTCGCCACCCAAGTCCAAGAAGGATCTTCGGCAAGACAGATCTCGTCCTAGGACGAGAAAACACAAGTAGTTTTTCTTTTCTTTTATCCTTTATTTTTTATGGCTTCCTTTCTTTCCTGGAACTGCCGGGGTTTTCGTCAAAAAATTGATGACGTAAAAGATATCATAAATAAACACAAGCCAGCTGCAATCGCCCTCCAGGAGACCTATTTAAGAACGAATGATACCACCAACATTCGTCACTTCAGTATATTCCGAAAAGATTACGATGATGGACAAAGAGCGTGTGGAGGTGTAGCATTGCTTACCTCCCATGACTTTCCAGTAACTCAAATTAACTTAAAAACAAATCTGCAAGCTCTTGCTGTAAGACTTCACGTAAATATTTTAATAACAATATGCAATTTATACTTACCTCCTAACACCCGTATTGCCACTTCTGACTTAAATAATTTAATAGATCAACTTCCGCAACCATTCATCATACTTGGTGACCTAAATGGCCATCATATCCTCTGGGGCAGTTCAGACATTAATCAAAGAGGCAAACAAATTGAGAAACTAATAACGGACAATGATTTATGTATAATGAATAACGGCCAACCTACTTACTTTCACTCACCTTCACTTACTTACCATTCAATAGATCTGGCAATTTGCACTCCTTCAATTTTGCCATTTTGGACCTTTTCTGTGGATCCTTACCTTTACAATAGTGACCATTATCCAATTAAACTTAAGCCCCCAGGGGCATTCCTTCTTTAGGTTTGTACGGGCTTCACAACCCCGGGGTACCTGAGTGATCTTCTCTCCCTTTCGTTCTTCTCCTCTACCCTTTGCATTTTGCTTTTTCTTCCTCCCTCGTTGTGGTTGCCTCTCCGGAGGTGAGGGCTCCCCTTGAGAAGCTTTTCGCCAGTGTGTGCTTTTAGCTCCTCTTGGGGATTATATCACCCACGTGTTTGCCGTGCGTGGAGACCCGTGTTCCTGGAAAAAGGGATCCTGGCAGTTGAGGGACGATATACTGACCCAACACACTGCTTCGGCCCTCGCTTCAGGTAAACGGGAGGTGTGCATTGGTCCCGTGTACATCAATCGGCTGGTCGATTGGACTTCGTCGTCGGCTTGGGATCAAGCGATCGATCATCTACTGGGCTGCACGTTAAAGGTGGTGTCTGCTACAGAGATGATGCGTGACCGTATGGGTCGTGTTAACACCGGTGCAGTTTTGCATCCCCTCGTTGGACTCGGTGGTGGGTGGTGCTGCTCGGCCTGAACCCCTTTAACCTTTTAATCATGAATAATGATATCTCCAAATCTTCTCCCTTTAATAGGGAGCAACAATTTGTCAAACCATCGTTAAAACATGCACGATTTTTTATTATTAAATTATTAAGTAGTTCAATTTTAAATCAAAACCTTCCACAACCATCCTTTACAACAGTTTCGCCTTTTCTTATTAATAAAGCAATAGAATCTTTTCTGGGAACCGTTAAAACTATAAAAAAACTTCGCTCAGGAGACCTTCAAATTGAAGTGTCAACACAGAAACAAGCAGAACTTCTATCAAATACTAATACAATAGGCCCATTTTCTGTTTCTGTTAGCACTCATAATTCTTTAAATTTTTCACGAGGTGTCATATCCGAAGCTGATCTTTTGTTTGTATCTGAAGAAGAAATATTAGAAAACCTTCGTGACGAGCAGGTTTGCGGTGTTCGACGTATAACTGTACGTCGAGATGGGGCAATCTTCCCCACTAAACACCTAATTTTAACTTTCGATTCCCCTACCTTGCCGTCACGAGTAAAAGCTGCCTATCTGAGTTGCCCTGTTCGAGTATTTGTGCCAAATCCTCTACGGTGCTTCAAGTGCCAGAGATTCGGACACTCCCAAACTGCCTGTCGTGGTGCCGAAACCTGCTCTCGATGTGGTGGAATCGCTCACGACAGTAACACCTGCACATTGCCGCCTCATTGCGTAAACTGCAGTGGGGATCATCCGGCATTCTCAAGATCATGTTCAAAGTGGACCTTAGAAAAAGAAGTGCAAACAGTTAGGGTGACTCAGAATATCTCTTTTCAGGAAGCCCGTAGGATAATAGAATCTCGAACTCCTAAAGTTGGAGTTTCATATGCTGCGGCAACTTCCACAAAATCTGTCAAGTCTGTAGCCACAATGACTGATCCTTTGTGCAACCAAAATATTCAACCACCTAAAATTTTGGCACCAACTCGGACAATAGAGCCTAATATACCAAAAAATGTAAAACATTCTTCAACTTCCAATTCAAAATCAAGCACGTCCTCAGTAAAAACAATTTCCAATTCATCTATTAAAAAACCAACCATGCATTTACCAACATATAAAACACTTAAACGACCAAAGACTAACCGTTCCACCAAATATAAAAATTCAAAATATTTAGAAAATTTAACTAAAACCCCCAAACATCTACTTCGACATGCAGCTGAAGAAGTAGAGTTAAGTCTCCATGCGTCGGATATCTCTGACTCCGACACAGATATGGAAATACCCACCCAAGCGGAACCTCCAGGACAGGGTAAATCTAACAAACCACCTAAACAACAATAACTTCCTTTGTATCCTGGAACTGTCGAGGTTTCCGTTCTAAGAAAGATGACGTGAAAGACCTTATTTCCTCATACCATCCAGCATGCGTGGCTCTTCAAGAAACATTCTTGAAACCTCATTACCTTTCAAAACTCAGAAGGTATAGTTGTATTCGTAAAGATGTTGATTCTAGTACTACAGTGTCTGGAGGTGTGTGTATTTTCATTTCACATGATTATCCCAGCACTGTAGTTTCACTGCACACATCTTTGCAGGCTGTGGCAGTGCAAATCCACACCAATTCGCTAACTACAGTCTGCTGCTTATACCTGCCACCGCATGACGTCATCAATCAAGAAGAACTCAATCGACTGGTAGACCAACTTCCTATTCCCTTTATTCTTCTCGGTGACTTTAATGGCCACAGCACCCTCTGGGGTAGTGAAAGTGCGAACCGTCGAGGGCAACAGATTGAGCAGTTGATCTCGGATCACTCTCTCTGTCTGCTCAATAACGACGAAAAAACGTACTTTCATGAACCCACGAGGACTTTCCATTCTCTAGATTTGGCTATTTGTTCTCCTGCACTACTACCTTTTTTGACTTTCGCAGTAGGAAGTGACTTGCACAATAGTGATCACTTCCCTCTCTTCGTCTCGTATGATAGTAGCGTTAGAGTGTGTAATCCACCACATACCTACTCATATCATCGAGCGAATTGGGTTGCATTTTCACTTTTGGCAGTGGTTACAGAAACAATGGTACAGAGTGAAGATATAAACATCACAGTCGACAATGTCACCGATGCAATTATAAAAGCTGCTAACACAGCCATACCCAGAAGTTCTTCAAAACCACGTAGCATTTGTAAACCCTGGTGGAACACTGAATGCCAGTTCGCTTACAAGAAACAAAGGAAGTTATGGGGCATATTTCGGAGATACCCGACAACCAACAACTTTATCGCTTTTAAACAGGCTAAGGCATTAGCTCGCAAGGTAAGGCGACAAAGCCAGAGAAATTCTTGGATCAGATACGTCACTTCCATTACATCATCAACATCAAGCCAACAGTTGTGGAAGAAAGTTAAGACAGCAAATGGTCTTTATCGTGATTCCTTTATTCCGATCTTAAAGACCATGTCTGCTATACATTCTTCCCCAAATGACATCGCAAACGTCATCGGAGAGACCTTTTCAAGAGTGTCCAGCTCTGACTCTTATAGTCCAGCTTTTCAAGCGACTAAGAGTCGAGCTGAAAAAACACCTTTGAACTTTAACAGCAAGGATAACCTCTCATACAACTGTGAACTTACGATGCTTGAACTGAAGATGGCGCTTTCTCATCCCCAAAATACCTGTCCTGGACCAGACGCAATTACTTATAAGATGCTCCGCCACCTGCCCCCAGATTCTTTAAAAAATATACTTTATCTATTTAATAGAATCTGGATGGAGCATAAATATCCAACATCATGGCGAGAAAGCATAGTGATTCCGATCCTAAAGCCGGGGAAGGACTCCAAAGACCCTCTGAGCTATCGCCCTATTGCATTAACCAGCTGCCTCTGTAAGACCTTGGAACGCATGGTCAATGCCCGTCTCACCTATGTATTAGAAAAAAACAAATGCATTTCTCCACTCCAGAGTGGCTTCCGCAAAGGAAGATCCACTCTGGATAACTTAATCTATCTTGAAGCGCAAATTCGCAATGCTTTTGTGCGGAGAAACCATTTAGTATCAGTTTTTTTTGACATAGAAAAAGCATATGATCGTACGTGGCGTTACGGTATTCTCCAAGATATGTTTAATTATGGTTTTAAAGGAAATTTGCCCATTTTTATTCAAAATTTTTTATCATCACGTGTTTTTAGAGTTCGTGTTGGATCATGTTTATCGAACTTATTTAAACAGGACGAAGGAGTCCCTCAAGGTAGCGTTTTAAGTGTCACCCTTTTTAGCCTCCATTTTAGTCATATCACCAATTCAATTCAACCATCTATTCAGAGTTCTCTATTTGTTGACGACTTACAGATATCATGTCAGGGTTCAGATATGCGCTTGATAGAGCGGCAACTTCAGACAGCTATTAACAACTTGGTCAAGTGGTGCGACCGTAATGGTCACACGCTATCCTCCAGCAAAAGTGCATGTGTCCACTTCTGCAGGAAGCGGAATCTCCACCCAGACCCTGTAATTTACATACAGAATTTACAGATTCCTGTAGTCAATGAGATGAGGTTCCTTGGAGTGATATTCGACCGCAAACTCACCTTCCTACCCCATATTTTACATTTACGCAGGAAATGTGAAAAATCTTTAAACATCTTGAAAGTGCTCTCAAACACCTGTTGGGGGGCGGATCGAATATCCTTACTCCGAGTGTATCATGCCATCATCCTATCTCGCATTGACTACGGGTGTGTTGTATATGGTACCGCAAATTCCTCTAATTTACGCAGATTGGACACTATTCACCATTCTGCTTTACGGATATGTACTGGTACATTCCGCACATCACCTGTTACCAGCCTCTACGTGGAATGTAACCAGCTCCCACTTGACCTAAGGCGAAAGAAGTTGTCAGCCAATTATTACTTAAAGATCCTTTCTTTAACATCTCACCCTTTAAAGTACATAACTCTTAGTCCAAGTCTCAATCGTTTGTATGATGCTAGACCATCTAATATTAGACCATTTATAGAAAGAGGAAAACGCATCATCAACGATTCACCTTTATGCGGCATCTTGACTGAATCTAATGATGTGTTAAAGTTCTCACCTTGGAACACCCCTTCCATTAGATTCATCAATCCGTTTGTAGCATACTCAAAATATGACACACCCCCAGCTGTTTTCCAACAACTTTTTTCTTACCATCGCAGTCAACTTGCCTCTCATATACCAGTTTTTACGGATGGATCCAAAACAGTAAGACGCGTGGGATGTGGTGTAATTTTAAACAATATTGCATCCAGTTTCAGCTTACATCCTTCCACTTCTGTTTACACTGCTGAAGCAGTCGCTATTTATCGCGCGCTCCAGCAAATTTCACTTGGCTCTCATCGTAATTACTGTATATATACTGATAGTATGAGTATACTGCAACAGCTGGAACTTTATAAACATAATTGTCATCCCTTTGTGTCATACATATTTAGCATTCATCAAGCATTAAAAAACAAGGGATTTGATATTCTTTTTTGTTGGGTCCCCAGTCATGTGGGTATCGCTGGCAATGAATCAGCTGACAATGCTGCAAAAACCGCTTCTTCCCCATTGTCCTTGGCTGTACCCATTTCAGACGCGAAGAGCTCCATGAAGGATTTTTTTCATAGTTTATGGCAAGAGTCTTGGAACCTGCAGGTAGAGAACAAACTTCATCTCATTAAACCTCTCATTAACCATTGGCCGATTGTTCCAGTGCGGAGAATTGATGTCAAACTGACTCGCCTCCGCATTGGACATACAAGATTTACTCATCGTCATTTATTACTTGGAGAAAATGCTCCTTCGTGCCATACTTGCTTTACACCTTTTACCGTTCATCACA
Organism: Metellina segmentata; assembly: GCA_947359465.1. Taxonomy (NCBI): domain Eukaryota; kingdom Metazoa; phylum Arthropoda; class Arachnida; order Araneae; family Tetragnathidae; genus Metellina; species Metellina segmentata. Next base: position 137,505,106 of record OX375874.1, on the reverse strand, counting down.
TTTTAATAGTTTGCCCTGAATTTAATCATCATCGTCGCAGATATTTTAACAGCTCTATTTTAACTATGCAGGATTTGATAGGTGAAAACCCACACCCGAATCTTTTCCCTTTTTTAAATACAATTGGTTTTTTAAATGCTATTTAAATGTATATATATTTTACACATCATGAATTTTACACTTTATTGCGATAAACTCCTTGCATTTGATTCTCTTAAACACTACTTTTTAATATTTCTAAACATATAAAGTTTGTATATACTGATCTTATTATTTTACCTTGCGTTTGGCGCAGCTTGTCCTTTTTTGGACCTTGCGCCATAAAACCCAACTATCAATCAATCAAACCAATTAAACTTAAATATGAAGGCCAATACCAACATCACACTGACAGCCAAACTAACTATATATTTGAAACTGCCAACTGGCCACTCTTTACTAGCCTCGCAGATATTTCCAACGCAGTAGAAATTGGTGACATCGATGAAGTAACTTTAAAAATAACAGATACAATTATAGCAAGTGCTGACGCTTCCATTAAAAAAGTAATTAATAGGCCTAAAAAACAAAAGAAACCTTGGTGGAATGAGGATTGTAGCTGTGCCTATCGGAAACAGAGGAAAGCCTGGAATATCTTCAATAGATACCCGACGAGTGAAAACTATATTTTTTATAAAAACACAAAAGCTGCCTTTCGAAAAATACAACGACGTAGTAAGAGGGATTCTTGGATGAATTATATCAATAGTATTAATAGTAAAGTCACTAGTAAACAATTATGGAACCGAATTAAAAGAATTTCTGGTGTTTACCCAAATAGACAAATTCCTATTCTTGAAAATAATAATGTAATACTATCGGCACCCAAAGACATAGCAAACACAATTGCTTCATCTCTTTCCGAAATATCCAGCTCCAACAACTACACTGAAAGTTTTAAGAAAATTAAAGTCGCAGCTGAAAAGAATAAAGTTAATTTTACCTCAAACCGTATACTATCTTATAATTGTGATTTTACTTTTCCCGAATTGACAAAGGCTTTATCCTTAGTTCACAAATCAACCCCTGGTCCAGATAATATTAGTTACATCATGCTCAAACATCTATCCAATAGTTCTTTAAATTATCTCCTGAAATTTTATAACAGAATTTGGACCGAGCACACTTTTCCGCAGTCATGGCGATATGCTACTATAATACCCATACTGAAACCGAACAAAGACCCCAAGAATCCTTCGAACTACCGTCCAATAGCCTTGACAAGCTGCTTATGTAAAGTTCTTGAAAAGATGGTCAACGCAAGGCTAATGTATATTTTAGAAAAATATAAATGTCTCTCTCCACTTCAAAGTGGCTTCAGAAAAAATCGTTGTACACTTGACAACCTTGTTGCTTTCGAGTCTGAAATCAGAACTGCATTTGTACAAAATAAACATCTCGTCTCAATTTTCTTCGATATCGAAAAAGCCTATGACCGAACATGGAGACATGGGATTTTAAGGGATATTTTTAATAATGATATCAGAGGAAATCTGCCTATTTTTATCCAAAATTTCTTAGAGAAAAGGTATTTTAAAATAAGGATTGGATCGATTTTATCCGATGTTTTTATTCAAGAGGAGGGAGTGCCGCAAGGCAGTGTTTTAAGTGTAACTTTATTCATTTTAAAAATTAACAATATTGTTTCTCAATTGCCTCCATCTGTTAAAGGTCTTATTTACGTTGACGATCTGCAAATTTCATGCGCAGCTATAGACATTCGTTTAATAGAGAGACAACTACAACAGGCTGTTAACAAAATTACTAATTGGACAAATGAAAATGGATTCAGTTTTTCACCTTCTAAAACTGCATGCGTTCATTTCTACAGGAAACGAAATCTTCATCTTGACCCTGAAATATATTTCAAAGATATTTTAATTAATGTTGTGGACAATTTCAAATTTTTAGGCATCATATTTGACAAGAAGTTGACTTTTCAACCGCATATTTTAAATCTACGCAAACGTTGCGAAAAGGCACTTAACATTTTACGAGTTTTATCAAAATTATCATGGGGATCCGATCGAGAATGTCTTTTAAAAATATATAGAGCCCTAATACGATCGAAATTGGATTACGGCTGCGAGGTGTATGGCTCAGCCAGAAAATCTGCTCTTCAAACCCTGAACACTATCCACCACACAGCTTTACGTTTATGTAATGGTGCCTTTAGAACCTCACCCGTTAACAGCTTGTATGTAGAATCTTTTGAACCTCCCCTGGACTTAAGACGACAGTTGTTATCGCTGGAATACTATTTTAGAATTACCTCAACCCCTCATCACCCATTGCATACATTTCATCACAGTCCATATTTAAAAAAAAAAACGCCTTTATCAAGCAAAAACATCCTTCATCCCTACATTCCATTTAAGAATGCTGGATTTAATGGACGGATCCGAAATATCTTCACTTGTCGTCACCCAGAAAAAACTTTATTATTTCTCTCCTTGGTTTAATCATAATTTTGTATTTCAAAACCCCTTCAAAGATTTTTATAAGGCAGATACATCTGATATTATTTACAAACAACTCTTTAAAAACCATACAGAAAAATACTCTAATTTCATTCATATTTATACCGACGGATCTAAAAGGGCAAACTATGTTGGAGCTGCGTTCACTATTAATCACTCTGTTCACAGTTTTAAACTTCATTCTTCATGTTCTGTTTTTACCTCTGAAATCATGGCCATATATAAAGCATTAGAATATATATCGGATCATTCTCATAAAAAATGTATTATTTTTACAGATTCATTAAGTGTTTTACAGTCATTGAAACATCCTGATCATTGCAGTCATCCCGTTGTTTTAGAATCATTAAAAAGAATTTATCATCTTTCATCCAAAAATTTTAACTTGTTATTTTGTTGGATCCCATCTCATGTTGGGATATCGGGAAATGAAATAGTTGACCAGGCCGCCAAATCGGCCGTAAATAATTTTAATCATACCATTCCTTATCGTGACCTAAAATCTATCATTTACACATTTTTACAAGACAAATGGCAAAACGAATGGAATGAAAAAACTGAAAACAAACTCCATGCTATAAAACCAAATATTATTCCATGGAAATCATTACCTTTTAGAAGACAAAATGTTATATTAACACGACTCCGTATTGGACATACTCGAATCACCCATAGACACCTCCTCCTCGGAGAAGATCATCCCATTTGTAACTACTGCATCTGCCCATTAACCGTAAAACATATTTTAATAGAATGTTCTCATTTTAACAGTCAACGACTTAAACATTTTAGTTCTTATACCTTGGTTTTAGATGACATGATCGGAGAGAATCCTCATCCAAATATTTTTAGCTTTTTACATGACATTGGTTTTATCCATCACATATAATTGTATATAGTATTTATTCATGTTTTGACTCATTTCACTTTCTTACAATATTATATATCTGATTTTTTATCTTGAGTCTGGCATAATATGTCCCATGAGGACTCAATGCCATAAAATCATATCCAATCCAATCCAATCCTTCATCTTGACCCTGAAATATTTTTCAAAGATATTTTAATTAATGTTGTGGACAATTTTAAATTTTTAGGCATCATATTTGACAAGAAGTTGACTTTTCAACCGCATATTTTAAATCTACGCAAACGTTGTGAAAAAGCTCTTAACATCTTACGAGTTTTATCTAGGTTATCATGGGGATCTGATCGGGCTTGTCTTTTAAAAATATACAGAGCTTTAATACGATCTAAATTAGATTACGGCTGCTTGGTGTATGGTTCAGCCAGAAAATCTGCTCTACAAACACTGAACACTATCCATCACACAGCTTTGCGTTTATGTTCTGGTGCCTTTAAGACTTCACCCGTAAAAAGCTTATATGTGGACGCTTTTGAACCTTCTCTTGACTTAAGGCGACAGTTGTTGTCCTTAGAATATTATTTTAGAATTTCTTCAATCCCTCATCACCCATTGCATACCATTCATCACAGTCCATATCTAATACGCCTCTATCAAGCTAAAACATCCTTCATCCCTACATTCCACTTGAGAATGCTGGATTTGTTGAACGGATCCGAAATTTCTTCACTTGACGTCACCCAGAAAAAACTTTATTATTTCTCTCCTTGGTTTAATCATGATTTTGAATTTCAAAACCCTTTCCAAGATTTTTATAAAGCAGATACCTCTGATATTATTTACAAACAGCTTTTTCAAAACCATATAGAAAAATACACCAATTTTATACAAATTTACACGGACGGATCGAAACGGGCAAACTACGTTGGAGCTGCGTTCACTATTAATCACTCTGTTCACACTTAAACTTCATTCTTCATGTTCTGTTTTTACTTCTGAAATCATGGCCATATATAAAGCATTGGAATACATATCTGATCATTGTCATAAAAACTGTATCATTTTCACTGATTCATTAAGCGTTTTACAGACATTGAAACATCCTGATCATGACAGTCATCCCAGTGTTTTAGAGTCATTAAAAAGAATTTATCACCTATCATCCAAAAATTTTAACTTGTTATTTTGTTGGGTTCCATCTCATGTTGGGATATCTGGAAATGAATTTGTTGACAAAGCCGCCAAATCGGCTGAAAATAATTTTATTCATACCATTCCTTATCGCGACTTAAAATCATTCATTTACAAATTTTTAGAACAAAAATGGCAGAAGGAATGGAGTGATCAAACAGAGAACAAACTTCACGCTGTTAAACCAATTATAACTGAATGGAAATCGTTACCTCTAAGAAGACAAAATGTAATACTAACACGACTCCGTATTGGACATACTCGAATAACACATAGACACCTCCTCCTCGGAGAAGATCATCCCATTTGCAATTACTGCATTTGCCCACTAACAGTGAAACACATTTTGATAGAATGTTCTCATTTTAATTATCAGCGTCTTAAATACTGAAGCTGTCGCCATTTATTGTGCGCTCCAGCAGATATCTTCTCTTCGCCACCGTAAATTCTGTGTCTATAGTGACAGTATGAGTGTATTGGAACAGTTGGAGTGCTACAATCATAAATGTCATCCCGTTGTGTCAGATATATTTGGCATCTTACATTCACTTGGGAAAAGGAGTTTTGATATTTTGTTTTGTTGGGTCCCGAGTCACGTGGGCATTAAAGGTAACGAACTTGCTGACAGTGCTGCGAAGGCAGCCTCTGTTCCACTGCAGCAAGCCGTTCCTTTAACTGATATCAAAGTGTCCACAAAGGAGTACATTCACTCTTTGTGGCAGGAATCATGGAATCTGCAAGTCACCAATAAATTACATTCCATCAAACCATTTATTCATTTTTGGCCATCTGCCCGAATGCGAGGGACGGATGTCAAACTGACTCGACTTCGCATCGGGCACACACGATTCACTCATCGTCATCTTTTGTTGGGCGAGAGTCCATCTTTTTGTCATACATGCTCATTAGATTTTACCGTCAAACACATTTTAATTGACTGCCCAAATTTTAATCATCATCGTTTAAAATTTTTTAAAACATTAATTTTAAATTTGTACGATCTCATTGGGGAAAATCCTCATCCAAATCTTTTCCCTTTTTTAAGTATCATTGGGTTTTTAAATCTCATATAGTGCATTTATCCATCACGATATTTATATCATGCTTTTCTATTATAATTTTATATTTTTTACCATGTTGATCTATGTTTTAATCATGACATTTTAAATTACTTGCGCAAGACTTGCATATATCTTTTATTACAACATTTTTATATTTACATCGTCTTCGTTTATTTTTATCTTGCGTTTGGCGCAGCTTGTCCGTTCTTGGACCTTGCGCCATAAAACCCAAAACAACCAACCAACCAACCAGCGTCTTAAATATTTTAATTCGTATACCTTTACTTTAGAAGACATGGTTGGGGAGAATCCTCATCCAAATATTTTTAGCTTTTTACATGACATTGGTTTTATCCATCACATATAATTTCATATAGAATTTACTCATTATGTTTTGACTCGTCTCATTTCATTATTATATTATGTATCTGATATTTATCTTGAGTTTGGCATAATATGTCCCAAGAGGACTCAATGCCACAAAATCCAATCCAATCCAATCCTCGCACATATTGGAGCACCGATTATGCGTCTCACAAATATCAATCCACCTTCACTGCAATGTCACAACACTCTGTCAACAAACTCATGCGAACTATTATTAAAGCCACCATCGTGACTCGACATGCTGCAAGTTTAAACGTATTCATTCGTTAAATACCAATCATCACTTCTCATATCCCATTCCAATTTAAAAAACTTCAGTTCCCAGTTCGTTTAAGATTCACTGTAAGCATCAACAAGGCACAATCACCTTAAAGTCGTAGAACTCAGTCTCATTCAACCGTGTTTCTCCCACGGTCAAGTGTTTGAGATTATTTAATACCTTTTTACTTTTTATAAAGAGATATCACTTAAATTTCTTGCCACATATGGTTATTTTAATAAGTGTACATGTATACTCTCTCGGGGATAAATAATCAAGTAAAAAATTAACATTTTAAAAATTTGTTTTCCTTTTGCACATGGCACAGGCTTATTTCATTTCATTTAATTGTTTCTAAACTTACATTTTACATCTACAAACGTTGTAATTTTAAAAATTCAGGTAAGCAAAAAAATAATTCTCTTTGTACTCAAGAAAAAAAAAAAACTTTTATTTTGGTCTATTAATCTATTTTATTCAAAATTACCTCAACTTGCAATAATATTTCTAATTTTTCTGTCTCCCTATTATTTAAGTAATTTGGGGTTAAAATATACTATGTTGCCCAAATCAACACATTTCATTGTTGTGTTCAAAATAAGATACACATTTCAGTTGTAAAATTTAAAAAATAATAGACTCATTTTTTCGGTTTTCAGTAAAAAAAAAGCATGTTTCTCACTCCTTTCACCATTCAATTTTCTCAACTGCCTTATTCAAAAACTTAAATCTCTTTAATTCTTACAAAATACAGCCCCCAGGGGCATTCCTTCTTTAGGTTTGTACGGGCTTCACAACCCCGGGGTACCTGAGTGATCTTTTCCTTTCCCAGGGGTTTACTTTCTTTGGTAAACATGGGGGTCGCGCTCCCGGGATACCCAAGCGATCTTTCTCTATCTTCGTCCCACTACTTTACTCCCCACCCCCTCTTATTTTCATATTTCACGACTTGCGAATCGAAAAAATACTGTGGAAACTGTATTGAAATAATTTATGGAGAAATACCTCACATTCGTACTTGTAGGTATTTAAAAAAGTTTTTTTTTTTTACCTCTTTTTCAAGTTCTTTATATGAATTAATATTGGTTTAGCCTATTTTTGTTTGCTTTAAAATCTTCATTTATTTGTTTTCTTATTTTGTTGCTTTTAAAAAGACGTCAGTACGTTTTTTCTGACCCGCATGTTTGCCGTGTGCGGCGTCCCGTATCGGGGGAAAGTGGAGTCCTGGGGCACCTGATGCGTGTCCTTTGGTCCATGCTTCTGCGTAGACGGGTGGCTTGAGTGAGCCCGCTCTGGTCAATCGGCTCACCTAATTTCTCTGGGGTGCACCACGTCAGAGCGTTTGGTCCCTCTATCGTGGTGGACTCGAATGATATTAGGCATTTTGGGTTAGTGCTGCAGCTAGGGGTGCCCTGGGCGAACTGGCGGATCCACACCCCGACACTGCGGCACTATATTCTGGCGGTGACCTCTGAAGCAGTTCCGAGATCTGTTGCTGGACAACTGCCGGATACTGCTTCCCCTGGTTGGGCTCCATGGTGGGCGGGGGCACACCAGAATGAACAATTTCCCTTTTTCATGGATTTTCAAACCTTTTCTTGCCCTGACGGAGGCTTAGATCCGCCAAACCCTCAAACCTTGGATGTATCGGACAATATTGCAAATGAACCTTTTATCGAAACAAGCGCAACTGAAATTACCACTAAAACTTGTCAGATTACAAAATCAACACCAAAATTTCTTATTATTCACAATGAAAATGGTAATCTATCTAAAATGTCACCTTTCCTAATAGAAAAATATATTAAAAATGCAGCTGGAGAAGTAAAAAACGTTAAAAAACTGAAATCCGGAGATCTCTTAATTGAATCAAAATCAGAATTACAGTCTAGAAAATTATTAAATATTAAAAACTTCGGCGAAATAGATATTAAAGTATTTCCCCACAAAACACTCAATTATACCCGAGGAGTTATTTCATCGCAAGAACTTTTAATGGTGTCTGATGAGGAATTTGTGTCAGAATTAAAAGATCAAAAAGTCATAGCAGCTAAGCGAATTCTGATGAGACGTGACGCAAATTACATCCCTTCAAGAAATGTAGTTTTAACCTTTGATTGCCCCGTAATGCCAACTAAAATAAAAGCTGGATACTTGTGCTGCGACGTGAGACCCTTCGTTCCGAGTCCCCTTCGATGCTTCTTATGCCAAAGATTCGGGCATGCGAAAACAGCTTGTCGAGCATCAATTCCCACCTGCGCTCGTTGCTCAAAGCCCGGCCATGATAGTTTTACATGCACTGAATCCGAACACTGTGTTAATTGCCAGGGAGATCATGCTGCATATTCAAAAATTTGCCCTCGTTGGATACAAGAGAAAGAAATACAAACAATTAGAGTCACCAAAAACCTCTCTTTTCCCGAAGCCAGGAAACTAATAGAATCACGCACACCTCGTCCTAATATTTCATATGCATCAGTAATTAAAAGTTGCAAAACAATAAGTACCCAAACAAACAATTCAGACTTTATAACAAGCAAAGTAAACGCAGAAACTCAAATAAACTCAACACTAGAAGTATCCGAACCAACCAATCCAAAATATAAATCTCCTAGCGTAAGCCCAAAAGCAAATAAGGACAAAATAACAAATAAGCCCTCTAGCTCGCCGCAACAAAATACCAGAACGGCACCAAAAATTTTAAAACCAAATCCAATAACTTCGACGGAACAGAATAAACCAAAGCAAAATAAGAAATATAAACCTATTCATTCCCGGAACCCAAAAGATCTCTCTAGAAAAGCGGAAAGTGTAATTGACCTACATCCTTCCACTGCCTCAGACATGGAGTTTGATGCAGAGGAGGATTTAGATGCGAGCGCTGCATTTTTTAGAAAAGGTACAAAATTTTATAAAAATTCTTCAAAATGACAATAAAATTTTTAACTTGGAACTGCCACGGACTACGAACTCACATTGACGATATAAAAGATTTAATAAATTCACTTAACCCTGTTTGTCTTGCCTTACAGGAAACCTTTTTAACGCCACTTAACACTATTAAAATAAAAAATTATGATATTATCCGAAATGACTACACCAGTAGTGGTCGTGCTTCTGGTGGCGTAGCAATCATAACATTAAAAAATTACCCATCAACCATCATCCCATTACAGACCAGGATTCAAGCTGTTGCAATTCAGATACAGATTAAACTTTTAATTACCATATGCTCTATTTATCTTCCACCAAACGAAAACATTAGCCAACAAGATTTAAATAATTTAATAGCTCAACTCCCGCATCCTTATTTTATCATTGGAGATTTTAACGGACATAACCCACTTTGGGGGAGCAACGATTTAAATCACAGAGGGCAACAAATTGAAAATCTAATCGACGATCACTGCCTCTGTCTCCTAAATGACTCAAATCATACACATTTCCACCAGCCGACTCGCTCATTTCATGTTTTGGACCTAGTTCTTTGTTCTCCTGTTTTAGCTCCCATGTGGAACCTTAGAGTTGATGACGACCTGCATAACAGCGATCACTTTCCTGTTATTTTAACTTCTAATTTTAATGATGTTTTACTACCTAGACGACCTCAGCGTTTTATATTTGACAAAGCCGATTGGACACTATTCCAATCGGAAGCTAATATTTCTGAAGATATGGTAAAGCTGCCAAACATAGACGATGCTATACATGCTATTACAGATACCATCATTAATGCGGCAGACTTATCTATCCCCAAAACATCTGGGAGGATGCCTAAGCTTTGGAAGCCATGGTGGAATGAATCGTGCTCGCAAGCGTACAAATCTCAAAAACGAGCTTGGAACAGGTTTCGCAGGTATCCCACGACTTCAAACCTGATGGATTTTAAACGTGCGAAAGCGGAAACTCGTAAGGTGAGAAGACAAAGCCAAAGGAATTCCTGGCAAAATTATATTAATTCCATACAGACTAACATTTCATCTAAAAACATTTGGAGTAAAGTGAGAAAAATCTCAGGCAACTTTCATCACGCACAACTTTCATTTTTATCACAAAATGGACAAGTCATTTCCGACACAAAAACGATTGCTGATACTCTTGGTGAAGCATTTTCAAGAGTATCGCACGAAAGTTCATATCCTCGAGATTTTATCAATTATAAAAGACGGGAAGAATTAAAGACTTTAGACTTTCGGCATTCTACACCGAAAGCCTACAATCAAGATTTTAATATGTTCGAACTCAGGACTGCATTGAAGAAATCTCATCAGACTTCACCAGGCCCCGACAGAATTCATAATAGCATGATACTACATCTTAACGATAATTCCTTGGCGCACATTTTATTTATTTTCAATAGAATTTGGAAGGAGCAGGTTTTTCCAACGTCTTGGCGAAAAGCCATTGTTATACCCATTCCGAAACCTGGTAAAGACCCAAAAGAAGCAAATAACTACAGGCCTATTGCTTTGACTAGTTGCATGTGCAAACTAATGGAACGAATGGTTAATGCCAGATTTATATACGTTTTAGAATCGGAAGGGCATCTCTCAAATTTTCAAAGTGGATTTCGTTTCGGCCGCAGCACTGTAGATAATGCATTACTGCTTGAATCCTCAATACGCGACGCTTTTGTAACAAAAAAACATTTAGTCTCTATATTTTTCGACATGGAAAAAGCATATGACCGCACATGGCGATATGGAATATTGCGGGATTTACATCAGATGGACTTTAGGGGCAACCTCCCAGTTTTTATCAAAAATTTTTTGCTGACAAGAACATTTAAAGTTCGCATCAACGATATTTTATCTGATGACTTCCCACAGGACGAGGGAGTTCCTCAGGGTAGTGTTTTGAGTGTTGTACTCTTCATTATTAAAATAAACGGCATTATTGGACAACTTCCGGTAAATGTACAGGGAACTCTATTTGTAGATGATTTTCAAATATTTTGTTCGGGTATAAATATATCATTAATTGAAAGACAATTGCAAACAGCCATAAAAAAGATAAGTGAGTGGGCCAATAAAAATGGATTCGTCTTCTCGTCACAAAAAACAGTATGTGTTCATTTCACCCGAAGACGCGGTTTATTTCCCGATCCAGAAATATTTTTAAATGGTACTGCTATTCCTGTAGTTCCACACACTAAATTCCTAGGCATTATTTTTGACTCCAGGCTTACCTTCCGACCTCATATAAACTTACTTAAACGAAAGTGCATCCAGTCACTTAATATTTTAAAAATTTTATCGAACACAACTTGGGGAGCTGATTCTATTTCACTTTTAAAAATATACAAAGTGCTAGTCCGATCGAAGCTCGACTATGGCTGTATTGTGTACGGATCTGCTGCGAAGTCTACTCTGCAGACTTTGGACACGATTCATAATCAAGGCCTGAGAATATCAATTGGAGCATTTCGTACATCCCCTGTACAGAGTCTGTATGTCATGACAGGTGAACCTAATTTAAAATTTAGACGTGAGAAACTTTCTCTTAAATATTACTTTAAAATAAAAGCTAACCCTGCACATCCATTAAATAACAAAATAACTAATCCCAAATTTGGAAGTCACTATGCATTAAAATCTTCGTTCATTCCCTCATTTGGTTTTAGAATTCGAGACATATTAGCATATTTAAATATTGACAATTTCGATATGTTTTATAAAGAAAACGAACCTCCACCTTGGAGCGAACGAAATTTAAACATGATTCAAGATTTTGCAAAATTGACTAAATCAGTGACACCAGACTGCATTTATCAACAATTATTTTACTTTCACAGACAAAACTTTTCATCTTACAAATCAGTTTATACTGATGGATCAAAGGGTGGAAATCACGTTGGTGCTGCGGCTGTACATGAAGGAACAGTTATCTCTCGGAAACTGCATGACTGCTGTTCTGTTTTCACATCTGAAATATATGCTATTATTTTAGCCTTGACAGAGATAGCAGCATCTAATAACAAAAAGTGGATCATTTACTCGGACTCTAAAAGCTGCATAGATGCGTTAGCAAATTTTAATACGAAAAGCCACCCACTTGTACTTAACGCTATTGGAAGATTAAACACCTTAAAAGATAAAAATATCAAGATTTCATTTTGTTGGATCCCCGGACATGTTGGTATCCGTGGAAATGAAAAAGCAGACTTGGCGGCAAAGAATGCATCTATGCAGATAAATTTAAAAATACCTCTAGATGATATCGACTCTCCCCTAAAACGAGCTATACACTTATCATGGCAAAATAATTGGGACCTCGAAACGCTAAATAAACTCCATTCCATTCAACCGTCGATTAAGGGTTTTAAAAAAGTAAATTTAAAAAGACACCATGACGTTAAACTGACAAGGCTTCGAATCGGACATTCATATTTTACCCACAAACATTTGTTTAGCGGAGAACCTGCTCCATTATGTTCTATTTGCCATCAAGTTTTTTCAGTAAGACACATTTTGACAGAATGTACCAATTTTAGCAACCATAGACTGTTCCAATTTGGTGCTCCACTTCTTAACTTAACAGACCTCTTGATGGATCCGTATCACAAAAACTTATTTTTATTCCTCTCTGATATTGGTTTTATAAATCATATATAGCTTTTATTTGATATAAGTTTAGTTTTGCAATTGTGTTATGTGTTTAACCATCTCGTCGTTAAAGGTTTAGACCTTTTAATTTAGACAACGTTTGGCGCAGTTTGGCCAGTTCTGGCCCTTGCGCCATAAAAAACCACCAAACCAAACCAAACCTTACAAAATACAATTTTTGGCATTGTAGTAATATATGCATATGTATAAGATCGATTTAAAAAATAATACAACAATAAACACAAATTGTGCAAGTTTTTATTACAAATTTCAACCAATTTTAAATTTGAAGAAATTTTTAATTAACATCACACAAAAGCAACACAATTGGCTATTAACGAGGGTCTGGTATCAATTCCCTAATTGAGACATCCGAGGTAATTTTTTATTATCGTCGTTCAATAGCAACTCAACGGGCTTTTCACTACGGTCCGGGATCACTCGCCTAAGGAAAGTATCCGAGAAAATTGGGTAATTTTTAATTAACGTTCTCAAGCACTACAACTACCTATTAACTAGGGTCGTAGTTAAATCCAATAAGGGAAATATACGTGGACAACCACGGTCATATCATAACATAACAACTCAGCTGGCACCCCACCCTCCAAGTAATTGTGACGTCACACCCATTCACTCTCTTTGCAATTCCAATTTCACAATAACGAGGCCATCACGCCGTTGTCCGTGGTGTTGGTTTGCGGAGCAAACCAAATTGGAATGTGTAGCAAACACCGGTGGTTTACAAACGTTCCCAATAGACACACCTAACCCCACAAAAGTACAGCACGGGCAACGCCGTGCTAGCCACGCAGTGGCTAGTTATTTATAAAATGCTCAGATGCTTACAATCAGACTGATAAAGATACATTTGTGGTTTTGAAAAACAAGAGTGGGCTTTGTGTATTGCAAATGGGCTGGTGTCAACACGAACATGGAATGTATGCACAGGATGATAAAATATATATATATGGGGGTAAAAAAGTAAAACGTCTGGATAGAACAATCCATTTGCTAATGAAATTTGTCAGTGACAGGATGTTTGATAAAATTATTGCTCTAGAGCAGTGTTTCCCAAACTTTTGACATATGCGTACCCCTTCTATAATTTTCGTAACGCTGAGTACCCCCTTTTAAAAAGCGGATGTATTTTAATAACAATCAAAAAGGTGTTTTTTTTTTTGGGGGGGGGACATACACAAAATAATAAAAGAAATAAAACGATTCATAATAAAATATAAATAAAATTTCTTTTATAAATAACGTTTATTTGGATCAATGAGAAGGATGAAATTGTTTGTGCTGAGATAACAGATCCTCATAATTTGGTTCCCTGGTTGTTAATTTTAATCTGAGATGTGGTTCTTCGTCCAATAGTCTGTTCCTTTTTTTTTCGACTTAATGTCTACAAATGCTGAAAAAGCAACTTCACATAAATATAAAGTTAGAAAAGGCAAGATGTATTTTAGAAAATTTTCTGTTAAAACCGGATACACAAGTTGCATTTGTAACCAGAATGATGTTAAAGTACTCTCCTTATGTTTATTTTTCAAGAATCCGTCTGTAGCCAATTCCAACAATTGCTCTTTTTCTGCATGCGACAAATCTTCTGGCATGGATGTTGTGTAAATGTTAAACGGATATCTTATCCATTCAATATTTTTGGTTAAATCAGGGAAATAGTTTTTCAAGCCCACTTGCAAACTCTCCAAATGTTGTGTTATGCATTTCAGAGTATCAGCATCAATTTTAGTAGCCGAACTTGTTATAAACTCATGAAGAGAGGGAAACAAGTCTACGTTTCCATTACTCTCTTTTGCCATAACTTTAGTTTTGCAATGGCAGCGTTCTCTTTATCTTGAACGTGAAATAATAAAATTTCTTTGCCTTGTAAAATACCTTTATATGTGTAACGCATTTGGCCGCAATGTTCCTGAGAGATCAGAATGACGCTGACAGCTGTCCACGAAGCACGTGAATAAAATGAAAAGGTTGGGTCCAAACATCCGGTAAAGATAAGAGACTACTAGAATAAGCAGATTTCTACCCCTTCTATGAGAGGAGTGGGGAGCGGTTGCACCCAACGGAGGGTTAACGAAGTAAGTTGTTTCTGTAACGAAGTGTGGTAAATTTCTGCCGTGTCACTCGAGACCATCTCACGACTCACAAGACTCTGTCTTGACTTGACTCATGAGAACATAGAATTAGGTGCAGCTAAGCACAGTACAGTGTAGTGCATATCCCCACCAAACTCCGGTGCAACGCGTACCCCTGCCAAACTCTTCCCGTACCCCTGGGGGTACGCGTACCACACTTTGGGAAACACTGCACTAGAGAAAGGAAAAGTTAGCTCAAATTTCAACTTTTTTTTCAGGTGCAGAGAGGATTAAGGCTCCTGGCAATACCTCTTTAAAATAAACGCATCATGATTCCTACATCATGGGTGATGTGGAAATGGAATCTGGTTTATTTTAGGTTGCCTAGTCTGCAGATAAAGGAGTTTGTTCAAGTACCTGAACTCAGGAAAATGTTCTGTTTAATGCACAACTATAGTTATATTATTTTATAAAACCTATGAGCTTTTAATACTTTAAATCAAACTTGGTGTATAAAATTATCTTTCCAGGAATAAAGGGGGGAAAGAATACCCTTGAATTAATCAAAATTAGCATCAATTTTATCTGAAGCGTTTACCACCTGTTGTGATTTACTTGTCATTTAGTTTGGATGTTGACAAATCTGCAAACAAATTAAAGTTCAGAGAATTGTTTAATGTTTATTGGCTACAGCTAGCTTAGTAGGAAATCGTTCAGAATTTAAAACATTGATGTTAGCGTATCATCGGTAAACCAGCATTCAAAATAAACAATCTATCGCTGATTTAAAAAACTGCTGTCTCAATGGCATACATCAATGTTTAAAAATTTCAGTACTGAAGAGCAATTTTATAAGTACGTTTCATAAAAGATGACAGCAAGATATTTTTATCCATTTTACTTCTAGAAAATGCAACTGCTGACAGATTCCTTAAGGCTGTTGAAACAACACTTGACAAATGTGGGCTTTCAGATTTATTATCTTGTAGTTTTTATGTAATTCGATGATGTGCTATATAAATGGACCATCAGTGAAAGATTTTGATCCCACAAGGACTGGACAAGAGGTAAAGCAACAAGACATGTTCATGGCCATAAAATAATTTCATTTGTCAGAATGATTTTGTCTTATGGTCTATATTGGGGTACTATGCAGCTGGAAAAAATTAGTTTAATTCAACTCCACTCCTAAGTTCCACACCAACATCAGGACACAAAAGATTTAACATGCACCAGACCCCTTTCCACACAACTGTCTCTGGCTGGATGCGAACTCGTAATCCTCTGGTTGCTCTTCCAACCGGGCTACTGTGGCACCTATTATATCAATGACCTCAACTAGTAGTGAATGGAAAAAGAATGAGGAAAACTATCACATTCTGTTCGAGTTATTAAGCTTTGATTTTAATAAAAGTTACTCCATCTTAAAATTGTGCTATTTTCTCATAAAACAGATGGTAAGTGAAACATTGTCCAGATATGTATCCCAAGTACTTTAAATGGGTTTTAATTAACTTAGAAGCATGATGCAGGTTTAATTTATTTTTCAAGGCTATTCAAAATTATTTTGTAATCTAAAATTTTTATGTTCTGATTAGGACAGATGTTATGAGTGAGTTACATTACATCTATGGCGATAGCACGAGCACAGTTTATGTAAGTTACACAGAAGTCTACTTTAAACAAGTCTAGCTGACTCGGAGTTTAGAATAGAGGTGCACAACCTGCGGCCAGCGAATCATCAAGTTGCGGCCCATAAACTAATTTTGACTAAACTTCCAAGGGGATTTAAGTTAAGAAGCAAATTGACTGACAAACATTTAGAATCAGTCTTAGTTTCTACTAGCCGTATTGAACCTAAAATACCTAAATTAGTTAGTAAAACTCAGTATCAGCCATCCCATTAGCAAGCTGTAACAATTATTGTTTATAGTTTAGAAATTTAAATATTAAATATATTTGATGCTGTAATTTTTATTTCTAACTTTACTGATATCATTAAAATTTCCGATACTCATCTTTATTGCTCATTGTACTATTACTGTTATTAAATCAATAACCTAAAATAATTTGCTGAATTACATAAAACGTTCTTGAGACACACACATTCTTAAAAGTAATTCTAAATGATTGATCATTGCAAATGTTTGTTAACTTCTTTTTTTAAACTATTCACAATATCATTCATTTAGCTCTGTAACGAGCTCCTAGATTTTTTGAGAAAACATTTGCAAGTTTAATCTTAAAAAAAATAAATGCTTATTTTTTACTATACATATTAAGTAATAACAGCTGAACATAATTGGGTAGTAGCACTTTCATTGTGTCTGTGCTGTAACTTCATGTGCGGTCCCCCCATATCTCAATCAACGGTGCGAGTGGCCCTTGTCCCAAAAAGGTTGTGCACCCCTAGTTTAGAAAATTATGATAGTTTAATGCAATTTTAAGTAACATATTACCAAAGAGTATTATATTTATGTAGAATAGTGTAAAATTTTCAACTGAAGCTTTTCCTCTTCATTATTTTAATCAAGAACATACATCTGATTAAGATTAAAATTTATTTTTTCTTCAATAGGACTGAAGAGAAACTGGATTAGCTTTTAATGTAAATCTGACCAAAGCCAATATTGCTAATGTTGCAATAATCAGATTGTATAACTACAGAAAATTGTATGACTTAAGACATTTACCAAACTAAAAATTGGTTTGCAATTTCTTCAAATGTTATCAGTGCTGTAGTAGTAAAAAAAAACAGGGTATGCCTGAAGAATTTTTTCCATGGGGAGGCGAAACAATGTACTTACTATTTACACTCTCCACGGGGAGCAAAAAAACATGTACACACATGCACATGTTTATATATAGGAAATCCATAAGCCAGGGGGTTGACCGCCTCCCTCCTCCAAATTATGTACCAAGCTGATTTCTTAAAATAGAAACTTTTCTTTTGCTTCTGTAGCTATCTGCGTTACTCGTGATGTTTCATAGGAAACGCAAAGCGTGTACGTAGTTTTTAAGAAAAATCAGAGAGTATACGGTGTATACCCTCCACTACAGCCCTGGTTGTTATGCAGGATGTTTACAAGGACATCATATTTTTTGGAATAACTTTAATAAAACATTTTTACTTTCATTGTGTACTCAATTAATGACATTATTTTTTCAGACCATTTTCCCTTTAAAGCTTTTACTGTATTCAATTGTCATTTACTTAGGAAGATCCAGCACATTTTAGCAAACAATTTAATCAAAATGCATTATCTATGATGGAGACTTCTAGAAAATTACTTTGGGTTGCATCATGTGCCTTCAAAACAAATACATGTAAAAAAGATTTTCGAAACACTGTTCTCTGGAAGATATAAAAAACTATGACTGACTTCTTACAGAAAAGTTCCTAAGAAAACATTGAGGGACCTCTGATGACATTACACACAAGTAGGCTTTCTCCAAACACAATATGGAAAAAATTTGGATTTTCATCCAAACTCTAAATGACTTCTTTATGCATGCAGTCACCTGGTCTATATTATGTTCCACAAATAAGTACAATTAGTTCAGTTCCAAAGTTCAATTTAAATTACAAAACAGTTCAATCCAGAAAAATTACTAAGTTACCAAGTCTAAATTTTAACAATACTTGCGTGTACCATAGACAGCATTGGTAATCTTGAATAATTATTAAAATCATAACTAAAGATGTAGATATAAATGTTTTAATACAAATTGTCAGCAACATTTAATATTTTCAGAATGATTTGCAAGACACTGACATTGCAAGATATTTTTGTACACAAACACATAAAGGTAAACAAAAAGAGTGTTACAGTTACAGTGAATATGTACTTCATTATTCAAGGTATTTTTTAATTAATGTCGTATTGGAGCAACACAACAGGCTATCATCATACAAGAAAAACAAAGAAACAAATGGTAGATAAAAACTTTTATTTTCAATTCAATAAACAAAGAACTTTAAATATCAAGTAATTCAGTAATGGTACCAAAATTTATTTTTCTGTAAATATAATTTATTATACAAGACTTAAAGAAACTTTTTGCATGGCAAAACTTAAATAATGACCATTGAGAGATTTTTCCCAGTTTTAAATATTTTTATCTTAAAACTTTATTATTTAATTGGGTCATTTAAAAAACCACTTAACATGTTAGCCATAACTCATTCACTGTTGCCCCCAAGGGCATTCCTTCTTTAGGTTTGTACGGGCTTCACGACCCCGGGGTACCTGAGTGATCTTCCCTCCTTTTCGTTCTGCTTCTCCTCTACCCGTAGCTTTTTGCTTTTTCTTCCTCCCTCGTTGTGGTTGCCTCTTCGGAGGTGAGGGCTCCCCTTGAGAAGCTTTTCGCCAGTCTGTGCATTTAGCTCCTCTTGGGGATTATATCACCCACGTGTTTGCCGTGCGTGGAGACCTGTGTCTTCGGAAAAGGTGATCCTGGTGATTGAGGGACAACATAACGCCCCAATACATTGCTTCGGCTCCTGCTTCGGATAAACAGGAAGTGTACTTTGGTCCCAGTACATTAATCGGCTGGTGGGTATATCCTGCTAGGATTAAGGACCTGCTCACCAACTAGCTCCTTAGGGCAGTCATAGAGGTGAGTTGGGTCCGTATAGTCCCTGGCTAGCACCGGTACAGGAACCTGTATCCCCTCGTTGGACTCCATGGTGGGTGGTGCCGCCGGGGACTGAACATCTATTTTTCAAACATGGATACCCAAAATTCAACTTCTCCTTCAGTGGAGCAAATCTTAAATAAAAATATTACAAACAACATACCAGAGCAAAAATTTTTCATTATGAAAAGTAACGAGGGCAACTTAAAAAACATATCAGCTATTTTACTTCATAAAACAATATTGGGAATGGTAGGCGATACAAAAAATATAAAAAAAAACCTAGCAGGAGATGTACTTATTGAAGTATCAAATAAAACACAGGCTATTAACATTCAAAAAATAAAATTTGTCGGTCCTATAGCAGTAAGTGTAACACCCCATAAATCTTAAAATTCTTCTAGAGGCGTGATTTCCGAATCCGATTTGACTCATGATACTGAACTAGACATTCTAGAATCCTTGTCCGATCAAAATGTAAGTAATGTAAAAAGAATCCTTATCACAAGAAATGGTCAACGAATACCCACCAAACATTTAATTTTAACTTTCAATATACCGACTATACCTAAACACGTAAAAATAGCTTATATGAATTGCCCAGTTCGACCTTTCATCCCTAACCCTGTCCGTTGTTTTAAATGTCAACGATTCGGCCACTCTTTCCTTGCTTGTCGTGGCAAAGAGACTTGCGCAAAATGCTCTAGTGCAGAACATAAGACCGATGTCTGCACGTCATCGTCCCTTTGCTGTGTGAACTGCAAAGGTGACCATCCAGCTTTTGCCAAGTCTTGCCCTAAATTCCAAACCGAAAAAGAAATTCAGACCATTAAAGTGCAGCAAAACATTTCATTTCCGGAGGCCCGAAAAATTGTTAATGATCGCACCCCGAAACCTGGAATATCTTACGCTACAATAGTAAAAAAAACTTTCAAAACTAACGGAACTCAAACCGATGTAACTAATTTTAAGCCATCTGACCAATATAAAACTTTAACGAACCTACCTAAAACGCCTTTTTCTAAAGCAACAGCTACAACCTCATCAAATACAGAAAATATAAACCAATCAAATCGATCTGTAAATACCTCTCTTAAGAGAACCATACCACCTGGGAAAAATAATATTAAAATAGCAAGAAATTCTTCTCAAACCTCTCTACTGCCTAGATCTGGATCTAGCACCACTGTGCTAGGCCAACCAACGGGCCAGTTACAGCCTGATGATTCATCCAGAAAAGCAATCGCCGATCCTTCTACTAGTGACCTAATAAATCTTTACAACAGCGAAAGTGATATTTCCTCTGTAGAGAGTGATGGCTTGGAGACTTCACCACCCAAGTCAAGGAGGGACAAACCTCGTCCGAGGACGAGAAAACACAAATAGTTTTTTCTTTTCTTTTAAATTTTATTTTTATGGCTTCCTTTCTTTCCTGGAACTGCCGGGGTTTTCGCCAAAAAATTGATGATGTTAAAGACATCATAAATATACACAATCCAGCTGCAATCGCCCTCCAGGAGACATATTTAAGAAAGAATGATACCACCAACATTCGTCATTTCACTATATTTCGAAAAGATTACGATGATGGCCAAAGAGCATGTGGAGGTGTTGCTTTGCTTGCCTCCCATGACTTTCCAGTCACTCAAATTAACCTTAAAACAAATCTACAAGCTGTTGCTGTAAGACTTCATGTCAATATTTTAATAACAATATGCAATTTATACTTACCTCCTAACACCCATGTCGCCACTTCTGAATTAAATAATTTGATAGATCAACTTCCGCAACCATTCATTATACTTGGTGACCTAAATGGCCATCATATTCTTTGGGGCAGTTCAGACATTAATAATAGAGGCAAACAAATTGAAAATATAATAACAGACAATGATTTATGTATAATGAATAACGGCCAACCTACCTACTTCCATTCACCTTCACTTACTTACCATTCAATAGATCTGGCAATATGCACTCCTTCAATTTTACCATTTTGGACCTTTTCTGTGGATTCTTACCTTTACAATAGTGACCATTATCCTATTAAACTCAAATATGAAGGCCAATACCAACCTCCCTATGTCAGCCAACCTAACTATATATTTGAAACTGCCAACTGGCCACTTTTTACTAGCCTCGCTGACCTTACTAATATGGTAGAAAGTGATGATATAAATGAAGTTACTAATAAAATAACAGACATAATTATAGATAGTGCTGACGCCTCAATTAAAAAAGTTATTAATAAGCCTAAAAAACAGAAGAAACCTTGGTGGAATGAGGATTGTAGCGATGCTTACCGGAAACGAAGGAAGTCCTGGAATATCTTCAATAGATATCCAACTAGTGAAAATTATATTATTTATAAAAAAACAAAAGCGGCCTTTCGAAAAATACAACGACGTAGTAAGAGGGATTCTTGGGTGAATTATGTAAACAGTATAAATAGCAAGACCACAAGTAAACAACTATGGAACAGGATCAAAAGAATTTCCGGTGTTTACCCCAATAGACAAATTCCTATTCTAGAACATAATAACCAAATAATATCGGCACCCAAAGACATAGCAAACACAATAGGTTCATGCCTTTCCGAAATATCCAGCTCCAATAACTACTCTGAAAGTTTTAAAAAGATTAAAATTGCATCTGAAAAGAATAAAGTTAATTTCAGTTCAAACCGTATATTATCATATAATTGTGAGTTTACTTTTTCCTAATTGACAAAGGCTTTATCCTTAGTTCACAAATCAACTCCTGGGCCAGATAATATTAGTTATATCATGCTTAAACATTTATCAAATAGTTCTCTAAATAACCTCTTGAAATTTTACAACAGAATTTGGACCGAGCACACTTTTCCGCAGTCATGGAGGTATGCTAATATAATTCCCATATTGAAACCAAATAAAGACTCCAGGAATCCTTCGAACTACCGTCCAATAGCCCTGACAAGCTGCCTATGCAAAATTTTGGAAAAGATGGTCAACGCGAGATTAATTTATATTTTAGAAAAAGAAAAATGTCTCTCTCCACTTCAAAGTGGTTTTAGAAAATGTCGATCCACTATTGACAACTTAGTAGCTCTCGAGACCGAAATACGTAACGCTTTTGTGCAAAATAAGCATCTCGTCTCGATTTTTTTCGATATTGAAAAGGCTTATGACCGAACATGGAGACATGGGATTTTAAGGGATATTTTTAATAATGACATAAGAGGAAATCTGCCTATTTTTATACAAAAATTTTTAGAGAAAAGATATTTTAAGGTTAGAATTGGATCTATTTTCTCGGATATTTTTATTCAAGAGGAGGGAGTGCCACAGGGCAGTGTTTTAAGTGTTACTTTATTTATTTTAAAAATTAACAATATTGTTTCTCAATTGCCTCCATCAGTAAAAGGCCCCCAGGGGCATTCCTTCTTTAGGTTTGTACGGGCTTCACAACCCCGGGGTACCTGAGTGATCTTCCCTCCCTTTCGTTCTTCTTCTCCTCTACCCTTTGCATTTTGCTTTTTCTTCCTCCCTCGTTGTGGTTGCCTCTTCGGAGGTGAGGGCTCCCCTTGAGAAGCTTTTCGCCCGTCTGTGCTTTTAGCTCCTCTTGGGGATTATATCACCCACGTGTTTGCCGTGCGTGGAGACCTGTGTCTTCGGAAAAGGTGATCCTGGTGATTGAGGGACAACATAACGCCCCAATACATTGCTTCGGCTCCTGCTTCGGATAAACGGGAGATGTACTTTGGTCCGAGTACATTGATCGGCTGGTGGGTATATCCTGCTAGGACTAAGGACCTGCTCACCAACTAGCTCCTTAGGGCAGTCATAGGGGTGAGTTGGGTCCGTATAGTCCCTGGCTAGCACCGGTACAGGAATCTGTATCCCCTCGTTGGACTCCATGGTGGGTGGTGCCGCCGGGGACCGAACATCTATTTTTCAAACATGGAAACCCAAAATTCAACTTCTCCTTCAGTGGAGCAACTATGCATAAAAACAAATGAAAACAATATATGTGACGAAAAATTTTTTATTATCAAAAGTAACACCGGAAATCTTAAAAATATATCTGCAATTTTACTCCATAAAACTATACTGGGAATGGTAGGAGAGACTAAAAACATAAAAAAAACCCTAGCAGGAGATGTACTTGTTGAAGTTCTAAATAGATCACAGGCATTAAATATCCAAAAAATTAAATCCGTCGGTTCAATAGAGGTGACTGTTACACCCCACAAAACCTTAAATTCATCAAGAGGCGTAATTTCAGAATCCGATTTAGTACATGACACCGAACAAGACATCCTAGAAACCCTGTCCAACCAATCTGTAATTAATGTAAAAAGAATCCTTATTTCAAGAAGTGGTCAAAAAATACCCACCAAACATTTAATATTAACTTTCAATACACCGACTATACCAAAACACGTAAAAATAGCATATATGAATTGCCCAGTTCGACATTTCATACCAAACCCAGTTCGTTGCTTTAAATGTCAGAGATTCGGCCACTCTTTCATGGCTTGCCGTGGCAAAGAAACCTGCGCAAAATGCTGTAGTGCAGAACATAAGACCGATGTCTGTACTACATCATCCCTTTGCTGTGTAAACTGCAAAGGTGAACATCCAGCTTTTGCCAGGTCTTGTCCTAAATTCCAAACAGAAAAAGAAATTCAAACCATTAAAGTTACACAAAACATTTCATTTCCGGAGGCCCGTAAAATGGTTAATGATCGCACCCCGAAACCTGGTATTTCTTACTCTTCAATAGTAAAAAAAACTTTCAAAACTAGCTCTACTCAAACCGATGTAACTGTGTTCAAGCCATCTGAACAACATAAAACTTCATCGAACCAACCTAAAACGCCTTCTTTCTCTAAAGCAACAACAACCTCATCGAATACAAAAATCATAAACCAACCAAATCGACCTACAAATACTTCTTTAAAAAGAGCCATTTCATCAGAACAAAATAATATTAAAATAGCAAAAAACTCTGCTCAAACATCTCTCCAACCTGTCGTTTCATCCAAACATTTGATAACTAATCCTTCTACAAGTGACCTCATTAATCTCTATAACTCTGAAAGCGATATTTCCTCTATAGAAGATGAGGACTTGGAGTCTTCGCCACTGAAGCCCAAGAAAGATCCACGGCAAGACAAACATCGTCCTAGGACGAGAAACCACAAGTAGTTTATCCTTTTCTTTTATACTTTATTTTTATGGCTTCCTTTCTTTCCTGGAACTGCCGGGGTTTTCGTAACAGATGTGATGATGTAAAAGACATCATAAACAAACATAAGCCAGCTGCAATCGCCCTCCAGGAAACATATCTAAAACACAATGATAACACCAACATTCGTCATTTCACAATATTTAGAAAAGATTACGATGAGGGCCAAAGAGCATGTGGAGGTGTTGCATTGCTTACCTCCCATGACTTACCAGTTACTCAAATTAATCTCAAAACAAATCTCCAAGCTGTTGCTGTAAGACTTCATGTCAATACTTTAATAACAATATGCAACTTATACCTACCTCCTAATACCCGTATCGCCACTTCTGACTTAAATAAAATAATAGATCAACTCCCGCAACCATTCATCATACTAGGTGACCTAAATGGCCATCATATTCTCTGGGGCAGTTCAGATATTAATCCTAGAGGCAAGCAAATTGAAAAAATAATTACAGACAATGATTTATGTATTATGAATAACGGCCAACCTACTTACTTTCACTCACCTTCACTTACTTACCATTCAATAGATCTGGCAATTTGCACTCCTTCAATTTTACCATTTTGGACCTTTTCTGTGGATTCCTACCTTTACAATAGTGACCATTATCCTATAAAACTAAAATATGCAGGCCAATACCAACCTCCCTCTGTCAGCCAACCGAACTATATATTCGAAACTGCCAACTGGCCACTCTTTACTAGCCTCGCAGATATTACTAACACGGGAGAAACTGATGACATCGATGCAGTTACTAATAAAATAACAGATATAATTATAGCTAGTGCCGACGCTTCCATTAAAAGAGTTATTAATGCCCCTAAAAAACAGAAGAAGCCTTGGTGGAATGACGATTGTAGCGATGCTTACCGTAAACAAAGGAAGTCCTGGAATATCTTCAATAGATATCCAACCAGAGAAAACTTTATTATTTATAAAAAAACTAAAGCGGCCTTTCGAAAAATACAACGACGTAGTAAGAGGGATTCTTGGATGAATTTTGTCAATAGTATCAATAGTAAAGTCACTAGTAAACAATTATGGAACCGAATTAAAAGAATTTCCGGTGTTTACCCCAATAGACAAATTCCGATTCTAGAATGCAATAACCAAGTACTATCAGCACCCAAAGATATAGCAAACGCAATTGCTTCATGTCTTTCTGAAATATCAAGCTCCACTAACTACCCTGAAAGTTTTAAAAAAATCAAAATTGCGTCTGAAAAGAATAAAATTAATTTTACTTCAAACAGTATATTATCATATAATTGTGACTTTACTTTTCCGGAATTGATAAAAGCTTTATCCTTAGTCCACAAATCAACTCCTGGCCCAGATAATATCAGTTACATCATGCTCAAACATCTTTCAAATAGTTCTCTAAATCATCTCCTCAAATTTTACAATAGAATTTGGACCGAACACACTTTTCCGCAGTCATGGAGGTATGCTAATGTAATACCCATACTGAAACCAAATAAAGACCCCAAGAATCCTTCGAACTACCGTCCAATAGCCCTGACAAGCTGCTTATGCAAAATTTTAGAGAAAATGGTCAACGCGAGATTAGTTTACATATTAGAAAAAGATAAATGTCTCTCTCCACTGCAAAGTGGTTTCCGAAAAGGTCGATCCACTGTTGATAATCTAGTCGCTCTCGAGACCGAAATACGAAACGCTTTTGTTCAAAACAAACATCTCGTCTCGATATTTTTTGATATAGAAAAAGCGTACGATCGAACGTGGAGACATGGAATTTTAAAGGATATTTTTAACAATGACATAAGGGGAAATCTGCCTATTTTTATTCAAAATTTTTTAGAGAAACGATATTTTAAAGTACGGATTGGATCATTTTTTTCAGATGTTTTTATACAAGAGGAGGGAGTACCACAAGGCAGTGTTTTAAGTGTAACTTTATTTATTTTAAAAATTAACAATATCGTTTCTCAATTGCCTCCATCGGTGAAAGGTCTTATTTACGTTGACGATCTGCAAATTTCATGCGCAGCTAAAGACATTCGTTTAATAGAGAGACAACTTCAACAGGCAGTTAACAAAATCACTCATTGGACTAACGAAAATGGTTTCAGTTTTTCACCTTCTAAAACCGCTTGCGTTCATTTTTGTAGAAAGCGAAATCTTCATCTTGACCCTGAAATATTTTTCAAAGATATTTTAATTAATGTTGTGGACAATTTTAAATTTTTAGGTATCATATTTGACAAGAAGTTGACTTTTCAACCGCATATTTTAAATCTACGCAAACGTTGCGAAAAGGCCCTCAACATATTAAGAGTTTTATCGAAATTATCATGGGGATCTGATCGTACTTGTCTTTTGAAAATATATAGAACTTTAATACGATCTAAATTGGACTACGGCTGCGTGGTGTATGGTTCAGCAAGAAAATCTGCTCTTCAGACTCTGAACACCATCCACCACACAGCTTTGCGTTTATGTTCTGGTGCCTTCAGGACTTCACCCGTAAGCAGCTTATATGTGGACAATTTTGAACCTTCTCTGGACTTAAGGCGACATTTGTTGTCCTTAGAATATTATTTTAGAATTTCCTCAATCCCTCATCACCCATTACATACCATTCATCGCAGTCCGTATTTAAAACGCCTCTATCAAGCTAAAACATCCTTCATCCCTACATTTCACTTAAGAATGCTGGATTTGATGAACGGATCCGAACTTTGTTCACTTGACGTCACCCAGAAAAAACTTTATTATTTCTCTCCTTGGTTTAATCATTATTTTGAATTTCAAAACCCGTTCCAAAATTTTAATAAAGCAGATACCTCTGATATTATTTACAAACAGCTTTTTCAAAACCATATAGAAAAATACACAAATTTTATACAAGTTTACACGGACGGATCGAAAAGGGCAAACTATGTTGGAGCTGCGTTCACTATTAATAACTCTGTTCATAGTTTTAAACTTCATTCTTCATGTTCTGTTTTTACTTCTGAAATCATGGCCATATATAAAGCATTAGAATATATATCGGATCATTCTCATAAAAAATGTATTATTTTTACAGATTCATTAAGCGTTTTACAATCATTGAAACATCCCGATCATGACAGCCATCCCATTGTTTTAGAGTCATTAAAAATAATTTATCATCTTTCATCCAAAGATTTTAACTTGGTATTGTCTTGGATCCCATCTCATGTTGGGATATCTGGAAATGAAATTGTGGACAAAGCCGCGAAATCGGCCGTAAATTATATTAGCCATACCATCCCTTATCTTGACTTGAAATCTATCATTTACAAATTTTTAGAAGACAAATGGCAGAACGAATGGAACGTACAAACGGGTAACAAACTCCATGCTATTAAACGAAATATTACTCCATGGAAACCACTACCTTTACGAAGTCAAAATGTCATATTAACACGTCTCCGTATTGGACATACCAGGATCACCCATAGACACCTCCTCCTCGGAGAAGATCATCCTATATGTAATTACTGCATTTGCCCACTAACAGTAAAACATATTTTAATTGAATGTTCTCATTTTAATATGCAACGACTTATACATTTTAATTCATTTACCTTGACTCTATACTTGAACACTATTCACCACGCAGCTTTACGTTTATGTTCTGGTGCCTTTAGGACTTCACCCGTGAGCAGCTTGTATGTCGATGCTTTTGAACCTTCCCTAGATTTAAGGCGACAGTTATTGTCCCTGGAATATTATTTTAGAATTACATCAACCCCTCATCACCCATTGCATACCATTCATCACAGTCCATATCTAATACGCCTCTATCAAGCTAAAACATCCTTCATTCCTACATTCCACTTGAGAATACTGAATTTGTTGAACGGATCCGAAATTTCTTCACTTGTCGTAACCCAGAAAAAACTTTATTATTTCTCTCCTTGGTTTAATCATGATTTTGAATTTCAAAACCCTTTCCAAGATTTTTATAAAGCAGATACCTCTGATATTATTTACAAACAACTGTTTCAAAAGCACATAGAACAATACTCTAATTTTATACATATTTATACGGACGGATCTAAAAGGGCAAACTATGTTGGAGCTGCGTTCACTATTAATAACTCTGTTCACAGTTTTAAACTTCATTCTTCATGTTCTGTTTTTACCTCTGAAATCATGGCCATATATAAAGCATTAGAAAACATTACTGATCATGTTCATAAAAAATATATCATTTTCACTGATTCATTAAGCGTTTTAGAGTCATTGAAACATCCTGATCATGACAGTCATCCCATTGTTTTAGAGTCACTGAAAAAAATTTATCATCTTTCATCCAAAAATTTTAACTTGTTATTCTGTTGGATCCCATCTCATGTTGGGATATCGGGAAATGAAATTGCTGACAAAGCCGCCAAATCGGCCGTAAATAATTTTAATCATACTATCCCTTATCGTGACATAAAACCTTTCATTTACACATTTTTAGAAGACAAATGGCAGAAAGAATGGAACGAACAGTCGGAGAATAAACTTCACGCTATCAAACCAAGTATATCTAACTGGAAATCGCTACCTTTAAGAAGGCAGCAAGTAATAATGACGCGCCTCCGTATTGGACATACTAGGATCACCCACAGACACCTCCTCCTCGGAGAAGATCATCCTATTTGTAATCATTGTATTTGTCCACTAACTGTAAAACATATTTTAATAGAATGTTCTCATTTTAATAGGCTACGACTTAAACATTTTAATTCTTATTCATTGGTTTTAGAAGAGATAATTGGTGAGAATCCTCATCCAAATATTTTTAACTTCTTATATGACATAGGCTTTATACATCACGTATAATTTTATATAGTTCTCATTTTATTATGACATCACTCATTCTATTTTATTAATAGACTATATATACTAAACTTTTTATCTTGAGTTTGGCATAATATGTCCCAAGAGGACTCAATGCCATAAAACCAAATCCAATCCAATCCAATCCATTCACTGTTTATTTTTCAAAAGTCTGATTTCCAATAACACCTGCCTCAAGAAATAAAAACAAAACCACATAGAACACATTTTGATAATAGAAATTTCAAAAACATAAATAAAAGTACTATCCCAGATGGCCAATTAGATATCTGATGGATGAGGAACCTAAAAATATAAAGTGTGCACATCAGTACAATACAAATGAGATCAAACTCTCCTTTTTTTGTCAACTTAATGTACACCTAATTCTGTTTGGACGAGCACGAGCCTCATCTCGTGCGGATGTTTCAACAGTTTTACAAACTAATTCAGTTATTAATCGTTGTTGTTGTTAGCACGTTATATAATTCTCTGCAAAAGGCTGCCAACAACTTCACTTCACGTTCAAATTTTCCAGCGCGTTCCTCAAAAGGATCATGTTTTACAAAATTATTACCCAATTTTCTGGTGAGTTCCAGACATTCTTCTATTAAATCTGCTTTTAGAACAAGATAATTTTATTCATTATCACTACATCCTGTGGATTAGGAGTCTCCAATTACAGCCTCTGGATGGTATGTAGTATCCGATACGTTACAACTTTCGAGCGATGTATTGCCAATTGTGGTAACCTTCCCGTTTTCTTGTTTTTCTTAGTTTTAAGGCAACCCTAGATATTTTCTCCTGACGATAATAAACGGGTCTCATGATTGGTTAAGGTACCCGCCTACGTTGAAAACGTCATTTTCGACCAAAATTAGCGATTTTTGTTTATAATTCCATATTACAGAGCAGCTTTTTAGCTTTTTAAAACAGTCTTATTTTTTATTCTACGGCTACTAGAAAAAAAGTTACAGCTGTTTGAAGAAAGAATGTCAGCTGCAAAATGAAACCGGAAGTTGGAATAACGAAACCGGGGTTGATTTTGATGCTTCTGTTTTCGCTTGAAATATATACATTTTTTTGCTACAATCATTTTTTAATATTTTCTTTCGAAGCGAAACATATTTGTAATAAGATTTTGCATTCAAGTTTTGGCAACGAAGGGAAATTTTAGTTCTCAATCGTTTGTTTACACTTACTTACACTTAGCAAACTTAAAAGTAAACAGAAGAGCCTTGGAGGGGAAAAAAAACTGACCGACAGGATAATTGATAGGTTACAAAACTATTATGGCATTGCTATTCGTAGCAATGTAAATGACTTGGAGGGTATGCAACGTGCTGCCATAGCCGTACTTTTTCACTGCAGTTCAAGTGCACAACAAGAAATGCATGGGAAATGTCCATTAGGGCCAGATAGTTGGTGTGCCTTTCAAAGAGCAAAAGCTACAGGAAATGTCTACACCGATAAAGGTGACGGTTTGCCAAAAAACATTTTGAATGTTATTAAACCAACATATATGGAATTGTGTGATAGAGAGCAGTTAAAAAAATGTCTTCATGGGAAGACTCAGAACAGTAATGAAAGTTTTAATGGTTGTTTGTGGAACATCGTACCTAAGAATACCTTCGTAGAATTGAAAACATTTACTCTAGGTGCATACATTGCGGTAATAAATTTTAATAAAGGGTACCAAGGCCTTTTTGAAGTTTTGAAGGTTCTGAATATAGATCCTGGGCAGTATACTGTTGCCTTGTTCAAAGGCTTTGACAAGGACCGTATCAGCGAGGCAAAAAGGGAATCGCTACCTGCTGCGAAACTTGCCCGAAAAAAAAATCGTGCACAGAAGAAGAGAAAATATGCCAAGACTGAAAAGTCAGAAGGTGTAACATACCAAAAGGGAGGGTTTTAAGGTCAGTGGGTATAGATTTAGAAATCTGAAGCATTAATAGGAATTCAAAACAAATTTTATACTTGAAATGTACAACTATCACCTTTAAACTCATTTTTCTCAAAACTATATTTTTTGATAAATGCAGTTCCGACATGCATGATATTTCAAAATATATTGTTTATATTGTTATGAAATTTGGTATGAATGTTTTTGATATTATTTTCTAGTGAATCAGCTAAAAGAATCTTATTTAGATGATTTTTAGTAAGTTTAATAGCCTGTTTATGTGTAAAGATATGAAAAAAATGGTGAATATTCATGAATTCCTTATAAAAAAGGCTATAAATTCTAAACAAATTCATTTATCTAGAAACTTTTATATACATTCACTACATAATTATACTAGAATTGCATTGCAAGTTAAAAAATCACTTTAACTTAGTTAGTTTTTTAATTATGAGGTTTGTCGTAAACTTAAAATTTGCTTAAAATTTTACTTTTTTTTTAATAAAAAAAAATAATAAAAAACATTTTTTGGTTTTAAGTGTTTAGTTATATGGTTACTAATATAAAGGCATCCAAAAAATTACAAATATCAGTACATTTTCATGTTTTTGAAAAAAATGTTGTCGAACGTAGGCGGGTACCTTAAGGAAGAAAATACGCTTTTCCACTTTTATTTTTAATGTAGAACGGAATTAAAATTTAGACAGTCTTTGAAATTGTTGGGTGCATATGAATTTTGCTCTTGATTTATAAAATCGACTTGTTTTATTAATTTTCAAAATTTTTAGGATAAGTTTGGAAAGCAGATTGTAAGTTACATTTTTAAAATTTGTCACTTTATTTAAATTTCAATTAAAATTTCGCCCCCAGGGGCATTCCTTCTTTAGGTTTGTACGGGCTTCACGACCCCGGGGTACCTCAGTGATCTTCCCTCCCTTTCGTTCTGCTTCTCCTCTACCCTTAGCTTTTTGCTTTTTCTTCCTCCCTCGTTGTGGTTGCCTTTTCGGAGGTGAGGGCTCCCCTTGAGAAGCTTTTCGCCAGTCTGTGCCTTTAGCTCCTCTTGGGGATTATTTCACCCACGTGTTTGCCGTGCGTGGAGACCTGTGTCTTCGGAAAGGGAGATCCTGGTGATTGAGGGACAACATAACGCCCCAATACATTGCTTCGGCTCCTGCTTCGGATAAACAGGAGGTGTACTTTGGTCCCAGTACATTGATCGGCTGGTGGGTATATCCTGCTAGGACTAAGGACCTGCTCACCAACTAGCTCCTTAGGGCAGTCATAGAGGTGAGTTGGGTCCGTATAGTCCCTGGTTAGCACCGGTACAGGAACCTGTATCCCCTCGTTGGACTCCTTGGTGGGTGGTGCCGCCGGGGACTGAAAACATCATTTTCAAACATGGAAAATCAAAAATCTACTTCTCCTTCAGTGGAGCACCTTTATAATAAAAATAGTGAACACAAATCGGAACAGCAATTTTTTATAATGAAAAGTAATGAGGGCAATCTTAAAAACATATCAGCAATATTACTTCATAAAACGATATTAGGAATGATTGGAGAAACAAAAAATATTAAAAAAACCCTAGCAGGAGATGTTCTTATAGAAATAACAAATAAAACACAGGCTATAAACATCCAAAAAATAAAATCTGTCGGTCCAATAGCTGTAACTGTAACACCACACAAAACATTAAATTCATCGCGGGGAGTAATTTCTGAATCCGACCTAGTTCATGACACCGAAGAAGACATACTTGAAACCCTGTCCCAACAATACGTAACCAATGTCAAAAGAATAACAATATCAAGAAATGGCCAAAGAATACCCACCAAACACATAATACTAACATTCAATACACCAAATCTACCAAAGCATGTTAAAATAGCCTATATGAATTGCCCAGTACGACCTTTTATTCCTAATCCAGTCCGTTGTTTTAAATGTCAGAGATTCGGCCACTCTTTCCTTGCTTGCCGTGGCAAAGAAACCTGTGCGAAATGCAGTAGTACAGAACATAAGACCGATGTCTGTACTACATCATCCCTTTGCTGTGTCAACTGCAAAGGTGAACATTCAGCTTTTGCCAGGTCTTGCCCTAAATTTCAAACAGAAAAAGAAATTCAAACAATAAAAGTCCAACAAAACATTTCATTTCCCGAAGCACGAAAAATTGTTAATGATCGCACCCCAAAACCTGGAATATCATACTCTTCAATAGTAAAAAAAACCTTCACAACTATCGGTACTCAAACCGATGTAACTATTTTTAAGCCATCTGCCCAACATAAAACTTCTATGAACCAACCTATAACGCCTCTTTTTTCTAAAGCATCCGCTACAACCTCAACAAATACAAAACACATAAATCAACCAAATCGATCCTTAAATACTTCTTTAAAAAGAGCCATATCATCTGAACAAAACAATATTAAAATAGCTAAAAGTACTTCTCAAACCTCTCTTCAACCTGACGTTTCATCCAGAAATATATTAACTAATCCTTCTACGAGTGACCTTATTAATCTTTACAACACTGAAAGTGATATTTCCTCTGTAGAGAGTGATGGCTTGGAGACTTCGCCACCCAAGTCCAAGAAGGATCTTCGGCAAGACAGATCTCGTCCTAGGACGAGAAAACACAAGTAGTTTTTCTTTTCTTTTATCCTTTATTTTTTATGGCTTCCTTTCTTTCCTGGAACTGCCGGGGTTTTCGTCAAAAAATTGATGACGTAAAAGATATCATAAATAAACACAAGCCAGCTGCAATCGCCCTCCAGGAGACCTATTTAAGAACGAATGATACCACCAACATTCGTCACTTCAGTATATTCTGAAAAGATTACGATGATGGACAAAGAGCGTGTGGAGGTGTAGCATTGCTTACCTCCCATGACTTTCCAGTAACTCAAATTAACTTAAAAACAAATCTGCAAGCTCTTGCTGTAAGACTTCACGTAAATATTTTAATAACAATATGCAATTTATACTTACCTCCTAACACCCGTATTGCCACTTCTGACTTAAATAATTTAATAGACCAACTTCCACAACCATTCATTATACTTGGTGACCTAAATGGCCATCATATCCTCTGGGGCAGTTCAGACATTAATCAAAGAGGCAAACAAATTGAGAAACTAATAACGGACAATGATTTATGTATAATGAATAACGGCCAACCTACTTACTTTCACTCACCTTCACTTACTTACCATTCAATAGATCTGGCAATTTGCACTCCTTCAATTTTGCCATTTTGGACCTTTTCTGTGGATCCTTACCTTTACAATAGTGACCATTATCCAATTAAACTTAAATATGAAGGCCAATACCAACATCACACTGACAGCCAAACTAACTATATATTTGAAACTGCCAACTGGCCACTCTTTACTAGCCTCGCAGATATTTCCAACGCAGTAGAAATTGGTGACATCGATGAAGTAACTTTAAAAATAACAGATACAATTATAGCAAGTGCTGACGCTTCCATTAAAAAAGTAATTAATAGGCCTAAAAAACAAAAGAAACCTTGGTGGAATGAGGATTGTAGCTGTGCCTATCGGAAACAGAGGAAAGCCTGGAATATCTTCAATAGATACCCGACGAGTGAAAACTATATTTTTTATAAAAACACAAAAGCTGCCTTTCGAAAAATACAACGACGTAGTAAGAGGGATTCTTGGATGAATTATATCAATAGTATTAATAGTAAAGTCACTAGTAAACAATTATGGAACCGAATTAAAAGAATTTCTGGTGTTTACCCAAATAGACAAATTCCTATTCTTGAAAATAATAATGTAATACTATCGGCACCCAAAGACATAGCAAACACAATTGCTTCATGTCTTTCCGAAATATCCAGCTCCAACAACTACACTGAAAGTTTTAAAAAGATTAAAATTGCATCTGAAAAGAATAAAGTTAATTTCAGTTCAAACCGTATATTATCATATAATTGTGAGTTTACTTTTTCCGAATTGACAAAGGCTTTATCCTTAGTTCACAAATCAACTCCTGGGCCAGATAATATTAGTTATATCATGCTTAAACATTTATCAAATAGTTCTTTAAATTATCTCCTGAAATTTTATAACAGAATTTGGACCGAGCACACTTTTCCGCAGTCATGGCGGTATGCTACTATAATACCCATACTGAAACCGAACAAAGACCCCAAGAATCCTTCGAACTACCGTCCAATAGCCTTGACAAGCTGCTTATGTAAAGTTCTTGAAAAGATGGTCAACGCAAGGCTAATGTATATTTTAGAAAAAGATAAATGTCTCTCTCCACTTCAAAGTGGCTTCAGAAAAAATCGTTGTACACTTGACAACCTTGTTGCTTTCGAGACCGAAATAAGGAACGCGTTCGTCCAAAATAAACATCTCGTCTCAATTTTCTTCGATATCGAAAAAGCCTACGATCGTACATGGCGTCATGGAATTTTAAAGGATATTTTTAACAATGACATAAGAGGAAATCTGCCTATTTTTATCCAAAATTTCTTAGAGAAAAGGTATTTTAAAATAAGGATTGGATCGATTTTATCCGATGTTTTTATTCAAGAGGAGGGAGTGCCGCAAGGCAGTGTTTTAAGTGTAACTCTATTCATTTTAAAGATTAATGATATTGTTTCTAATTTGCCTCCATCTGTTAAAGGTCTTATTTACGTTGACGATCTGCAAATTTCATGCGCAGCTATAGACATTCGTTTAATAGAGAGACAACTACAACAGGCTGTTAACAAAATAACTAATTGGACAAATGAAAATGGATTCAGTTTTTCACCTTCGAAAACTGCATGCGTTCATTTCTGCAGGAAACGAAATCTTCATCTTGACCCTGAAATATATTTCAAAGATATTTTAATTAATGTTGTGGACAATTTCAAATTTTTAGGCATCATATTTGACAAGAAGTTGACTTTTCAACCGCATATTTTAAATCTACGCAAACGTTGCGAAAAGGCACTTAACATTTTACGAGTTTTATCAAAATTATCTTGGGGATCCGATCGAGCTTGTCTTTTAAAAATATATAGAACTTTAATACGATCTAAATTGGACTACGGCTGCGTGGTGTATGGTTCAGCAAGAAAATCTGCTCTTCAAACTCTGAACACCATTCACCACACAGCTTTACGTTTATGTTCTGGGGCCTTTAGGACTTCACCTGTAAGAAGCTTGTATGTAGACTGTTATGA
Source organism: Metellina segmentata (assembly GCA_947359465.1). Classification (NCBI taxonomy): domain Eukaryota; kingdom Metazoa; phylum Arthropoda; class Arachnida; order Araneae; family Tetragnathidae; genus Metellina; species Metellina segmentata. Next base: position 137,468,313 of record OX375874.1, on the reverse strand, counting down.
ACCTTCCCTGGACCTAAGGCGACAGTCGTTGTCCTTGGAATATTATTTTAGAATTTCTTCAATACCGTATCACCCATTGCATACCATTCATCACAGTCCATATTTAAAACGCCTTTATCAAGCAAAAACATCCTTTATCCCTACATTTCATTTAAGAATGCTAGATTTAATGGACGGATCCGAAATATCTTCACTTGTCGTCACCCAGAAAAAACTTTATTATTTCTCTCCTTGGTTTAATCATGATTTTGAATTTCAAAACCCTTTCCAAGATTTTTATAAAGCAGATACTACCGATATTATTTACAAACAACTCTTTCTAAAGCATTTGGGAAAATACTCTAATTTTATACATATTTATACGGACGGGTCTAAAAGGGCAAACTTTGTTGGAGCTGCGTTCACAATTAATCACTCTATTCACAGTTTTAAACTTCATTCTTCATGTTCTGTTTTTACTTCTGAAATCATGGCCATATATAAAGCATTGGAATATATATCGGATCATTCTCATAAAAAATGTATCATTTTCACTGATTCGTTAAGCGTTTTACAGTCATTGAAACATCCTGATCATGACAGTCATCCCATTGTTTTAGAGTCACTGAAAAAAATTTATCATCTTTCATTCAAAAATTTTAACTTATTATTTTGTTGGATCCCATCTCATGTTGGGATACCAGGAAATGAAATAGTTGACCAAGCCGCCAAATCAGCAGTAAATAACATTAACCATGCCATCCCTTATCGTGACTTAAAAAACAGTATTTACAAGTTTTTAGAAGAGAAATGGCAGAGCGAATGGAGTGATCAAACTGAGAACAAACTACACGCTATTAAACCTAATATAACTCAATGGCAGTCACCACCTTTAAGAAGACAGCAGGTAATAATAACACGCCTCCGCATTGGACATACTAGGATCACCCATAGACACCTCCTCCTCGGAGAAGATCACCCAATTTGTAATTATTGTATATGTCCGCTTACGGTGAAACACATTTTAATAGAATGTTCTCATTTTAATTATCAACGCCTTAAATATTTTAATTCTTTTACCTTGACTTTAGAAGACATGGTTGGGGAGAATCCTCATCCAAATATTTTTAGCTTTTTACATGACATTGGTTTTATATATCACATATAATTTTACATAGTATTCATACATTATGTTTTGATTCATTTCACTTTTTTATTATATTATATATTTGATTTTTTATATTGAGTTTGGCATAATATGTCCCATGAGGACCCAATGCCACAAATCCAATCCAATCCAATCCAATCCAGTGGCAGATTTATACTTCTCTGCCGCCTAGGACTACCAGCAACTTGCCGCCCCACTCCTTGCCTTCAGCGCCCCCAGGGGCATTCCTTCTTTAGGTTTGTACGGGCTTCACAACCCCGGGGTACCTGAGTGATCTTTTCCTTTCCCAGGGGTTTACTTTCTTTGGTAAACATGGGGGTCGCGCTCCCGGGATACCCAAGCGATCTTTCTCTATCTTCGTCCCACTACTTTACTCCCCACCCCCTCTTATTTTCATATTTCACGACTTGCGAATCGAAAAAATACTGTGGAAACTGTATTGAAATAATTTATGGAGAAATACCTCACATTCGTACTTGTAGGTATTTAAAAAAGTTTTTTTTTTACCTCTTTTTCAAGTTCTTTATATGAAATAATATTGGTTTAGCCTATTTTTGTTTGCTTTAAAATCTTCATTTATTTGTTTTCTTATTTTGTTGCTTTTAAAAAGACGTCAGTACGTTTTTTCTGACCCGCATGTTTGCCGTGTGCGGCGTCCCGTATCGGGGGAAAGTGGAGTCCTGGGGTACCTGATGCGTGCCCTTTGGTCCATGCTTCTGCGTAGACGGGTGGCTTGAGTGAGCCCGCTCTGGTCAATCGGCTCACCTAATTTCTCTGGGGTACACCACGTCAGAGCGTTTGGTCCCTCTGTCGTGGTGGACTCGAATGATATTAGGCATTTTGGGTTAGTGCTGTAGCTAGGGGTGCCCTGGGCGAACTGGCGGATCCACACCCCGACACTGCGGCACTATATTCTGGCGGTGACCTCTGAAGCAGTTCCGAGATCTGTTGCTGGACAACTGCCGGATACTGCTTCCCCTGGTTGGGCTCCATGGTGGGCGGGGGCACACCAGAATGAACAATTTCCCTTTTTCATGGATTTTCAAACCTTTTCTTGCCCTGACGGAGGCTTAGATCCGTCAAACCCTCAAACCTTGGATGTATCGGACAATATTGCAAATGAACCTTTTATCGAAACAAGCGCAACTGAAATTACCACTAAAACTTGTCAGATTACAAAATCAACACCAAAATTTCTTATTATTCACAATGAAAATGGTAATCTATCTAAAATGTCACCTTTCCTAATAGAAAAATATATTAAAAATGCAGCTGGAGAAGTAAAAAACGTTAAAAAACTGAAATCCGGAGATCTCTTAATTGAATCAAAATCAGAATTACAGTCAAGAAAATTATTAAATATTAAAAACTTCGGCGAAATAGATATTAAAGTATTTCCCCACAAAACACTCAATTATACCCGAGGAGTTATTTCATCGCAAGAACTTTTAATGGTGTCTGATGAGGAATTTGTGTCAGAATTAAAAGATCAAAAAGTCATAGCAGCTAAGCGAATTCTGATGAGACGTGACGCAAATTATATCCCTTCAAGAAATGTAGTTTTAACCTTTGATTGCCCCGTAATGCCAACTAAAATAAAAGCTGGATACTTGTGCTGCGACGTGAGACCCTTCGTTCCGAGTCCCCTTCGATGCTTCTTATGCCAAAGATTCGGGCATGCGAAAACAGCTTGTCGAGCATCAATTCCCACCTGCGCTCGTTGCTCAAAGCCCGGCCATGATAGTTTTACATGCACTGAATCCGAACACTGTGTTAATTGCCAGAGAGATCATGCTGCATATTCAAAAATTTGCCCTCGTTGGATACAAGAGAAAGAAATACAAACAATTAGAGTCACCAAAAACCTCTCTTTTCCCGAAGCCAGGAAACTAATAGAATCACGCACACCTCGTCCTAATATTTCATATGCATCAGTAATTAAAAGTTGCAAAACAATAAGTACCCAAACAAACAATTCAGACTTTATAACAAGCAAAGTAAACGCAGAAACTCAAATAAACTCAACACTAGAAGTATCCGAACCAACCAATCCAAAATATAAATCTCCTAGCGTAAGCCCAAAAGCAAATAAGGACAAAATAACAAATAAGCCCTCAAGCTCGCCGCAACAAAATACCAGAACGGCACCAAAAATTTTAAAACCAAATCCAACAACTTCGACGGAACAGAATAAACCAAAGCAAAATAAGAAATATAAACCTATCCATTCCCGGAACCCAAAAGATCTCTCTAGAAAAGCGGAAAGTGTAATTGACCTACATCCTTCCACTGCCTCAGACATGGAGTTTGATGCAGAGGAGGATTTAGATGCGAGCGCTGCATTTTTTAGAAAAGGTACAAAATTTTATAAACATTCTTCAAAATGACAATAAAATTTTTAACTTGGAACTGCCACGGACTACGAACTCACATTGACGATATAAAAGATTTAATAAATTCACTTAACCCTGTTTGTCTTGCCTTACAGGAAACCTTTTTAACGCCACTTAACACTATTAAAATAAAAAATTATGATATTATCCGAAATGACTACACCAGTAGTGGTCGTGCTTCTGGTGGCGTAGCAATCATAACATTAAAAAATTACCCATCAACCATCATCCCATTACAGACCAGGATTCAAGCTGTTGCAATTCAGATACAGATTAAACTTTTAATTACCATATGCTCTATTTATCTTCCACCAAACGAAAACATTAGCCAACAAGATTTAAATAATTTAATAGCTCAACTCCCGCATCCTTATTTTATCATTGGAGATTTTAACGGACATAACCCACTTTGGGGGAGCAACGATTTAAATCACAGAGGGCAACAAATTGAAAATCTAATCGACGATCACTGCCTCTGTCTCCTAAATGACTCAAATCATACACATTTCCACCAGCCGACTCGCTCATTTCATGTTTTGGACCTAGTTCTTTGTTCTCCTGTTTTAGCTCCCATGTGGAACCTTAGAGTTGATGACGACCTGCATAACAGCGATCACTTTCCTGTTATTTTAACTTCTAACTTTAATGATGTTTTACTACCTAGACGACCTCAGCGTTTTATATTTGACAAAGCCGATTGGACACTATTCCAATCGGAAGCTAATATTTCTGAAGATATGGTAAAGCTGCCAAACATAGACGATGCTATACATGCTATTACAGATACCATCATTAATGCGGCAGACTTATCTATCCCCAAAACATCTGGGAGGATGCCTAAGCTTTGGAAGCCATGGTGGAATGAATCGTGCTCGCAAACGTACAAATCTCAAAAACGAGCTTGGAACAGGTTTCGCAGGTATCCCACGACTTCAAACCTGATGGATTTTAAACGTGCGAAAGCGGAAACTCGTAAGGTGAGAAGACAAAGCCAAAGGAATTCCTGGCAAAATTATATTAATTCCATACAGACTAACATTTCATCTAAAAACATTTGGAGTAAAGTGAGAAAAATCTCAGGCAACTTTCATCACGCACAACTTTCATTTTTATCACAAAATGGACAAGTCATTTCCGACACAAAAACGATTGCTGATACTCTTGGTGAAGCATTTTCAAGAGTATCGCACGAAAGTTCATATCCTCGAGATTTTATCAATTATAAAAGACGGGAAGAATTAAAGACTTTAGACTTTCGGCATTCTACACCGAAAGCCTACAATCAAGATTTTAATATGTTCGAACTCAGGACTGCATTGAAGAAATCTCATCAGACTTCACCAGGCCCCGACAGAATTCATAATAGCATGATACTACATCTTAACGATAATTCCTTGGCGCACATTTTATTTATTTTCAATAGAATTTGGAAGGAGCAGGTTTTTCCAACGTCTTGGCGAAAAGCCATTGTTATACCCATTCCGAAACCTGGTAAAGACCCAAAAGAAGCAAATAACTACAGGCCTATTGCTTTGACTAGTTGCATGTGCAAACTAATGGAACGAATGGTTAATGCCAGATTTATATACGTTTTAGAATCGGAAGGGCATCTCTCAAATTTTCAAAGTGGATTTCGTTTCGGCCGCAGCACTGTAGATAATGCATTACTGCTTGAATCCTCAATACGCGACGCTTTTGTAACAAAAAAACATTTAGTCTCTATATTTTTCGACATGGAAAAAGCATATGACCGCACATGGCGATATGGAATATTGCGGGATTTACATCAGATGGACTTTAGGGGCAACCTCCCAGTTTTTATCAAAAATTTTTTGCTGACAAGAACATTTAAAGTTCGCATCAACGATATTTTATCTGATGACTTCCCACAGGACGAGGGAGTTCCTCAGGGTAGTGTTTTGAGTGTTGTACTCTTCATTATTAAAATAAACGGCATTATTGGACAACTTCCGGTAAATGTACAGGGAACTCTATTTGTAGATGATTTTCAAATATTTTGTTCGGGTATAAATATATCATTAATTGAAAGACAATTGCAAACAGCCATAAAAAAGATAAGTGAGTGGGCCAATAAAAATGGATTCGTCTTCTCTTCACAAAAAACAGTATGTGTTCATTTCACCCGAAGACGCGGTTTATTTCCCGATCCAGAAATATTTTTAAATGGTACTGCTATTCCTGTAGTTCCACACACTAAATTCCTAGGCATTATTTTTGACTCCAGGCTTACCTTCCGACCTCATATAAACTTACTTAAACGAAAGTGCATCCAGTCACTTAATATTTTAAAAATTTTATCAAATACTACTTGGGGAGCTGATTCCATTTCACTTTTAAAAATATATAAAGCGCTAGTCCGATCGAAGCTCGACTATGGCTGTATTGTGTACGGATCTGCTGCGAAGTCTACTCTGCAGACTTTGGACGCGATTCATAATCAAGGCCTGAGAATATCAATTGGAGCATTTCGTACATCCCCTGTACAGAGTCTGTATGTCATGACAGGTGAACCTAATTTAAAATTTAGACGTGAGAAACTTTCTCTTAAATATTACTTTAAAATAAAAGCTAACCCTGCACATCCATTAAATAACAAAATAACTAATCCCAAATTTGGAAGTCACTACTCACTAAAACCATCTTTCATACCTTCCTTTGGTTTTAGAATTCGAGACATATTGGCATATTTGGATATTGACAATTTCGATATGTTTTATAAAGAAAACGAACCTCCACCTTGGAGCGAACGAAATTTAAACCTGATTCAAGATTTTGCAAAATTGACTAAATCAGTGACACCAGACTGCATTTATCAACAATTATTTTACTTTCACAGACAAAACTTTTCATCTTACAAATCAGTTTATACTGATGGATCAAAGGGTGGAAATCACGTTGGTGCTGCGGCTGTACATGAAGGAACAGTTATCTCTCGGAAACTGCATGACTGCTGTTCTGTTTTCACATCTGAAATATATGCTATTATTTTAGCCTTGACAGAGATAGCAGCATCTAATAACAAAAAGTGGATCATTTACTCGGACTCTAAAAGCTGCATAGATGCGTTAGCAAATTTTAATACGAAAAGCCACCCACTTGTACTTAACGCTATTGGAAGATTAAACACCCTAAAAGATAAAAATATCAAGATTTCATTTTGTTGGATCCCCGGACATGTTGGTATCCGTGGAAATGAAAAAGCAGACTTGGCGGCAAAGAATGCATCTATGCAGATAAATTTAAAAATACCTCTAGATGATATCGACTCTCCCCTAAAACGAGCTATACACTTATCATGGCAAAATAATTGGGACCTCGAAACGCTAAATAAACTCCATTCCATTCAACCGTCGATTAAGGGTTTTAAAAAAGTAAATTTAAAAAGACACCATGACGTTAAACTGACAAGGCTTCGAATCGGACATTCATATTTTACCCACAAACATTTGTTTAGCGGAGAACCTGCTCCATTATGTTCTATTTGCCATCAAGTTTTTTCAGTAAGACACATTTTGACAGAATGTACCAATTTTAGCAACCATAGACTGTTCCAATTTGGTGCTCCACTTCTTAACTTAACAGACCTCTTGATGGATCCGTATCACAAAAACTTATTTTTATTCCTCTCTGATATTGGTTTTATAAATCATGTATAGCTTTTATTTGATATAAGTTTAGTTTTGCAATTGTGTTATGTGTTTAACCATCTCGTCGTTAAAGGTTTAGACCTTTTAATTTAGACAACGTTTGGCGCAGTTTGGCCAGTTCTGGCCCTTGCGCCATAAAAAACCACCAAACCAACCAACCTTGCCTTCAGCAATGATATCACCTCCCTTTTACGCTTTCTCCCCATAGGTATATCAATAGCACAAAATCATTAGTAGGTACTACCCTAATTTTGTTCAACAGTGGTTTGGTATAACCAAATCCAGATCGACATATAACATTGTTTATTATAAAATATATGAGAACTTAGAATAAAATTTGAAACAAACAATCAGCAAAACAACTCGTAACAATATTTCAACAACAAATATTGAGCAAATACTGTATAGTTGACTATAAGAGTAACTGTATTTAAAATAAAAACTTGGTTCTCAAACAAGCGTATTCTCAGTTACGGGGCCCCCAGGGGCATTCCTTCTTTAGGTTTGTACGGGCTTCACAACCCCGGGGTACCTGAGTGATCTTTTCTCCCTTTCGTTCTTCTCCTCCTCTACCCTTCTGCTTTTTGCTTTTTCTTCCTCCCTCATTGTGGTTGCCTCTCCGGAGGTGAGGGCTCCCCTTGAGAAGCTTTTCGCCAGTCTGTGCTTTCAGCTCCTCTTGGGGATTATATCACCCACGTGTTTGCCGTGCGTGGAGACCCGTGTCCCTGGAAAAGAGGATCCTGGCAGTTGAGGGACGATATACTGACCCAATACACTGCTTCGGCCCCGGCTTCAGGTAAACGGGTGGTGTGCATTGGTCCCGTGCTCATCAATCGGCTGGTCGTTTTTTGGCTAGGGCTAAGCAATCGGCCACTTACTGGACACCTCGCTAAGGGTGGAGGCTGTCTCAGGGGTGCGCCGTGCGCGTATAGTCGCCGATTAGCGCCGATACAGTTGTCTGCATCCCCTTGTTGGACTCCGTGATGGGTGGTGCTGTCGGTGACCGAATATTATCTCTTTTTCTATGATGGAAAATACTACAAATTCTTCTCCCCCTCGAGGGGAGCAACAAATGAAAATTAACATTTCTAATGCTCGTTTTTTCTTAGTTAAACTTGTTAACAACTCTCTTGGTTCAAACCCCATACAAAACTCTTTTTCTTCTGTTTCACCGTTCTTGATCCATAAAACATTCCAATCTTTTATAGGCAATATTAAATCTCTTAAAAAACTTCGTTCCGGGGATCTTCTGGTCGAAGTCTCAACTGAAACACAGGCAAATTTATTATCTAACGCAAAAACTCTTGGTTCTTTTACTGTTACTGTTTCTCCTCATTTTTCATTAAATACCTCACGTGGCGTGATCTCCGAACCGGACCTTCTTTTTTCTCCAGAAGAAGAAATCCTAGAAAATGTTCGTGATCAGCATGTAGTTGGTGTTCGTCGTATTACTATACGTCGTGATGGGAAGATCCTTCCCACCAAACATTTGATATTGACGTTCGACACACCAACCCTGCCGACGCGAATCACAGCCGCATATCTGAGCTGTCCAGTTCGAGCTTATGTCCCGAATCCTCTGCGCTGCTTCGGCTGCCAGAGTTTCGGACATTCGAAAATCTCCTGTCGCAGCCAGATGAAATGTGCCCGTTGCGGTGATGTGGGTCACGAGAGTGACGGCTGCTCCGCTACGGCTCATTGCGTTAACTGTGGAGGAGACCATCCCTCATTTTCCAGGACCTGTCCGAAATGGGTTCTCGAGAAGGAAATTCAATCTGTGAAGGTTGCACAAAAAATTTCTTATCCCGAGGCCCGAAAAATAGTCGATTCTCGAACCCCCAAAACAAGAATATCTTATTCAACAATAGTTAAAAAAACTTATCAAACCATAGCCACACAAACAGAATCTCCTTCAGCAGTCATTACATCTAATAAAAACTCATCACCTTCCAAAAACAATAACTCATCATCCAAATCTAATTCACCCAAGCAATTCGCTAAACAATCATCTGCCACATCCTCAAAAAATACCGACGCTAGTTCTCAAATACCAATATCAAAAGAACAAACTCAAAAAACACTTAAAAGACCTAAAACTGATGGATCCAACACAAAATATAAAAATTCCAAACACTTAAGAAACCTACCAAAAACTTCAAAACATCTTCTTCGGCACGCAGCCGAAGAATTAGAATTACGAATCCATGCGTCGGATTTTTCGGAGGACGACGGAGATATAGAAGTAGATTCGTCGTGATTCTAATTCCCATTTTAAACAAAAATTACTTCCTTTGTCTCATGGAACTGTCGTGGTTTCCGATCTAAAATAGATGACATAAAAACGATGATATCTTCTTACCATCCCGCATGTGTGGCTCTTCAGGAAACTTTCTTGAAATCCTCCCACATATGCAAGATACGCAGGTATAGTTGCATTAGAAAAGATCATGATGCTGGTACTACAGTGTCTGGAGGTGTGTGCATTTTAACTTCACACGATTTTCCCAGCACTATAGTTACACTTCGCACATCTTTACAGGCTGTAGCCGTAAGAATCCACATTCATTCTCTTGTTACAGTCTGCTGCCTATACCTGCCACCACATGCTGTCATCTCACAAGAGGAACTTAATGGACTGATATTTCAGCTTCCAGTCCCTTTTATTCTGCTTGGTGACCTGAATGGTCACAGTACCCTGTGGGGAAGTGATAGTGCGAACCGTCGAGGGCAACAGATTGAAAAGTTGATAACAGATCACGCTCTCTGTTTGCTCAATAACGACGAGAAAACGCACTTTCACGAACCCACTAGAACTTTCCATTCAGTTGACTTAGCCATCTGTTCTCCAACGCTCCTTCCGTTGTTGAATCTCGTAGTAGGGAGTGATTTACTTAACAGCGATCACTTCCCCCTTTTCGTCTCGCATGATAGTAGTGTCAGAGTGCACCGACCGCCTACCTACTTATATCATCGAGCGGACTGGGTTACATTTTCACAACTAGCAGCGGTTACGGAAACAATGGTTAACATGGATGATATTAACATCGCTGTCAATAATGTCACCAACGCAATTATTAAGGCTGCTGATATAACCATTCCCAAACGTTCCTCTCAACCACGCAGTATATGTAAGCCATGGTGGAACATCCAATGCCAAACTGCTTACAAGAGACAAAAGAAGCTGTGGAATATATTTCGGAGATACCCGACTACTACCAACCTGGTCGCATTTAAAAACGCCAAGGCCTTTGCTCGCAAGGTGAGACGTCAGAGCCAGAGAGAATCTTGGATTAGATACGTCTCCTCAATAACATCCGCCCCCAGGGGCATTCCTTCTTTAGGTTTGTACGGGCTTCACAACCCCGGGGTACCTGAGTGATCTTTTCTCCCTTTCGTTTTTCTCCTCCTCTACGCTTCTGCTTTTTGCTTTTTCTTCCTCCCTCATTGTGGTTGCCTTTTCGGAGGTGAGGGCTCCCCTTGAGAAGCTTTTCGCCAGTCTGTGCTTTTAGCTCCTCTTGGGGATTATATCACCCACGTGTTTGCCGTGCGTGGAGACCTGTGTCTTCGGAAAGGGTGATCCTGGTGATTGAGGGACAACATAACGCCCCAATACATTGCTTCGGCTCCTGCTTCGAACAAACAGGAGGTGTACTTTGGTCCCAGTACATTGATCGGCTGGTGGGTATATCCTGCTAGGACTAAGGACCTGCTCACCAACTAGCTCCTTAGGGCAGTCATAGAGGTGAGTTGGGTCCGTATAGTCCCTGGTTAGCACCGGTACAGGAACCTGTATCCCCTCGTTGGACTCCATGGTGGGTGGTGCCGCCGGGGACTGAACATTTACTTCTCAAACATGGATAACCCAAAATCAACTTCTCCTTCAGTGGAGCAAATAGGTAATAATAATAATGAAAAAAATATAACAGAACAAAAATTTTTTGTAATGAAGAGTAACGAGGGTAACCTTAAAAATTTATCTGCTATTCTTCTTCATAAAACAATATTAGGTATGGTTGGAGAGACTAAAAACATAAAAAAAACCCTAGCAGGAGATGTACTTGTTGAAGTTTTAAATAGAACACAAGCTTTAAATATAATTAAAATAAAATCCGTCGGTCCAATAGGAGTAACTGTTACACCCCACAGAACTTTAAATTCTTCAAGAGGTGTAATCTCCGAATAGGATCTTGTCCATGATTCGGAAGAAGACATCTTAGAATACCTATCCGAACAACATATAATAAATGTCAAAAGAATAACAATTACAAAAAATGGTCAAAAAATACCCACCAAACACTTAATATTAACTTTCAACACTCCAACTATACCAAAACACGTCAAGATAGCTTATATGAATTGCCCAGTTAGACATTTTATACCTAATCCTGTTCGTTGCTTTAAATGCCAGAGATTCGGACACTCTTTCATAGCTTGCCGTGGCAAAGAAACCTGCGCAAAATGCTGTAGTACAGACCATAAGACCGATGTCTGTACGTCATCGTCCCTTTGCTGTGTAAACTGCAAAGGTGACCATCCAGCTTTTGCCAGGTCCTGCCCTAAATTCCAAATTGAAAAAGAAATTCAAACAATAAAGGTTCAACAAAACATTTCATTTCCTGATGCCCGAAAAATTATAAATGATCGCACCCCGAAACCTGGAATATCATACTCTTCAATAGTTAAAAAAACTTTCAAAACTAGCTCTACTCAAACCGATGTAACTATTTTTAAGCCATCTGCCCAACATAAAACTTCAATGAACCAACCTATAACGCCTCTTTTTTCTAAAGCATCAGCTACAACCTCAACAAATACAAAACACATAAATCAACCAAATCGATCCTTAAATACTTCTTTAAAAAGAGCCATATCATCTGAACAAAACAATATTAAAATAGCTAAAAGTACTTCTCAAACCTCTCTTCAACCTGACGTTTCATCCAGAAATATATTAACTAATCCTTCTACGAGTGACCTCATTAATCTTTACAACACCGAAAGTGATATTTCCTCTGTAGAGAGTGATGGCTTGGAGACTTCGCCACCCAAGTCCAAGAAGGATCTTCGGCAAGACAGATCTCGTCCTAGGACGAGAAAACATAAGTAGTTTCTTCTTTTCTTTTATCCTTTATTTTTATGGCTTCCTTTCTTTCCTGGAACTGCCGGGGTTTTCGTAACAGATGTGATGATGTAAAGGACATCATAAATAAACATAAGCCAGCTGCAATCGCCCTCCAGGAGACCTATCTGAAAAGCAATGATACCACCAACATTCGTCATTACACTATGTTCAGAAAAGATTACAATGATGGCCAAAGAGCATGTGGAGGCGTTGCTTTACTTACCTCCCATGACTTACCAGTAACTCAAATTAACCTCAAAACAAATCTCCAAGCTGTTGCTGTAAGACTTCATGTAAATATTTTAATAACAATATGCAATTTATATCTACCTCCAAATACCCATATCGCCACATTTGACTTAAATAATTTGATAGATCAACTTTCGCAACCATTCATCATACTGGGTGACCTAAATGGCCATCATATTCTCTGGGGCAGTTCAGACATTAATCGTAGAGGCAAACAGATCGAAAAATTTATAACAGACAATGATTTATGCATCATGAATAACGGCCAACCTACTTACTTTCACTCACCTTCACTTAGTTACCATTCAATAGATCTGGCAATTTGCACTCCTCCAATTTTACCATTTTGGACTTTTTCTGTGGATCCTTACCTCTACAATAGCGACCATTATCCTATAAAACTAAAATATGCAGGCCAATACCAACCCCACACTGACAGCCAGTCCAACTATATTTTTGAAACTGCCAACTGGCCACTTTTTACTACCCTTGCAGACATTTCTAACCTGGTTGAAAATGATAACATCGATGAAGTCACTGAAAAAATAACAGACATAATTATAGCTAGTGCTGACGCCTCAATTAAAAAAGTCAGAAATAGACCAAAAAAACAAAAAAAACCTTGGTGGAATGAGGAATGTAGCGATGCGTATCGGAAGCAAAGGAAAGCCTGGAATATCTTTAATAGATATCCAACAAGAGAAAATTTTATTATTTATAAAAAAACAAAAGCGATATCTCGAAAAATTCAACGGCGTAGTAAGAGGGATTCTTGGGTGAATTATGTAAACAGTATAAATAGCAAGACCACAAGTAAACAACTATGGAACAGGGTTAAAAGAATTTCCGGTGTTTACCCCAATAGACAAATTCCTATTATAGAACATAATAATAAAATATTATCGGCACCCAAAGACATAGCAAACACAATTGCATCATGTCTTTCCGAAATATCCAGCTCCAACAACTACAGTGAAGGTTTTAAAAAAATTAAAGTTGCATCCGAAAGGACTAAAGTTAATTTTACCTCAAACCGTATACTTTCTTATAATTGTGATTTTACTTTTTATGAATTGACAAAGGCTTTATCCTTAGTCCACAAATCAACCCCTGGCCCGGATAATATCAGTTACATCATGCTCAAACATCTTTCAAATAGTTCTCTAAATCATCTCCTCAAATTTTACAATAGAATTTGGACCGAACATACTTTTCCGCAGTCATGGAGGTATGCTAATGTAATTCCCATACTGAAACCAAATAAAGACCCCAAGAATCCTTCGAACTACCGTCCAATAGCCCTGACAAGCTGCGTATGCAAAATTTTAGAAAAGATGGTCAACGCTCGTTTAATGTATGTTTTAGAAAAAGATAAATGTCTCTCTCCACTTCAAAGTGGCTTTAGAAAAAATCGTTCTACCACTGACAATCTAGTCGCTTTCGAGACTGATATTAGAAATGCTTTCGTTCAAAATAAACATCTCGTCTCTATATTTTTTGATATTGAAAAAGCGTACGATCGAACGTGGAGACATGGAATTTTAAAAGACATTTTTAACTATGACATAAGAGGAAATCTGCCTATTTTTATTCAAAATTTTTTAGAGAAACGATATTTTAAAGTACGGATTGGATCGATTTTTTCAGATGTTTTTACTCAAGACGAGGGAGTACCACAAGGCAGTGTTTTAAGTGTGACTCTATTTATTTTAAAAATTAACAACATTGTTTCTCAATTGCCTCCATCAGTTAAGGGTCTTATTTATGTTGACGATCTGCAAATTTCATGCGCAGCTAAAGACATTCGTTTCATAGAGAGACAACTTCAACAGGCAGTTAACAAAATCACTCATTGGACTAACGAAAATGGTTTCAGTTTCTCCCCTTCAAAAACCGCGTGTGTTCATTTTTGTAAAAAACGAAATCTTCATCTTGACCCTGAAATATTTTTCAAAGATATTTTAATTAATGTTGTGGACAATTTTAAATTTTTAGGCATCATATTTGACAAGAAGTTGACTTTTCAACCGCATATTTTAAATCTACGCAAACGTTGTGAAAAAGCTCTTAACATCTTACGAGTTTTATCTAAGTTATCATGGGGATCTGACCGAGCTTGTCTTTTAAAAATATACAGAGCTTTAATACGATCTAAATTAGATTACGGCTGCGTGGTGTATGGTTCAGCCAGAAAATCTGCTCTACAAACACTGAACACTATCCACCACACAGCTTTACGTTTATGTTCTGGGGCCTTTAGGACTTCACCCGTGAACAGCTTGTATGTAGACTCTTATGAACCGTCCCTGGATCTAAGGCGACAGTTGTTGTCCTTAGAATATTATTTTAGAATTTCCTCACTACCTCATCACCCATTGCATACCATTCATCACAGTCCATATTTGAAACACACACGCCTTTATGAAGCAAAAACATCCTTCATCCCTACATTTCATTTAAGAATGCTGGATTTAATGGACGGATCAGAAATTTCTTCACTTGACGTCACCCAGAAAAAACTTTATTATTTCTCTCCTTGGTTTAATCATTATTTTGAATTTCAAAACCCATTCCAAAATTTCAATAAATCAGATACTTCTGATATTATCTACCAACAACTATTTCAAAAGCACATAGAACAATACTCTAATTTTATAAAAATTTTCACGGATGGGTCTAAAAGGGCAAACTACGTTGGAGCTGCGTTCACTATTAATCACTCTGTTCACACTTTTAAACTTCATTCTTCATGTTCTGTTTTTACTTCTGAAATCATGGCCATATATAAAGCATTGGAATACATATCTGATCATTGTCATAAAAACTGTATCATTTTCACTGATTCATTAAGCGTTTTACAGTCATTGAAACATCCTGATCATGACAGTCATCCCATTGTTTTAGAGTCACTGAAAAAAATTTATCATCTTTCATCCATAAATTTTAACTTGGTGTTTTGTTGGGTTCCATCTCATGTTGGGATATCTGGAAATGAATTAGTTGACAAAGCCGCCAAATCGGCTGAAAATAATTTTAATCATACCATTCCTTATCATGACCTAAAATCTATCATTTACACATTTTTACAAGAAAAATGGCAGAACCAATGGAATGATCAAACCGAAAACAAACTCCACCTTTTAAAACCAAGTATAACTCAATGGCAGTCACCACCTTTAAGAAGACAGCAGGTAGTACTAACACGTCTCCGTATTGGACATACGCGGATAACACACAGACACCTCCTCCTCGGAGAAGATCATCCCATTTGTAACTACTGCATTTGTCCACTTACTGTGAAACACATTTTAATAGAGTGTTCTCATTTTAATTATCAACGACTTAAATATTTTAATTCTTTTACCTTGACTTTAGAAGACATGGTTGGGGAGAATCCTCATCCAAATATTTTTAGCTTTTTACATGACATTGGTTTTATCCATCACATATAATTTCATATAGTATTTACTCATTATGTTTTGGCTCATCTCATTTCATTATTATATTATGTATCTGATTTTTATCTTGAGTTTGGAATAATATGTCCCAAGAGGACTCAATGCCACAAAACTAAATCCAATCCAATCCTCAATAACATCCTCAACATCAAGCAAGCAGTTGTGGAGGAAAGTTAAAGCAGCCAATGGTCTATATCGAGAATCGACCATTCCGATATTAGAAACCACGGCTGCTGTATACTCATCTCCACATGACATTGCCAACGTCATTGGAGAGGCTTTTGCACTCGTGTCGAGCTCCGACTCTTATAGTCCTGCTTTTCAAGCGACTAAGAGTCGAGCTGAACGTACACGTCTTAATTTTAAAAGCAGAAGAACCCTCTCCTATAACTGTGAGCTTATGATGTTTGAATTGAAGAAGGCGTTATCTCAAGCTCATAACACCAGTCCTGGGGCGGACGGAATCTCATATTATATGCTTCGCCACCTATCATCAGATTCTTTGTTCAACATTCTTTTTCTTTTCAACAGAATCTGGAATGAACAAAAATTTCCTGATTCCTGGCAAGAAAGCATCGTGATTCCGATCCCGAAACCTGGCAAGAACCCCAAAGATCCTCTGAGCTATCGTCCAATTGCCTTGACGAGCTGCCTTTGTAAGACTTGAACGTATGGTCAATGCCCGTCTCATTTATATTCTTGAAAGGAATAACATCATTTCTCCTCACCAGAGTGGCTTCCGCAGAGGAAGATCCACTCTTGACAATATAGTGAACCTTGAGTCACAAATACGCAATGCGTTTGTGAGGAGAAATCATTTAGTTTCTATCTTTTTTGATGTTGAGAAGGCATATGACCGTACGTGGCGTCATGGTATCCTCCGTAATATGTTCGACTCTGGATTTAGAGGAAATTTACCTCTTTTCATTGAAAACTTTTTAGCTTCACGAACTTTTAGGGTCCGCATCGGATCAATTTTATCCAACTCTTTTATTCAAGCTGAGGGAGTCCCTCAAGGTAGTATTTTAAGTGTCACCCTCTTCATCCTTCATTTCAATAACATCATTCATACTCTTCAACCACCAGTGCATGGGACTTTATACGTAGACGACTTGCAGATATCATGCCAAGGATCAGACATGCGACTAATCGAGCGGCAACTTCAAACTGCTGTCAACAACTTGGTCAAGTGGTGCGACCAGAACGGCCACACACTATCCCCTAGCAAGAGTGTCTGTGTCCACTTCTGCAGAAAGCGGGGTTTACACCTCGACCCCGAGATTAATATTCGCAATTTTCCGATTCCCGTTGTCAACGAGATGAAATTCCTCGGAGTAATTTTCGACCGCAGGCTCACTTTCCTTCCGCATTTATTATCTTTGCGAAGGAAATGTGAAAAGTCCTTAAATATCCTCAGGGTGTTATCTAACACATCTTGGGGTGCGGATCGAACATCATTACTCCGAATATATCAATCTATTATTCTCTCTCGTATTGACTACGGATATATTGTGTATACAACCGCGAATTCAAATAATCTCCGCAGATTGGACACTGTACACCATTCTGCTTTGAGGATATGTTCTGGTGCATTTCGCACATCACCTGTTCACAGCCTCTATGTGGAATGCCACCAGCTTCCACTTGACCTGAGGCGAAAGAAGTTGTCTGCCAATTTTTATTTTAAAATCCAGTCCATGCCATCTCATCCTCTGAATCGCATGATTCTTACTCCAGGTTTGAGACGAATTTACAATGCCCGTCCCTCTAATATTCTTCCATTTTACGAACGGGTACAAGTTAGCATGAATGACTCAAACCTAAGTGACATCGCAACTCAACAAACGAATATTTTACGATTTCCACCTTGGAATATTCCTTCCGTAAAATATTTAAATCCTTTTCCCCACAATAAATCTGACATCGCCCCAATTGTTTTCCAACAGCTTTTTGCCGCACATCGCTGTCAATACTCGTCATATATTCCAGTTTTTACGGATGGATCGAAAGGAGTGGGATATGTTGGCTGTGGTATTTCTTTTGATACCGCCATATCTAGTTACGGCCTTCATACTTCCTGCTCGGTATATACTGCTGAAGCTGTCGCCATTCATTGTGCGCTCCAGCAGATATCTTTTCATCACCACCGTAAATTCTGTGTCTATAGTGACAGTATGAGTGTCTTGGAACAGTTGGAGTGCTACAATTATAAATGTCACCCCGTTGTGTCAGATATATTTGGCATTTTACATTCACTTGGGAAAAGGAGTTTTGATATTTTGTTTTGTTGGGTCCCGAGTCACGTGGGCATTAAAGGTAACGAACTTGCTGACAGTGCTGCGAAGGCAGCCTCAATTCCACTGCAGCAAGCCGTTCCTTTAACTGACATCAAGGTGTCCACAAAGGAGTATATTCACTCTTTGTGGCAGGAGTCATGGAATCTGCAAGTCACCAATAAATTGCATAACATCAAACCATTCATTCATTTGTGGCCATTTGCCCGAATGCGAGGGACAGATGTCAAACTGACTCGCCTTCGCATCGGGCACACACGATTCACTCATCGTCATCTTTTGTTGGGCGAGAATCCATCTTTTTGTCAAACATGCTCATTAGATTTTACCGTCAAACATATTTTAATTGACTGCCCTAATTTTAATCATCATCGTTTAAAATTTTTTAAAACATCAATTTTAACTTTACACGATCTCATCGGTGAAAACCCTCATCCTAATCTTTTTCCTTTTTTAAGTATCATTGGATTCATAAATTTGATATAGTAGTTTTATCCATCACGCGATATTTATATCATACATTTCCATACTTTTATATTTTTTACCATAATGTTCTATATTTTTTTAATCATGACATTTTAAATTTATTGCGCAAGACTTGCACCTACCTTTTAGTACAATACTTTTACATTTACATCGACTTTATTTCTTTTTATCTTGCGTTTGGCGCAGCATGTCCGTTTTTGGACCTTGCGCCATAAAATTTCAAAATCCAATCCAATCCAATCTCAGTTACGGGTGAGTTGGGTACTTAAATTCTGCACTCCCCTCCTGAGCTATTTCCTTGTATACAATGCCATTCAAAATTCAAGCATGTTATTAGTGTTTTTAAATTGGTTGATTTTAATTTATTTTTGTTGTGCATTTGTTATTTTTCCAAAACTTTTTGCTGCCCTGGACTATAGCCCACCCCTAGATCTGCCACGGCACCTCGCCCCCTTTAAGTTAAATCAAACTTGCTGGCACATACTGAAAGCAATGGGCAGAATTATACAGGAAAGAATCATTCATAAATTTTATAGAAAACTTGGTATGTTTCCTAAGTACATTTGTTTTCTAAGATAAAGATAATTATACTAAACAAGGCATTTCTTTTAACACGAGAAATGCATATAGAGCCTTCATGCAGTATGCCAGCCTAAAACTCCCCGACCAGTGAATTGAATTTGAAATTTTATGACTGCATTATTTGGTTTATACTAATTATTCTGGTCTGACTGAAATGGAACCAGGAGGAGAGCAGTTTACCTAGAAAGACAGAAATGGCCAAAGTGGAACCCAACAATAATATTCATGTTTGCTTCACCGCTTTACATTTTGTTTACAAACAGTATGTTCCTCCTCCCAGTTTGATCAATGGATTAAAATCATGATTTTTAATGAGCATTCCCTTAAACATTTTAATAAATCATTAAATTGAGTAAGATTTTATGAGACAAAATTGTAAGAAATGGTCTATTACAACATAATCAGATGTATTCTAGATGCATCTATCCAACACTTAAATTTTTTCTAACCGAGTTATGCAGTTTTCAAATCTGCTATATCAAAAATAACTTTTCAAAATTGGAGGAGATTGTACTACTTTTCCGTGAACTTTTTTTTATTCTTCCACTTTCAATAGAAAGACCGTTGAAATCCGTCAGTTTCTCTCCTCGAATGTGTGTGTCGAATCTGTACAAGAACATGCTTTAACAAACGTAAACATAAATATCAGAAAAGGGATTTTTTTCCAAATTTTCCCTACCGCTGCAGGCCCCTAGGGGCATTCCTTCTTTAGGTTTGTACAGGCTTCACAACCCCGGGGTACCTGAGTGATCTTTTCACCCTTTCGTTCTTCTCCTCGTCTACCCTTCTGCTTTTCCCTTTTTCTTCCTCCATCGTTGTGGTTGCCTCTTCGGAGGTGAGGGCTCCCCTTGAGAAGCTTTTCGCCGGTCTGTGCATTTAGCTCCTCTTGGGGATTATATCACCCACGTGTTTGCCGTGCGTGGAGACCCGTGTCCCTGGAAAAGGGGATCCTGGCAGTTGAGGGGCGATATACAGACCCAATACACTGCTTCGGCCCTCGCTTCAGGTAAACGGGAGGTGTGCATTGGTCCCGTGTACATCAATCGGCTGGTCAATTTTCGGCTAGGGCTAAGCAATCGGCCACTTACTGGACATCTCGCTAAGGGTGGAGGCTGTCTCAGGGGTGCGCCGTGCGCGTATAGTCACCGACAAGCGCCGGTACAGTTATCTGTATCCCCGTGTAGGACTCCGTGGTGGGTGGTGCTGTCGGTGACCGAAATATCTTTTTTTTTCTATGATGGAAAATACTACAAATTCTTCTCCCCCTCAAGGGGAGCAACAAATGAAAATTAATGTTTCAAACGCTCGATTTTTCTTGGTTAAGCTTCTTAACAACTCTATTAGTTCGAACTCCATACAAAACTCTTTTACTTCAATTTCACCTTTCTTGATCCATAAAACATTCCAATCTTTCATAGGCAATATCAGATCAATTAAGAAACTTCGTTCCGGGGATCTCCTGGTCGAAGTTTCTACTGAAACACAGGCAAATATACTCCACAACGCAAAAACACTCGGCTCTTACTATATCTGTATCCCCTCATTTTTCACTAAATACTTCACGTGGCGTGATCTCCGAACCGGACCTTCTTTTTTCTCCAGAAGAAGAAATCCTGGAAAATATTCGCGATCAGCATGTAGTTGGTGTACGTCGTATTACAATACGTCGTGATGGGAAGATCCTTCCCACGAAACATCTGATATTGACGTTCGACACACCAACCCTGCCGACGCGAATCACAGCCGCATATCTGAGCTGCCCAGTCCGAGCTTATGTCCCGAATCCTCTGCGCTGCTTCGGCTGCCAGAGTTTCGGACATTCGAAAATCTCCTGTCGCAGCCAGATTAAATGTGCCCGTTGCGGTGATGTTGGTCACGAGAGTGACGGCTGCTCCGCTTCGGCCCATTGCGTTAACTGTGGAGGAGACCATCCCTCATTTTCCAGGACCTGTCCGAAATGGGTTCTCGAGAAAGAAATTCAATCTGTGAAGATTGCTCAAAAAATTTCTTATCCCGAGGCCCGAAAAATAGTCGATTCTCGAACCCCCAAAACAGGAGTATCATATTCAACAATAGTTAAAAAACATATCAAACCATAGCCACACAAACAGAATCTCCTTCAGCAATCATTACATCTAATAAAAACTCATCACCTTCCAAAAACAATATCTCATCATCCAAATCTAATTCGCCCCCAGGGGCATTCCTTCTTTAGGTTTGTACGGGCTTCACAACCCCGGGGTACCTGAGTGATCTTCCCTCACTTTCGTTCTGCTTCTCCTCTACCCTTAGCTTTTTGCTTTTTCTTCCTCCCTCGTTGTGGTTGCCTTTTCGGAGGTGAGGGCTCCCCTTGAGAAGCTTTTCGCCAGTCTGTGCCTTTAGCTCCTCTTGGGGATTATATCACCCACGTGTTTGCCGTGCGTGGAGACCTGTGTCTTCGGAAAAGGTGATCCTGGTGATTGAGGGACAACATAACGCCCCAATACATTTCTTCGGCTCCTGCTTCGGACAAACAGGAAGTGTGCTTTGGTCCCAGTACATTAATCGGCTGGTGGGAATATCCTGCTTGGGCTAAGGACCCGCTCACCAACTAGCTCCTTAGGGCAGTCATAGAGGTGAGTTGGGTTCGTATAGTCCCTGGCTAGCACCGGTACAGGAACCTGTATCCCCTCGTTGGACTCCATGGTGGGTGGTGCCGCTGGGGACTGAACATCTCTTTTTCTAACATGGAAAATACAAATTCAACTTCTCCTTCAGTGGAGCATTTATCGACCGAAAATAATGAAACAAATACATCAGTACAAAAATTTTTCATTATAAAAAGCAACGAAGGAAATCTAAAAAACATATCTGCTATACTACTTCACAAAACAATATTAGGAATGGTCGGAGAGACAAAAAATATAAAAAAAACCCTAGCAGGTGACGTACTCGTCGAAGTCTCTAATAAATCACAATCTTTAAATATACAAAAAATAAATTCCGTCGGTTCAATAGCAGTCACCGTTACACCACATAAAACTTTAAATTCATCTCGAGGCGTAATTTCGGAATCTGATCTACTCTATGATACTGAACCAGACATCTTGGAATCCCTTTCAAAACAAAATGTAATTAATGTCAGAAGAATAACTATTCAAAGAAACGGCCAAAAAATACCCACCAAACATTTAATACTAACTTTCAATACCCCAACTCTACCAAAACACGTAAAAATAGCTTATATGAATTGCCCTGTTCGACCTTTCATTCCTAACCCTGTCCGTTGTTTTAAATGTCAGAGATTCGGCCACTCTTTCCTTGCTTGCCGTGGAAAAGAAACCTGCGCAAAATGCTGTAGTACAGATCATAAGACCGATATCTGTACGTCATCGTCCCTTTGCTGTGTGAACTGCAAAGGTGACCATCCAGCTTTTGCCAGGTCTTGCCCTAAATTTATAACCGAAAAAGAAATCCAAACTATTAAAGTGCAACAAAATATTTCATTTCCTGAGGCCCGAAAAATTGTAACTGATCGCACCCCGAAACCTGGTATTTCTTACTCTTCAATAGTAAAAAAAACTTTCAAAACTAACGGAACTCAAACCGATGTAACTAATTTTAAGCCTTCTGCCCAACATAAAACTTCAATGAACCAACCTATAACGCCTCTTTTTTCTAAATCATCAGCTACAACCTCAACAAATACAAAAAACATAAATCAACCAAATCGATCTATAAATACTTCTTTAAAAAGAGCCATATCATCTGAACAAAGTAATATCAAAATAGCTAAAAGTACTTCTCAAACCTCTCTTCAGCCTGATGTTACATCCAGAAACTTGATAATTAATCCTTCTACCAGCGACCTTATAAATCTATACAACACCGAAAGTGATATTTCCTCTGTTGAGAGTGATGGCTTGGAGGCTTCGCCACCCAAGTCCAAAAAGGATCTTCGGCAAGACAGATCTCGTCCTAGGACGAGAAAACATAAGTAGTTTCTTTTTTCTTTTATCCTTTATTTTTATGGCTTCCTTTATTTCCTGGAACTGCCGGGGTTTTCGTCAAAAAATTGATGACGTAAAAGATATCATAAATAAACAAAAGCCAACTGCAATCGCCCTCCAGGAGACCTATTTAAGAACGAATGATACCACCAACATTCGTCACTTCAGTATATTCCGAAAAGATTACGATGATGGACAAAGAGCGTGTGGAGGTGTAGCATTGCTTACCTCCCATGACTTTCCAGTAACTCAAATTAACCTAAAAACAAATCTGCAAGCTCTTGCTGTTAGACTTCATGTCAATATTTTGATAACAATATGCAATTTATACTTACCTCCTAACACCCGTATTGCCACTTCTGACTTAAATAATTTAATAGATCAACTTCCGCAACCATTCATCATACTTGGTGACCTAAATGGCCATCATATTCTCTGGGGCAGTTCAGATATTAATTCTAGAGGCAAGCAAATTGAAAAAGTAATAACAGATAATGATTTATGTATTATGAATGATGGCCAACCTACTTACTTTCACTCACCTTCACTTACTTACCATTCAATAGATCTAGCAATTTGCACTCCTTCAATTTTGCCATTTTGGACTTTTTCTGTGGATCCTTACCTTTACAATAGCGACCATTATCCAATTAAACTAAAATATGCAGGCCAATACCAACCTCACACTAACAGCCAATCCAACTATATTTTTGAAACTGCCAACTGGCCACTTTTTACCAGCCTCGCAGATATTTCAAACGCAGTAGAAATTGGTGACATCGATGAAGTGACTTTAAAAATAACAGATATAATTATAGCAAGTGCTGACGCTTCCATTAAAAAAGTTATTAATAGGCCTAAAAAACAAAAGAAACCTTGGTGGAATGAGGATTGTAGCGATGCCTATCGGAAACAGAGGAAAGCCTGGAATATCTTCAATAGATACCCGACGAGTGAAAACTATATTTTTTATAAAAACACAAAAGCTGCCTTTCGAAAAATACAACGACATAGTAAGAGGGATTCTTGGATGAATTATATCAATAGTATTAATAGTAAAGTCACTAGTAAACAATTATGGAATCGAATTAAAAGAATTTCTGGTGTTTACCCAAATAGACAGATTTCTATTCTTGAAAATAATAATGTACTACTATCGGCACCCAAAGACATAGCAAACACAATTGCTTCATGTCTTTGCGAAATATCCAGCTCCAACAACTACACTGAAAGTTTTAAGAAAATTAAAGTCGCATCTGAAAAGAATAAAGTTAATTTTACCTCAAACCGTATACTATCTTATAATTGTGATTTTACTTTTCCCGAATTGACAAAGGCTTTATCCTTAGTTCACAAATCAACCCCTGGCCCAGATAATATTAGTTACATCATGCTCAAACATCTATCCAATAGTTCTTTAAATTATCTCCTGAAATTTTATAACAGAATTTGGACCGAGCACACTTTTCCGCAGTCATGGCGATATGCTACTATAATACCCATACTGAAACCGAACAAAGACCCCAAGAATCCTTCGAACTACCGTCCAATAGCCCTAACAAGTTGCTTATGCAAGATCTTAGAAAAGATGGTCAACGCGAGGTTGGTTTACATATTAGAAAAAGAAAAATGTCTCTCTCCACTTCAAAGTGGTTTTAGAAAATGTCGATCCACTATTGACAACTTATTAGCTCTCGAGACCGAAATCAGAAATGCATTTGTACAGAATAAACATCTCGTCTCAATTTTCTTCGATATTGAAAAAGCATACGATCGAACGTGGAGACATGGAATTTTAAAGGATATTTTTAAAAACGACATAAGGGGAAATCTGCCTATTTTTATTCAAAATTTTTTAGAGAAACGATATTTTAAAGTACGGATTGGATCAATTTTCTCAGATGTTTTTATTCAAGAAGAGGGAGTGCCACAGGGCAGTGTTTTAAGTGTGACTCTATTTATTTTAAAGATTAATGACATTGTTTCTAATTTGCCTCCATCTGTAAAAGGTCTTATTTACGTTGACGATCTGCAAATTTCATGCGCAGCAAATGACATTCGTTTAATAGAGAGACAACTTCAACAGGCTGTTAACAAAATCACTCATTGGACTAACGAAAATGGTTTCAGTTTCTCACCTTCAAAAACCGCGTGTGTTCATTTTTGTAAAAAACGAAATCTTCATCTTGACCCTGAAATATTTTTCAAAGATATTTTAATTAATGTTGTGGACAATTTTAAATTTTTAGGTATCATATTTGACAAGAAGTTGACTTTTCAACCGCATATTTTAAATCTACGCAAACGTTGCGAAAAGGCCCTCAACATATTAAGAGTTTTATCTAAGTTATCAAGGGGATCTGATCGGAATTGTCTTTTAAAAATATATAGAGCATTAATACGATCAAAATTAGATTACGGCTGCGTGGTGTATGGTTCAGCAAGGAAATCTGCTCTTCAAACCCTGAACACTATCCACCACACAGCTTTACGTTTATGTTCTGGTGCCTTTCGGACTTCACCCGTAAGCAGCTTGTACGTAGAATCTTTTGAACCTTCTCTGGACTTAAGACGACAGTTGTTATCACTGGAATATTATTTTAGAATTACCTCAACCCCTCATCACCCATTGCATACCATTTATCACAGTCCATATTTAAAACGCGCCTCTATCTAGCAAAAACATCCTTCATCCCTACATTCCACTTAAGAATGCTTGATTTAATGAACGGATCCGAAATTTCTGCACTTGACGTCACTCAGAAAAAACTGTATTCATTCTCTCCTTGGTTTAATCATTATTTTGAATTTCAAAACCCATTCCAATATTTCAATAAAGCGGACACTTCTGATGTTATATACAAACAACTTTTTCAAAACCATATAGAAAAATACACAAATTTTATACAAGTTTACACGGACGGATCGAAAAGGGCAAACTATGTTGGAGCTGCGTTCACTATTAATCAGTCTGTTATCAGTTTTAAACTTCATTCTTCATGTTCTGTTTTTACCTCTGAAATCATGGCCATATATAAAGCATTGGAATACATATCTGATCATTGTCATAAAAACTGTATCATTTTCACTGATTCATTAAGCGTTTTACAGTCATTGAAACATCCTGATCATGACAGTCATCCCATTGTTTTAGAGTCATTGAAAAGAATTTATCATCTTTCATCCAGGGGTTTTGACTTAATATTTTGTTGGATTCCATCTCACGTTGGAATAACAGGAAATGAGATTGTCGACAAAGCCGCCAAATCGGCCGTAACTAATATTAATCATACCATTCCTTATCGCGACTTAAAATCATTAATTTACAAACTTTTGGAGGAAAAATGGCAGAACCAATGGAATGATCAAACCGAAAACAAACTCCACCTTTTAAAAACAAGTATAACTCAATGGCAGTCACCACCTTTAAGAAGACAGCAGGTAGTACTAACACGTCTCCGTATTGGGCATACGCGGATAACTCATAGACACCTCCTCCTCGGAGAAGATCATCCCATTTGTAACTACTGCATTTGTCCACTTACTGTGAAACATGTTTTAATAGAGTGTTCTCATTTTAATTATCAACGTCTTAAATATTTTAATTCTTATACCTTGACTTTAGAAGACATGGTTGGGGAGAATCCTCATCCAAATATTTTTAGCTTTTTACATGACATTGGTTTTATCCATCACATATAATTTCATATAGTATTTACACATTATGTTTTGACTCATCTCATTTCATTATTATATTATGTATATGATTTTTATCTTGAGTTTGGCATAATATGTTCCAAGAGGACTCAATGCCACAAAACCAAATACAATCCAATCCATTTCTGCAGAAAACGTAATCTTCATCTTGACCCTGAAATATTCTTCAAAGATATTTTAATTAATGTTGTGGACAATTTTAAATTTTTAGGTATCATATTTGACAAGAAGTTGACTTTTCAACCGCATATTTTAAATCTACGCAAACGCTGCGAAAAGGCTCTTAATATATTACGGGTTTTATCAAAATTATCATGGGGATCTGATCGAACTTGTCTTCTAAAAATATATAGATCATTAATAAGATCTAAATTAGATTACGGCTGCGTGGTGTATGGCTCAGCCAGAAAATCTGCTCTACAAACACTGAACACTATCCATCACACAGCTTTGCGTTTATGTTCTGGTGCCTTTAGAACTTCACCCGTTAACAGCTTGTATGTAGATTCTTTTGAACCTTCCCTGGACTTAAGACGACAGTTGTTATCACTAGAGTACTATTTTAGAATTACCTCAACCCCTCATCACCCATTGCATACCATTCATCACAGTCCTTATTTAAAACGCCTATATCAAGCTAAAATATCCTTCATACCTACATTTCATTTAAGAATGCTGGATTTAATGGACGGATCCGAAATATCTTCACTTGTCGTCACCCAGAAAAAACTGTATTCTTTCTCTCCTTGGGTTAATCATTTTTTTGAATTTCAAAACCCGTTCCAAAATTTTAATAAAACAGATACCTCTGATATTATTTACAAACAGCTTTTTCAAAACCATATACAAAAATACACAAATTTTATACAAGTTTACACGGACGGATCGAAAAGGGCAAACTATGTTGGAGCTGCGTTCACTATTAATCACTCTGTTCACAATTTTAAACTTCATTCTTCATGTTCTGTTTTTACTTCTGAAATCATGGCCATATATAAAGCATTGGAATACATATCTGATCATTGTCATAAAAACTGTATCATTTTCACTGATTCATTAAGCGTTTTACAGTCATTGAAACATCCTGATCATGACAGTCATCCTATCGTTTTAGAGTCATTAAAAAGAATTTATCATCTCTCAATCAAAAATTTTAATATAATATTTTGTTGGATTCCATCTCATGTTGGGATATCAGGAAACGAGACTGTCGACAAAGCCGCCAAATCGGCCGTAAATAACATTGACCATACCATTCCTTATCGCGACTTAAAATCATTAATTTATAAATTTTCAGAAGAAAAATGGCAGAACGATTGGAAAGAACAAACCGAGAACAAACTTCACTTTATTAAACCAAATATAACGCAATGGCAGTCACCAGATCAAAGACGGCAGCAGGTAATACTAACACGTCTCCGTATTGGACACACTAGGATCACCCATAGACACCTCCTCCTCGGAGAAGATCATCCCATTTGTAATTACTGCATTTGCCCACTAACAGTAAAACACATTTTAATTGACTGTTCTCATTTTAATAGGCAACGACTGATACATTTTAATTCTTATAACTTGACTTTAGAAGACATGATTGGAGAGAATCCTCATCCAAATATTTTTAACTTTTTACATGACATTGGTTTTATCCATCACATATAATTTTATGTAGTATTCATTCATTACATTTTGACTCACCTCACTTTCTTGCTATATTATATATTTTATTTTTTATTTTAAGTTTGGCATAATATGTCCCAAGAGGACTCAATGCCACAAAATCTAATCCAATCCAATCCAATCCAAATCTAATTCACCCAAACAATCCTCTAAACAATCATCTGCCACATCCTCAAAAAATACCGACGCTAATTCTCAAATCCCAATATCAAAGGAACAAACCAAAAATACTCTTAAAAGACCTAAAACTGATGGATCTACTATAAAACTTAAAAATTATAAACACATAAAAAACCTACCAAAAACTTCTAAGCATCTTCTTCGGCATGCGGATGAAGAATTAGAATTAAGTCTCCATGCGTCGGATTTTTCGGAGGACGACGCAGATATAGCAGTAGATTCATCGTGAACCTCAATCCCCTTCTAAATAAAAATTACTTCCTTTGTCTCATGGAACTGTCGTGGTTTCCGATCTAAAATAGATGACATAAAAACGATTATATCTTCTTACCATCCAGCGTGTGTGGCTCTTCAAGAAACTTTCTTGAAGCCCTCCCACACATGCAAGATACGCAGGTATAGTTGCATTAGAAAAGATCATGATGCTGGTACTACAGTGTCTGGAGGTGTGTGCATTTTAACTTCACACGATTTTCCCAGCACTATAGTTACACTTCGCACATCTTTACAGGCTGTAGCCGTAAGAATACACATTCATTCTCTTGTTACAGTCTGCTGCCTATACCTGCCACCACATGTTGTCATTACACAAGAGGAACTAAATGGCCTGATATTTCAGCTTCCAGTCCCTTTTATTCTGCTTGGTGACCTGAATGGTCACAGTACCCTGTGGGGAAGTGATAGTGCGAACCGTCGAGGGCAACAGATTGAAAAGAGTTGATAACAGATCACGCTCTCTGTTTGCTCAATAACGACGAGAAAACGCACTTTCACGAACCCACGAGAACTTTCCATTCAGTTGACTTAGCCATTTGTTCTCCAACGCTCCTTCCGTTGTTGAATCTCGTAGTAGGGAGTGATTTGCATAACAGCGATCACTTCCCCCTTTTCGTCTCGCATGATAGTAGTGTCAGAGTGCACCAACCACCTACCTACTTATATCATCGAGCGGACTGGGTTACATTTTCACAACTAGCTGTCGTTACGGAAACAATGGTTAATATGGATGACATTAACATCGCTGTCAACAATGTCACCGACGCAATTATTAAGGCTGCTGATATAACCATTCCCAAACGTTCCTCTCAACCACGCAGTATATGTAAGCCATGGTGGAACATCGAATGCCAAACTGCTTACAAGAGACAAAAGAAGCTGTGGGATATATTTCGGAGGTACCCGACTACTACCAACCTGGTCGCATTTAAAAACGCCAAGGCCTTTGCTCGCAAGGTGAGACGTCAGAGCCAGAGAGAATCTTGGATTAGATACGTCTCCTCAATAACATCCTCAACATCAAGCAAGCAGTTGTGGAGGAAAGTGAAAGCAGCCAATGGTCTATATCGAGAATCGACCATTCCGATATTAGAAACCACGGCTGCTGTATACTCATCTCCACATGACATTGCCAACGTCATTGGAGAGGCTTTTGCACTAGTGTCGAGCTCCGACTCTTACCGTCCTGCTTTTCAAGCGACAAAGAGTCGAGCTGAACGAACACTTCTTAATTTTAAGAGCAGAATAAACCTCTCCTATAACTGTGAGCTTATGATGTTTGAATTGAAGAAGGCGTTATCTCAAGCCCATAACACCAGTCCTGGGCCGGACGGAATCACATATTATATGTTTCGTCATCTTTCATCGGATTCTTTAAACAGCATTCTTATCCTTTTTAACAGAATCTGGAATGAAGGAAAATTTCCCAATTCCTGGCAAGAAAGCATCGTGATTCCGATCCCGAAGCCTGGAAAGGACCCAAAAGATCCTCTGAGCTATCGTCCAATTGCCTTAACGAGCTGCCTATGTAAAACCCTGGAACGTATGGTCAATGCCCGTCTCGTTTATGTACTGGAGAAAAACAAGTGCATCCCTCCGCACCAGAGTGGCTTCCGTAAAGGTAGATCCACTCTTGATAATACCATCTATCTCGAACGGCAAATTCGTAATGCCTTTGTGCGAAGGAATCACTTAGTTTCTATCTTCTTCGACATTGAGAAGGCATATGACCGTACATGGCGATACGGTATCCTTCGAAATATGTTTGATTTTGGTTTCAAAGGTAACTTACCCCTTTTTATTCAGAATTTTTTATCCTCGAGACTCTTTAGAGTACGTGTTGGAAATATTTTATCAGATCATTTTATTCAGTCTGAGGGAGTTCCTCAGGGATCTGTTTTAAGTGTCACCCTTTTCATTATTCATATCAGCAACATACTTCATGCACTTCCTCCATCAATTCATGCTTCATTATATGTCGATGATTTGCAGATATCATGCCAGGGATCAGATATGCGATTGATCGAGCGACAACTTCAGACAGCTGTGAACAATCTTGTCAAGTGGTGTGATCAGAACGGCCATACATTATCCACAAGTAAGAGTAGATGTGTCCATTTCTGTCGGAAACGGGGTCTACATCCAGATCCACAAATACACATTCGCAATATTTTAATACCCGTAGTCAATGACATAAAATTCCTCGGAGTAATATTTGACCGTAGACTCACCTTTCTTCCACATATATTATATTTGCGAGGGAAGTGTGAGAAAATATTAAACATCCTCAGGGTGTTATCAAACACATCTTGGGGAGCGGATCGTGTCTCACTGCTCCGAGTGTATCGGTCTCTCATCTTGTCTAGAATTGACTACGGTAGCATTGTGTATGGGACTGCGAATATCTCTGCTCTACGGAAATTGGACACAGTTCACCATTCTGCTCTGAGAATTTGTTCTGGTGCATTTCGCACATCACCAGTCCAGAGTCTCTATGTGGTATGTAATGAAATCCCTCTTGACTTACGGCGCAAGAAGTTGTCTGCTAATTATTACTTTAAGATCTTATCAACGCAATCTAATCCTTTGAAGAGCATGTCTCTCGACCCCGGTTTGAATCGGCTTTATCTTGCCCGTTCTACTCATATACGTCCCTTCTTTGAACGGACAAAAGCTATTGTCAACGATTTGAACCTAAGTGACGTTGTGACCCACATAAACGATACATTTCTCTTTCCACCTTGGGATGTACCGCATATAACGTTTCTTAACCCTTTCGCTAAATACAATAAATCTGACACTGCTCCAGCTGTTTTTCAACAGTTATATTATTTACACCGCTGTCAATACAACAATTACAAACCAGTTTTTACTGATGGGTCCAAAGGAATAGGATATGTGGGCTGTGGAATTGTCTTTCAAGACTGCACATACAGTTATAGCCTACATAGATCCTGCTCTGTATACACTGCTGAGGCCGTAGCAATTTATCACGCTCTTCAGCATATGAATTCTTACAACCACCGTACTTTCTGTGTATACACTGACAGCATGAGTGTCTTACAACAACTGGAGCAATATACCATCACTTGCCATTCTGTCGTGTCGGATATATTTACCATTTTACGCACGTTGAAGAGCAGGGGTTTTGATATTATTTTCTGTTGGGTCCCGAGTCACGTGGACATCAAAGGTAATGAGCTTGCTGACAGTGCTGCGAAAGCAGCCTCCGTTACACTGCAGCAGGTCGTTCCTTTTACTGACATCAAGATGTACACAAAAGATATCTTCAATTCACTATGGCAAGAATCTTGGGATCTGCAAATCCACAACAAGCTTCATTCCATCAAACCATTTATTCATCCATGGCCATCAGCACCCATGCGAAGGAGTGACGTCAAATTGACTCGCCTTCGTATTGGACATACTCGTTTCACTCATCGTCATCTGTTTCTGGGAGAGAGCGTCCCAAATTGTAATTCGTGCTCCACCCCTTTTACTGTAGATCATATTTTAATTGTCTGTCCTGTTTTTAATTATCAACGTCTTAAATTTTTTAAAAGTACTTTTTTAAATCTGCGAGATTTGATTGGGGAAAATCCCCATTCAAACCTTTTTGCATTTTTACATTCAGTTGGTTTTTTAAATCTCATGTAGCGCTTTTATCCATCACAATACTTTTATAATCTATTATTTATATGCTATTTAAATGTTTTACTGTATTGTTCATCAGACTGCTTTAATAAAAAAAATAAAAATAAAACTATTTCAGATCATGATGTATTATTTTCCCTCACGAATACTTTTTATATTCATTTTATGACGAAATAAATCATGTATGATGTTGCGCAAGACATAAATCTACCTTTTATTAAATAATTTTATATTTACATTGATTTTATTTATTTTTATCTTGCGTTTGGCGCAGTTTGTCCGCTTTTGGACCTTGCGCCATAAAACCCCAAAATCCAATCCAATCCCTACCGCTGCAGAACTAAAAAAGTTTAAGGTATATACGCCCTCCAGTGGCAATTTGTGTAAGTTTTAACATTAGGATTCGGTCTGTCTCCTGTAACGTACACTTCCGGAATATCTTTTAAATGTTATGATAATATTTTTTTTTCCTTATTCCAAGATATTGTGATACTTCCTGTGTTTATTTATACTTATTACTCTTGGAAAGGATATCTTTTCTTTTGACATATTTATGACAGGCGCCTCAATCCTATGATAGGACTTTACGCAAGTCCAACTTGATTGGCTAATCGGATCACATGACCTAGATACGTATGTCATCACGGTTTATAGTTGTTGGCGATTTATCTCTTCTTTTCTGCTTTCTTCTTTTCTTTTCAGGCCCCCAGGGGCATTCCTTCTTTAGGTTTGTACGGGCTTCACAACCCCGGGGTACCTGAGTGATCTTTTCTCCCTTTCGTTCTTCTCCTCCTCTACCCTTCTGCTTTTTGCTTTTTCTTCCTCCCTCGTTGTGGTTGCCTCTTTGGAGGTGAGGGCTCCCCTTGAGAAGCTTTTCGCCAGTCTGTGCATTTAGCTCCTCTTGGGGATTATATCACCCACGTGTTTGCCGTGCGTGGAGACCTGTGTCTTCGGAAAGGGAGATCCTGGTGATTGAGGGACAACATAACGCCCCAATACATTGCTTCGGCTCCTGCTTCGGATAAACAGGAAGTGTACTTTGGTCCCAGTACATTAATCGGCTGGTGGGTATATCCTGCTAGGATTAAGGACCTGCTCACCAACTAGCTCCTTAGGGCAGTCATAGAGGTGAGTTGGGTCCGTATAGTCCCTGGCTAGCACCGGTACAGGAACCTGTATCCCCTCGTTGGACTCCATGGTGGGTGGTGCCGCCGGGGACTGAACATCTATTTTTCAAACATGGATACCCAAAATTCAACTTCTCCTTCAGTGGAGCAAATCTTAAATAAAAATATTACAAACAACATACCAGAGCAAAAATTTTTCATTATGAAAAGTAACGAGGGCAACTTAAAAAACATATCAGCTATTTTACTTCATAAAACAATATTGGGAATGGTAGGCGATACAAAAAATATAAAAAAAACCCTAGCAGGATATGTACTTATTGAAGTATCAAATAAAACACAGGCTATTAACATTCAAAAAATAAAATTTGTCGGTCCTATAGCAGTAAGTGTAACACCCCATAAATCTTTAAATTCTTCTAGAGGCGTGATTTCCGAATCCGATTTGACTCATGATACTGAACTAGACATTCTAGAATCCTTGTCCGATCAAAATGTAAGTAATGTAAAAAGAATCCTTATCACAAGAAATGGTCAACGAATACCCACCAAACATTTAATTTTAACTTTCAATATACCGACTATACCTAAACACGTAAAAATAGCTTATATGAATTGCCCAGTTCGACCTTTCATCCCTAACCCTGTCCGTTGTTTTAAATGTCAACGATTCGGCCACTCTTTCCTTGCTTGTCGTGGCAAAGAGACTTGCGCAAAATGCTCTAGTGCAGAACATAAGACCGATGTCTGCACGTCATCGTCCCTTTGCTGTGTGAACTGCAAAGGTGACCATCCAGCTTTTGCCAAGTCTTGCCCTAAATTCCAAACCGAAAAAGAAATTCAGACCATTAAAGTGCAGCAAAACATTTCATTTCCGGAGGCCCGAAAAATTGTTAATGATCGCACCCCGAAACCTGGAATATCTTACGCTACAATAGTAAAAAAAACTTTCAAAACTAACGGAACTCAAACCGATGTAACTAATTTTAAGCCATCTGACCAATATAAAACTTTAACGAACCTACCTAAAACGCCTTTTTCTAAAGCAACAGCTACAACCTCTCATCAAATACAGAAAATATAAACCAATCAAATCGATCTGTAAATACCTCTCTTAAGAGAACCATACCACCTGGGAAAAATAATATTAAAATAGCAAGAAATTCTTCTCAAACCTCTCTACTGCCTAGATCTGGATCTAGCACCACTGTGCTAGGCCAACCAACGGGCCAGTTACAGCCTGATGATTCATCCAGAAACGCAATCGCCGATCCTTCTACTAGTGACCTAATAAATCTTTACAACAGCGAAAGTGATATTTCCTCTGTAGAGAGTGATGGCTTGGAGACTTCACCACCCAAGTCAAGGAGGGACAAACCTCGTCCGAGGACGAGAAAACACAAATAGTTTTTTCTTTTCTTTTAAATTTTATTTTTATGGCTTCCTTTCTTTCCTGGAACTGCCGGGGTTTTCGCCAAAAAATTGATGATGTTAAAGACATCATAAATATACACAATCCAGCTGCAATCGCCCTCCAGGAGACATATTTAAGAAAGAATGATACCACCAACATTCGTCATTTCACTATATTTCGAAAAGATTACGATGATGGCCAAAGAGCATGTGGAGGTGTTGCTTTGCTTGCCTCCCATGACTTTCCAGTCACTCAAATTAACCTTAAAACAAATCTACAAGCTGTTGCTGTAAGACTTCATGTCAATATTTTAATAACAATATGCAATTTATACTTACCTCCTAACACCCATGTCGCCACTTCTGAATTAAATAATTTGATAGATCAACTTCCGCAACCATTCATTATACTTGGTGACCTAAATGGCCATCATATTCTTTGGGGCAGTTCAGACATTAATAATAGAGGCAAACAAATTGAAAAAATAATAACAGACAATGATTTATGTATAATGAATAACGGCCAACCTACCTACTTCCATTCACCTTCACTTACTTACCATTCAATAGATCTGGCAATATGCACTCCTTCAATTTTACCATTTTGGACCTTTTCTGTGGATTCTTACCTTTACAATAGTGACCATTATCCTATTAAACTCAAATATGAAGGCCAATACCAACCTCCCTATGTCAGCCAACCTAACTATATATTTGAAACTGCCAACTGGCCACTTTTTACTAGCCTCGCTGACCTTACTAATATGGTAGAAATTGATGATATAAATGAAGTTACTAATAAAATAACAGACATAATTATAGATAGTGCTGACGCCTCAATTAAAAAAGTTATTAATAAGCCTAAAAAACAGAAGAAACCTTGGTGGAATGAGGATTGTAGCGATGCTTACCGGAAACAAAGGAAGTCCTGGAATATCTTCAATAGATATCCAACAAGAGAAAATTTTATTATTTATAAAAAAACAAAAGCGGCCTTTCGAAAAATACAACGACGTAGTAAGAGGGATTCTTGGATGATTTATATCAATAGTATCAATAGTAAAGTCACTAGTAAACAATTATGGAACCGAATTAAAAGAATTTCCGGTGTTTACCCCAATAGACAAATTCCGATTCTAGAATGCAATAACCAAGTACTATCAGCACCCAAAGATATAGCAAACGCAATTGCTTCATGCCTTTCTGAAGTATCCAGCTCCACTAACTACCCTGAAAGTTTTAAAAAAATCAAAATTGCGTCTGAAAAGAATAAAATTAATTTTACTTCTAACAGTATGTTATCATATAATTGTGACTTTACTTTTCCGGAATTGATAAAAGCTTTATCCTTAGTCCACAAATCAAGTCCTGGCCCAGATAATATCAGTTACATCATGCTCAAACATCTTTCAAATAGTTCTCTAAATCATCTCCTCAAATTCTACAATAGAATTTGGACCGAACACACTTTTCCGCAGTCATGGAGGTATGCTACCATAATACCAATACTGAAACCGAATAAAGACCCCAAGAATCCTTCGAACTACCGTCCCATAGCCCTGACAAGCTGCTTATGCAAGATCTTAGAAAAGATGGTCAACGCGAGGTTGGTTTACATATTAGAAAAAGATAAATGTCTCTCACCACTTCAAAGTGGTTTCCGAAAAGGTCGATCCACTGTTGATAATCTAGTCGCTCTCGAGACCGAAATACGAAACGCTTTTGTTCAAAACAAACATCTCGTCTCGATATTTTTTGATATAGAAAAAGCGTACGATCGAACGTGGAGACATGGAATTTTAAAGGATATTTTTAACAATGACATAAGGGGAAATCTGCCTATTTTTATTCAAAATTTTTTAGAAAAGAGATATTTTAAAGTAGGGATTGGATCTATTTTTTCGGATGTTTTTATACAAGAGGAGGGAGTACCACAAGGCAGTGTTTTAAGTGTAACTTTATTTATTTTAAAAATTAACAATATCGTTTCTCAATTGCCTCCATCAGTGAAAGGTCTTATTTACGTTGACGATCTGCAAATTTCATGCGCAGCTAAAGACATTCGTTTAATAGAGAGACAACTTCAACAGGCAGTAAATAAAATCACACATTGGACTAATGAAAATGGTTTCAGTTTTTCACCTTCAAAAACCGCGTGTGTTCATTTTTGTAAAAAACGAAATCTTCATCTTGACCCTGAAATATTTTTCAAAGATATTTTAATTAATGTTGTGGACAATTTTAAATTTTTAGGCATCATATTTGACAAGAAGTTGACTTTTCAACCGCATATTTTAAATCTACGCAAACGTTGTGAAAAAGCTCTTGACATCTTGCGAGTTTTATCTAGGTTATCATGGGGATCTGATCGAGCTTGTCTTTTAAAAATATACAGAGCTTTAATACGGTCTAAATTAGATTACGGCTGCGTGGTGTATGGTTCAGCCAGAAAATCTGCTCTACAAACACTGAACACTATCCACCACACTGCTTTGCGTTTATGTACTGGTGCATTTAGAACTTCACCCGTAAAAAGCTTATATGTGGACGCTTTTGAACCTTCTCTTGACTTAAGGCGACAGTTGTTGTCCTTAGAATATTATTTTAGAATTTCTTCAATCCCTCATCACCCATTGCATACCATTCATCACAGTCCATATCTAATATACGCCTCTATCAAGCTAAAACATCCTTCATCCCTACATTCCACTTGAGAATGCTGGATTTGTTGAACGGATCCGAAATTTCTTCACTTGTCGTCACCCAGAAAAAACTTTATTATTTTTATCCTTGGTTTAATCATGATTTTGTATTTCAAAACCCCTTCAAAGATTTTTATAAGGCAGATACTTCTGATATTATTTACAACCAACTCTTTCAAAACCATATGGAAAGATACTCTAAGTTTATACATATTTATACGGACGGGTCTAAAAGGGCAAACTATGTTGGAGCTGCGTTCACTATTAATCACTCTGTTCATAGTTTTAAACTTCATTCTTCATGTTCTGTTTTTACCTCTGAAATCATGGCCATATATAAAGCATTGGAATACATATCTGATCATTGTCATAAAAACTGTATCATTTTCACTGATTCATTAAGCGTTTTACAGTCATTGAAACATCCTGATCATGACAGTCATCCCGTTGTTTTAGACTCATTAAAAAGAATTTATCATCTTTCATCCAAAAATTTTAACTTAATATTTTGTTGGATCCCATCTCATGTTGGGATATCTGGTAATGAAATTGTTGACA
The DNA here is from genome assembly GCA_947359465.1 of Metellina segmentata. NCBI lineage: Eukaryota > Metazoa > Arthropoda > Arachnida > Araneae > Tetragnathidae > Metellina > Metellina segmentata. Next base: position 137,429,618 of record OX375874.1, on the reverse strand, counting down.
AAGCCGCCAAATCGGCCGTAAATAATACTAACCATACCATCCCTTACCGTGACATAAAATCTTGCATTTATAAATTTTTAGAGGAAAAATGGCAGTACGATTGGAACGAACAAACCCAAAACAAACTTCATGCTATTAAACCAAATATATCTGAATGGAAATCGCTACCTATAAGAAGACAAAATGTTATATTGACACGCCTCCGTATTGGACATACTCGTATAACCCACAGACACCTCCTCCTCGGAGAAGATCATCCTATTTGTAATCATTGTATTTGTCCACTAACAGTAAAACATATTTTAATAGAATGTTCTCATTTTAATAGTCAACGACTTAAACATTTTAATTCGTATACTTTGGTTTTAGAAGACATGGTTGGAGAGAATCCTCATCCAAATATTTTTAGCTTTTTATATGACATTGGTTTCATCCATCACATATAATATATATACTATTCATTTCATTACATCAGTTCTTATTTCATTTTATTGCTATATTATGTAGTTGATTTTTTATCTTCAGTTTGGCATAATATGTTCCGAGAGGACTCAATGCCACAAAATCATATCCAATCCAATCCACTTGAGAATGCTGGATTTGTTGAACGGATCCGAAATTTCTTCACTTGTCGTCACCCAGAAAAAACTTTATTATTTTTATCCTTGGTTTAATCATGATTTTGTATTTCAAAACCCCTTCAAAGATTTTTATAAGGCAGATACTTCTGATATTATTTACAACCAACTCTTTCAAAACCATATGGAAAGATACTCTAAGTTTATACATATTTATACGGACGGGTCTAAAAGGGCAAACTATGTTGGAGCTGCGTTCACTATTAATCACTCTGTTCATAGTTTTAAACTTCATTCTTCATGTTCTGTTTTTACCTCTGAAATCATGGCCATATATAAAGCATTGGAATACATATCTGATCATTGTCATAAAAACTGTATCATTTTCACTGATTCATTAAGCGTTTTACAGTCATTGAAACATCCTGATCATGACAGTCATCCCGTTGTTTTAGACTCATTAAAAAGAATTTATCATCTTTCATCCAAAAATTTTAACTTAATATTTTGTTGGATCCCATCTCATGTTGGGATATCTGGTAATGAAATTGTTGACAAAGCCGCCAAATCGGCCGTAAATAATACTAACCATACCATCCCTTACCGTGACATAAAATCTTGCATTTATAAATTTTTAGAGGAAAAATGGCAGTACGATTGGAACGAACAAACCCAAAACAAACTTCATGCTATTAAACCAAATATATCTGAATGGAAATCGCTACCTATAAGAAGACAAAATGTTATATTGACACGCCTCCGTATTGGACATACTCGTATAACCCACAGACACCTCCTCCTCGGAGAAGTTCATCCTATTTGTAATCATTGTATTTGTCCACTAACAGTAAAACATATTTTAATAGAATGTTCTCATTTTAATAGGCAACGACTTAAACATTTTAATTCTTATTCATTGGTTTTAGAAGAGATAATTGGTGAGAATCCTCATCCAAATATTTTTAACTTCTTATATGACATTGGTTTTATATATCACGTATAATTTTATATAGTTCTCATTTTATTATGACATCACTCATTCTATTTTATTAATAGACTATATATACTAAACTTTTTATCTTGAGTTTGGCATAATATGTCCCAAGAGGACTCAATGCCATAAAACCAAATCCAATCCAATCCAATCTTTTCTTTTCAGACCCATGGCTATGGGTGGGTAGAGGTGGGAGCCGAAAATTGTATCCTTTTATAAAAAAGTTAATAATTATATAAGTTAGTGTTTTATGTATGCTTTTTGTTACATCAGAATGGTCCTAAGCCAGCGGTGGATACGACACAATCATCCTAAAGCAAAGGGGACGGCAGAGGGGCGGAAAAATATCAGTTGGTAGTGAGTTCAGGAGTGGTTCTTAGATTATTTATGTAAAATCAACGGAAGCTTGGAAAAATATAAAAAGGGTATTAAAAATTGGGAAAAGTAAATTAGAATGAAAAGGAATTAAATTTGAATTTTTTAAAAATAATTTGGAGGATCTAAAAAGTTTTCGAAAAATATCAGTTGGTAGTGAGTTCAGGAGTGGTTCTTAGATTATTTATATAAAATCAACGGAAGCTTGGAAAAATATAAAAAGGGTATTAAAAATTGGGAAAAGTAAATTAGAATGAAAAGGAATTAAATTTGAATTTTTTAAAAATAATTTGGAGGATGTAAAAAGTTTTCCGCCAGCTGGGTTCGAACTGGGGTAGTCATCCTCCGCTGCCGACGCTAATCTGAACGTAGGTGACTTTAGCCGTTAGGCCATCGTTGCTTCACGAAAAGAAGCTCTTTAAAGTATAAGTACCCTTTAATATAAGTTTGCAAGAAATACTACTAACAACAACCATACAACATATATATGAAAATGAGGAGCAAATCAGAGTCAACTTGTCGGACACTTACGCTGTACGCTGAGGCGATAGTGTAAGTATTGTATTTACGAAATAACGCGCATATTCAAAATCAAATGGTTACTGCAACAATCAGATTGGCGAGATATCCAAGTGAAGCCAAGCCCGTGAAACTAGCCAATCAAGTTGGACTTGCGTAAGGTACTATCATGAGATTGAGACGCTTCTATATTTATGTGAGCTTAAATGGTTTTCCCGGAAGTTCATTTTTTTTCTTTTATGTATAACGTTGGTGAAAAGATATTTTTTTGTAACGGCTTTTGAGAGTCGATTGGATGCTTCGTTGAAGTGTGGACTGAGTGCAGTGTTGGAATGGCGTGTTTCAGCCGTTATGTTTAAAACGTATGTGATGAGAGGTAGTTGTAACGGTGATGTCGCTACCATATTGTAAATAAATTTTTCTTTAATTTCTTTAAAAAAGTCTATTTCTTTTATCACGACGTTACAGCTACCTATTAATGGTGGCATGCACTGCGATCGTTCCCATTAAATTGAAGTCTTGGACATCCCGTCCTGATTTGAGAATAAACTGTGGACATCTCGTCCTGTGTTCAGCGAAAATTTGCGTGCGTCCTGCAGCAACGAAGAAGGCCATCCGGTCTGAAGTTTTTGGACATCCCGTCCTCGTGCGTGGAATATTTGCGTGCGTCCTGCAGCAACGAAGAAGGCCATCCGGTCCGAAGTTTGTGGACATCCCGTCCTCGTGAGTGGAGTATTTGCGTGCGTCCGGCAGCAACGAAGGGGCCATCCGGTCCGAAGTTTGTGGACATCCCGTCCTCGTGAGTGGAGTATTTGCGTGCGTCCTGCAGCAACGAAGGAGGCCAACCGGTCCTCGTGAGTGGAGTATTTGCGTGCGTCCGGCAGCAACGAAGGGGCCATCCGGTCCGAAGTTTGTGGACATCCCGTCCTCGTGAGCGGAGTATTTGCGTGCGTCCGGCTGCAACGAAGTGGGCCATCCGGTCCGAAGTTTTTGGACATCCCGTCCTCGTGAGTGGAGAATTTGCTTGCGTCCGGCAGCGGCGAAGTGGGCCATCCGGTCCGATGTTTTTGGATATCCCGTTCTGTTTCTGTGTATGAAACGTGTCCTGTTACTGCGTGTGTCCAGCAACGAAGCTTAGTCCGGTCAGTAGAATTGGGACATCCCGTCCTGTTCCTGTGTGTGAAACGCGTGTGTGTTCAGCATCGAAAGGGCCATCCGGTCCGAACTTTTTGGGCATCCCGTCCTGTCATCGTCAGCAAAGTCCAGTTCGAACTTTGGGTTCCTGCTCAAGGACTTCCTGTGTACCATCAAGCAACTATTCCAGATAAGTGGTTTCGGTTTTAAGTCTAAAGTTTTATGCACTATTATATTTAATGTACAATTTTACTTCTGTTTTTGTGATAACTTCCATTTATCGTAACAGGTTTCGAAACAAAAAAATTTCTTAATTGCAAATTTTGCTTTTATAATAGAAATTAGTATTGATTTGGAATTTATGTGAAATAGAAATTTAAGAGATTTTAGTTGTCGTAGATGATTATTTATCTTAGTTAATAATTTAAATTTGTTTTGTATTTGAAATGGTATTTTGATTTAAATTTTTTTTTAATTAATTTTCTTTTTAAGGTCTTTTGGGTTACAAAATTGGTTTTTGTACATTTATTTCTTTTCTATTGTTCTATTGTCTTTGAGTTATATTTCTTGTGGCTTGGCTATAAGGTAAGTCAGAGCTCTGGACGGTTTCGGTTTCGAAAAGTTTTCATTTTGTACCTTACGTTATATTTGAGTCCAAAGGGGGAAACTGTTTAGAATTTAATCATGACTTATTTAGTTAAGGGAAAGAAAGAGGACTTGATCAAATTGGTGGAGGAGATAGATTTAGAAATCACCGTAGAAAAATCCATAAAACAGTTAGTGAATCTTATTACTTCAAGTGAGGGATATGATGAGGAATTCACCAAAGCACTTTTTGGTAGAATTATAGAAACTCGAAAGACAAATGAAGCCTTTGAAGTGGAAGAAAAGCGGAGAAATGAAGCCCTTGAAGTGGAAGAAAAGCGGAGAATTGAAGCCCTTGAAGTGGAAGAAAAGCGGAGAATTGAAGACCTTGAAGAAAAGCAGAAAGAACGAGAGTATGAGTTGGAAAAATTGAGAATAGAAGCAACTAGACAAACCCAGCAAGGTGCAGTTGCTCATTCTAGACCATCGAATCGAGACTTGACCAAGATCCTTCCGAAATACGACATGAAAGATGATATGAGTCTTTATTTAATCTTGTTCGAGCGACAGGCAACTTTGCTGTCGTTGGGAAAAGAAATGCGGGTATCTCACCTACTAAGTTTGATCCCCCAAGAGATTGCTCATATAATAGCCCGTGAACCAGCTGACCTAGCTACAAATTATGATCACATCAAAAATATTCTGTTAAAAAGGTTCAAACTAACACCAGAAAGATTTCGACAGTTATTTAGTTCACACCATAAAGCAGTTGATCGGAACTGGAGGGATTTCTATCATGAATTGTCTACTTATTTCGATGGATGGATTGCAGGTTGTCAGGTCCTTACTTTTGAAAAACTGAGAGATTTGATCATCACAGATCAGATGAAGAAAAAAACACCATCCGAATTCAAAGATATGTATCTCAGAGAATGGACAGAAATAAACTCCCCTACAGATTTGGTGGAACTGTTGGAGAAGTTTGAAGACGTTAGACGAACTGTGAAACGATACCCTGTCTTTGCGAAAGACAAGTTCGAGGGTCGAGTTCAAAACAAGTTTGAAAAGACCGATAATCCACCAAGGAGAAGTGATACCATAAATGGTAAAGGGGTTAAGATAGAACGAAGATTTTCCGAACAAGACCCAAATCCGGAATTCGACCGCAGGAGACAGATGCGGTGTTTTCATTGCAATCAGCCTGGTCATATCCGACCAAATTGTCCAAAGTTGAAGAAACCTTCGGAAACTGTAAATTACATTTCGGACAAAGAACCTGAGAAATACCTGGAACCGTTTATCATGAAAGGAAAAATAAACGGTCAGGATATAAATTTACTAAGAGATACCGGAGCGACCATTGACATTGTGTGTCGGAAATTGGTGAATTCAGCTGACATGACTGGTGAACATGTTTGGGTACAGCAACCTTTGGACTCCAGCTCAACTTGTTTACCTCTTACCGAAGTTTTGGTAGAGTGTGAATTGGGAAAAACACTCACTAAGGCTGCTGTGATTCCAGATGAACTAGACCGCGGACGATATCTTTTAGGGAATCGGACTGCTGCCTTGTTAAAAAGGAAGATTGTCAATCTGTGGATCAAATAAATGCAGTACTGACAAGGCATCAGAAAAAAGTGAAAGAAAGGGAAGAATCTCTCTCTCTCTCTCTCTCTCTCTCTCTCTCAATCTTTAATTAAAGAATCCGAAAACCCTATCCCAGCCGAAGAATTCATTACATTGGAAAAAAATGAAACGGAAGCAGGGGAAGTAAGTGACGAGTTCACTCATGTGGCAGAAGATCAAGATATCACTGAATTGTTAAAAGTGGACACTGAGCAGCTAATCAAGGCTCAAGGTGAAGATGAAGAGATGAGCTCTCAAGTAAAACAAATCCAAAATGGAAACCCTCCTAAAGATTTTGAACTGGAGAAGGGCCGACTTTTGGTAAAGATCAAGAAGGACAAGAGTGGTATCGAAAGGAAGCTCATCGTCGTGCCCATAGAGTATCGAGAAAAGATACTGAAGTTGTGTCATGAAGGCACGTCAGGTCATCTTGGGACCACCAAGACCAAAGACAGAATGACCAAGTACTTTTTCTGGAAAAACTGTTACAAAGAAGCAGAGGACTTCGTGAAGGCTTGCGATTCCTGCCAGAGAGCTGGAAAGGCAAGGGACAAGAAAAAAGCGCCCATGACTCTTGTTCCAGTGATTACTGAAGTTTTTTCCCGTATTAATATTGACGCTGTAGGACCTTTGCCCGTGACGGACTCAGGCCAAAGATACCTGATTACGGCAATGTGTATGTCGTCGAAGTACCCAGATGCTGTGGCAGTACCAAACATAACATCTAGATCCGTAATTAATGCTCTCCTTCAGATTTAGTCGAATGGGTTTTCCTAAGGAGATTCAACACGACCAGGGAACCTCGTTTATGAGCGAACTCACATCGGAATTTTTTGAACGTTTCGGCATCAAGGTGGTACTTAGCTCTGTGTATCATCCCCAGAGCAATCCGGTAGAAAGGTTTCATCGAACCCTGAAACGGATTTTGAGAGTTTTGTGTACCGAAGAAGGACCAGATTGGGAGAAGCATGTCCATGCAGTCTTGTTCGCCTTAAGGACAGTTACTCATGAATCCACCGGATTCAGTCCAGCTGAATTGGTTCATGGAAAAAACTTACGGACTCCCGTCACTCTTCTGTATGAAAACTGGTTACAGCCGGAAGAAGGAAATTCTTCAGTTGTTGAATATATCATCAATCTTCTCAGAAGATTGGAAAAATGTCGCAGCCTAGCCATTGATAATATGGAGGAAGCTGCCAAGAAAAGAAAAAAATGGTACGACAAAAATACCGTGAAACGTGAATTCAATGTTGGAGATAAAGTACTGGTACTAGCACCCTCACCTGTAAATAAGTTAGCGGTTCAATGGCATGGTCCTGGGACCATTGAAAGCAAGATTTCGGAGACGAACTACTTTGTTGCCGTGCCTAACCGGAAAAATTCGTCACAAATATATCATGTAAATTTATTGAAGCCTTACTACCAGAGGCCGGAATTCATAAATCTGGTCACTACTTGTGAGGATGAAGAATCAGAGTTGGAAGAAGAATTCCCGCCCGTGGAAAACAATCCCAATATTTTTGATCTCGAGGAGATATTGAGAAACAGTGAAGTGAAAGGAAGACTGGATGACGACCAGATTGACCAGCTCAGTTGTATTATATGTAAATATTCCAATTGTTTCTCAAACGTGCCTGGTCTCACAGATCGTATCCAGTTTGATATCGAACTTTCTGAAATAAAGCCCATCTGTGCGAAGCCATATCGAATGTCGGTCCGACATTCGCAGATCTTGAAAGCCGAAAAGGAATGTGCCGTTATTGTGTTTGCTGTCAAGAAGCTACGATGCTACCTGGATGGACCTACCAAGTTCTTTATCCAAACTTATCATAATCCTCTAGTATGGTTAAAAAAGAACTCTGGGGTAAATCCACGTCTCAGGAGATGGGCTCTTGCATTGCAGCCCTGGAACTATGAGGTAATCCATCGTCAGGGCAGAAAACACCAGAATGCTGACAGCCTTAGCCGACTGTTCTGAGTTACCAAAATGTCCTTTGAGTTTATTTTTATTTTTTTTAGGTAACTTGGCAGTTGTATGTATATTTGAAAATATTTGTATAAAATTTTGTAGAAATTAGTTTTTTTTTGAAAAGTTATGGTAACTTTTTACAGGGTAAAAAGTTATTCTAAGGGGGGAAGAGTTGTAACGTACACTTCCGGAATATCTTTTAAATGTTATGATAATATTTCTTTTTCCTTATTCCAAGATATTGTGATACTTCCTGTGTTTATTTATACTTCTTATTACTCTTGGAAAGGATATCTTTTCTTTTGACATATTTATGTGAGCTTAAATGGTTTTCCCGGAAGTTCATTTTTTTTCTTTTATGTATAACGTTGGTGAAAAGATATTTTTTTGTAACGGCTTTTGAGAGTCGATTGGATGCTTCGTTGAAGTGTGGACTGAGTGCAGTGTTGGAATGGCGTGTTTCAGCCGTTATGTTTAAAACGTATGATGAGAGGTAGTTGTAACGGTGATGTCGCTACCATATTGTAAATAAATTTTTCTTTAATTTCTTTAAAAAAGTCTATTTCTTTTATCACGACGTTACACTCCATCCTCTTGTGGAGAGAGCGAACGGTAGAAAACGACCATGGCAGATACAAATTCGTTGTAGAATAAAAATTATTCTGTTGATTTATTACGAATGAAAGAAAATTGACAATGCAAGTTACTTTTCACGACACCAACACACACCCATACTGACAAGTATAAAGATAATCAGATTACATACATCTGTCAAGACATTGTGTACAATTCTTTCTTGCCAAATTTAGGTTTCCATAAAAATCCAATTTGAAATTAAATACCTTTGCATTTCTTTTCCCAAACCCATATTAAAATGCTGTGCGAGTCCTATTTATTCACAATTTGGAATCAATTCTACGGTGAAGTACGTGCTTGATCAGTATGAATGCATATTGGGGCGTCGTAACCAATGTAAACAATACCACGTGATCGTGAGGTAGCCAATCACAGCGAGCGTCTCATTTTAATCCCCGGATCACTTAACACGCCGTTTGAGAATACCGTTTTTGATAATCCTCGAGTTAACTCTTACTCGCGGATCAACTGATTCTCGAGTTAACTCGAGACTTGTGAATATGGCCGTTAAGAGTCACAGAATATATCATTGATGGCTCTCGAGTTAGAAAAAGTACTGAAGCAGTTCTTCTTGATGTAGCAAAGGCATTTGATCGAGTTTGGGTTAATGCAGTGGTTCCCCAACCCCCGGGCCGCTACCGGTCCGTGGATCAAATAGTACTTGGCCGCCCAAGGAACATTAAATTAGTTCCATTTTAATTACTGTGGTGTATTTCTCTCGGGTTTGTGCGGTTCTTATCTATGAAATGTCCACTCAAATTAGGAGGCGGTAAATCAGAACTTGAAATTTGTTCTGTTACTAGAGCTTCAATTATGATTTCTGAATTCTGTATGTCTCTATTTTCCAATTTTGACAAATATGACAGCTGCTTTCAAGTTGGCAGAAAAAGTAGCTGCATTTAAAGCAAAACTGAAGTTGTGGGGACGGCGCGTGAACAGAGGCATTTTGGACATGTTTCAGCCATTAGTGGGGATTTTAGGCGAGATTGAGCCTAAACATTCATTCTCCTAGTTGGTGCACGATCACCTGTCTTTGCTTTTAATAGAGCACAACAGACCCAACCACAAAAGACCCACGGACTAGTAAGGAATGAATCCGCGATCCATTTGTCAACAAATCAGGCGAATCTAGCATGTCTGTGCAAGAAGAAGATCAACTGCTGGAGATTGCAAATGAAGTCGGCCTTATAATTACGTTCGAGACAACAACTTTGCTGGTGTTCTGGATTAAAGTCATGGCAGAATACCCTGAGATTGCCACCACAGCACTTAAATCCCTATTCATTTCCGACAACCTATCTGAAGCGGGGTTTTCTGCAGTGACAGCAACCAAAACAAAACAACGGTATAAACTGGATATAAGCAACACACTTCGGGTGTTATTGTCTCCTATTACCCCCAGATGAAACCGTCTCTCGAAAAAAAACAAGCTCAGGGTTCTCATTGATTTAGCGTTCTAGTGAGTTAAAATGTTAAATCACTTTGTATTCATTTTTTGGTGCAACTGTATTTAATTTATTGGCATGTTTAAATACAATCAAATTAAAATTTTAAATCAAAACAATCTAAAACATAAACATATAACGTCAACCCCTCAGCGGGCCGCGTTAAAATTATCAAACGTTGATCCGGTCCTCGGTGATAAAAAGGTTGGGGTGCACTGGGTTAATGGACATTCACAAACTCATTACAAGTGGCTTCCCGGCCTCACTCACACATCTCATCTATTCCTACCTAACAAGTAGGTATTTTGTCGTTCGCATAAATAAAACACTATCCACTAAGCGTGCCATTCAGGCTGGTACACCACAAGGGTCCATTCTGGGACCTAAATTATTTAATCTTTTTGTGAATGACATCCCACGTGAAAATACCTCTCTACTCTGCATGTTTGCAGATGACACTGCAATACTGGCCCAAAGTAACTATCTACCAAATATCACACACACTTACAATATACCTACACTCACTCGAGTCCTGGCTGATTAGTTGGGAAAGTTCAAATTAATGTAGATAAGTGCCAAGCTGTCCTGTTCACTAAGAAAAGAATTCTCCTTCCACCTCTTAAACTTTTTGACAAAACTATCCCTTGGACCCATAATTGTATTTACCTTGGTGTCACGTAGGACAGAAACTTTACTTGAAATAAACATATATCCACCCTTAGAGCCAAGTTCCTTGCTGCAAGAAGTATTGTTTATCCCCTAATTGCAAGGAACTCTGAATTGTCCATTAAAAATAAGTTGCTCATATACACTTCCATGCTCAGATCAGTAATCAGTTATGCTTGTCAGGTCTGGGGATATGCTGCTAAATCCCATATGATTAAATTAGAAGCTCTTCAAAATTCCACCGCCAGGCATGAGAATGCAAAATTTCAAAAAAGAGGAAAATTTATTGCCGCCGTCAGATTGAAAACTCCCCTTTTTAGCTTGATGCTTATACGTACGAAACTAACATGGTTTGTTGTTGGGGCGGACCCCCTAGTAAGTCTGACGATGTTAAAATTTTTACAATGCATACATCGGCATTCTAACATCACGATATATCGTGATGTTAACCATGCATTTTATACATAGTAAAAGCAAAACCTTGTTCCACATCACCATATATATATAATTTTTTTAAGTTCTTTTTTTCCTTTGCTATAGAAAATTGTGGTAGGAAAAAATTAACAAATAAAGATCTGCATTGTGTATTTAAGAAATAATCTGGTGTAAAATTTTCCGCAGATTTCAAATCCGTTGAAGAGATATATTCAATTAAAAAATTATTTGTTTAAAGAAAATCATATTTTAGGTATGAATCTAAATTAAAATTTTCCGCAGATTTCACATCCATTGAAATTTTTATACTCTATCTCTAACGGTCTAGAAGAAAGAAAAAGAACTCACCCCAGTTAAAAGATTTACCGACTGGCTCGAAAATCATTCCTTCAAGCAAAATCAAAGCGGAAACGAAAGAAAAAATAATTTTATCCGCGTTCTGTCGGATGAAAAAAACTTGGCATGGTTCCAAGGTTTGACTGCAAGGTCACGTGGGTGGGAAAAGTCCTCCGCATTTAAAGAACCAGGTAGATAATAAAACTATTAAATTAATTTAAAAATCTTCTAGATTAAATTTTAAAAATTCGCCGCGACCCAAAAATTGCAAAAAATTTGGACTACCTATGTGCCAAATCTCATTGCTATAAATGCCATAGAATCGTCAGGATTTTGCGGCCGCGAAAGAAACAAATAATAAATTTATGATAGTAGAGACAAGGATGATTTAAAACAAGATTTTGCATATATATGTATGTGTGTTCCACACACCATATATGCTCAAGTAGAGATTCAAAAATTAGCTTATTTAGAAGGAGAAAAACTTCAGTATAAATAGAAATAAAGGGGCATTCGATTCCTCTAAGTAATGATGACGGCATATATGACCTAGATTGCCACAGAATTTCGCAACAAAAAAGGATGCAAACTGATTGATAGTAACAACAAGAAACATTAATGGGATTTTGGGATTCAACTTAAAATTGAAAAAAAATCAACTTTTGTTTTGAAATTTTTAAATTATACTGAATTTCAATTTCACTAATAAAGGAATTGGAAAGTCATCTTCAGGATACAAATGGTTTTTTGAGAAATTCCTCATTTATTAAAAAGAAATGAAAACAGACCGTTAAAATCCCAGATTTTGCAAAACTATTTTGTTGTTTAATACTCTTAAGGGGGAAAAATTAACTAATTAAAAAAATGTAATAAAAAAAATAGAAAAAATTCAGCAAGTAGAGAAGAATTATTCGCTCCCTCGCAGTTGGACACCTTAATTTTTCAATCTTTATATGTGTGACCTGTGACGTTTTTCCCGGAAAAAAAAAAACAGCGCCGAAATAAAAAAATTAACTATCACAAGAGATTCTCATTAGTAAGCCTTTCATCGCGGCATCGAAAAGCTAAGTACCATAGTGGAAAATCCTACATGCGCTTAAATAAACATCGGAATTGTTGTGTCGATTTAAACCAAAACTAAGACTTAAATTTTCCCCAATGATGCTAAAAAACACATTTCTGCTGGAAATACTGATTAGGCATCTCAGATATCAAAAATGCGCTAAAATAGCATCGAAATCGTTGGCGCTGAGCGACAACATCGTGACACCGGAAAACAGCGAGATCGGGGAAAATCGCGATGTCACGATGACCGCGAGATCTGCGGCAGCTAATGCTACGGTTTCATAAGAAAGCGGAGCCGTTATCTAGCTGTGGATGACGTCACTGAAACGTTGTTTACACAAACAGAGGGCGTTGGTTTAATAGGGAGCGTTGTTTGTGGGCGTAACGAAAATTAGCGGAGCCGCCATTTGCATGACGATCGTCAAAGTGGTCTCAAACAGTTGGGGAACGTTTTTTTTTCCTGTAGCGGCAGCATTTCATTTCCCGCGCAAAGCAATTCGAGCGGAGGGAAGCAAAACAAACAAAAATTTTTGATTAGCATTGTTTAGATTTAAAAAAAATCAGGATCGTTAAAGATAGATTGAAAATTTCAACAATTTGAAATCTGCGGAAAATTTTACATCATATCAGTACCTTAATTGTGATTTTCTTTAAATAAATAATTCATTATTTTACAAATGGTAAATAATTTAAACAGAAATCTGGTTTTGGTATCGACCTGGCGTAGAATTTTACGCTGATTTGAAATCCGTTGAAATTTTCACTCTATCTTTAACGATCCCGAAGCTAGAAACTTGGACTAGAGAATAAAAAAGCTTTGTTTTGTTTACCACGCCAGCCGTCTGTATTGCCCAATTCTCGGCTGTATTTTGTCCGTCTAAGTTGACACGTCTGTTCTGTTAAGACGGCCGCCTAGTTATGCCTGCGGCATTATGACGTATCACAGCTGCTAGATAACGGCTCCGTTTTCATAGGAAACAGTAGCTTTAAGGATAGCTGTGTCAGATCGGAAAAAATCGCGATGTCACGATGACCGCGAGACTTCCGCTAGCTAAGGGATGGCTGTGTGAGATCGAAAAAAATCGCGATGTCGCGATACATCGCCATTGTGAAAATCGCGAAACCGATGTGGCGATGTCGACCTCACACCGGTTTTTCACGATGTATCGATACATGGACCAGGCCTACCCCTTAGTACTTAAAAACGTCACTAGGTCATCCGGTTCTTCAAAGCTTGGAATATACTCTCAGTTACTAGAAACGCTAATGACATCATATTCTTAAAAACGGCCAAAATCACGTTAGAAAAACGCAAAAAATTACCGAAAAAGAAAAAAAAAACACGAAAAAAAATAACACAAAAAGCGGAAATCTGGAAGATTCTCATGCCTGAGCCTGCATCGACGCGATTTCAGTAGAGATGTAAAGGCTGGAAAAAACCGGGTTTATTCCCGGGAATAAACCCGGTTTTTTGGGATGGGAATTTTGAATATTCCCGGAAGTTTTCAGAAAAGAACAACTCAACTCCTGATTTACATTCCACTGTTTTCAAATATTAAAGCACGTTTTCACGATTTTAGAGTTTTTCTTCCACAAAAATTTTGCTTACTCTGTTGGTTGTTGCAAAAAGGTAAGTGATTTGAAGTATTTTTCATATATCCTCGTACTTTTTTTTGTATAATTTTAATTCTATGACTTGGATTTCGGTTTAAGCCAGAAACAGAAGTAAGCGATATATTATAAAGCTCCTGAAATAATCTAAATAATTTAAAGAAAGAACTTTAAATTACTAGTGTTTGATCATGTTTAAAATATCAATTCTTGATTACACTTTTCGACTTGCAAAAATAAAATTACACTTAGACAGGAAATTTAGCAATTTTTCATTTTGATATTCTCTGCAAATTTGCTAAAGGTTTTTTAGAAGAAAGAATTTTTTCTCAGAAAAACAATTACATTTAGACGGGAAATTTAGCAATTTTTAAATTTGATGTTCATTTGAGCTAATTTGCAAAATAATTTTTTTCTCAGAAAAACATGGGGAAAATTTTTAATTTTGAAATTGACAATTACTAGCCATCTTGTGTACTATGGTTAAATTATTAGGGAATCTATAATATCTATACATCTACAGTTACTGTTTCACTAATTAAAAGATCCATTGTTATAAATAAAATTTTGTTTTAGTAATATCTGTTCAACTTTGAGTGCAGTTGTCAAACGAATGAAGTCGTCTAAAAACATTCTAAAGTAGAGTTTACAAATTCACACAATCTAAATATAAACTCAATAAAAGAGCAAAATTAGTTGATGATCGTGCATTTCTTTTGATTGTTTGCATTTTTAAATCCAGAGAAATTCCTTTGGCTTGAAATCTCTCAAGAAATAAAATTACTTCATCGTATGATTTGCAATGTTTTAAAAAGTAAACTACATATTGAGCCGAAAATAAAACAAACATTAGGAGCATTAACAATAAGTTTTCAGTGCAGCAAAATAAATTTTATTTATTTCAAAGGGAAACAAAAAAGATTCATAGCACCAGAGCTATTTAAAATTGCCTGTTTATTTTATTTCGATTAAAATTATCATTTGACTATATTAAGAATGACAAAGATTTTCAGTAAGCATTTAAATTTAAAATATATGATCTAAATCATGAATGAAAAAATCATGACTCGATTCAAAATTGTTCATTCATGCAAACATATTTTTAGCGATTTTTAAGTTTGTTATTGTTGTGAACCATTTGTAATAAGAGCTTTAAATGAACATAAGTAGAAATTAAAGCATTCTGTCTTAATAGCAGTTTGATTCCTCTGAACAGCTTTATTATAGGTATTCGCAACATTTCAGTTTGACGAGTGTTTTGTAATTATATTCTTCAACTTTCTAAGTATTAGTTGACAAAGCCGCCAAATCGGCCGTAAATAATTTTAATCATACTATCCCTTATCGTGACCTAAAATCTATCATTTACACATTTTTACAAGACAAATGGCAAAACGAATGGAATGAACAAACTGAAAACAAACTCCATGCTTTAAAACGAAATATAATTCAATGGAAATCGCTACCTTTTAGAAGACAGGATGTAATTCTAACACGTCTCCGTATTGGTCACACGCGAATAACCCATAGACACTTCCTCCTCGGAGAAGATCATCCCATTTGTAACTACTGCATTTGTCCACTTACGGTGAAACACATCTTAATAGAGTGTTCTCATTTTAATTATCAACGTCTTAAATATTTTAAATCTTATACCTTGACTTTAGAAGACATGGTTGGGGAGAATCCTCATCCAAATATTTTTAGATTTTTACATGACATTGGTTTTATCCATCACATATAATTTTATGTAGTATTCATTCATTATATTTTGACTCATTTCACTGTATTATTATATTGTATATTTGATTTTTTTTTAATCTTGAGTTTGGCATAATATGTCCCAAGAGGACTCAATGCCACAAAACCAAATACAATCCAATCCAATCAACTTTCTAAGTTACCAGATTCAGATTTTCTCCGAATTACACATTGTAAAAAATCGCCAAATCAGAAATATTGCCAGTGGGTACCTATACTAAAGTTGTACTGATTCCTCTACTATAGTTTACTTAAGAGAAAACACTTATAACTATGGGAAGGAACCAGAAGTTATCTTGTGACTTTCACATTACAGTAGCTTTTCAAAATAGTTATGTTACTATTACAATCATAATAAATATAATTGCATTATTTTTTTTTCAGACATCATGGTTCGACCATTATCTGACGTGTGGATGCATTTTATAGAATACCGTGAAGGTAATAAAAGAAGGACCAAGTGCAAGTACGCCCCCAGGGGCATTCCTTCTTTAGGTTTGTACGGGCTTCACGACCCCGGGGTACCTGAGTGATCTTCCCTCCCTTTCGTTCTGCTTCTCCTCTACCCTTAGCTTTTTGCTTTTTCTTCCTCCCTCGTTGTGGTTGCCTTTTCGGAGGTGAGGGCTCCCCTTGAGAAGCTTTTCGCCAGTCTGTGCCTTTAGCTCCTCTTGGGGATTATATCACCCACGTGTTTGCCGTGCGTGGAGACCTGTGTCTTCGGAAAGGGTGATCCTGGTGATTGAGGGACAACATAACGCCCCAATACATTGCTTCGGCTCCTGCTTCGAACAAACAGGAAGTGTACTTTGGTCCCAGTACATTAATCGGCTGGTGGGAATACCCTGCTTGGGCTAAGGACCCGCTCACCAACTAGCTCCTTAGGGCAGTCATAGAGGTGAGTTGGGTTCGTATAGTCCCTGGCTAGCACCGGTACAGGAACCTGTATCCCCTTGTTGGACTCCATGGTGGGTGGTGCCGCCGGGGACTGAACACATCTTAATAAAACATGGAAACTCAAAAATCAACTTCTCCTTCAGTGGAGCAAATATGTATTAAAACAAATGAAAGCAATATATGTGAACAAAAATTTTTTATTATCAAAAGTATTACCGGTAATCTTAAAAACATATCCGCAATCTTACTTCACAAAACAATATTAGGAATGGTTGGAGAGACTAAAAATATAAAAAAAACCCTTGCAGGCGATGTACTCGTAGAAGTTTTAAATAGAACACAAGCTTTAAATATTCAAAAAATTAAGTTCGTCGGTCCAATAGAAGTCACTATTACACCCCACAAAAGTTTGAATTCCTCTAGAGGCGTAATTTCCGAATCTGATCTAGTCCATGATACCGAACAAGATATCCTAGAATCCCTGTCCGAACAATCTGTTATTAATGTCAAAAGAATCACAATTTCAAGAAATGGCCAAAAAATACCCACCAAGCATATAATCATAACTTTCAATACACCGACTATACCAAAACACGTAAAAATAGCCTATATAAATTGCCCAGTTAGACCTTTCATACCAAATCCAGTCCGTTGTTTCAAATGTCAGAGATTCGGCCACTCTTTCCTTGCTTGCCGTGGCAAAGAAACCTGCGCAAAATGCTGTAGTACAGAACATAAGACCGATGTCTGTACTACATCATCCCTTTGCTGTGTAAACTGCAAAGGTGAACATCCAGCTTTTGCCAGGTCTTGTCCTAAATTCCAAACAGAAAAAGAAATTCAAACCATTAAAGTTACACAAAACATTTCATTTCCGGAGGCCCGTAAAATTGTTAAAGATCGCACCCCAAAACCTGGTATTTCTTACTCTTCAATAGTAAAAAAAACTTTCAAAACTAACGGAACTCAAACCGATGTAACTATTTTTAAGCCATCTGCCCAACAGAAAACTTCAATAAACCAACCTATAACGCCTCTTTTTTCTAAAGCATCAGCTACAACCTCAACAAATACAAAACACATAAATCAACCAAATCGATCCTTAAATACTTCTTTAAAAAGAGCCATATATCACACATCCGAACAAAACAATATCAAAATAGCTAAAAGTACTTCTCAAACCTCTCTTCAACCTGACGTTTCATCCAGAAACTTGATAACTAATCCTTCCACCAACGACCTCATAAATCTATATAACACTGAAAGCGATATTTCATCTGTAGAGAGTGATGGCTTGGAGACTTCGCCACCCAAGTCCAAGAAGGATCTTCGGCAAGACAGATCTCGTCCTAGGACGAGAAAACACAAGTAGTTTTCTCTTTTCTTTTATCCTTTATTTTTATGGCTTCCTTTCTTTCCTGGAACTGCCGGGGTTTTCGTCAAAAAATTGATGATTTAAAACACATCATAAACAATCACAAGCCAGCTGCTATCGCCCTCCAGGAGACCTATTTAAGAAGCACTGATTCCACCAACATTCCCTACTTCACAATATTCAGAAAAGATTACGATAATGGCCAAAGAGCATGTGGAGGTGTTGCTTTGCTTGCCTCCCATGATTTTCCAGTCACTCAAATTAATCTTAAAACAAATCTACAAGCTGTTGCTGTAAGACTTCATGTCAATATCTTAATTACAATATGCAATTTATACTTACCTCCTAACACCCATGTCGCCACTTCTGAATTAAATAATTTGATAGATCAACTTCCACAACCATTCATTATACTTGGTGACCTAAATGGCCATCATATTCTTTGGGGCAGTTCTGATATTAATAATAGAGGCAAACAAATTGAGAAACTAATAACGGACAATGATTTATGTATTATGAATAACGGCCAACCTACTTACTTTCACTCACCTTCACTTACTTACCATTCAATAGATCTGGCAATTTGCACACCTTCAATTTTACCATTTTGGACTTTTTCTGTGGATTCTGATCTTTACAATAGCGACCATTATCCTATAATACTAAAATATGCAGGCCAATACCAACCTCACACTGTCAACCAATCCAATTATATTTTTGAAACTGCCAACTGGTCACTTTTTACTAGCCTTGCTGACATTACTAACACGGTAGAAAATGATGATATCGATGAAGTTACTAATAAGATAACAGACATAATTATAGCTAGTGCTGACGCCTCAATTAAAAAAGTCATTAATCAGCCTAAAAAACAAAAGAATCCTTGGTGGAATGAGGATTGTAGCGATGCGTATCGGAAGCAAAAGAAAGCCTGGAATATATTTAATAGATATCCAACAAGAGAAAATTTTATTATTTATAAAAAAACAAAAGCGATATTTCGAAAAATTCAACGACGTAGTAAGAGGGATTCTTGGGTGAATTATGTAAACAGCATAAATAGCAAGACCACAAGTAAACAACTATGGAACAGGGTTAAAAGAATTTCCGGTGTTTACCCCAATAGACAAATTCCTATTCTAGAACATAATAACCAAATACTATCGGCACCCAAAGACATAGCAAACACTATAGGTTCATGCCTTTCCGAAATATCCAGCTCCAATAACTACTCTGAAAGTTTTAAAAAGATTAAAATTGCATCTGAAAAGAATAAAGTTAATTTCAGTTCAAACCGTATATTATCATATAATTGTGATTTTACTTTTTCCGAATTGACAAAGGCTTTATCCTTAGTTCACAAATCAACTCCTGGCCCAGATAATATTAGTTACGTTATGCTCAAACATCTCTCAAATAGTTCTCTAAATAATCTCCTGAAATTTTATAACAGAATTTGGAACGAGCACACTTTTCCGCATTCATGGAGATATGCTACCATAATACCCATCCTGAAACCGCATAAAGACCCCAAGAACCCCTCAAACTACCGTCCAATAGCCCTGACAAGCTGCCTATGCAAAATTTTAGAGAAGATGATCAACGCGAGATTAGTTTTTATTTTAGAAACAGATAAATGTCTCTCTCCACTTCAAAGTGGTTTCCGAAAGGGTCGATCCACTGTTGACAATTTGGTTGCTCTGGAGACTGAAATTAGAAATGCGTTCGTTCAAAATAAACATCTTGTCTCAATTTTTTTCGATATAGAAAAGGCCTATGATCGAACATGGCGACATGGAATTTTAAAGGATATTTTTAACTATGACATAAGAGGAAATCTGCCTATTTTTATTCAAAACTTTTTACAAAAAAGATATTTTAAGGTAAGGATTGGATCTATTTTTTCGGATGTTTTTATACAAGAGGAGGGAGTACCACAAGGCAATGTTTTAAGTGTAACTTTATTTATTTTAAAAATTAACAATATCGTTTCTCAATTGCCTCCATCGGTGAAAGGTCTAATTTACGTTGACGATCTGCAAATTTCATGCGCAGCTAAAGACATTCGTTTAATAGAGAGACAACTTCAACAGGCAGTTAACAAAATCACTCATTGGACTAACGAAAATGGTTTCAGTTTTTCACCTTCTAAAACCGCTTGCGTTCATTTTTGTAGAAAGCGAAATCTTCATCTTGACCCTGAAATATTTTTCAAAGATATTTTAATTAATGTTGTGGACAATTTTAAATTTTTAGGTATCATATTTGACAAGAAGTTGACTTTTCAACCGCATATTTTAAATTTACGCAAACATTGCGAAAAAGCTCTTAACATTTTACGGGTTTTATCAAAATTATCATGGGGATCTGATCGAACTTGCCTTTTTAAAATTTATAGAGCTTTAATTCGATCTAAATTGGACTACGGCTGCGTGGTGTATGGTTCAGCAAGAAAATCTGCTCTTCAAACTCTGAACACTATCCACCACGCAGCTTTACGTTTATGTTCTGGGGCCTTTAGGACTTCACCTGTAAGAAGCTTGTATGTGGACACCTTTGAACCTTCTCTGGACTTAAGGCGACAGTTGTTGTCCTTAGAATATTATGTTAGAATTTCCTCAATACCTCATCACCCATTGCATACCATTCATCACAGTCCATATTTAAAACACGCCTTTATCAAGCAAAAACATCCTTCATCCCTACATTCCATTTAAGAATGCTGGATTTAATGGACGGATCCGAAATATCTTCACTTGTCGTCACCCAGAAAAAACTTTATTATTTCTCTCCTTGGTTTAATCATGATTTTGAATTTCAAAACCCTTTCCAAGATTTTTATAAAGCAGATACCTCTGATATTATTTACAAACAACTCTTTCTAAAGCATTTGGAAAAATACTCCAATTTTATACATATTTATACGGACGGGTCTAAAAGGGCAAACTACGTTGGAGCTGCGTTCACTATTAATCACTCTGTTCACAGTTTTAAACTTCATTCTTCATGTTCTGTTTTTACCTCTGAAATCATGGCCATATTTAAAGCATTAGAATATATATCGGATCATTCTCATAAAAAATGTATTATTTTTACAGATTCATTAAGTGTTTTACAGTCATTGAAACATCCTGATCATTCCAGTCATCCTGTTGTTTTAGAGTCATTAAAAATAATTTATCATCTCTCATCCAAAAATTTTAACTTGTTATTTTGTTGGATCCCATCTCATGTTGGGATATCTGGAAATGAATTAGTTGACAAAGCCGCCAAATCGGCCGTAAATAATTTTAATCATACCATTCCTTATTGTGACCTAAAATCTATCATTTACACATTTTTACAAGACAAATGGCAAAACGAATGGAATGAAGAAACCGAAAACAAACTCCATGCTATAAAACCAATTATATCTGAATGGAAATCGATACCTATAAGAAGACAAAATGTTATATTGACACGCCTCCGTATTGGACATACTCGTATAACCCACAGACACCTCCTCCTTGGAGAAGATCATCCTATTTGTAATCATTGTATTTGTCCACTAACGATAAAACATATTTTAATAGAATGTTCTCATTTTAATTATCAACGTCTTAAATATTTTAATTCTTATACCTTGACTTTAGAAGACATGGTTGGGGAGAATCCTCATCCAAATATTTTTAGCTTTTTACATGACATTGGTTTTATCCATCACATATAATTTCATATAGTATTTATTCATTATGTTTTGACTCATTTCACTTTTTTATTATACTAGGGGGCTCCGCCCCCTGCTCGCTTACGCTCGCCAACCCCCGGGGATTGCTGCGCAATCCCATTTGGTTTGCTTCGCAAACCAACCATCCTGTCACAGATGCCATTTGGTTTGCTTCGCAAACCAACATTACTTTCACAGAGTGAAACTATCTGAATAATTCGTATTATGCTGATTTCACTTTCCGGTTCATGACGTCACAGCGAGGGCTTCGCTGCGTCTCGCTTACGCTCGCCGACCCCGGGGATTGCTACGCAATCCGTTTAGTTTGCTTTCTCAAACCAATACTTCTTTCGCAAGTGATTTAACTTTTTTTTTTTGCTTTAACACTTAATGTACCCTAAACTAATAGCGGCATCAGTAAAAAATCTTCTGCATCTTGTTCCCTGTACAATTGTAAGTAAACATTGTTAATATCCAAACTTTACGATCTGTACTTTGTCGGTAAACTGTCTTGAGAACAGAGGGAAAAAAGCGAGCCTTTTTCCTCGCCAAATAAAAAGAAATCGTTTTTATGGCAATTGTTGCTACGATAAATTTGATATCTGGCAAACCCGATAGTCAAAAGTGTAACCCACTACTGCTTTCGGAAGCAGCTATGCGAACTGAAAAATACGAAATTTGTGTCACCAACTTTTGATTGCATCGAATTTATTTATGAACCAATTTTAAAAATAATTGTACCGTAAGAAAGAGTATATTCTGAGGTATACTGCAATAATTTTAAAATTAAAAATTAACAGTAATACTATACAGATATGACCATTTTAGTTTTGTATCGGAAGTTACGATCTGAAAGTTCCGAAAATTGTATGACCCACTTTTATTTGCATCGATTTTATTTATTAACCAATTTGAAAAATAATTGTACCATAAGAAAGAGTGTAATGTAATGTATTCAGTGATGTTTTCAAATTTAAAAAATAATGGCTTTTGCCGTAGACAAAACGGTTTTAACAATAAGTAGCGAAAATATCCAAAGATTCCGAATTTTGTATGACGAACTTTTGATCGCATCCAATTTAATTATTAACCGATTTCAAAAATAATAGTACTGTAAGAAAGAGTATATTCTGAGGTATACTGCGATATTTTAAAAATTAAAAATTAATAGTAATTAGATATAGATACGGCAGTTTTAAAAAAAAGTAACAAAAATGTCCCGATTTTTCCTGAATTTCAAAAAAATATTATCAAGAACCAAATTTAAATTTCAAAAAAAACTCGACGAGCTGCAAAAATTTACGTTGAGAGGTACTCTTAAAAAAAAACTCACGACTGAAGACTGAAAATTTGAATGTGTTTTGCTCACTCGCGGAAGAAATTTCGCTTCTTCAACTTTAACACTTAATAAAACCTAAACTAATAGCCGCATCGGAAACAAATCTTAATAATTATCCAGGGAATACGATGAAGAACAAAGCATGTTAATTTCATTTTTTTCCGATCAGTACTTTCTCGGGAAACCGTCTAAGAATCGAGCTAAACAACACAGTTTTCAATTCTTCGGCGGCGGCGGCGGCGGTAACATTTTTTTAATATAGAGAGATTATATATTTGTTTTTTATCTTGAGTTTGGCATAATATGTCCCAAGAGGACCCAATGCCATAAAATAATATCCAATCCAATCCATCCAAGTGCAAGTACTGTGGAACTAAGTATTCAGTCCCAAAGGCAACTAAGATGTCTAAACATTTGGAAACTTGTAAACAAAAGCCCATAGTTCTATCCGTACCTGTTTTTTCAAACATTGATGGTGAATCATCACATGTGGGAAACCAAGAACTAATTCTTGAACAAGGGAGTGTTTGGGATCAAGACCAACCAAGAGAAATCAGCACTACTCTTCCTACAACAGATTCTCTAGCTTCTCCTGCTTTTTCAGTGGTTGAATCTCCCTTAAGGAAACCTATTCTTAGGTCATTCTTTGACACAATGACCAAAGTTGAGTCGGAGAAATTGGAGTCAACTTTCGCCAAGGCAGTATATTCGTCCAATTTGCCTCTATCATTTATAGAGAACAGTTATTGGCAACAGTTCTTCAAACAGATCAGGCCATCATTCAATGTTCCAAGTCGTTATGATCTAAGTCAGTGGTCCCCAACCCCCGGGCCGGTACCGGTCCGTGGATCAAATGATACCGGGCCGCCCAAGGAACATTAAATGATTTCCATTTTATTTACTGTGGTGTATTTATCTCCTGTTTGTGCGGTTCTTATCTATGAAATGTCCACTCAAATTAGGAGGCGGCAAATCAGAACTTGAAATTTGTTCTGTTACTAGAGCTTCGATTATGATTTCTGAATTCTGTATGTCTCTATTTTCCAATTTTGACAAATGTGACAACTGTTTTCAAGTTGGCAGACAAAGTAGCTGCATTTAAAGCCAAACTGAAGTTGTGGGGACGGCGCGTGAACAGAGACATTTTGGACATGTTTCAGACATAGCGGGGGTTTTAGGCGAGACTGAGCCTAAACATTAATTCTTCCAGTTGGTGCATGATCACCTGTCTTTGCTTTTAAAAGAGTTCGAGCGCTACTTTCCAAGCACAAAAAACCCCACGAACTAGTAGTAAGGAATGGATCCGCGACCCATTTGTCAACAAATCAGGCGAATCTAGCATGTCTGTGCAAGAAGATCAACTGCTGGAGATTGCAAATGAAGGCGGCCTTAAAACTACGTCGAGACAATAACTCTGCCGGTGTTCTGAACTAAAGTTATGTCGGAATACCCTGAGATTGCCACCACAGCACTTAAATCCCTATTGCCATTTCCGACAACCTATTTGTGTGAATCGGGGTTTTCTGCAGTGACAGCTACCAAAACAACGGAATAAACTGGACATTGGCAACACATTTCGGGTGTCATTGTATCCTATTACCCCCAGATGAAACCGTCTCGTTGAAAGAAACAAGCTCAGGGTTCTCGTTGATTTAGCGTTCTAGTGAGTTAAAATGTTAAAACACTTTATATTCATTTTTTGGTGTAACTATATTTTATTTTGAAGGCATGTTTAAATACAATTAAATTAAAATTATTAAATCAAAACAATTTAAAATATAAACAATCAATGCCCCCCCCCCTCCCCTCAGCGGGCCGCGTTAAAATTATCAAACGTTGATCCGGTCCGCGGCGATAAAAAGGTTGGGGAGCACTGATCTAAGTAACAGGCTCTTACGGCCGTATTCACCGTCAACTGGACCGGGAGTTAATCGGCGGTCGAAGGAGAAAAACTGGTTTTTCCCAGGTCAGAGTTAAAAGTTCATTTCACCGTCAACCGAACCGCAGGTTCAGTCCACTCGGTCGAGTTAGGGTACGTACACTACGGAACCTGGAGTGGCGCATGTAGCCTTGCTGGTCGCCTACTAGCTTACCGCTTTGTAGAATTGACCAGTGTTTCCATGCGGGAGCAAACACTACCGAGCCTGGCGGGTCACCTAGATTGGCGCAGTGAGCAAAGCAGGAAGCTGGATGATTTGCCAATGCGAATGTTTACATAGTAGTGCGCGGGTCAACTGAACGATCGCCTCGATTTTTTCGTCTGTGCATTTTTTGGCGTAAACAGTGAAGTAATATTATATTGGTTTGAATTTCATTATTTTTAAAACATAGTTCCTGTTATTCAAATGGTAATAAACAAAAACATAATACATAAAGTGATTAAAAATATTGAATAATGTAGTTCTTTGCAATAAAAATATTTAGACGGTAAAAAACTAAATGCGACTTAGGTTCAAATATATATAAAATACACTACATAAAATATGTTTATGTGAAACATCCTAATATGTTAAAACAAACTACGGTCTGCAAACGTATACAAAGAAGAAATCTATTTGCGCATGTGCAACTCCGTTGTCTGCAGGCTCTACGCGTGCAAGATCAGTTCCGCTGTGTTTATACTACACGCTTTAATACTAGGTTACCTTCTAGGCTACATGCGATCATGACTTGCGACCAGCTAGGCTACATGCGCCCATCCAGGTTCCGTAGTGTACGTACCCTTACGTAACTTGAACCTGGCTCAGAGCTCGGTTAGATTTAACCGCGCATGCGCAGTAAGCGATTTTTCGTGTGTTTACAAACAGTTATGGATATTTGCGATTAATTTCAAACTCTAATGATGGATAAACTGAATAAAATTTCAATGATTCGGCAATTCGATTTCATAGAGAAAATGGAATCCAAAAGAGAAAGGCGTATGATTTATTATCAATAATTTGTTCTAATTAGTTTGTCGTTGACATCGAAAAGGGACTTTACACAACTCTGGCCAAACTTTTTTCGGCAAGTTTCAAATGTTTATTTGTAATTGTAATATTTGTGGGTCATAAAAAGGGTTTTTTATAGGTGATTAATTCAAAAAAGCAGTTTAAATTAGCTTGTTTTGTGGCATTTAGTTTTGTCATTACAGCAAAATTAAAAATGATACTCCATATTACCTAAAGTTCCTGTATATATTTATTACTTTTCTACCCGGGGGTGGTAATGTGAAATGTATACTTACTCTGACCAATAAAAAAATGTAAGTTTTCCTAGTAAAAAAATTACGTAATCTAAAAGAATTACCAATTTTTAAATTATGAAAATTTTAACCTGAGGAATAATTTTTAGAAATAAACAAGTTTCTGTAAAAATTAAGTCGAATTGTCTTACAAACTACAAATTAGTGACATATATTTCCAGGTAATTCTCTACTTAAATTTTATTCTGTGTCGGGTATAATAAATCACATGTACTGACTAGGAACACAGTTGAGCGAAAATATGGCATCCAAAAAAATTCCCCTGTATATCAATTGGTTTAAACTGCCACATAGATCGTGTGCCCGATATAATTATTGTGTTCTTCACAACTTAGCTATCCGTCTAGGTCAAAATGTTTTGCATTTTTATTTTCTTTTAAGTTTTTCTATTTTTAAGTCTAATCAATTTACATAATCATAACGTGTATCCAACATTATAGACAAAATCATAACTTTTATCTCTCTAATTATCTATTTTTAAAAATTATCTCACCATTCAAACACCCAGTATAAAATTTGCACAGCATAAAATTCAAACCCATGGAAATCATAATTTTACAAATATGTGGGGGAAAATGCTTCGGATAATGTTAAGCATATACCAAATTTCAAAATCAAACTTTTGATATCCCTAAATTTCTCTCGTCGAAGAGAATCGATTTCATTGCTTTCAAAGCCTCCAGTAGGTAATGGTAATGGTAATTTTAGTTAACGTCGTACTAGAGCAACACAACGTGCTATTGACGACGGTCCGGAATCAGTCCCTTAAGGGAAAGATTCGAGGACAACACCTCGTAATTTTGAATAACGGTCAGATGACGAAGCAACACCTGAGCTGGCACCCCACTCTCCAAACTTCCACGCCAACCCAACGTGAGGACTTTCGGCCACGACAGATTTAAGGTGCACCAGCCGCCTCTACACCATACGTTTACAAACATTCATGCCCGGACCCGGATTCGAACCAGGAACCTTCCTATCTGGAGGCTAACACCTTAACCAAAGCCTCCAGTAGATTATTAAATTAATTATTACCAAAAACCCTAAGCGGCAAAGCAAAAACCTTAAGGGAGTCAAACTCATTTTTCAGCGCTTCATAAGATAGTAAAAATATCGCTCTTGTGGTATTCAAACGTCCAGTTATTAGCTCATTTTTATCAGGTCCTTAAAAATTGATTATTTTTGATGACATCAAAATGCGGCTTGGCCAGAACTAAAATAAGTTATTTTTCGAACTGTGTACAAAATAATTTACCTGGTGGTAGAGCCATTTTAAGTTGAGATAAAATTAAAGAAATACACACTGAAAAAGCAACGTTATCTGGATTCGCGCGGACCAGGTGAAAGCAAATCATCCGAGGTCACGAGGTCTGTTTTGACCAATGAGAATCAATCGGTAACTGACGGTTAAGTAACCTGCAGTTCAGTAACCGGAGTCGAAAAAGGAGTGGTGAAATCACTTGCGTCTTCCGCCAGTAATGAACCGTCCATTTGGGTATATGCCTAGTCTGGCTCTTAAGAGCTAGCAAACTGCGCAAGCGCACACTTGGAAATGAACTAAAATGGCGACTGTTTTGTGATTTGAATCTGCCATAAATTGCCAAAAATAGTAGTCTTTTCTGTTAGGAAGAAGAGTTTAAGTTTGTGATAGGGGGTATGGGAGGTATAAGAGAGATAAAACTTTTCCTCCGTTTCCCGCCTTTTCAAAATCTTGTTTTCATTTCGTACTCGCGACTCAAATGTGGTATGAGATGCAAACGCATAAAACAACAAACGAATTGAATAATTAAACTAAAGGGGAAAATGTACTCCACCGTTAAAAGTAGTTTTGTTTGTGGTAAGAGAAGGGGTCTCGATATATCCCCTTTTTTTTTCACGGAAAGAATAGGAACTTTGAAAGTTTTTAACTTGATTCGATATTTGAATTTTTGCAAACGAAAATGAATACGCTCGGATATTTTCTTTAGGAGTGTTGACAAATTGATCATCAAAATACTAATAAATTCATTTCTAGAGAATAATTTCATGTCAAAAATTTCATAATCGATCTGCTTCAATAGTCACGTTGTGAAATTTAAAACAAAAAATTAAAACTGCACAAAATTTGTTTAAAAAATTAATTTTTGTTGAAAATTCTTAAACTATAGAACGTTTAGACAACTTATTTTTTCTTTTCCTACAAAAACTCGCCAATTAACTCTGATTATTCAAGAGTTTTTTAAATTTATGAGCATAAAGGTTTCAGTATTCCTGTGTTCACTGTTAGGAACATTTGTGAAAAAATCACTAAATTTTTTAATAATCTCATAGCAACCAACAATCTTGGAACTCCATTATAACATTGCATTTCTTGTGCACACAATGTTTAAGTGTTGGAATATTTAAGGATAGTTGGAACGAACTTAACTTCTATTATAATTATCTCTACTATATTATACAAGGAAGTAGGTCACGGTGTTAGCCTCTAGATCGGAAGGTTCCTGGTTCGAATCCGGGTCATTGATGTTTGTAAGCGTATGGTGTAGAGGCGGCTGGTGCACCTTAAATCTGTTGTGGCCGAAAGTCCTTACGTTGCGTTGGTGTGGAAGTTTGGAGAGTGGGTGCCAGCTCAGATATTGCCTTGTCATCTGACAGTGGTTCAAAATAACGAATGGCTTAGGCTGAGACGGTGGTAACTAGTTGAATATCTTTAATATTATTAAAGGAAGTGTTTGTTTGTTTTCTGCCCGCAAATTCCTGACGAATCTATGCCACTTACAGTAATGTAATTTGGCACACAGGTAGTCCAATTTTTTTTGCAATTCTTGAGTCCCGGTGAATTTTAAAATTTAATCTAGAACATTTTAAAATGAATAAAATGTAAAAATTAATCATTATTGAATGCAGCATGAATGAAATCATTTTGCTCGGAGGAATGATTTTCCAGCAGACGATAAAAAACAAAAACTTTTAATAGGAGTTATTTAGTTCCTTTTTTCTATCTCCTAGACCGTAAAATATATAGTAAAAATTTCAACGGATTTAACATCTGCGGAAAATTTCACATTAGATCAATACCTAAAAATATGATTTTCTTTAAATAAATAAAAATTGTTTTAACTGAATATCTCTTATATTTTCGCAAGAGATTGTGACGGCACGTCAAACTTCGCGTTCAAGTAATAAACAGATAACATTTCCTACCCTCTTACAATTTCAGCAAAAAATTAAAAAAAAAAATTCATTTTGGCTGGAAATGTTTTGTTTATTTTTGTAAAATCGGGATCGTTGAAGATAGTTTGAAAATTCCAACGGATTCGAAATCTGCTGATAATTTTACACTAGAAAATTTACCTTGTATTTCATTTTCTTTTAATAGATAATTTTTCAAAATATATTTCTATTTTCGCAAGAGATTCTGACGTCACGCCGATTAAATCTCTTCGCAATTGGAATTTGGCCGAATTTGACAATGACGAGGCATAATTCATAATTTGGTTTGCGAAGCAAACCACCACGAGCAACGCCATGATGGCTGTTATCGAATATGCTACGAATTCTCATTTGGTTTGCTTCGCAAATCAAATGGGAATTCGTAGCAATCACCGGGGGTTAGCGAGCAGTAGTTACACATGACCTCACAAAAACAACTGTCACGGGCAATGCCGTGCTTTTTTAATAAAATGCTGTTTTTAAAATCTTAATGTTTGAGAAACACAAACTTTTTACAATCTGTTTTACTTCTAGAAGTTATTATTTTTGCTTTGTTTTCGTCTGTATAATCTTTTGCATCACAACAGCTAATCAGGGCCGGATTTAAGAGTATGCCGCCTATAGGCTAAAATCCATTTGCCGCCCCCTTATAGTTCATATTTGCTTAAATACATTTGTTTTATACTACAAAAGGATAGAGTTCATTGATGTTTTCATCTTTTTTAAACATAAAGTTCATTTATTTTAGATAAAACTACAATTTTAATGGTTTACATAATAAATTATATAATCAAATTAGTTATCTACTTCGGTTTTTTTACTTGCTTCTTTTAAGATTCGTTAAAAAATGAAATGGGTTTCGAACTTAATTAATTCATTTGTTCTTGGAGATCAGAGATCACTATTTTAAACATATTTTTATATTTTAATACTAATGACTATCTTTTGCGTAATTGAAGAGCTGTATTCAATTTGAATTAAGTTATCCTACACGGAAATGTAATTACACAAAATGTAGTTAATTAATGGTTTATTTGTTGAAAAATATACAAACTTCTCTAAAACAACAAACCCCACGTAATTACATATCTTATAATTGAAGATTAATCTTCATGTTCAAATTTACATATCTTTCTTACGAGATTCCTTAATGGCAAACTCGTTAATAATGTCCTCATATGAAAGTGTTTTTGTTGTATTTGCCTCAATACAAAGTAATGAAAGTGAGTTTAACCGTATTTCAGAAATACTAGTTCGCAGATTGTAGCAGGTATGCACAAACTTATCCTTGCAGCAATGTCCAAATTGGGGTAAACATCTTGTAAGGAATTACACCTCAGAAATTTCGAAATTCCTTCCAACGATTTATCAGATGGGTGATTATTACCCACAGCACAGTGATTTTTAAAGTGGATGCACTCTTCAGTGAAATCCGAATCCAAGTCATTTGTGTAGACGTGGTAAAGGTTGGTGGCCTTTTTTCTCAGTTCCTCTTCCATATCTGTATTGTTATCACACAACTGAGTTAAGAAGTAGAATCGGTCTTGAAACTCGTCATAGGCCATTTTTCTTTTCTTGAATTCACAAACAAAAGAGTCTACAATTGGTAAAAACGTATTTATTTTAAGGTCATCCCTGC
This sequence comes from Metellina segmentata, assembly GCA_947359465.1. NCBI lineage: Eukaryota > Metazoa > Arthropoda > Arachnida > Araneae > Tetragnathidae > Metellina > Metellina segmentata. The sequence goes on along the minus strand of OX375874.1, from coordinate 137,398,494 downwards.
TAGTAAAGTTAACTTCTCCACTTCGGTCTTCGTCAGGCCAAACTTTTCTTTTTGGCTGTCTTTTATTATCTTTTTCATAAAATGTAGTTTTGGTTATATACATGGCCAATTCCTCAAAGTAATCAAAGTTGTTTCTCTGTTCCGTAAAATATTCTTCAAGAGAGCCATAGAAATCTCTGACCAACAAAACATCCACAGTTCCACTTTGCATGGCTTTGCTAACTTAATCGATTCTGTGAAGTACTGTGCTCCAGAAACACACCATAAACGCAGTCCCAAAACGCTCTAATCTTCGAAGTATTCCTCGGGATTCACATCTAGTCGTTGCTTTTTCTGTTGTGTCATTTGAAATTCCTGTCACATCAATGTACACTTCTTCCCAAGACTCTCGTAAACTTTGGCACGCGTCATCTCTTGTTTTGGTCAAAGCCATTTTTTGCTATTAGATCTCTAGTAGCATCATTTAAGATCCACAAAGCTGGATCCTTATTTAAGGAAATTGCTAATGTTGGCTCTTTATTTTCTGTTAAAGATTGACTTTTAACATCAAATCTATCGGGTACAATCTGATTGTGAGAACTTACTTGTATTTCAGTAGGTTCTGATAACAACATGGCTGTTTTGGAACAACTCGTTCCAGAGAAAGCATTGTCGTCCGCAACAGAACCATCACAAACAGCTCGAGCACTTTCATGTTCCCCTTTATCTTCTTTATCGTTCTTTTCTTCCACTGGCAAACTATTAGTTTTAAAAAACGTTTATAGTTTTTTTTGTTTTGTTTCAGAACACGTTCTTGTTCTTGAAGTTTCAGTTTTGTTCGTTTTTTGTATTCAGCGCCACTGAGTCTCTACCTACCGTCGTTCATAGTAGCTAGTAGGGAGTAGCCTACTTGTTAAAAACTTTACGTTATGTATTGGAATACTCTTAACTGTAAAGCAAAATCGTAACAAACAACACGAACACGCCTTGCTCAATACAATCATCAACGATCCCGTTGTGCACACCGATAGACATAAATGACAGCGTCAGACTCAGACAGACTAGACTGACACTACACTACTGACAGCGGAGCCACTGGGCCTTCCACCAACAGTGTTGTCCGATCGAATCGCTGCGCTTGTGCCAATATTATCAAACCAAATTAGATTGCACTACAAGAAAGTTATAATACAAGATTACGTGCTGTGAATTTATATTTTGTTATAGTTTTAGAAAGTAGGCTATGTAGAAGGACTAAATCATATTTTTAACGTCTGAAATACTCCATTTTAACGTTTGAATAAATTGCTAAACTGCCGCCCCTGAAAATTTTTCCGCTCTAGGCTGCAGCCTACTTAGCCTATTTAGAAATACGGCACTGCAGCTAATTGGACCATAATAGGCTAAAATGGATTGTCAACTACTATGAACATCCATGCCTATTACGGGACCTGATCTGAACACAGCCTGTTGAACTGAAGGCCAGAGCTTGGCTACCAGTTTGTTCTTCTTGTCCATTAAACTTCATTTGACCACATTAAACAGGCACGTGAATTTAAATCAGCTGATTTCAATCAAGTGATAAGTGATCAAGTTTCCTTCCTATATTGTGTTTGATAATATTGAAAATGAAATAACTATGAACAAAATGCATGTTATTTTTTCAAATGTTAAGAATTTGCTCGTCACACAAAAAATTATACTGAAAATCGACGAATAGGTGAAGAAGCTCAATATATACTCACTCAAATTGTAACTTGCGTTCATTTAATGTTATTTGGTATTGTAATCTGTTCATGAAAAAATAAAGACACTTAGTCACAACGAAAAGGTTTTCTGGCAGTATTACAAAAGCCATTCCAATTTTGCACAAAAAATTTTTTCGACAATGTTGATTTTTTCATTATGTTTTGAATATATTCTGGATAACTTTAATTTAAATTTTATGCATTGATCCTTTGGAATTCCATTGAACTACTAGCTTAATCATTCTGCATTCATGGAATGGATTGGATTGAATGAACTTCTTGGATTTTTATCCCTCTTCCTGTTGACGTTCCCTCTAATTCTTCAAGGGGTTATTATATACTTGGATATTTAAAAAAAATTTCTATTTTATACACTTTGGTAAAATATTTAACAAGTATTAAATATATTTAGGTTTTATTTCTATTACCATGTATAAAGCAAATAGACGAAAGAACGAACACCTTAAACGTCGTGCTCGCACAAAAGAGGACGGAGCTAAACTAAATAATGTGAGCGGCACGAAGCCTCAACTTTAAGGCGTTCCTTCCGAGCCCGTTGACGCTCAGCATCGAATTCCAGAACTTTTATCTTGGATTCTCTATCTCTTCATCTCTCTTTCTATAGACACTTCTATAATTTTTGTTGTGTTTAATTTAGGGGGAGGGGGGGACATTTTGAAATTTTTGCGAAATTTCCACACTTTGAAGTCTAAAATCTAAACAAGTATTAAATATTAAAATTTTATTTCTAATATTATTTATAAAATGCAAAGAGACGTAGCAAATGACACCTCAAACAAACAAAGTAGGCCAGAATTACACTAAATTAATGTGAGCGGCAGTGCGCATTTTCGTGAACTTCACGCAGTGCATAATCGGATGACGTCAGCGCAAGATTAATGAACATTTATAACATTCTTTGTTTAATGCTCTTTTGAACGTGATCTCTTTCATTTTTTTTCTTCTCCTTTCAAGTCATCAAATTTTTCGCATTTAAGCTTTTATGTGAATTTAAAAAATAAAGCGTGGTATACCGGTTTCGAAAGGTAAGACATATTCAACGTCAAAAGCCAATTCACTCATCTGATGATTGAGTATGTTGAGAAAATAGAGTATGGATTGAAGTGAACATTTATTGGATTAATTGTGATGAAAAACTGCAATGATGAATTTTTTATTGCAAGTTCAAAATTCCACTGGACTGGCATGTTCTGGGGATGCTATAACACTTGTTCTATGCTGTTCATAGAGAAAACTTCACTTTCTTATGTTATGTATAAGCCCTTTTTGGTGTGCAAGGAGTATACGAAATACTTGTCAATGCTCAGAGAATTTCAAAACTAAGCATTTTTGATTGAAAGTTTTTGTGTTTCGTCTCATTTTATATTTCGTCATATTTTTGATCACAAATAACAATATTTTCCAAATATCGTTATTTTTACAAGCTAAATATTAATGAAAAGTAAGAATTTTTTTTATGATTCCTTTAATTTTATTTTTTATTACTGACTTGATTTTTTCTGAATTAGTAAATTTGAACAAATTAATTATTTTGTGTGAAAAGAACTAAAGAGATGTCATACATGTTATATTCATGTATCAATACATGCATGAACAATTCTGAAATGTGTATGATTTGAAATATTTTACACAATAGGGGGCTCCGCCCCCGGCTCGCCAATCTCCGGTGATTGCTACGCAATCCCATTTGATTTGCCTCGCAAACCAACGCCCCTTTTGCAAGTGTCTTTCCGGGCCATGACGTCACAAAACCAGATTAAACGATCTAACGTTTCATCTCGGCGATGAAAAATGTGTACACGATCGCGAAATTATACTTTTCATCGCATCGAATTTATTTCTGAACCAACTGTAAAAATAATTATGCCATAGGAAAGAGCGTATTCTAAACTTTCATGTGGTATTTTGAAATTTTAAAACTAATAGTATTTAGCTATAGATATGACAGTTTTAATTTGTATCGGAAATTACTATCTAAAAATTCCGAAATTTGTATGACCAATTTTTAATTGCATCGAATTTATTTATTAACCAATTTAAAAAATAACTGTACCACAAGAAAGAGTAAATTCTAAGGTTTCCAGTGATGTTTTCAAATTTAAAAACTGATAGTAATAAGCTATAGATATGGCAGTTTTAACGAAAGTGTCCTGATTTTCAAGAAAGTATTAACAGGAACCAAATTAAAATTTCTAAAAAAACTCGGTGATGTGTAAAAGTTCGCGTTTAGAGGTATTCTAAAAAAAATTCATGGCTGAAGACTGAACATTTGTACCGTGTTTCGCTCACTCGCAACAATTTTGCTTTTTTTTCGACTTTGACAATTAATCCACCCTAAACTACGTAATAGCCGCATAAGAAAAAAAATTATTCTCCATCTAGTTCTCTATACAATTTTGAACAAACCTTATCAATTTAGCAATTTTCTGATGCGTACTTTCTGGGGAAACCATCTGAGAATTGAGCATAAAAAGCGAGTTTTCATTCCTGCGGCAGAAACTTCTTTTTAATATACAGAAGAATAAAAATTATGAGTGGTGTCTGTGATCCAACAAACTTATTTATCTAAGTTCAAAATTTTCACGTCACTGGTTATGGGTTACAATCAAAGTAACTGGCTTAGAACCAGATGAAACAATTTACGCGGTTCCATTATGTGATTTACTATGCTAAATTCTGTTGCATTTTAATCTTTAAAAAATGTGTCCAATTATATTTCCTATTACAATAATGTTATAGATAATATATACTATTAATGTTTAACATAAAAATCACAAAACTACCTAGAAACTAAACTGATTTCATTACCTAAGGTCCAAGAAATTTAGACTTGTACAGGCAAGGAATTAATTTTAAAACCATAAAATTCGATTATTTTAATTTTAAAAAATCATGCTTTTTTCATACCAATATGGAATGATAAATTTGCAATAAGACATAAAACTTTGAAATTTCAACAGGTGTCTGTAAAATTCGTTCTATTTATTGTTACACTTACTCGTACTTGGTACTCTCAGATTTTTTTTCAGAACTAATCTTTTGTACACATAAAACTATAGGTATTGTCTTCTGTTTTGTGAATTCATTAACGATAAAGTTATTTTCTAATAAAAACGTGTAATTTATAACAAACTAGCCACTGCGTGATGTAAGGTATTAAGGTGATGTAAGGCAGCCGTGAAACAAGCACTTCCTTTTATAATAGATTTAAAATTTGGACAATTTTGCATAAAATTTAAAAAAAGTCCAAATTTTAAAATTGTTTTGTTATCTTTCAAACTCTAAAGTTTTCATCATTAGGTTTCTACTTTTTAAATTTACCCAAATATTTAAAAAAGTATTTTATATCGAATACAATATTTAAACAAGTTACAAAAAATGCATGACAAAGTCCTTACAGTTACACAACTTGAAATTTTAAGTTAATGGTAATTTAGGTGTTACAATTAACAAACTAGGATCAGGGGCAGTAGAGTAGTGTGCAAAAGCAGCCTCATTAATTACAAATCTTGTTAAGATGGAAAATATAACACAAATTTATTTTATTTCTTCAAAATGTTTTGCAATGTAAAAAATTTAGTGTCAATATTTAGTTGATCATAGAAGCCCTCTTGTTTATTTTGATAGTCATGAGGCTATTTAGAAAGTTTCCTGTTTATGTATGCCTTTCCAAAGCTATTATATATTATTTGTTCTGCTGAAATACAAAGAACTTCTACATTATTTTTATTGTTAAATGTTTTTATATAAAGTGGGTAGAGCCAATAGGCTTAACAGCAACATTGGTGAAATTTCTTCAAAGTTGAAGATAAATTTTAAATCAGATATAAAATAAATGATGCATACATCTTGGATGAAGCATTTCATTATAGAAGTTTCTTTTTCATACATTACCAGAGCCTGCATTTGATAGTTATAGACACTGCAGTTTTCATTTAACTATCCTCTTGCAAAATTCATATACATGAATGTTTTGTACAGAATATTTGATTATTTTATTAAGTTAAAGGTAAGTTACCTCTATCATGTGGCTGAACATAACAAAATCCACCATTTTAATGGATAAAATCAGTAAGCATTCAAAATAAAAAGAGCAATATCCAGAAACAAAATTTATAAAGCACAAATTTATTTTTATTTCACAGCAAAAAGTTATTTCTTTAGATAACACAAACAAATCCACTATTTACAGACGTAAACACAAGAGAACACGCATTACACACAATATAAAAGATCATTAATACTTTAAATGGTAAATGGAGGCAAATTACCAAAAATCTCTTTTTTACCAACCAGAGGAGAGAGCATATTCTATGAGCAACAGGAAAAACCCTAGCTGAATCTGACTCTCGATAACATAAAATATGCACTATGAATCAGAATCGAAACAATATAAATACAATACGAGTAAATGGTACAAATATTGTTATCTACCTAGGTTTATATCCTGAGCTATACTGTTATCACCTGCTATTGTTGAGATTCAGCAGGTAAAAAAATTTGCTCAAAAGAATACGTAACAGTTCATAAATTTAAAAAAAGCCATGTTATTTAAAATTTTTGTTTAACAACCAAAAAGTAAATTCTATTGAATAGCATGCAATAAAATGCTCACTCAACAAAATCTACCATTTGATTTAAGTGCAAAAAAAAAAAAACATGTTTAGAGATCAAAATAGAAAATTTAGCATTTTAATAAAAGTGGATGCACATTTTGTTCTCACAGATTTTTATATTATGAAGAATGTTTAGCCGACCAACCGGTATAGTGGTTAAGGTGTATGTTAGCCTCTAGATCGAAAGGTTGGTTGGTTGGTTAGTTGGGGTTTTATGGCGCAAGGTCCAATAGTGGACAAGCTGCGCCAGACACAAGACGACATTTGACCCAATGAAATCAATATTTAAAAACGTACCGAGTCATGAACATAATAAAATGTATCATGCAGTGATGGAGTTTAAAAGACGTAAAAAATACAAATTAAATGGAATTTAAAAAATTTATTTTTTGTAAAAATTTAAATAGGTTTGAGTGGGGATCTTCCCCAACTAAATCTTGTAAGTTTAAAATTGTGCTATTAAAATAATTCTGGCGATGACGATTAAAAACAGGACAATCAATTAAAATATGACGAATGGTAAATGGAGCTCCACACGTACCACACATAGGCGCAGTCTCTCTTAAAAAAAGATGCCTGTGAGTAAAGCGCGTGTGGCCGATGCGTAGACGAGTTAAAAGAACATCGTAGTGTCTTATTTTTAATGCAGGCCATGAAGAAATGGTGGACCGAATGCTGTGGAGTTTATTGTGATTTTGCATGCTCCAGTCGTTACGCCAATCGTTCCACACGATGTCCCGAACAACTTGTCGTAGGTCATCGTATGGAATGGGTATGTTTAGTCGACTCGCTGCATTTTTTGCTGCCGTGTCCGCCAGTTCGTTTCCAACGATTCCGATGTGTCCCGGTATCCAAGCAAAAGTGATACCGAAACCACGTCGGATGAGTTTTTGGTGAATTTTAAGAACGGCATGAGCCAGGGGATGATTCGGGCATACCGATGTCAAAGATTGCAAGACACTTCTTGAATCTGTATAAAGAATATAGTTTTTAATTGAAAGAGTGAAAATATATTTTAAAGCTTTGTATATAGCTAAAAATTCAGTAGTAAAAACAGAAACGAATGGTGGTAATAAAAAGCTAAAAGTATTTGAGTCGCATACGAATGCGCAACCGGCATAATTATTAGATTTCGAACCATCAGTGTATATGGCTGAGTGGTCTCTAAAATAGTGACGATGAGCGATAAAAAGTTGTCGATAGATGATTGCGTTGGTATTCGACCTTTCATAACCTGTGAATACTTCTAAAATTGATATTGTGACATGATTCCAAGGGGGGAAAAGTAAAAAAAGGTCGTTTCGCGACTGATATGGAACTAAGAGGAGTACCCCCGAGGGCATTCCTCATACGCAACTCAAAAGATGGAATGTAGGATGGTTTGTTCCTGAAGAGGCGCTCATAAGAACTGTCCAGGAGAAAATTACGTAGTGGGTTGGTGAGATGACTCAAAATGCGATAGTACAATCGTAGTGACAGCAAAAGACGTGTGGAGGCCAAAGATGGTTCATGGCACACAACGTATAGGCTTTTAACTGGTGAGGTGCGAAATGCTCCGGAGCAGATCCTCAGTGCGGTGTGGTGTACTGTATCGAGCTTTCGTAACACAGACTGACGGGCGGAGCCATAGGCTGCACACCCATAGTCTAGCCTGGAACGAATTAAAGCTCGATAGATGTTAAGCATGGAGGTCCGTTCCGCTCCCCAGGATGTATTAGCGAGAACTTTTAAAAGATTCAGCTTTTTCATGCAAGACATCCGCAGTTGCTCGACGTGGGGTTGGAAGGTGAGTTTCTGGTCAAAAATGACTCCTAGAAATCTCACTCTGTCCACCACTGCGATCCTGTTACCATCCAGAAATATATCTGGGTCAGGATGCAGGTTCCGACGTCGGCAGAAATGAACGCAGGATGTCTTTTGAGGGGAAAAACTAAAACCGTTTTCAACATTCCACCTCGTCAAGCGAGAGACAGCCGTCTGAAGTTGTCGCTCGATGTACCGCATGTCATTTCCCTGGCAATGTATGCTCAAGTCATCTACGTATAAATTACCCTGGACAGTTGGAGGTAGTTGATTCAATATATTATTTATTTTAATTGAAAAAAGGGTTACACTTAGGACGCTGCCCTGTGGAACACCCTCTTCTTGGATAAAAATGTCTGATAAGCTGGAGCCAATTCGAACTTGAAACTGTCGGAGGGCTAAAAAGTTCTGAATAAAAATCGGTAGATTTCCCTGAAACCCAAGAGAATGTAAGTCACGGAGTATTCCGTATCTCCAGGTGCGATCATACGCCTTCTCCATGTCGAAAAAAATGGAGACAAGATGGTTTCGGCGCAGAAACGCACGGCGAGCTTGAGTCTCGAGGGCTAAGATGTTATCTACTGTTGAGCGGCCAACTCTGAAACCGTTTTGGAATGGTGAAAGAGCCTGAGTTGTCTCTAAGATGTAATTGAGACGTGAATTAACCATCTTTTCAAATAGTTTGCACATGCAGCTTGTTAGTGCGATTGGCCTGTAGTTATTTGGATTAGTTGGATCCTTTCCAGGTTTTTGAAAAGGTATAACAGTGGCGTGCCTCCAAGCCAAAGGGAAGGTATGTTCCTCCCATATTCGATTGTACAGATGCAAAAGGTTACAAAGAGAGTAACGAGAAAGATGCTGTATCATTAGATATGAAATGCCATCTGGACCAGGTGCAGTTATTTTGGTCGTTTTAAGGCATCGCATCAGTTCCTTTTCTGTAAATCGGCAGTTATAAGAGAGTTCGGATCGAGAATGGAAATTAATACCATGGGATTCTTCACGATGTTTAGTGTGTTGAAATGTCTCTGGATAGATGTCGGAGCAGGAAGCCGCAGAAAAAGCGCGTGCAATGGCATTTGCTATATCAGCTGCTTCCGAGATATATTGACCATTCTCTTCAACGAATGAGATAGAATATTCGGAGTATAATCCCATCGCCTTCCGAACTCTGTTCCATAACTGTTTCGAGGGAGTAGCGGATGTTATGCTAGAAACATATTTTTGCCAAGACTCCCGTTGGCTTTGGCGTCGCACTTTTCGAGCATTAGCCTTTGCTCGTTTGAAGGTAATAAGATTTTGAGTTGTGGGGTACCGGCGGAAAATACCCCACGCCTTCTTTTGGGTCTTAATTGCTGCAGTGCATTCTAAAGTCCACCATGGCTTGCAATGTTTGCGAGAAGATGGAAATTTCTTAGGGATTGCCATATCAGCAGCTTTTAACATGACATCGGTGACTGTTCCAACTGCTTCATCTATATTGTTCTCTACCATCTGTTCTGTAATTACGGCAAGTGATGTAAAATACTGCCAGTCGGCTGCTGCATAAATGTAGCGAGACGGACGGTCAACAGGATTATTTCCACTGATATGAGTGATGAATATCGGGAAGTGGTCACTGTTCCGTAGGTCATTACCGACAAAGAAAGAGAGATGGGGTAGTATAGATGGGGAGCAAATAGCAAGGTCGATAGCATGAAATGTGCGTGATGGTTCGTGGAAGTAGGTAACCTCACCGTTATTGAGCAGACAGAGACAGCGATCTGTGATCAGCTGTTCGATCTGTCGCCCGCGGAAATTGGTATCCCTACTTCCCCAAAGCACACTATGACCATTAAAGTCACCGAGTATGATGAAAGGCTCTGGCAGTTGATCCACTAAGTTCTCAAGGCTCTGTTGCTGGATGGGGGTAGTTGGTGGTAAGTACAGAGTACAAATTGTAATCATTCGTTTTATTTGTATTCGTATAGCTGCTGCCTGTAAAGGTGTGCTTAGTGACACAGTAAGAGTGGGGTACGCATGGGAAGTGAAGAGAGCCACACCTCCCGATGCTCGTCCGTCATTACTGATGTTATCACTTCGAATACAATTATAACGATGGAACTTCACCTGTTCAGTCGACTTCAGGTATGTCTCCTGAAGTGCGACACAGGCGGGATGGTATTCTGCAATCAGAGTTTTAATGTCATCCAGCTTATTTCGGTAGCCACGACAGTTCCAAGAAATAAAAGATATTTTTAATTAGAATTAGGAGGAGCAGCTTTTGGCCGCTCTTGAGGATACGAAACTTTCATTTCGACGTCTGATTCGTCATCTGAAAGTCCCGAGGTGTGTAAATTAAGTATTGGATCCTCAGTAATGTCCTTGGATATTTTCAATCTTTTTGTATTAGGATTTCGCGGGTCTCGTTTTTTTGTAGAGACTCCAACTTTCTTTTTGGGTTTGGTTCTGCTTTTAAAAGCAGGGCGTGAAGATAGTTTTGGAATTAAAGAAGTTTGGGTCTCGAGACTCTCAGAGGATGCATGAGATGAGGAAACGGCAGTATTTCTTTGCGAGGTTTTCTTTTTATTTTCTAGGGGTTTTGGCTGTAGTGTAAAATTTGGAAGCGGAATATCAGTTCCAAATGTTGGATCTGTTTGAATGGATACACTTTTTACAGATTTAGTGGCGGCTGCTGCATAAGATTTTCCAGCTGTCGGGGTTCTGGATTCGACTTGCTTACGTGCTTCAAAGAAAGAGATGTTTTTTGTAATTTTTATAGACTGTATTTCCTTCTCGAGCTGCCATTTGCTGCAAGATCTTGAGTATGCCGGGTGGTCCCCGTGGCAATTGACACAACGGGGTGGCGCAGTGCAGGAATCACTGTCGTGACCTGGTTCTGCACAACGAGCGCATGTTTCAGTTCCACGACAGGAAATTTTTCCATGTCCGAATCTCTGACACTTAAAACAGCGCCGAGGATTCGGAATATATGCTCTAACTGGACAGCTCAAGTATGCAGCCTTTATTCGAGTCGGCAGTGTAGGGTTTGAAAAAGTTACAATTATGTGTTTCGTAGGTAAGGTCTTCCCATCTCTACGGATTGTAATTCTATGTACTTCACAAACATTCTCGTCGCACAAATTTTCTAGAAGTTCTTCTCTTGAAACATGTAGCAACTCTGGTTCAGAGATTACTCCTCGTGAAGTATTTAAGGACATATGGGGCGAAACGGAAACTGTAAAAGAACCAAGTATATTTGTGTTACGCAGAAGTTCTGCTTGTTTTTCAGATGATACTTCGATGAGGAGATCTCCAGAACGTAGTTTCTTCAAGGATTTAATGTTGCCCAAAAACGATTCGAAAGTTTTATTAATTAAAAATGGAGAAACTGAAGTAAAGGATGAATGTATGGGATTTGTGGTATGTGTAGAGCTAATCAATTTAACTATAAAAAATTTGGCATTAGGAAACTGATCAGTTTGTTTTTCATTTGACGTTATCATTGGTTGCTCCTCATTGGGAGGAGAAGAAGAAGATAAAGAATTCATGCTAATGAAAAAAGGAAGAATTCGGTCACCGACAGCACCACCCACCACGGAGTCCAACAAGGGGATGCAGACAACTGTACCGGCGCTAATCGGCGACTATACGCGCACGGCGCACCCCTGAGACAGCCTCCACCCTTAGCGAGGTGTCCAGTAAGTGGCCGATTGCTTAGCCCTAGCCAAAAAACGACCAGCCGATTGATGAGCACGGGACCAATGCACACCACCCGTTTATCTGAAGCCGGGGCCAAAGCAGTGTATTGGGTCAGTATATCGTCCCTCAACTGCCAGGATCCCCTTTTCCAGGGACACGGGTCTCCACGCACGGCAAACACGTGGGTGATATAATCCCCAAGAGGAGCTGGAAGCACAGAGTGGCGAAAAGCTTCTCAAGGGGAGCCCTCACCTCCGAAAAGGCAACCACAATGAGGGAGGAAGAAAAAGGGAAAAGCAGAAGGGTAGACGAGGAGAAGAACGAAAGGGAGAAAAGATCACTCAGGTACCCCGGGGTTGTGAAGCCCGTACAAACCTAAAGAAGGAATGCCCCTGGGGGCCTAGATCGAAAGGTTCCTGGTTCGAATCTGGATGTTTGTAAGCATATGGTGTAGAGGCGGCTGGTGCACACAGGCCCTGATTTACCATTAGGCCCGTGAGGCACGGGCCTAGGGCCCCCATAATTTAGAGGGCCCCTAAGTTTCAAAAGTATCTAAAAATTATAAAAAGTTTTTAAGTGGTTACATAAATTATTGGGTATTTACGTAAATGAACGTCGACCGTTTCCCCCACTATCACATTCTTGTAATTACATTAATTATCTAACTAATATGTTTTTAATTTCCATCTGCTTTATTTTGTTTTGCCAAGAGTTATAAGTAATGTCACGATTTTCTCAAACGTTTTGGTGACATCTGTGAAACGGTCAACAGTCAAATACGTAAGTACCAATTATTGTTATAAAATTAGTTTTTGTGATGAACACACACACAAATAATATGAGGGAGGGGCCCCTTCCTGCGTGTTGTGCCTACTATACCAAATTTTCTAAATCGGGCCCTGGGTGCACATTAAATCTGTCGTGGTCGAAAGTCCATACGTTGGGTTGGTGTGGAAGTTTGGAGAGTGGGGTATCATTCCAGATGTTGCTTTGTCATCTGATCATGGTTCAAAATTACGTGGCGATACACTGAATGGCTTAGACTGGGACGGTGGTAACTAGTTGAAAATCCTGAAGATTGTTGGGATAAAACTTATGATAAAAGGTGATCCCACTCTTGGTAATTTATGTTGAGGTTTTTCTGCAATACAAGCATCAATATAAATAGAAATTCTCCATCATTGTAAAACTGGCTCAAGGGAAATGTTATGCTGAAAATACACTCGTGCAGAAAACATGGATTACGAATCATAAATGTGATATACAAGAGCATAAATATAGGTAGTCAAACCTTGTTAAGACAAACTTCATGGGACAGAAAAAATAATTTGTATTAGCCGTAGTTAGTGTATTTACATTACTTAGGTACTGTACAATTCTTGGCTCACAGATTAAATTGTATTCATCACAAACATTATACAAGTGAATGTCGATTATTGATTACACAATTGAGCAGATGAATTTTAACTTTTAAAACAAAAGAAGAGCTATTTCTAAGCCAGCAGTAGCTTCTTTTTTGGCAAGCTTATTTCTTATCTATAGAATCTTTAGTTGTATTCTTTCTTTTCCACTCTCTTTCACAAATAAATCTACAATTTGGAGTCACTCAATGCTTCTGATAATTGAAAAGAATCCATTTGCATGTGCACACACACTTAAGTTTTGAAATTTTATTCATTGATTAGAACAACCAGCTTTCTGAGTAAATATTAGAATACACTTTTGGATGAGGATTAGAATTTAGATTGTATTAAGTGAGTTAGTCTTGACCATACAATAAGAAAGCAATCGTATACTAATATGCGTGTGTAAAGAGAAAAATCATCAGTATTGTACCTAAATAGGTTAGTTAGGACAGTTAAGAAATAAGAACAGTCAAGGTATAAATTCAAGTGTATCAAGTTATAAATGAAAGCAGATACAAAAATAGATACTTACCTAAATTTTAGTTCATATTTTCCAGGTACATCCACATTAACAAACAGGGCCTAAGAGTAGTGTTCTGAAGCTGAGCGTGTAGAAAATATGCATTACCAACGATAAACACAATATGCAAGAGCAGATAAAACCGTTATAATAACAGCACTGCATGCCATTTGCATTTAGTATAACGATATGAATTACCAGAAAAAATGTTACAAATGCTGTCACTTACCTAGATATTCCTTAAATGTGTCTCTTAAGCCTTACGGTCGTTAGCTCATATATTTGCCACATAAACCAATCTAATCAACAATCCAGACCAAAATAGCAATAGAATAAGCATTTGACAAGAAGAGAGCGTTCATCATAAGGTTGTTCTGTTTTAAGATGGAAGTAGGAAAAATAGCTAAAGCGAATTGATCTTTATGCATTTCAAAAAGCAATATGAACTACCATCAAAAGAATAATGCATATAAATAGAAGCAAATGATTTAATATCTTTAGTTACCTACCTCGAAGTCTGGGTAGTATTCCAGATCAAGCAGACTCAACAGAATGTACCATTTGGAAAACTAGTAGGAAATAGAAATATATGAAAATAGTAAAGAAAACAGATGCAAACATGGTTACTTACCTGAATCTAATCCTTGCTTACAATTTATCTCCATCTGGATACCGAAGTTGAATCAATAGATCGAATACGAACGAACACATTCTGCGAGAAAAATGAAAACCATTTTGCCAAAATAAAAATGCGGTACGCGCCACTACAACAAGGGTTGCTTATTTAATTGGCGACAGAACTTGAATATCGAAAAAATTAGTGATATCGCCAAAATCTACTGCCATGTCACGTGGACCAATCAGATCATCAGGGTTCATTACTGGCGGCAGATGAAAGTGTGAAATCAAGTTTGAACCGGCGGTTAGCTTTACGACCATCTCACGGGTGTAAGAATCATAGCAATTGCGCATGCGTATGGAGTTGGAAATTTTTAACTCCATGTTTGGTTCTGGGGAAAGGTATGCCAAATTTGGCAATTTATCGCTTACAATACGAGGATTTTTTGAGTTTGCTGTCAGATGTTAAAGTAATAAGTACGGCCAGTTTAGAATCCTATTTTTATAGTTTAGTATAAGTAAGGCTTATTTACGATCAGTAAATAAGTATTAAATACTATCTATTCTATACTATCTTTCTACGAAAAAAGTTAATTTGTGTAAGTTCATAATTTAAAAGTTTATTTAAATGTCAAACACACACATTATGAGTTTCTGAAAAATAAATTATTTTATAACTTGTAATTGTGCTCTATATCCATTTGCTCTACATCCAATACTACATTATGAGCACTCGTCACATGTTCCCTCAGCTTTGTTCGTGTTGAAAATGTTTGTTCACACGATACTGCAAGGCAGTTTATGTTAAATTTTCTTTTATTGCTGACATTAGTCACAATGTGCAGTAGTCATGAGAATTCTTCTGTTGGCGATTTATCACTTCCTTTGTGCTTTCTTCTTTTCTTTTCAGACCCATGGCTATGGGTGGGTAGAGGTGGGAGCCGAAAATTGTATCCTTTTATTATATAAGTTAATAATTATATAAGTTAGTGTTTTATGTATGCTTTTTGTTACATCAGAATGGTCCTAAGCCAGCGGTGGATACGACACAATCATCCTAAAGCAAAGGGGACGGCAGAGGGGCGGAAAAATATCAGTTGGTAGTGAGTTCAGGAGTGGTTCTTAGATTATTTATGTAAAATCAACGGAAGCTTGGAAAAATATAAAAAGGGTATTAAAAATTGGGAAAAGTAAATTAGAATGAAAAGGAATTAAATTTGAATTTTTTAAAATAATTTTGAGGATCTAAAAAGTTTTCCGCCAGCTGGGTTCGAACTGGGGTAGTCATCCTCCGCTGCCGACGCTAATCTGAATGTGGGTGACTTTAGCCGTTAGGCCATCGTTGCTTCACGAAAAGAAGCTCTTTAAAGTATAAGTACCCTTTAATATAAGTTTGCAAGAAATACTACTAACAACAACCATACAACATATATATGAAAATGAGGAGCAAATCAGAGTCAACTTGTCGGACACTTACGCTGTACGCTGAGGCGCTTGTGTATGTATTGTATTTCTACGAAACAACGCGCATATTCAAAATCAAATGGTTACTGCAACAATCAGATTGGCGAGATATCCAAGTGAAGCCAAGCCCGTGAAACTAGCCAATCAAATTGGACTTGCGTAAAGTACTATCATAGGATTGAGACGCTTCTATTTATACTGTTCATCCATTCGAGAATGTCAACGACAGCGGACAGATGCTTGGTTTGGCGCGGGGTGAAAATATCCTCGTCGTCGCCAAACAAACCACTCGTAAAGAAAGGGTTGCAACAGAAGTCCGGACCGGAAAAAATTGACGCATGCGCAATTGCTATGATTCTTACACCCGTGAGATGGTCGTTTAGCTTTTACCTAACCCTCGGTTTCCGAACTGCGGGTTTCTTTCTCCGGTCCAGTTAACGGTGAATACGGCGGTAAGTAACCTGCAGTTCAGTAACCGGAGTCGAAAAAGGAGTGGTGAAATCAAGTTTGAACCGGCGGTTAGCTTTTACCTAACCCTCGGTTTCCGAACTGCGGGTTTCTTTCACTAGCGCCTCAGCGTACAGCGTAAGTGTCCGACAAGTTGACTCTGATTGGCTCCTCATATATATGTTGTATGGTTGTTGTTAGTAGTATTTCTCGCCAACTTATAATAAGGGGAGGCAAGAATGAACTCTTCTTTTAAAGAGCTCCTCTTGGTGAAGCAACGATGGCCAAATGGCTAAAGTCACTTACCATCAGATTGGCGTTAGCGGCGGAGGATGACTTCCCGAGTTCGAACCCAACTGGCGGAAATACTTTTAGATCATCCAAATTATTTTAAAACAATTCCAATTTAATTCCTTTTGATTCTAAATTACTTTTCCTAATTTTTAATACCCTTTTTTTATTTTTCCAAACTTCCGTTGATTTTACATAAATAGTCTAAAAACCACTCCTGAACTCACTACCAGCTGATATTTTTCCGCCCCTTGGCCGTCCCCTTTGCTTTAGGATGATGGTGTCGTATCCATCCCTGGTTTAGGACCATTCTGATGTAACAAAAAGCATACATAAAACACTAACTTATATAATTATTAACTTATACAATAAAAGGATACAATTTTCGGTTCAAAATGTTAAAACCTTTCGAAAACCGTTCCTATCAGTCAAAGAGATCTGCGCCAAAACGTAGATAAATAGCCAAATGAAACACCTTTACGTTTCAGGCACATGATCATACCAGCCAATCAGAGTCAACTTGTCGGACACTTACGCTGTACGCTGAGGCGCTTGTGTTTCTTTCTCCGGTCCAGTTAACGGTGAATACGGCGGTTAGATAAGGAGTATGATGAAGTAACTGAATGTGTTAAAAAAAAAATAGGAAGTGCTGAATTTGTTTCTATTATTACCGATGGCTGGAGCAACATTAGAAACGAAGGAATTATATCCTACATTGTAACAACGCCTGAACCTCTGTTTTTCAAATCTACTGAAACTAAGGCTAACCGACACACAGCTTCATACATTAGCCAGGAAATAATCAATGTTATAAAAGAGATTGGACCTCAGAAAGTAGTAGCACTGGTAACTGATAATGCCAGTAACATGAAAGCAGCATGGGTTCTGGTCCAAGAACATTACCCGCAAATATGTACTGTTGGTTGTGCTGCTCATGGTTTAAATTTGTTACTAAATGACATCTACAAGGTTCGAACTTTTCAAGTTATTATTTCAAATGCCAAAGAAGTGGTCAAACACTTTAAAAACAAGCAGGCATTATCAGCTGTTTTTACTTCCAAGCAAAAAGCTAAAAAAGGTTCAGCTGCATCTACGCTTAAACTCCCAGCAGAGACAAGGTGGTGTAGCACCTTGATTATGTTTGAGAGTCTTCTAAATGGGAAAGAATCTCTTCAAGAGACTGTGCTTATTGAAGAACTCGATGGTGACAAGAATATTAGGCAATTAGTTCTTGATAACGATTTTTTCTGGATGAGTATTCATAGTCTTGTAAGGCTATTAAGACATGATAAGGCCTATTTGTGATGGAATCAAGCTTATTGAGTCCGACTCTGCCACATTGTCTGATGTCCCTTATTTTTTTTTAAATGTAAAAGAATCTCTGGAGTCGCTTGTTTTAACTCCTTTACAGACAGAAGAGGAAGAAGCAGTTAAAAATTTAGTTGAAACACGCCGTGAAATGATTTGTATGCCAATTCATTATGCAGGATATATTCTAGATCCTCGTTACTTTGATAAGGATTTGGCTGATGACAGTTTTACATCCGGTTTGGATTTTATATCAAATCTAGCTATGGCGGAATTAACTTCCAGCATCATGACAGATTTTGCTCATTTTAAAGCACAGTATGGGGCATATAAAAAATTTTCTGTTTGGCAAAGTGCAAAATTGTTACCGCCTCAAGTATGGTGGAAGGGTTTTTTTAAGGGTCAAAGTTTATGTTCTCTTGCATTGCGGTTATTTTCAATCCCACCTTCTTCAGCTGCTTGTGAGAGAATCTTTTCTGCGTTTTCTCATACTCACTCTGCAACCCGAAACAGGTTGGGTAATTAAAGAGTGTCTAAGCTTGTCTCTGTCAGATCAAATCAACTCTTGCAATCAAAATTAGAGTAGATTTGATCGGGACCAATGAGATGGAAAGCAGGGTTGGATTTTTTTTTTTTTGGTTTATACCAGGTATTTTTGGTTTAAACAGGATTTTTTTTAGAAAAACAAAGCAGCAAAAATAATTCAAATTGGTTATTATTATGAAATATATGTTAAAATTAATTAAAGTAAAATAAATTAGCTGATTGTCAATGTCAACTGGTTGATATTCTCATGTAATTAAGCCTTTTTATTTTATGAAAAGATTATGATTAATTGATATTAATTACCACTTGTTATTTGGTTTAAACCAATTGGTTTCATGGAAAGTGTGAAAATAAAATTTTTTTTCTATGTGTGTTGTTTAAATGCTTACTGAGATGAAATAAAACATAATATAGAATTTCTTTCAGCTTGGGTTTCAGCACCTGTCCTTTTTAGTAAATGAACAAGTTGATTTTTCAGGATGATGTGATGATGTATAGTTTTTAAAATACAATTATTTTTTGTTTGATATAACTTTAAAAGCAACCTTTGAAATGTTTTATATTATTGTCTTTAATGATAGTTTGAAACAGGGTTTAATTATTTTATTACTTTGTAAGTAAATAAATGTATCATTCTTAATTAGAAAAAACTCACTCCATTGCTATTCTTACAAAATTTGTTTAAATTTGTACTGGGCAAGTTGAGATGAATTTCGAGGTTATTTAGTTATTATTTAACGGTATGAAAAATGTTAATAATAAATGTAGTTGGATACATATTTTTGAGAAAGGTCTACTCCAATGATATCATACATAAAAAAAATTCACGTTTGTTAAAATTATACATATAATATTTAAAATGGCACAACTAGTCTGTCTTTCACCATGAATGAAATTGTAAAGGTGAGTAATGACATTTTTCAGATAGTATATTTTTAAGGTTTTATTGTAGGTGTTATAATTTTACATCAAATTAAAAGAATAGTAAATAAGTTTCATCTTTTTATAGAAACTCATTTTAATTATGCTTTAAATATTTTGTTGCAATTTATATCTGTTTACTACTTTAGTTTAAGAATTAATTTTAATTTGAGATCTGATAGATACTGTTCTGGCAAAGTTTTTTCCTAGACAATGACTCTTAGTTAGCAGTTTTATTGTATGATTAATGCTATTTGCAAACAATCTTAAAGATGAAACAACTGCTGATCTGCTATCTTTTCAAATAAAATAGATACAAGAATAAGAAATATAAAATCCACAGAATAAAGAAGTATTGGACTAAATACCTGATTTGCTTAAGAGTAAAAAGGTTATAAGTAATGAGTTAATAAAAGTTTCTCTTATATTTCAAAAAGAGTGAAAGGCAAATTGTACGACATCACTTTTTAGAATGCAACATACTTTGTTATCTGAATTAGCCAATTGAAACAGAAAATGGGCAGATTAAAACTATTTAAATTACTTCAATATTAATAAGAATTTCAATTGCAGAATAGTTTTTCAGTGAATTTATATCAAAAATTGTCTTAAACTCCTCAAAAGAGTACCTAGAAAATGAAAACTGATGGTAAAATATGGTTGTGTTTGTTTACGTTCAAAATTCCCAATGTTCCCCCAAAATTCCCGGTTAATTCCCAAAAATCCCGCGTTTTTTCCCTCCTCCCAAAAAATGTGGGAATTTTACATCTCTAGTTAAAAGGTACAAATCGAAAAGAGGAGGTGGAGTGGTCTGCAGAGTGCGACTCAGCTTTCCGGGAGCTGAGCTGAAGACAAAACGCATTGAGAAGCCTGTGTTGTATGCCCCAGACTTCTCAAAGGAATTTATCCTCCAAACTGACGCTTCCAACCAAGGAATCGGGATAATCATGGCACAAAAAGGGCCAGATAATGTGGATCACCCAATACTATATTTAAGTCGGAAGTTTACCGACACAGAAAAAAATTTTGCGTGACAGAAGTTTTTATTGATAGGAAAATTGACGAAAATGAATGCAAAGATTTCTTTAGAAGATATACTAGGCATGTATTAAAGTAAGTACCGTTTCGATATTCCGACGCGGCAGTGCTGCGGTCGGCATTCCGCGCATGCGCGCTGTTTACCTACATCTGTTGGCAAGCCACAGGCCCCATTACTGAAGCATTCGACCGTGTTGACGTTTGTTTATGAGTAATTAAAATGACTCCGTTGATTGAGAATCCCGCCGATTGTGAAATACGATTGGTGATTCGTTTTCTTAGTGCTAAAGTGAAGTGCTAAAGTGAAGCTTAGTGCTGACGCTGAAATTCATCGTCAGATTAGTGAAGGGTACGGAGAAAACATTATGAGCGATGGAATGGTATGGAAATGGGTAAGAGTTTTTAAAGATGGCAGCACGAATGTTCATGATGAGGAACGAAGTGGGTGACCTTCTGTCATTACTGAGTATTTGGTGCAGAAAGTTGACAAAAGAGTGAAATAGAACAGACGCTTTACGATTACGTCACGATGTGATGAATTTCCTCGAATTTCATGTTCTGTATGAAATTGTGAGCGAACGCTTAAATTATCAAAAATTATGCGCACGCTGGGTACCGAAAAAGCTGACAGAGGTGCACAAAACCAAACGTTTAGGTAGTGCTTTAACTTTCCTTCAGCAGTACAGGTGATGATTTTTTAAGCCAAATTGTCACAGGCGACGAAATTTGGGTGACTTACGCTACACCTGAATCGAAGCAGCAATCCATGGAATGGCGGCATTCATCATCACCCAAGAGAGTCAAGTTCAAGCAAACAATTTCAGTTCAGAAAATCATGTGTACTGTGTTTTGAGACAGGAAGGGGTGTTGCTTGTGGATTTTTTGCCTCGTGGTCACAACAAAACCTTAAACAAATTGCGCCGTGCAATCCAAAACAAAAGGCGTGGCATGCTGAGTAGGAGGATCGTTTTGGTTCATGACAATGCCCGTCCACACACGTTTAAACGAACTCAAGATTTCATTGCATCGTTTGGCTGGGAACAATTTGATCACCCTCCGTACAGTCCCGATCTGGCGCCCAGTGATTACCATATGTTCCTGCATTTGAAGAAGCATCTGGGCGGTCTACGCCACAACGACGATGATGACGTCAAAACGACGATGTTGTAGTGGCTGTCAAGAGGGTGTTCAAGAACTGATTGCACGATACGATAAATGCCTTAATATTGGCGGAAATTATGTTAAAAAATAGATTGAAATACAGGCTTTCATATAAAAATAAAATTGCTAAGAAAATTCTACTTGTTTCGTTTTTATTTCCAATCGGTACTTACTTTAAGACATGCCTCGTATAATTCATAATTTAGACTTCAACTGTACTTTGTTACACAGAACTTGAATTTCAACAAAACCACCTAGAAACATACTCGATTACTAGAGTTCCACACTTAGGCCCCGTTCACATGAGGAGTGTCTAAGGCGCGTTTGGCGAGGCTATCAGGGTCCCGCTCTTCAAAAAACATATACCGCTCTTTTCTATCGCAAAGATAAAAACTTGAATTAGAGGAATTAAAAAAAAAACATAATTTAATGGTTTGACTTCGCTAGCTCACTACTTCCTAGATAAGAAAGCCGTCTGGCTAGTTTATGACGTCACCAGCAGTAGGGTAAAATCCTTCCGATCGCAAATTCCGAAAACCTCTGTAAACGAGTTTGCGAAAATAATGGCGGTTGTTTATATGCATGTAAATTTAATTTCGTATGGTCTGATTACGAAAAAATGAAAGTTCACTTGTGCCAAAGCAGTAGTCGTTCACAAGATTGGATATTACTTAAAGGTAAGCTATTTAAATTGTATTTTTGATATTTCGTAGATGTGAAAACTGTATAAGATTATGGAAAAAATGAATCGTTGAGCAGTTCACGAAAGAAATATTGATAAGTTTTTCCGCTTTGATTTTTAATTGTTGAGTCTTTTTTTTCTAAATTGCATTAAATAATGTTTGCTAAGGTGAATTTTGGATGGAAAATGAGTTTGTCGTTGTTGTTTGAAGTGCGATCAGCATTGTCTGCGAATGATCTAGAATGGCAAGGAGGCATCCAATGAAAAATATATTGTTCGGTGTTTTATTAGATGTCCTTTTACATAATTATGAACAGATTTTGTATTTCCATAATTCTTTTCTCTTTAGTTTAACTTCATGTTAAAATTAGATTTTGTAATCTGTAGAGGAATAAAAAAAATATTCAAGAAAGCAAAATTTAGTGAAGTTTAACTTTGATTATGCTTTAGATAAAAGCTTATCTAATCAACCGCTTGAGGAGATGTTCATAAAGTATCTACACTTGTTGCAAAAACATGGTGACATAAAAAAATTTATTTACTTCAAGTTAGCGACAGAATTGCAATTTCGGAAAGCATGTCTTGGTTTTAAATAAAGTAAATTCATTTTGATGTTTTATTATAAATATGTAATACATATTTAGCCAATAATTGTGTTTAACGTCTGTTTAGGATATTACTGTCGTTTTCAAAATTCGGACAAAATGCCTGCAGAACAATTGCAATTGCTTGGAGGTGTGTTGCAGAACGCTGAATATAATTCTGCACCTTTCATCACTCCACAACAAAGCAGACTACTGCTCTTTTAGTGATTGATGGTAGGTATGACCAACACAACGGGCTATTGACGACGGTCTGTGATCAATCCCCCAAGGGAAATATCCGAGGACAACACCACGTCACTTTGAACCACGGTCAGATGACCAGGCAACACCTGAGCTGGCACCCCACTCTCCAAACTTCCACACCCATCCAACGTGAGGACTTTCGACCACGACAGATTTAAGATTCACCAGCCACCTCTACACCATACGCTTACAAATATCCATGCACCGATCCGGATTCGAACCAGGAACCTACCGATCTAGAGGCTAACACCTTAACCACCAGACCGGTTGGTCGACGAGGATATTTGAGAGCACAGCAAATCACTTGTTGTGACGGAGATTCGAATTCGCAACCCTCCAGTCGGGTCAACGCCACGTCATTTCGAACAACGGTCAGATGAGGAGGTCAACACCTGAGCCGGGACCCTTCTCTCCAAACATCCATTCCAAGTCATGTGAGGACTAATTGAGGCCATGACAGATTGAACGTGCACCAGCCCCGTGTACTCGACGGTCTTTGTGACTTGACCGCTGCTCCTCCATTTGATTCCACTCTTGATTTAAAATCCTTCCATCTTCCTACCAGTATGAAGCTCAATCCCTTTGGCAACTTCGAAGCTGATTAATTGACCTGTTGGAGTTGGTTGATTTGGGTTTGACGTAGCAACACCCGGATGAGCTGCACCAAACACAAGACAATAAAATTCAATAGGTTGGGTTTTCAAAGTTTGGCTTGATTGTTTTGCATGGCACATACTTGGACAAGCTCTGTCAAATGCTCATTGCCATACAAATTTGCGCACCAAGAAAAAGTCGTCAAAATGCAACGAAATTTTACACATGTAAGTACTGCTTTGATATAAGTAAGTGATTAGAAAATTAAAGAAAAAGGATCATTTATTGCAGAAAAAAGTACAAATGAACGGAATTTTTAGTACTCTGTTGGACCCCCCTCTAGTGCGAATGCACGATGCGATACGAGCGGGCATTCAGGCATACAAGTTCCGAATGATGTCCTGAGACATCTCGTTCCACAGTTGCTACAAACGCGCCTCTAGTTCGACCAAACTCGTAGGGTGTCCAACTTGCCGTCCCAAATGATCCCAGATAGGCTCGATTGGTGACAAATCTGGGATCGAGCAGGCCAGGGAAGGGTGGTAATGTGACAGAGGCAATCTTGTGACATCCTTGCTGTGTGTGGCCGAGCATTGTCTTGTTGAAAAATGGCTCCTGGGAGTCCTGCCATGAGTGTCAACACATGTGGCTGAAGGATGTCATGGACCTACCGCTGGGCTGTCATTGTGCCATGGATCAATATTAGGGGTGACCGTGTATCGTAAGCAATGGCACCCCATACCATCACACCAGCTGTGGGAGCGGTGTGTCGCTGTAAAGCAAAGGCAGGATTGAGACGTTCACCACGGGGCCTCCACACACGAACACGATTGTCATCACTGCTCAAATTGAATCTGGATTTGTCGCTGAAGACGACCTGGTTCCATTCCGTTGCAGTCAAATCTCGTCGTGAAAGACACCACTCCAAACGGAGGCGTTAATATTAATAATAATTAATAAATGGTATCCAGTAATGTCTGTTTTGTTTCAAAATATACTCTTTTGTACACCAAGAAAGCGAAATAAACACGTTTTCTTCGATAGAATATTTATCGCAAATGGCGCGAAATGAGTACTTGCGTCATTTCGCAGCGGCGCCGCACGTTGAGAAGCCGGATGCGTGCACCGGGCCTTATCCAACCATTTGAGAGTACGGTTCATGATAATCAGCAGTTTAACTCTGACCCGCGGATCAACTGATTCTCGGGTTAACTCGAGACCTACTCTACTCGAGACTTATGAATATGGCCGTTAGTGGTTTACATCTTTGCCTTAATTTATTGCTGATATTTGATTCATTATATCTGGTTTGGCACAGCATGGTCAAATATGGCCGTTGTACCATAAAATTCCCAAATCAACCAACCAACAAAACGTATATGTGGACACCACGGTCATATGACGAGAATACGTTCATAAATAAATATCGTCGCAGAACACTAACGCCACCTACATTTAACTTGACAGAAATGTCTCATTTACTTACATGACTGCTTTGGCAACGGAATCCGTCCACATTGAATAACGAACGTGGCCTTACTGTACACAAACAAAATTTCAATTGACCCCAAATTAGTTTCAAAATGTATTCTTTTAAGAAAGCGCTGTTGTGCGTATTTATTTTAGTCGTCTTTTCCCCTTCTATGGAATGTTATTTTGTGAATGTGGATGCTCACGCGGAAGAATGTTTCTTCGACAAAGTCACCGCCGGTACTAAAATGGGTCTGACGTTCGAAGTTGCCGAAGGAGGGTTTCTCGATATTGATGTGAAGGTACCCAAGTTTCGTTTTCTTTATTTTTAGAGTTTGTTTGCGTTTTCCGATCTTTTTGGTAGACTTTGGGTCAAGAAGTTCACGATCCACGCACTCAACTCTTGGGAATGATATAATGATTTCCATTCCTAGATTGCTTAGTTTCTATTCTGATTTGTCCTTTTAATTGGGAAAGACATATAAAAAGTTTGGTATTTGCGCAGTCTCAAAGTCGAAGAAATGAATAGATCTTTTAAACCAAAACGTGTTTCCTTGTGTTTCAAGCATCGATGTTTCGCGATTCGACACGTTTTTAATCTTTCCCGTTTCTTGGAACATAGATCGCGTTGGACATACATATTCGATGTTTTGTGAATTAGAAATAATATGACATTCAGTTGAGTAGGATGACTATTTTTTATAACATTTTGTACCTGCTTTGGAAATGAATTGAGATTTTAAGTTGGATAGGTGGGCAGTGATAGCCCAGTTGGAATAGTAACATATAAGCAACTATAGGTGTGCGAGTTTTAAACTGAGGCTAACTAAAGACCATGTACACATGTTAAATCTGTTGTGACATCAAATGTCCATGTCACAATGTTTGGGGTTCCAGCTGCAGTGTGACATTATCATCTGACTGGTTCTAAATTTCAAGATGACCTCTGATATCTCGTCTGCAACATACAGGCAGTGCATTCCTTCCTGTGTCTCTCTCATGTGTCAATTAAGTTTAATTGTGTGTCTATTACTCGATATAGTATGTCTTATGTCTGCCGCAGCATGGCCCTCAAAACCAACTTTGGATCTTTCCCTTTGAGATAAATCTCGGTAGATAGGTATTTTAATCAATGTCTCATTGGAGCACATCGGGCTATTGACGACGTTCCAGGATCCCGCTCGAGGACAACCCTGAGTCATTTTGAACCACAGAAAAATGACGGAAGTAACTCCTAAGCTGGCACCCCACTCTCCAAACGTCCTCACCACGCGAACATGAGGCCATATTGAACGTAAACAGGTCCCCTATGTACGCGAGTCTTCGAACTCGCAGGTTGCTAATCTCACTCTTCCAATCAGGCTACCACAACCCGAGACGAATGCTAGACAGGCGGCAATAGCCCGCTGTGTTGTTCTAGTGCGACGTTAATTCAACAACCTACCTATTGAATACGGAAACAAGAAATCTTTTTCTCAAAGAATGTCTCGAGCTTGACTTGATTCTCATTTTGTTGCAGATCACAGGGCCCGATGGGAAGATCATCTACCAGGGCGAGAGGGAGTCGAATGGGAAGTACACCTTTGCTGCCCATGCGGATGGCGTCTACACTTACTGCTTTAGCAACGCCATGTCCACCATGACGCCCAAGATCGTCATGTTCTCCATGGACGTCGGAGAGGCTCCCAAGGGCCACGATGCAGAGGCAGAAGGTGACCCATCATGAGACACTTTATTTTACTCTTGACCCTGTGATTATGAAATTTCAAGTCTTTGGAATGGTGGAAATGCTTTGTTTATGTTGCACCACTGCCATCAGTGATCTTTAAGAGTGTATGGTATTGGGTTATTGTAAAAGTTATTTCTGGTTTTTGACAAAAATAGAAGAAAATTATTTCATTGACTAAAAATTACATTGAATCAGTCTTGTTAGTGCCCTTCTGTTCAATGCCTTCCTGCGTGTTGTGCCTACTATACCAAATTTTCTAAATCGGGCCCTGGTGAAGTGGATAACACTTCGATTTTGCGATGCAATGCCATCGAGTGCTGAAAAGGGGTTGAACTTTTGCATGAACACAATGCATCACTTCGGATGAAATATTTTCAACTTGATGCAAGTTGGGTAGCACATACACGGAGACAAAAAACAAAAATGTTTTTCTCTTGAAGTACTTTAAGTACCCTGCTCCAAGTGCTGCAATTTTTCAAGTGTATCTCCTTGATTATTCTAGTATTATAGATTTGTGTAATAGGTGAAAATTCAAATAAATAGTTCGGAGAAAAAGAAACGAGCTCCAAGGGTTATCCTAGTTATTTTTTTAATGTAAAAATTTCCCAAATCCTTCATCTTTTGTTAATATCAATAAATTTAAGAATCTCCACCATTACTTGAATGCCTATGTTTGAGCTAAAAAGGCAAACAATAATTTTAATCAAATTGAATCAGGTTTTTTTAATCTTTTTTAATAATGATAATCGTAATTATTATTATTATTTTTTTTTTGGTAATAATTCTAAGGAGGATATGCTGATTTAAATTGATAATGTGAATTAACTATGAGAACGAGATACAAGTTATTTTATTCAAACATGCCCAGAATTTCGCTTGTCAAGTCACCTAAAAAGTAAATGAAAATCAGTATTCGTTGCTTGGGATCATAATTACCGGACAACTATGCATTTCCCTCTTGATCAACAGGAGTCACAAACCTGTTTAAAACTTTCCATGCGACTGTAAAACGCACATGGCTGATTTTGATCTGTCCTCCATATGATGGGTGTAGATGTTCAAACTGTTCACTCAAATTTTAAACTGTGGCAACTTGTATTCTTTATTCAGATATTCTAGTTATTGATTTAGTATTGTAATCTGTTCATGAAAAAAATAAAGACGCTTACTTAGTCATAACAAGAAGCTTTTCTGCAGTATCATTAAAGCATTCCAAATTCGCACATAAATTGTTATAATTGATAATATTTATTTTGTTTAGCATGGTATGTTGGTTAATTTTTATTTAAATATTTTGCATTAATCCATAGGACTTTTTTATGCTTCTAGCTATAGATATTCTGTATTTATGGAGTTGAAATTCGTAATGTGAAAGATAATTCCCCCATTTGATAGTTGAGTCAAAATAAATTAGATTGAAGCAGAAAGTTATAATGATGAACTTTTTATTGAGATGTCAAACTTTCAGTAAATTGGCAAGTTATTACACTAATTCTATACTGTTCATAGAGAAAAACTTAATATTATTCTGTGTGGAATGTACAAACCATTTTTGTGTGTTCCTATGAAATACTTGTCAGTGCTCAGAAAATTTGAAGAATAGCAATTTTTGATATCAATTTATGTATTTTCATGTCTTGTCTCATATTTTTTTACTTTTTTTGTTATAAATAACATTTTTTTTTCACACATAAGTAACTTTTTGCTGGCTTAATAGAAATAAGTAAGAATATTTTCACTTGATGCAAATTCTTTTAATTTTATTTTTGCCCAAAACAAGTCTGTAACCAATTACTTTTTATGTACAAATAACTAAAGAAATTCTTAACATTTTATTTGTAGCTGAAAAAAATTTCTGAAATGTGTCAGATTTTTGAATATTTTTATACAAAATTTTTAAGTGTCAGTACCACAATCTCATTGATCTGTGTCCAAAATTTTCATGTCACTGACTATGGGTTGAAATCAAAGTAATCTAAAATGCTCAAGACCCAGAGGAAAACCCATTTCTTCCATTTGATACACTGTTCTATTTACTCTATCATGTGATTAACTCGAATTACGAAGGAAGGGAACTATTCTGCTGGTCCGTATTTAGAGGGTTAGTTATTTGATGGCAAGATTATCTTATTTGGTGATACTTGAGGCCCAATTCTTTTCTTGAAGCAAAATCAATATTATAGCAGCCAGCAGTAGCATCACATTATGATCGCCTCAATGTAAATATAAAAAAGGTTGGATTTTGGCGGAAAAAACAGCCGTCATTCAGAAGGGAAATTGCCCCCCCCCCTCTGAATGACGCTCAAATGGCGTACCTGCCATGGAGAAAACTAGTCTGCACAAGTTCCAATGCAAGATGAAATTACACAATATGTACTAGGTTGACATTTGACTTTCTTTAGAGGAAAAAATGAATATTTTTAATTGTGCACCACAAATTGTTTTCTCCAAGTAGAATTTCACCTCACAAAGTGACAAAAGAACCAAAAAGTGATTAAAAAAAAGAGGTGTTATAAGCCCTGTGATTTAAATCAAGTAAATTTGACTAAAAAAATTTTATTTTTCATACTCTGATTCTGAGGAGTACCTTATGTGTTGCAGCTCATCAAAACAAGCTGGAAGAAATGATAAAGGAACTGTCCACATCTTTAACATCTGTCAAACACGAGCAAGAGTACATGGCAGTTCGAGACAGAATTCACCGTGCAAGTAAGTATGGATTGTAGTAAACTCATGCTTCATTTCTTTTAAACAGACTCTCACCTTACCCCCCCCCTACTCGGTAGTCCCCACCCCCAAGTTTTCGTTTGTGTTCAATTGTCCTTGTAAACTAAACCCCTTGCCTGTGCATTGATCTGAAATTCAGCCTTAAGAAGGATTTTACTTGAAGAATGGTGTCCATTGTGCCATGAACCACTTCAATTAAGGCTCGTAATTTGTTAAGGATTGATCTGAACACGAAATGGAAGAGTGGGAAAATTGTGAGCCATGGTAACAATGGCTTCTAGGATGTATATGGACGTGAAAGGAATTCAAACCTTATGGATGTGTCCTGGGGCAGCGGTCGTCCTTAGGTTGGAAGACTGCAAATTTAAATCCAACCAGAGACTGTTGTGGGGCACATTCAATCCGTCGTGGCCTTAAATGTCGTCACGTTGGTGTGCTGTGGAAGTTTGAAGAGTGGGGCGCCATCTCTAGGCGTTGTTTTGTCCGTAGTTCAAAATGATGTGTAGTCCTAGGATCTTTCCATTGGGTTTGATTGTGGACCGTCACCAGTAGCTCGCTATGTTGCTCCAGTGCAATGTTAATTAAAATACTTACTTTACCACTAGCTAGTTCCATTTTAACAGTCAAGTTCTCGTAAACTATTGTAAATAATTTGATTTGACTCAAGTCGATAGATCGGATATATATACAAATCAATTTCAATAGATATGTAAATGTGGTCCGATTTCCATGCAAAACACCCTAATTTGATTGGTCTTAGACGAATAAATAAGCGGAGTTTATTAAAGTATACATTTCTATTAATAAACTTTCTCCATTCTTAAACCGTGTTATATCATGTATTCTGTATTTCATACCTTGTTTTTCCATATTATTGGCCCATTTATTTAACAATTACTTTTTCTTGCAGTCAACGAGAGCACCAACTCCCGAGTGGTGATGTGGGCGTTCTTCGAGGCCGTCGTTCTGGTCGCCATGACGCTCGGCCAAGTGTACTACCTGAAGAGGTTTTTCGAAGTGCGAAGAGTGGTGTGAATTCTCAAATAGCACATCTTAGACATTTTGTATAGCCCAGCCACTTTTTGTCACTCACATGAGAAAATGTGTTGCAAAAAATCCACTAAAAAAGCCTGTGCTCAATATATCTGGTAATTATAATTCCCATCAGTGCAATTTGTTCATAACATGCAACCTGTCAACTCATTAATAGGAACATCACTTTGTACAAATTTTGAAACACCCGATTCAAAGCCTGAAGCTCTGCTACAAAATTATAATTGAGTATTGTAATTCCTTTTGAGAAAGATGGTGTAGTGTTCAAATCCAAATTTGTTAGTTTTTTTTTCGTTGAATTCATTTTTTAAATGCATATGCATTAATGCTGTTTTTCCAATTTCTTTTTAATAAATGTATATACTTATTTTGGTTGCAGTTTTGTAATATATGAGCAAGGGTTTGAATAATTCAGTGTAATCTGGTTGTTTATTATCCCTTGTGTAACAAAAGACAACCCACTTGGAAACTATTTAATGCCCCCAAGCAGTGGTCGTCAAAGCGGTCGATATCGGCCCCCAGGGGTTCGATAGGAGACATTGTACTGTTAATATTTAATCGGGTTACCACCATCCCGAATGACAACTCAATTAAGAGTGAATATAGAATTCCATGGCGATTGAAGGCCAACTCATTTTGAACAACCCTAATATTAATAATTAAATAATGATTTTAGTTAAGTTAATCTTGTCAAGAGGTCACCCTTCACATTGACAACCTTACTCAATTGCATACCAAGTTAATAAGTCTTAGTTTCATATATATAAGAAAGATTGCATAATTGTTATCCAAATTAAATTTTTTGTATTTATCCCTCCTGTCCAATATGCAATGTCAAAAACCTATCCCTTGGAGGTAGCTAATATATACTGCATTATACCTAAAATATAATATAAAATTTCACATAAGCGTCTCTTGCTTGTCCTATAATTATGTGATAGTAAAATACAGGGATAGACGGTCATAAGTTTGGCGACCCCTGCCTTCGAAGAATAGCTCCATTCTTTTGATATTCATAGGTTGTCTAAATGTTAAGTATTTATTTTGCTTCTTTATTGCTATGTTTTACATGACACCTGGTAAAAATAAAGGCTAAACAAGGCAGTTGGAATGTACCGCTCGAGCATGCAGTGACTTGTTCGAGACCAGCACATGAACTGGGTCTGTTTTTGGATTTGCACGTCCCGTACGAGTCGGTCCAGGCAATCTCATGGGACAGCTCGGAATAGCAAGCTTGTCTATTCCAACTGCCTTGTATGCACAATTTGAATCCTTTTTTCCAATTGAAAGTATGTTTCTGTGTGAATCATTCTTTATAAAATTACCATCCATTGGGAATAAATCGAACACCATTTTAAAAAGATTATATTGACACTAACATGATTAGAATAATAAAATTTATTGCAAGTATAAACACAAGAGATTCCAGTTTAAGAGTACACGAGGACTACATTACGTGTTTTACAAAAATAGCTGTTTAACATGTTTCTTCAAGCATATGTTCATTATAAAAGACTAATACACTCTATTTACAAAAGTAATTTTTAAAATTTTAGTAGTAACCAAGATTACACAAATTTTTACCAAAATGTAGAGCATTAATACTGAGTTTTTATAGATAGTTTGCACAAGGTTATGATTCATTTGTTTCTATATGTGACTTCAAATTACAATTTTCCATGGTTAGTTGATTCAAAGTTTGTGTTTAATTTCCCTTGAAGAAACTGGGAAAAGTAAAGTTTATTTGGAGAAACATTTAAGGAAACAAAAAGCTCTACCACAAAAAAACAATGCACAGAATAAATTATTCATAAGTATGCAGAATGATTTCACAATTTAGCATTTTAAAATTGCCATTTTTATCTGCTCTCAATAATAAATTGATTTTTTCACTCGCTTAATCTTGGCGTAATACTGATGTTTGACATACAAAATAGTGAATGCATTCGTATATCTTGAATTGTATGGAAACTTAAAATCTGTTGAGGCTACTGTGATTAGGAAGTTTATATAAAAAAATAGTATGAATAGACTTAATTCATATACAAGGTGTCTACTGGTCCCTAAATCATAAATTTATCAGAAAAAAGTCCAAGAGCAGATGCTCATTGTTATTTCCATTCAAATTATGTGTAATTAGATAGGGAAATATTTCCCTTTCAAAGTTATACGTTAAAAGGGTGTAAGATCATCCTCCTTTCACAAAAAACTTTGGAGACAGTGTTCCTTAAGATGACCTTCTTGCAAAGCTGTACTTTTTAACAACTTTTTTGTTTAGCTAGGAAAAGGACTTGCTTTTTTCAGTCTGTTCACCAATAAAGTACAGATAAAAAAAATTACAAGATCAACAGTTTATTTAAAATTGTACAGGGGACAAGATAGAGATGGTTTTTTACTGATGCCGCTATTAATTTAGGGTGCATGAAGTGTTAAAGTAAAAAAAAAAGGGAATTCACTTGTGAAAGGAGTCTTGGTTTCCGAAGCAAACCAAATGGGATTGTGTAGCAATCACCGGGGGTTGGCGAGCGATGGGCGAAGCTCTCGCTGTGACGTCATGGACAGAATTATTAAGATAGTTGCGCTGTTGCAGGAGATTGACTTTGTGAAAGGAATGTTGGTTTGCGAAGCAATGCTTCCGGAAAAAGAACTGAAGCCTTAAAACAAAAAAGATTGAAGCAGAATTCTGAAGAATTTAAGCAAAGAGTGGCTGCAGCTGAAAAACGAATGAAAAAAAAAGAAAATCTGTAAACTGCAAAAGATGAAATTGAACAATTATAAAGAAATTATGCAAACTGAAAATAAAATAAATCCCCCATCACCACATTCGGATAATTTTTTTTACCAATTTCATTTGATGCATAACATAAAAAATTTGCATGATTAAAAACATTTCAAGTAATTCATATTTTAATAAAAATTGAAGATAAAATCAACAAGTATGATAGAGTATTTGTTTAATGTTCATCTACTTTGACATGGTTTATGGTTTGTCTGTATTTTTAACATTTTATTTAGAAAACACCTTAGTAAAACTGAAATTTGATACTAGAGTCCTCTTTTATCGAGATTAGACCGTAAGCAATAAAAAAATGTGTGATTCTAAATTATAATTGCATCTACCTGACCCACATAATCATGTAAAATCGGATCATGAATTTATTTTAGAAAATCCCTAAACGGACCTACAGAAATTTAGTAGACACCCTGATGTACAAAAAAAATTCTATTTTACAAACAGTTATAAACTCAGCAACCCCCCCCCCCATAGAAATCTCATCTTAATCAACAGATAACAATTTGAATAGATTACGCCATTGATTATAAAATTAAGTATATATGCTACAAGAAAACTAATATACACAGTTGAAGAGTAAAGAAATTGGCACAGAAGTTAACTCACATCAATGAGTATTAAATCTATTGGACACTACAAGCTCTATGTTAATGAAGCAAAACTCTTATCTTACACCAGTTATGTGCAGTAGTCCTTTTCTTTAAAATAAACCAGGAGCATGCATTCAGTTATTTTTTTTAACACAAAATGTTTCTCCAGACTCAGTAGCTAAAAGAAACTGTTTCCAAGGAGGTAAACAGGCTTAAGCATCTGTTCCAAATCTTTGTTTTGAGAAACAACATTGTCCTGCTCTTCACTTGCTTTTTCTAAGCAAGTATTTGTAGTCAGTTCAGCACAAGACAAAAAGGTTGCTGCTGTATTTAGCCTTTCACTTATGAATCTCTATAAATAGCAGTTTTAGTTTCATTTTTGTTTGTTTGATTTAAACAATGAAAGTATTTCAAAGCGGAATTAACTTATTTATTTTAAATAAATCGAGTCAACATGACAAGGCGATGGTTTTGTTGCAAGTACATTCATTTCCAATCTGCATTCAAAGACCAGCAACAATTGTTCGTTTCACAATTTGAACCAAAATTTTGTATGGAATACATTACATAAATAATTAGAAACTTGCCCATTCAATCTCGGCTCTTCAGACTGGGACAGAAGATTGGAAATTGTTACGTCACTTTAATCACGTTAATGAAATGTTTATTCTTAAAAAATATATATATTGCATTAAATAACAAAGGTTTATAATCATGTCTGCCCCCAATAACTTCAAGCTCTTGATATTAACAAACTCAGCAATGAAAACAACACTCTAAATTCAATCGACATACATCGAGAAATTTGTGAAATGAAATGTTCCCCTCACAGGCAGGGCTTGCCAAAGAAATTATTGGAATCATCCAAATAGAAGAAAACCCATTAAGTCTTGAAATACAATCTTAAAACATAAGTAGAGTTTCCTATTAATTTGTAAAATTTCTCGCCTAAACGGAGACTATCATTTTGACGTAGAATACGTCGTACCTTTTGAAATCTGACTACCACGCTTCATTTTTTAGTGTCACAAAAAAACGGGAAACATTTAATAACGTGTCTGGACATCCAACGTCGCTTACATAATTCAGTCTAGCTCCAGCCTCCTCTGCACGATGTTTGAGGTATCATTTGTTTCCTTTCTTTGTGCTTTATACATAATAATAAAAATATTCAAAACTTGCTTAGATATTGCAACAATTTCAAAACGTCCAAATATATGCACACTAAACACCGAAAAAATTATAGACAACGTCAACAGGATGGGGAATTCAAAAGATCCCAACACGCGATGCTGAGTATCGATGGGCTCGAAAGTATGGGCGTCGCACCTTCAATGGGAACAAATGCGTGATGCATGTGAACACTGCTCAGTTCAACGCAAATAGCATATCTAACAACATGAACATTTTATAATCGAATGATGTTCAATACAAAAGAGGTCAATAATGAGCCACGATCTTTGACATCAATTGTGATACATGTGCGGAGCAATGAACATTTGATATGTGAAATTAAAACAGTGGAGTACTGATTTCTTTCACTCTCAATTGACCATGTGGCCCCACTGACATATTCTACGCTTTAAACCCAGCGGCCGTGGCCCGAAACAGCCTGGTCCGTTTTTTTAATGCAATATTTCATAAATTAAATACACCAATTCTTGTTTCAATTGCCTAGGGTTTTCATTCCATGGTTCCAGCACCATTAAGCTCTCAATTCAGTGTTCCTAATATTTAAATAGAAAATTCACCTTAAGAGGGTCCAGAGTTTCAGCCAAAATAAAAATTGAAGATAATACAAAAATCACATCTATCCTGTTTTCATAAACAGTCATGTATTGCAAAGTGGGGTGGGAAAATGTTGAGATTAAAACCACCCTATGTTCTCTGTCTTAAAATTGAAATAGAAGTGTAAAAACGAGTGGATATTTACAAAACAATTGGTTCATGAGCTGGAATTGTTTACCTTGGCCGAGGGCTCAATTTCAAAGGTAGAAATAAGATAAGTGAAAACATACAGCACTTTCAAAACAATAGAAAAGCAAACTTTTAACCTCCCCTTTTCTGTTATGTCAAAACAGCATCAAATGTATGCAATGATGCAGATTAATATTAAATTGAGATACAAATTATATACAGTAACCACTCAATATATTTACACCATTTCTCATAATTCTGTGCACGCAAAAGAAACATTGGTTCAATTTAAGGCTACATGGCACAGATTGCACACAAGAAACTACAAGTGCTAGGCTCGAGTCTCGCAGACCAAAGTTTTAAAAATATCATTGTTATTTTAGCTAATCTACATAATTACATTTATCCTGCAATATTGAATGGCCTCGGACGAGTATCGACAATCTCATTTTCGAACGCGAATGTAGTAAAATGAGATATCACCATGCGAATCTGCAAAATTGATGTTTCTACGAAATGGCCTTCAAAGTTTTGATGCTTCAGTTGACAACTTGAATCAAAATCAGGTGATACTTGTTTTTCGTGAAAATCAGCATTTCCACTCAGAATCGAGATTTGTGGCGTTGTCATAGTACAAAAAACATGAAGGGGTGACTCCAATAATGCAATGAGGGGGAAATGCCTTTGGTGTGGTGGTTACAATGTGCTTATTAAAACCAAAACCTTAAAAAAAAATGAAACTGGGGGGAGAGCTGTGATTGAACAAACAATTGTAATTGTTAGTACTTCAGAATGAGAAGTCCAGCATAATTCTAAGGACAATCGTGAAACGAATCGACCGTAACAACAGGGTCAATTTTTAGGAAATGAAGTTAGACCTAGTCCTGAAACACACACACAACCGTGATCAGTTGCAAAGCTCCTAATTTGAATTGGTGGGTCTTTGCTACAGCACCTGGATATCCCCGCAGCAGTGCTTGCAGAAGCTGATCGATGTGTGCTTCATGGGGCACTCGTGGGCTTTGTTGGGATCGGTCCCCATCGACAGGTTGGGGTTTTTCAAAGCACCATTCTGTTCGAAGCTCTGTAAGATCTGAAAAATCACATTTTGATATAGAAATTGGCTGACTTGTACACCGACAAATGCCGAAAGTGCAGTCGCAGAAGAACTTAACCACCCCTCTTCATACAAGAAATTTTAAAGATGGTATTTGACAGAAACTAAAAAAAATTCAACTGCACAAGAGGCCGTCTTTATGTAAATCTGAGCTCCGACTTCATAGTTTCCAATCGAAACCTCTTATTTTGACACACAATTTCAAATCAATACCAAACTTTTTCACACATCAAACTTCATGTCATTAGATCTTACAGTTTCGAAGTTATGAGTACAGAAAGATTGGAGCTCCTAATGTTAAATCAGTTTCTTACTTTTATGTATATCTTCTTAAATGATATTTCTATAGCGTTGACATTTTGTACCATGTTACTGTTAAAGAACCTAAACAAAATCCATCTAAATAATTTATTTAAAAAATAGTTTTTAATATGCAATAATTATTAAATTAATGTTTAGGAATTGGAACCTAATTTTATTTTGATGGGAATTGATTCAGAAGTATGTCTAATAATGCAATACCAAATTTCAGTTTCGTCCGCACTACATTCAATTTTCCTTATTGCAATTTAAGGGGCAACCAAAACTTTAAAAAAATGTCTCAACAGACCTGGGATAATTATTTTTGGATCGTTTGCACTTGTATAATAGATATAATAATGTAATTCTTGAATCATTTTCATGCTCTGACAAATACATTTGAAATAGGATTCAAACAATAGGAGCGATAACTACACTTGATCTTGATATATGAATAGCGATTTTCGATGTGGAGATAATCCCTGAAATTGACAACTTTAGCAAAACTATCTGTATATCCGGAGATATTAAAAGTCATGATATTTCATATTCAAATTAGTTTAACGATGCAGTATTTGATTAAGGCATCAAAACATGGCGGTTCCACTGGAAATTTTGTTTGTGCAAAATTTTAAATGAAGACATTCCCCTTATGCAATTCTTGTTTCCCATTTCAATTTGTTGAGGATGTTATTCCCTATTGAATGACATCCTTGAATTTGCTCTACTATGAAAAGTGCTCAAGATAAAGGGGGTTGTTCTCTTGCGGCCGTACATCCAGAAAGAAACACAATACCTGATGGACTAGGTTTTCCGCTCGCGTGAATTGCCGAACGTACTTGAATCCAGCATCGGAGAGGTTGTTGCAGTACAGTCTCCCAAGGAGTCTTTCTTGGATGTTGCTGGACAGGCCGTTCAGGTCCATGGCTGCTCTCAAGATGTTGACATACTGGACACTTTTGGGGGGTGAGTCTTTG
Organism: Metellina segmentata; assembly: GCA_947359465.1. NCBI lineage: Eukaryota > Metazoa > Arthropoda > Arachnida > Araneae > Tetragnathidae > Metellina > Metellina segmentata. The sequence continues at coordinate 137,360,128 of OX375874.1, read as the reverse complement.
GTGTCAAATGCAGCTAAGGTGTTCTCCAAGATTCTGTAGGGGACCAGTACTTTTACAAGATATTCATTTCACAGGTATCCATGCCATTAAAATCTTTAACAAATTTATGCAGTGTTCCTACAGTAGGAGGATTTGGCTGCATTGATTACTTTTAGTTGCCCCCATCGTATATGAAGTATTAAAAGTCAGCCCCTTAAAATAAATATATTTACACTGATTCGTAAGCAGAAATTCAAGCAATTAGATCCTATGATCATATTAGACTCATTATGATCCTACTTTGAAGAAATAGCCCTTCTAATATTAAATTTCAAAATAAATTTTCTATGGATCCCATCCTGTTGGCATTCCTGGTAAAGGTGAAAATTCACGGTCACCACGTGGAAAATGAATGTTTGAAAGTGGAGACTGAAAAATTTGCTAGTCGCCACACTTTCTTAAAAATATTAGATTACATGGTGAAACCTGTTACATGGTGGTAGTTTTTTTCTGAGGACCATAAAAAATGAGAGAAAAAAGCATGGGAACATAAACATGGAAAATAGTATTTGGAATTTAGGGGAAAGAACGCAGATGCTTGGAGCGAGCAAACGCAAAGCAATCTAAGGAAAGTAGGCTGAAGATTAGTACTTGTGTGTGACCTGGGGTATTTCCGTTGTGCTGGGTATTTCGTGAGGTGAGAAAATCTATTTTTGATACATATATAATGTGTGTGTGTATGTATTCTACAAAATATGTGAGCGCTCCTAAGTGGCCACTGAATGGAACTAGGAATGTGACATCAACAGCAAAACATCAATGTTCAAAATTAAAACATCGATGTTGATAATACATAGCCCAAAAACCATCGATGTTTTTAATCATCAGTGTATTTCAGCTTTTTTCTCTCCATTTCTTAAAACTGGTTTAGTAATCTTAAACATTATTGTTCGCCAGGAGGGGGAGATTTGTCATTTGCCGTGTTTATTAATTTATAACTAAGACTTTTTTTAACTGTCAAAACAATGTCAAAAAAATTAATAAGAACAATTAACAAATTTTTTTTTTCAAATTGAATAATATAAAAGAAAACAATAGTTACAACAGTTTGACATTGGTACTACTAACCATAATTATAAGTAGGTAGGTGCATAACAATAATTATTGTTAGTTATTATTAATTATTTACCAACTTATGGGGGGGGGGGAAACACAACTAACTTATTTTTTATTTACTGTAAATAAAAAAATATTAGGGTCTATAACTATTATATGCCCTCAAACTTGTTATTTACAGTTTGTAAAAAAATAAGTTTGTTTACTTTCTCCACCTTAAGCCGACTTCTCTTTTCACTAACTATCCCACCAGTTAGTGGAAAAACTCTTTCTGATAAGACAGATGTTGTCTTCACTGACAAATACTTAGTTGCACGATTATTTTTCTTAATTTTTACTATGGTGCTTTTTTTCATACAAAATAAAATATTGATGTTAAACAAACAGTGGCTCCAATAAATCGATGGTAAATACAGCAATGTTTTTATTAAACATCGATGTTTTGAAAACATCAATGTCACGTCCCTACTTTTCAGACCCTTCACCCCTGGTCACTTTGGTCTAAAAGTATGTTCCATTTACTGATTATAAAAATTATGCAACTTGGTTATTTTTATAATGGTACTTTTTTAATTTAAAAATAAAACATTGACAAGTATAGACATCGATGTTAAAAAAAACATCGGCTCCAATACATCGATGTCGCATCCCTAAATGGAACAAGTTCAATAGCCACTAGCAAAAGATGGAGCCAATAATCAACCTGGCTCAAGAGAAAGTATTGTCCCACTCTTGGAGGATGACCCCTGTCTGTGGTTAAAAAACAACTGTGCATGTCATCTCCACACTCAGTCCAACAACAGGAGAGTTCCCTTTCTCCCATCTGGCCATTGGATGCTGTTCTTGGATGGCCACAAATCCTTTCCCACCAAAGTGCAGCACACATCCTGGATTGCATTGGAGCCATAGATGATGACATCCAGGAGTGCATTGGAGTCATAGATGAGGACATCTGCCATTGCCCCCAAACGTTTTCTTTACACTTGGATAAGACTACATGCCTCCGTTGAATTTTTGGTTTGCAAAAGAGTCTAATGCACAAAATTACTTTTTATCAAAGTATTTGGATCCCCTGGTGATAACAGAGCACAGGAGAAAACTTAACGGAACTGATCGAAATATTTGGATCATCAAAATGTACATGAAAAGGATTTTAGTTAAAAAAAATTTTTTTGGCAATGTTCTACCATCTGTTTATTTCATGACCGTAGAATCACCCTGTATATTTATTAAACAAACAAGAAATAAAAAAAATTTCCCAGATGTGGTTCCATAACTTATTTTAATTACTCGTAGAATAGGTTTCAAGTTTCTATAATATTTAGTAAGAAAATTGTGAGGCATTTAGATAGCATAGTTCTAATAAAATTTCATTTCAATTTTCCCAAAGGGATTTTAAATGGGTTTTACTACTAAGTTAGAAAATTTAAATAATTCTCCAGAATTATATAGTATTCAGAATTGAATTGAAAAACTTCGAAAATAAGTTCATTTTAAGGAACTGTAAGCAAACCTTGTAATAAGATTAGGGAGCCAATTTGAAGAGAAATCTTGTTTGGCAATATTCTTGGAATTATTTCCTAGCATAATTCTTCAAGCCATTGAAAAACTGTTGTTTAATTTCGTCTTTTAAGGCTACATTTCACATCGATTACAAAAGATGAAAAAGCTAGCTAACCTACAGGAGCTCTTGATTTTCAGGACATTTGACCCTGAAGTAACACTGATTTAGGCAAAACAAAATCTGCACTGTTCTTGTAAAAACTAAGGCCTTTTTAAATTTTTAACAGACTTTTGGGAAAGTAGATAGGTAAGTTTTTAATTAGTGTCTCACTGAAACAAAACAATGGTGATGGTGTGGGAAGGGAAAGATCCCATGTGATTTTGAACCAGTCAGATGATGAGGCCATCAAACTTCCACCACCAAGCCCAAGTGAGGTTATTTGAGGCTATGATATATTTAACATAGGACCAGCCGCCTTTGCACTTGATGGTATTCATTTTATTATGACATGACTCATTTCATTTTATTATTGGATTATATATCTAATTTTTTATCTTGAGTTTGGCATAATATGTCCCAAGACGACTCAATGCCACAAAATCACATCCAATCCATACCACACCAACGTGAGGACATTTGAGGTCATGACAGATTTAACGTGCATCATCCCCCTTTGTACATTTGGTTGGATTCGAACTCGCAACTTTTCTGCAGCAATTTCGTCCTTCTTATAAATGATGTAGTTCTCGGAAGGTTTCACAGAAATATCAAAAGGAGACAACAGGCCCCTGTTGGAATTCCTGTTTTCTATTAACACGATTCATTACCTGTGGGTAGCACAGAGCTGTTCAAAGAGAAGGTCGTGTTCTTCCAGCAAAGCGTCGATGCCTCGGAACGATTCCCGCAATCGACAGGACAGGGAGGCTTTCCACTGGGCCAACTCTTTCACCATCAAACTGCAAAGGAAATGTGCACTATTCACAACCCTGAATTTACTCAGTCACAGAAAATATACCATGTATAACGTTTATATGATGGCTGTTCAATAAAGAATGATCATAAATTAATAAAAAATAATTTCCTGTACTAATCCTCCAAATTTCCATGGTATTTTAAAAAATACTTTGGATTAGGGGAATTAATTTTGATTTAACATGGAAGACACCAAAAGATAGTTTTTAAATCTTAAAATAACTTTTGCATTGAGATCCAAGTAACAATAAATTTCCAAATTTTGCTCATTGGTTTATAAGTATCGAATTAACTACTATAGAATCGGTACTATCCTGAAAAGTTGCCTCTAGTATATAACCTAAAAAATCAGTTTGAATTTTATGGTGGAAACGGACAATTTTTCTTAATTCACAAAGGATGTGTTGATTTGTCTACCACCACTCCCAACTGTTTCATACTGTGAGATACACTCACATACATAATGTCAATCACATTTGCAATCAGCCATTCTGAATGCAATGGATTTTCCTAACATTTAGAGGATAAAAAAAGGACTCATGATCGAACCCTAATGCATACAACTAAATGGCCTATAAAAATAAACTCAATTAAGATTCAAAAGTCATACTTAATATTAAACTATTATAAAACCAAACCATTAGTTATAAAAAACCATCTATATATATAATACGCTTATGCGTGGCGCAAAATTGGCCTGTATTTCTCTCCCGGTTGTGGCAACGGGTTTGTCCTTTACGAATGTAAATAAATATTGATATCCCTTATTTACCCCCCCTAGTTGGTTTTATTTCCCAACGGGAAGCGCATCGCGTTCACGCTTGATCAATCTTCCGATAATTGTGAGAGGTTTTTGATGGAAAAATTAGCTCTTTGCGTCAAATTCAATATAATTTTTGAAGAAGAGAGCAGCGAACTAGGGAATCGTTTGATGAAAGAATTCAAAGAATTACCGCTAGAAATACTGCGGCCAGAGCACGCGATGGAGCAACATTTAAGTAATAGAACCGATTCCCAAGTGGAAAAGAGTGTTTCAGAACACGACTGTGGATTCATGACAGAAATATGCTCATTTTGTGGAGCTTTTTATTGGCCTGATGAATTGAACTCTTCAAAAAAATTCACAAAATGCTGCCAAACAACTGTCTAATGATATAGATTTTGAAACAGTGACGCCTGAAGAGCTCAAAAATCGTGCCATTCTCACTGTAACAAATGATTCATTAATGCAAATCAATAATCATGTACTGCAGTGTATGCCAGAAAATGAAGTAATTTATGAGAGTATTGTTACAATAGTTAGTGAAGATCCACGAGGTCAACTTACATATTCAGAGGAATTTTTGAATAGCATTACACCAACTGGAATGCCACCTCATAAACTTAAATTAAAAACAGGTGTTATTATAATGTTACTCAGAAATTTAGCACATTCAAAAGGTTTGTGCAATGGAACTACACTTATCGTGGTAAATTTGCAGAAAAATACTATTGAAGCAAAAAAAATAAGTAACGAAAATAATGAATTTTACCTGATACCTCGAATACCTCTTATTCCATCTGATAGTAATATGCCTTTTAAATTCAAGTGTAAACAATTTCCTGTTAGGTTAGCGTTTTCAATGACCATTAATAAAGCTCAGGGCCAAAGTTCTGACAAAATATGCTTAGATTTGAGCAAACCAGTTTTTACTCATGGCCAATTGTACGTAGGTCTTTCTAGTAATCTTTCGAATCTGTTACTGTTGTATCTGCGAGTTCTCAAATACACAACTGTGTGTGCAGGGAGGTTTTTTATGTGAATGAATATACCCCAGAATTTGTTATCATAGTAAATTCAGTCATTCATATATCCCAGAAATCTATTTGTCAGTGTAAATACTCACCCACACTGTTACTAAAAGTGAATTTAGAACACAGTAGTCCCAAGAGTTCCCTCAGAACATTAGCTGTATGGTTCAGCAATACATAAAAAGGGTCTTCGAATAAACTGTTTTGCACCGTGTAAATACTCAACTATCATATCCCCCAGAATTTGTTATTATTGTAAATACATTCAGTTATATATTGTCCCAAAAATGTATTTATCAGTGTAAATACTCACCCATACTGTTCCTCAAAGTGAATTTAGTACATAGTAGTCCACAGAAATCCTCTTTCTCGCTGCTCTCTCAGACCTGTAGCTGTATCGTTCAACAATACATAATCAGATCAATTTTCAGGTCTATGTAGACTAAATAGATCCCCTTTTAAGCTAGACTAAAGAATTGTAGTGTCCTATGGGCGAGCAAAGCGATCCGGAGGGAACTGCTTGCAGTTCCGGGGGTTGGCGAGCGTTAGCGAGCAGGGGGCGTTAGCCCTCTAGTTAGTTATAAATTAAGAACATTCAAAAATATATCCATAAATTTAAAAAAATTCTAACAAATCTATGCTATTATAAAAGGAAATGTTTGTTTGTTTTCTGCCCACAAAGTCCTGATGAATGGATCTATGGCACTTACAGTAATGGGATTTGGCACACAGAAAGTCCAAAATTTTTTGCAATTTTTGGGTCACGGCGAATTTTAAAATTCAATCTAGAATATTTAAAAAGGAATTTAATGAAATTTAATTATTATAGTTTTCTTTGGAATGGGAACAGCATAAAAGATCATAGATTCAAAACTTTTTTTTTTCCATTTGCATTTTGCACGGAGCAATGATTTTCCAGCAGACGATAAAAGACAACTTTTAACTGGAGTTATATAGTTCTTTTTTATATCTCCTAGACCGTTAAAGATAGAGTAAAAATTTCAAGAGATTAGAAATCTGCGGAAAATTTCATTTTAGAACAATACCTAAAAATATCATTTTTTGTAAATAAATAAAATTTTAAAATTGAATACCTTTCATATTTTTGTAAGAGAATGTGACGTTTCCGTCAACATTCACGTTTCAAAAGTAAAAAGATTACATTTCCTGCTCTCTTATGATTTCAGCGAAGGAAAGCAAATATATATATATATATATATAAAACATTTTGGCCATTACAACCATTGTTTAGTTCTTTTTTATTATAAAATCAGGATCGTTAAAGAAGGATTAAAAATTTCAATGGATTTGAAATCTGCGGAAAATTTGACAACCATATAGATAACTTATACATTTGATTTTCTTTTAATAAATAATTTTTCAATTAAATATTTATATTGTCGCGAGAGATTGTGACGTCATGTTGAATTACCAACATCAATGACAACTTTGTTATGGCTGTCATCCAATACGCTACAAATTCCCATTTGGTTTGCGAGGCAAACCCACAAAAGAAACTGGCCGGGCTAACCACAAAGTGGCTAGTTACTAATAAGATAAGGTATTATCATTAGCGTCGTGCTGGAGCAACACGAGGGGCTATCAGCGATGGTCCTGGATAGAACTTGAAGGAAAAGGCACCACCATATCATTTTTTACCACTGTCAAGGACAAAGTCACACCTCACCCTAACTTCCCACACCATGCCAATGTAAGGACATTAGAGGCAACAACAGATTTAAAGTGCACCAGCCCCCTTGCTAATCTGTCACTTCCATACGGGCTACCATGGACCCAGTTAATAAAAGGACTAAAGAAGCATATGGCATTACAAGATCTTTGACAGTCATCAAATTACTTTTGTCAAACGAACGACATTTTACAAACGTCTAAACGGGCTTCTGCAGCACCTGCTATTATGTGGGAATTAAAAAAAAAAAAAAAAAAGAAGCAAAGTGGGCAAAAGCATTTGTTCTGGAAATACCTGCTCGCCTTGAACTTGCTCTCCCAGACATCGCTCTGGATGGCGAGCTTCTCCGTCTCCTCCCTGGCCTCCTCGAGCTCCTCAGAAAGGCGGAGGAGTTCCTTCCCCAGGTGAGCCTTGTCCTCTGTCATGAATTGCACCTTCAGCTGCACGTCCTCACCCAGCGCTGCCACCAGCATCTTCTTCAAGTCCCCGTTCACCTGAAAAACTTGCATTTTCAACTTGCATCGTAAACACAATTCTGCTCATCGTATGCAATCCGGAATACGAGCCGAGCGACGGAAGTTATCTATAATAAATCTTTAAAAACATACCAAATAATAATTTATATATTTTTAATTAAAAAGACAGAAAACTGGAATAAGTACAAAATAATTGATACTTTTCCACTATAGCCATACCAATAAACTTTTTGCTAATATTTGGGCGCTATTTGTTTCCATACCAACTTTTGAGTTTTTGTCATTTTACCTTATTCCTTCACGAGTATTAATGCTTCGCGAATTTCATGATCTGGGATTTGCTGAGATACGAAAGAGCAGCAAAACCATTTCTTCAAGAAATTAATATTCTCCAGCCGAGAATATTAAGAGATTTGCCTCGCCGAAACAGTCACATAGCCTTCGTTCGTGCCAGGTAGAAAAAGGTGTTTGAACTAAAACCTGGTTTACTGGATCACTCGCTACTACTGTACGATTCATTTATGGTGTCGAGGGTGTACCAGAAAAAAACAGAAATGAGCGGTGTGGCTGTATCGGAAAAGTACCCAAAGAATTCTTTTGTGAGGATAGGTATTTGGTGTAATTAACATCGTACTGGAGCAACACACTGGGCGATGGTCCAGGATCGATCCCACGAGGGAAATATCCGAAGCCAACGCCGTGCAATATTGAACAACGGTCAGGTGACGAGAAAACTTCTGAACTGGCACCCCACTTTCCACACCATACCAACGTGAGAACATTTGAGGGAATGCCAGATTTAAAGTGCACCAGCCTTGTCTATGCACTTTAATCAGATAGAAAACCGAAGAGTTTTCAAAAATCTGAGGGGATGAAGATTGGACCTTTTTGTGTGGTTTGAGGTGGAATCATGCGAGTAAAACACGCTATGGCAGAGAAAAGCAAAATTATTTTCGGCCCGTAAGAGGAGTGAGAGTGAATTACCTCTGTCTGCACATGGTACTGTGACAGGAGTTCTTTGTTCTCTTTCTCCAAGGCGCCAATCCTGTCCTCCAGGGCGGCGAGCTTCTTCTCGCAGTCGGGGCTGCACGTGCTGGGCTCGGAGTATCGCTTGATGATGCTCTCCGCAAGAGAGTTCACGCGTTGCGAGTCTGCGATGCACTGCGCCATGGCCCTCTGCTCCTGAGACTTGGGGACGATGGGCGACACGGCTGCCTTGTACGGCTCGTACGGCACAAACTTTGGCTCCCGCGGCTTCCCGTGGGACGGGACAAAGTAGCTGCTTTTGGATGCGTGCACAGCACTCCAGTTCTTTGCAGCATCTGACTCGGAAGAAGGAATGTTTTCCATGCCATCCCCTTCGGACCGTCCGAGGACGGCAATGCGGGTTTTGCCTGAAAAATGTTTCGATTGAGTTGTGAAAAGAGACGGTCACAAACGAAATAGAGGAGCATACCAGGGTTCCCACTCTTCAAACATAAGATAAATTACGGCTTTACGTATCTTACATCGTATACGCGAAGAAAAGTCCAAAATTATTTGCACCTTCGGTGTAACACATCCTTAGGTTTGTCACACAGCTTTCCGTGCACGAGTATGTGGAGTTGGTACAACTGTGCTCATGTTACCCAAGTTTGTCCTGGATAGCACCATTTTTCTTACTTCTGCTTCACTGCACTGTCAACACATCTGCTCCGCTAGCATTGTGCACCAAAAAAGAGCAGTGATTCCTTTAGTATGGTCGGAAGGTGTGCCAGTGGCTGAAATGCATCGGAGGTTCACCACTTAATACAGGGACAGTGCTGTACCATGTTTGAGTGGATCGATAAGCTTAAAAGAGGACAGACAAGCTCGATGCTCGAAGAAGGAGCACAATACCAGTCAACCTCCACCACTGACTAGAAGATTTGGCGAGCTCGAGAAATGGTACCGGTGAGTTACTGTCACGTATTCTTTGCAGATAAGAAGGACAAAGAGAGGAAGGGTGCACGAGTGGTCGGCTGACCTACTGAAAATGTTCTGGGACGGAATACGCAGGCTTGTGGACCACTGGACCGAGTGTATTGAAAAGCAAGGAGATCAGAAGTATGATGAATTTTTTCAACCCCTACATTATGTAAATAGATTTAAAAAAAAATAAAGTGTGGATTATGTTTGACTTTTCAACATAGTGTGCAATACCAGTAACTGGTGAATAAATTTTAACACATGCTAATTTTGGGTCTCACAGACATAGTTGTAACATAAGTCATTAGCTAATCTGTAAATTCTTCTTCCTCTTGGTTGCTCAAGATACTTGTCCTTGGGAAAGTATTGTTGATATCGTTTTTTGAAAATGGGTATGTTAAAAATTATTTTGTAGAAAAAATTAGGCTTTAAAATTTTTTTAAAGAATTTTCAACAAATATTAAGCTTTTTAGGGGCTTTTTAAAAATTGAAATGAAAAATCAGGCCGTAGAACCCTACATGCGTCGACCCCGAAAATGTCTACGACAGGTTGACATAAAGGTTGGAATCAATGAGAATTATTGAGTTCAGTAGAGCAAATTTGTGTCAAGTACTCAATGTGTAACTTGCACATTTCTAGAAATGTGCTCCCCTTCCTTAATTTGATTTAAAAGAGCTATAAAATGATTCAAATTTTTAACAAACAGTACAGTTTTGGTATAGACATATTTTTGTGACACCACTTATGGCACCTTTCTTGGAGCTCTTTTAATGTTGGCAATTAAGAAATTCTTGGATAAAGTTATTCTACATTACAGAAAGAGTTTGAAAAACACAGCTTATTAACAATATTTTTTAAATTTCAAAACAATTTTCAGAAATGGAAAATAGCAAGAATGATTCTTATTAGAATGATAGTAAGCCTGAAATCACAAATTGAACATTTTAAATCTTCAAATTTACATGGTATTGGTATTTTAACATTGTACTATAGCAATATAATGGGCTATTGACAATGGTCTGTGATCAATCTTAAAGGGAAAGACTGAGGACAACACCACGTAATTTTGAATCATCCAAATTTACATGTAATGGAAAATAAGAATAAAAAGAACTTATGAAATCAAAGGACAATTTAATGGAAATGAAAAGATCAATCTAAAATAATCAAAATGAAAATTTTAACTTCCTGCATACCGAAGTTGCGAAAAAAAGTAGGAATAATTAGAATAAAGATGTATTGCTCTTACTCGCTACAAAAAGTGTGCCAAAAGCGTTGCCACGAAAGTATGCACATATCAAAGCTGTACCAAACACAAAACCTTTCACATTTCTGTACCTTCTATATATTTGAGGGCCAGTGTAAACAAAGGAATAGTTTGAGGAAGAGCATCTATCATGGGGTTTGGGTATCATTGTATTGTTTTTTATACTTCTTTTACTCATTTCATCAATAAAAATTATTCAGTCATGTAATTTACCATGTCTTTTTTTTTAGGAGGTATGGTTATTCCTCCTGAGAACTGAGTAAGTTCTTTATTTTGGGGGAGGTATAGGTTATTCCAGCTGAAAGCAAATTAAGTTTCATAGAAAGTAAGCATGTTCTATTATTTAAATCAAGCAACAAACAAACTGATATTTTTGACAAGCCTTCACCTCAAAATGGTTCTTTTCCTCCAGAAAAATTCAAAGTTTTACAGGAAATTTTTAAAACCTCGATTCGAAGTACCAATATGAAAAACACCTAAGTTGTTGCTTTCGAAAACCATTAATACTTAAAAAAATATTAATGTTTTCTTTTGCAATGCAGTCTGTCAAAAACGAACAAAAATTCCCTCTTTTGTTTTGAGGAAGTGTATTTGTTTTTTAAACCTAACAAGAATTTTATTCAAAATAGAGCAAGATCTAAATTTCTGGAATAATGATAAAAGTCTTATACCTGAATTTTTCATTGAACAAGAAAGTTTGGGGAATATGATAAGATGGCTTTATCTTTTGACGATTGTCATCACGAGTTCGATGCCATGATTGAAAGAATTAGAGGTTGTGTGTTATCTAAAATGAACTCTAAACGCAATTAGACGCAGAGAACATAAGTAATTGAATCAAAAATAAGTTATGCTTGTGTGTCTGTCTCGTGCTAGTTTCCGTATGATCTGTTCTCTTAACAGTTACAGTTTAAAGAACTGTGTTTTTTTCCCACTAACAGTTGGTGACAACCTCGTCAATAACTGTTGTCGGTAGGTAGACATTGTAATTAACATCACACTGAACAAACACAATAGAAAGACGATCCGAGATCAATTCAAAGGAGAAGATCCAACGATAACATCACGTAATTTTGAACCACAGTTTGACGACGAGGTAAGCTGGCACGAGGGCACCCACTCTCCAAACTTTAACACACCCATTTGTACACAACGGTCTTTGGTTGGATTAGAACTCACAGACTCCAAAATAACAGTTGTCATGAGATGTTTCCAAGACTTTTAGTCAGTACAATTTACAAACTGTTCAAATCAAAAAGCAGTTAATCAAAATTGAGAATAACAGTTAATACTTGGGATAATAACTGTTTTTTCTATTTCACGTCATAAATTGGAAAAAACTGTTGTTTGATTTATTTCAAGAAAAAAAACTTTCTAAAATATTTCTTCAAAATTAGTCGAGTAAATTATTCCAAGAAAGCCAAATGATGGAGTTTTTCGAACGATTTGGTAAAGAAAAATAAAGCTTATATAAAATGGTGTAAAGGAATCCCTTCGAATGACGCAAAATCCTCTATTCCCCTTACTCGAGGTATGAATGGTATGATGAAAGTTCCCGTGTTAATTCAAAACAAGAAATTTTGTTCCACGCATTTTGTTTTAAATTACGAATTTATAACTATTGATTTTATGTGTCAATTTGATTCACAAATAAAGTTTCAAATTGTAAACTGATTGGTTTTCAAAGTAAGTCTGTTGTAAACTGTCTTATTAGTCCGAAAAGTAAGTTTGATAAATATTTTCCCCTGTCGTATCGTGATGCTTACATACATTGTCCTTGCGAAACCATTTGGTTTTTTTTATTGGTGAGAGGTGTTTGGTCTCGAATCTTATTTCGTCTTGTTCTTATATTCCGTCTTGTTCTTATATTGACTTATAGATGGACATCTTCAAAAGCTCAAATTTTTGTAGAGGTAAAAATTTCAAAATTCTGTAAAAAATTCATTTTTTTCGTGAATTTTTCTCAGATTTTATTCAACTATAGTATGAGTAATTTTTAGAAAAGGAAAATATTTTAGAGCTTGTGTCATTTTAACATGTTTCTGTACAAAAAAAAATATAAGAACCAAATTTGGCCTGTTTTGCAGTCCACAAGATAATTCAAAAACTAATTTACCTGAAACCAAGAAACACACCTATTAAACATATTACCTATAAAGCGAAGTATTAAAATCTTAGCTTAAAGTGCACCGAGGAGGTACAATTTAGATATTTCTAAGTCCATAAATAAAGTGTTGGGTTAGAAGAGTGAGTGGCCAAGCAAAAGATGACAAACATTACTTTATGCGTGGATAATCGATATTATAATGCATGTATAATGATCCTAGGAAACAGGGAGCGCCTATTGTTACTGGCTCCCTTAGAGAAAGGTCCCTGCATGAACTGAAGATATGCAAGTGGTTAGTGATGCAAAACAGTAATGATGTAATGCATAGGGTTAGAGAAAATTAGTATTATTCTCCAGCATAAAGTATTTGATCTAATCATTATATTTTCAAGTCGTCTTTTAGATAGTGATGTGGAGGAATCTAATTTGTATTCTAAGTTTCATACTTGTAAGTAATTAATTTTTGAATTATGCCGACCCCCAAAAAACTTAGCTGTAATTGTTTCTTAATTTTCTTCATAAATATAAATGTTTTATAGATAGAGGCGCTTTACAATGATTATTACATCTGTATGGATGTATTTTATGTAAACTGTAAAGTGACATCAAAAAATTAATTTTTTATAGAAGTAATACTTTTTCCTCTTTCCACTGACAATTGAGCTTTTACAGCTACAGTTCCCCTTTAACTTCTATATGACATAGTATTGTTTTGACTTTACTGGTAATGTTACAAACCTTTCAGGAAATAGTTCAGGAGAGTAATAATGAAAGACTTAACCATAGGAGACTATAAATATTCTCACCACTCTGATCTTTTTATTTGGTAATTTTTTGCATTCCTTATAGTTTTACTAAAAACATAATGGTAATCTATATATATATATCCCTTACGTGGCACGCAAAAAAGACGTTATTTGTTACCGCGTTTTGGCAACATTGTGCGATTGTTTGTTTACTAGGAGCCTCGCGAGTCATTTGAATCTATAGCGTTATCGGATGAAATTTTATTGAAAAAAAAAAAGAATTTTAGACGAGCTGTTGCGGTTTGTAATAGAAATCTAAGAAAGCGGAGGATCTTTTCAGGACTGTTTAAAAAACGGTCCTTTTCAAGGCTAACAATTATAGTACAACAAGACGCGTGCACTACAACTTTCGACAACAAACTGTCAAAAAGTGTATGGGTAGCTCGAGTACTGGGGAAATGTACACACAAACATGCTGGGTATTCAATTTCCAAAGCAGCGCTCACATTGCGAGTAAAAATTTGCTCAAAGTTTTCATTTAAATTCTGATTCCAGAGGTACTGTATATATCTTTTATGTAATACAACAAATTTAGATTTGAAAAATATTTTTTTGGAATATATTCAATCCCTTCTGCTAGGACACGTGTCTTCATTGATGCGAGCGAAGCGAGCATATGTTCGCACAGCGAACCAATGAGAATTGCAAAGCAATCCTCCGGGGGTTGGCGAGCATCAGCGAGCAGGGGGCGGGCCCCCTAGTAGATATTTACCCTACCTAAATTTGATACAAATATACTTGTAAATATTTGTTTTTTTATTTGAACTACAGTTCCTTTTTGTAGTCAACTAGGTGGAGTGGTAGCATCCGATACGTTAGGCCGCCAAAGCGATTGTTTACGCCAAATCAAGATGGCGGCCGATGTAAGCAATTCCAAGATGGCCGCCATATACAACGTGAACCTTTGCATACAGTGCATAAATAATAATAATTTGTTTAAAAATTAAGAAAAAAGCAATATAAATTTCACTTGAAAATTTTCTAATATTTCAGTCTGGTTTTCTCCGAACATGTACGCAATTTTGCGTCAATTTCATCCTAGTTTTGTCATAAAAAAAAAAAAATTAAATAAAAAATAATAATTTATAATTGTTTAAAAAAAAAAAATTAATGAAAAAAAAAAAACGTGATTTTTTTTAAAATCGTCCGGATTTTCATCAATTTTGAATTAGAAACTTTGCAATGCATAGAAATTTCAAAACAAGAAATCTTTTTTTAATAAGGTAGTTCTTTTCTGTGATCATAATCCACACAAAGGTTTTTGATGAGAAAAAAAAAATCTAAAAATTCTTCTGCTATCCATAAGTGTGAAAAAATATTTTTTCACAATTTTTCTAGCAATTAGCATTATGTGAGCAACTCAATGGGGATATTCCAGGTTATAGAGCCATATATGGTAAAGCAAGACAAATATTTTTATTGTAATGACTTTACAAGAGGAAATTGTTTTTTAGAGAAGTCAAAGCATATTGCGCTTAAGGTTTCAATGCGTTTAAACCAGTATACCGGGAGAAATTTGTTTTTAGATAAGTCACAGCGTATAACGCGCGATCCCCGCCTGCCGGCTGCCTCGCCGCCCCTCCTGGGCCGGCGAGGACCTTTCACCGTTGGCTTCCATGCGTATAAGTCACCGTATTGGGTGCCCACCCAAGCATAGTCCAGTGTTTGTAATATAACCTAAAGCTAAACAAAAATCAAACTTACCCTCATAGCCGGGTCCTTGAAATTCTGACTATGGTTAACAGTCATATGCTCGAATTGATAACCCTTGAACTCTTTGTCCTTCGGGTATTAATACCAGCATATGACTTCCAATAGTCAGAAATGTTTGTAGTTCCTTGCAAAATTCAGCTCTGAATTACCTCAGCCAAAACTTTCTGGTTCCTAATTTTCACCTCAACCATAAAACATTTATCCGTCCCTCGTTCAAGTCCTCCAAACACCCATTTACCCTCCAATTTCTCACTCCTGTTATACTTTCTTTTGCCAAACTTTTGTCCTATCTTTCTACATTTCCACTCCTACCTATCACCAGCATCCTTTCTCAATGTTAAAATCATATCATTCTCACATGAAAGACATTTCACCCTCTTCCCAATCAAGCTACTACATGTTTGCAAAAAAAAAAAAAAAAAAAAAAAACATTTTCTAACGTTCCATAACACTATCTACTGCTATATCAAATCAACTAAGGGGAAATGAGCAACCAAAAGGGGAAAAAAAATTCTAAATTCCAATCTGCAATTTCTAAAATCAAATTTAATCCAAATTTTTTTTTGAAATTTTAATTGAAATTTAAATAAAGTGACAAATTTAAAAAATTGTAACTTACAATCTGCTTTTCAAACTTATCCTAAAAATTTTGAAAATTAATAAAACAAGTCGATTTTATAAATCAAGAGCAAAATTCATATGCACCCAACAATTTCAAAGACTGTCTAAATTTTAATTCCGTTCTACATTAAAAATAAAAGTGGAAAAGCGTATTTTCTTCCTTAACCAATCATGAGACCCGTTTATTATCGTCAGGAGAAAATATCTAGGGTTGCCTTAAAACTAACAAAAGCGCGAAAACGGGAAGGTTACCACAATTGACAATACATCGCTCGAAAGTTGTAACGTATCGGATACTACATACCATCCGTCAACTATAGGTACAGCAAAAAATTACTCCATTATAGGAACAAGAAAAAATACGAACAAAATGTAGATTTTCATGTGTTGAATTGAAACTTTAAATGTTACTTATAAAATTATTTTATTGAATGAATTTAGTTGGTCATGGGAAACTGAATGTTTGTTTCACTAGTCTAAAAAATTGCAAAGTTCATGGAGATTCGTTTTTATAGAAATAATTTCTTGTTTGGGGCCAATTCCAAAATAATTTTGACTTTGATCAGTACCATAAAGTACTATATTCTCTGAAAGGGAGAATTTCCACCTTTGAGTTTAACAGGTTTTATAAACAGTGTTCATGTTTTAGCTTCTGTGGCTAATTTCTTTATGCATTAAAAAAAATTTATTTATCTCAAAGACAGCAATCTTAAATTCTGGGAATTTTACAGGAGTTGTATATCTTATGGTACTACATATCCTGAAAAGGAGAACATGTCACTCTGGTTCTGGAATTTTTCATAATTTTTTTTAATAAATCTATTTTTGGACCAATGTGTTTAATGTGATGGAATAAAAATGTGATAAGTTAAACAAAGTGGGAACTGACAAAATGTTTTTATTCTGAATTTTCTTTACATAGAACCTTCCAATTCATTAAAGGTCTTCTGGAACAATGTGGAAGCTACCAGAATATAACAGAACTTTCTAGAGCAATCTGGAAGCCTCCAGATAATTTCAGAATGTAACAGAACTCTCTGGGATCATCCAGATAATTCCAGTATGTAACAACAATCTGGAACCATTCAAATAATTTTTTTTGTTTGGCCTAGCATATTAAAAGGGAGAACACATGAATTCACAGTTTAGCTGTCAACCGGCAGACAAAGAGAGCAGTTCATCAAAGTTGTGGTCCAACATCACTTAAGTAAGCTTTTGTGTGGATACTGCTGATTGAGTTCTCTGATGTTTTGTGGAAAGGACTGAGTTTGAAATGGCGTCTCCCTTGGGGCTACAGGAGAGTGAAGTGTGCTGACTGTTTGAATATCCATAAAAGAGATAAGACTAGCAAAAAAAAAGACCTTCTTCTGGTTGGAAATGACTGGTCATTTCAAGACTTTGTTTCAAAGTAAAGTTGTTTCCAGTGATGACTTTCTGTGTTATAAATGCTTTGACAGAATATCAAAAATGACACTAACAACAAGTGGTTAGTAGTCTCTGATGTAGAACAAGAGACATGTTTATTGCAGGAATGTGGTGACTGCCCTGGAAAGGGGAGACACTCCTTACAGACACTTGGTCTGGAAAACAGCAGATGACTCTTCTGAAGTTACATATGCAACATGGGAGGAAAATCAACTCCTTAAAACTTGTCATTGATACATTCATTGGGGAAATGGACAGTGTAAGCAGTCCAACATCTGAATAAATTGCTACAACACATTGCAGAAGTGAAGGGACATGTTGAAGCTGAATAACTATGTTTATGCTCCACTGTGATTTTGCTGAGAACTTGTCTGATTCTGGCACAAGAAGTACAATGGTATCACTGGAGTAATAACCAAGTTTCAATTTTTACAGAAGTGCGTATTTTTAAAACAAGACGACAAATGTTGTTGTTATAAGTGGTGACAGGGGACACGCTTCTACAAATACATTATTTGCAAAATTCAACAGCTGTAATTACAGCCAGAAAACATCATTATTTCTGATGGTGTCCCACACTTCAAAAATCATTTCTATTAACTGTTTGAAGTGACTAAGTGGCTTGCACCAATGAAGTGGATATACGGTGTTACTGGTCAAGGTAAGGGGTCTTGCGATGGTGTAGGAGGCCTGCACTATGAAACATCTTTCCAGTCCGAGGATTTGAATGGTCATTTATATCAACAGTCCTCATCCTGTTGTCCAATGAGGAAGTTAAAGAATTCCGCCAACAGAAAAAAAAGTGGTCAAACCAAACTGCCCCTGTGAAAGGAATTCAGAAGACGCATGTGTGGGCGAACCTATAGTGCACGAACTTTAAAGAGTGAGAAAGAAGAAATTTCATTTGCCAATAGGAGAATATTTAAATTCATAACATACAAAGAGGGATGTTTGTATGACTGACTGATGGATTGCCAAGTTTATAGATATCAGTTAAGAGTTAAATGAAATTGTTGCGAACTTTAATGCTACCATATGGACAGGCTGCTAAATATAGATATCCAGCTGCAAGACAGCAACACCAGTGCTCACTTCCAATTTGCGATGTTTTAAAGATTGTGGGTGCCCCAGTTCCTATTGGTTCAACCGAGAGGCATCACTCAATATCAAAGGAAGATTCTGATCCAATTGAGCAAATTATTACTTCATACAATTGCTAATTTCAGTTCTAAGCAGAGTGCACAGAAGTGGTATGCTGTGGAACCTGTAATATGTTTTGAAAGCTGTGTCTCTTACTCATCTTTATTAAGAATTAAAATGCCATGTCAAATAAAACTAGATTTTGATTTCATGAGACCAATATGTGAGTATGTGCTGATGGAAACTAGTTTAATGTATGGCAAAATTTTTCATTGCTTATAAAACATATTAAACTCAAAAGTGGAGGTTCTCCTTTTCAGAGAATGTACTACTTTATGGTACTAATAAAAAGTAAAAAATTAAACAACTAAAAAATGTTTTTCTTTTTTTATATTTTTCAAAAAAATAAATAAATTAGAAGGCTACATTAAGAGAACTTGGACACATATTTCCAAACAGATGATATCATTTTAATCAGAAAAATATTATCTTTCAAATAAAAAGAACCCCTAGAAAATATATTGAACTGTTCTAGAGATTCCTTGTTTCTTTCCCTCTGTATTGAGGGGCTACTGTATTTAAAATGCATGTTAGTGTAAACGAGTACTTGGACCCGAAGCATAGAAGTGGGGACCTCTCTTTATTTGTGTCCTTTGATAAGCCATTGCCATTAAATATTTTCAAATTTACTTTTCAGTCTAGTCATGAGCAAGCCCGCATTGGACAGCACCAAAATAGACATTCGGAGCATCTTAATCCCCATGCAAAGAGGATGCACTTTGAGCGAATTCAAAAAGGTGTACGCGGGCATGATCGGCCAGAGTTTACCGTTCGCGAAGTTCGGCTTCCAGTCCGACGTCGAGTTCCTGCGCAGCATGCCTGACGTCGTCAGTCTGAGGTCGTGCGGCTACGGGGAGTACCACCTGACGGGTATTGCAGACGAAACGACGCAGCACATCCAGAAAATGGTGTGCAGGCAGAAACCACAGAAACGGAAACCCCTGAGAATTCCGCAGAGAGCTTCCCGCTGGAATGAACCTCATCTGGGCAGCTTTCGGAGGAGCGAGCCTCCTTTGGGCAGCTCTCGGAGGAGCGAGACTCCTTTGGGCAGCTCTCGGAGGAGCGATCCTCCTCTGGGCAGCTCTCGGAGGAGCGATCCTCCTCTGGGCAGCTCTCGGAGAAGCGAGCCTCCTCCACGTTTCCAGCGTTTAGACGCACGGAAAGGGTTTCCTCTCATGCTCCGGACAAACATCATCCGTCTGGTGCAGATGTTCCCGAATGGCCTCAGTCTGGGGGATTTCTTGACGTGTTTCGAGAGGTGCTTTGGAGAGAAGTTCTTCTTCAAGAACTATGGCTTCTTTACTCTGGACGATTGCATACAGACCATTCCGGATCTTGCGATGAAAAACATGAACAATGAAATCTTCATATATTACGTGGGAAACCAGCAGAGGGCCAATGCAGTCGTTCCTCCTCCTGTCCCGCAGTTCAGGAAACCGGAAGTCTCGAACGGTAATTCTTTGTGACACTTTATCCTTTTGAAAACTTTTTTAACCTCTTGATTCCCCAGGTGATTGTCCAGACTTGACACCTTTTGTTGTAACAAGATTATAACGTGCACAATCTTTATTTATATTTGTAGTTGTCACTTTCATGTTTCAAATGTATATATAGATGTCATCAGTCATATTTTAAAAAATCATAATTTCTAATCTTTCTTAAAGTTCAGCTTCCATTTTTTGTATTGAAAACAAAGAATTATGCTGTATTTACATTTTCAACTTCAATATTTTTAACTTAGCCTTTTTGTAGTGTAACTTTTAGACTATTATTTTATTGACTGTCTGTTTCAGCTGTTTTTACTGGGTAAATTTAATCTTGCGTTTGGCACGACTTGTCCGCCGACGGACCTTGTGCCGTAGAACCCGAGCCTTGTTGAGATAGTCTGCTTGGGAGTGCTGCTACTTTCTGGCTCAGTTGAAGTAGAACCATTACTGGCTTTAATTTTTGTTTCTGAATGACCTTAAAAAGACTCAATTGTTTTTTAAAATTCCTAATTTTTATTTTTGAAGCTAAAATTGCATATTTTATTTCATTGCATTATTTTCTGCATTCAATATGTCTAAGACGTGTTCATGAAGCTAAAATGTGATTTATGGAGAGAGGTCCTCGGCAACGCCGTCGTGGCGGAGCGGTTTCCTCGACCAGGAGACTTTTTAAGAACTTTCTGCAGGTATCAAGGATTTTTTAGGGCCATTAAATCAATCAAAAATGAAAAAATCGGTCTTCCTGAGCACTGTGAACTGAGTTTCAATGCTATAGAGCAATTGTGGACTTTCTGGGGAGTAGCAAGTTTAAAATTGACATACAATACTTCAAAACTCTGCTTTTCTTCCTGTTCATATTGCTCAGGCCGGTCTAAGGTGATTCATCACATTTATATATTGGACAATTATATAAAAGATCTGTTTTAAAAATACTGGGTATTGAATAGCTGCAAGACAAATGGGGACTTACACAAAGAAAAACAAGTGGAGAAAAGTAGAATGGAATGCAAGAATATCAGAGAACTAATAAACAACATAAAACAAACTGAAGTAAAAACTTCCACCAGTCACCCCTACTTAAAATGAAAGAGTCTTATTCCTATAGTGATCATCCACGCTTCAAGGTTCCCACTCTTCGAGCAAAGGAGCTACGATAACCTGGTTGGGAGAGTGAGGGATCACCAACCATAGGATATCGAGTTTGAATTTAACCAAAGACATTGGGGCGGTTGCATGTTCAATCCTCAAATATCCTCAAATTGATGTGGCGTGGAGGTTTGGAGAGTGGGTTGCCAGCTCAGGTGTGACCATGGTTCAAAATAATGTGGTG
Source organism: Metellina segmentata (assembly GCA_947359465.1). Taxonomy (NCBI): domain Eukaryota; kingdom Metazoa; phylum Arthropoda; class Arachnida; order Araneae; family Tetragnathidae; genus Metellina; species Metellina segmentata. The sequence goes on along the minus strand of OX375874.1, from coordinate 137,338,696 downwards.
TCCACGGATCTTTCCCTTCGGGTTTGATCCAGGACCATCACCACTAGCCCATTGTGTTGCTGCAGTGCATTGTTATGATGCATCTTTTATATCATCCAAACGACATGTACTGTACAATGTTAAAAGTATAGATAAAATCGCCTTTTGTCGATCAGACCATTTTAAACTTTAGTCTGATGTTTCTGGTTTGCATCATTTTGCGTTTCGTGCAGATTGTCCCTTTTTGAAAGTTACAATATTCACGAAAAACCAAGGCTGATCATACTCTTAAAAGGTCAAGTATCATAGTTCAAGGACCTGCATTTTATTGGTCAGCTAAAAAATGAAGTTTTTATAACTGGGTCTGTGGTAGCACGTATGAAAGCTCCTTTATCTGTGCACTAACAGGTAAATGTGTTGCAATCTGTAAAATGTGGCCTCAAAAATAAAAAATAGTCTTGGAAAGGCCTTAATCTTTCTCCTCCTTAGTGTAATAAAATGTTTGATTATGTTCTTAATGTTGCATGATTTCAACTCATACTGACTTTGCTTAAACACCTTTCAGTTCCAATTAAAACGATTCCAGCACCAAGCGTTACAGCTCCTGTTTTTCAACCAAGTCCAGTGGACAAAAGACTCCCACATATGGAAAATATCCATAGTAAGTTGTACATACTCTTTCCCCATTAATGAGACTGAGCAGTGAACAATCTTCAAAAACTGTTTTGTATTGTTTTGCACTTCCATTTAACTTAAAATAGTTACATGATTTATTTTGAAGCTATGTCCTTTTGGGGTTATTTAAATGAAAATTGAAGATAAAACAAGGGTTTAGTGGAAAGCAGAAATGTATAACAGATGGTAACATTTGTGTATTAAATGAACTTTTCCCACCCTGAAATGTTTTAGGATGTTTATTGATTTTATTTCTCAATTCTAATAAAAAATTTGTCTTTTTAATCCCATCCACCCATTGTAGGAAGTATGAATTACTAAAATTGAAATACTGCTTTCAAACTTCTGTTTTTTATTTTCAGACGCAAACACTTCATTATCAGACATTTCAATTGATCGTAATTAGCAGCATTTCCAATCAACAATTTTTTCATTCATTGGATGCAGTAAAATATATTTAATTTTCCGGCCAAGTGTTCTCAATTGTCCCACTGTTGCATCACCCATAGTTCTCGTCACAAATCGGTGTTTAAACAGCGTTCAGTTTAAAAGATTTGTCGTCAAGTTGCTTCGAAGTTTCCATCATCGTCACTAGTGCTCCGAAACAGGAAAATCATTGTTTGGCTAAATAGAGCAGAAAGCATTGACATTAGTTGCCTAATAACTATGGTAAACAGTCCAAATTTTCCTAAATTGATAAAAAATTTTGCTCAGTGCTCTTTTAGGAAGGGCTGCAGTTGGAAGAGTAACGGATTTGCAATCGGATGGTTGCCAAAGAACATCGTGTATGAGGTTATCTACTGTAGTGATTATATATGAAATGGAGACGTGATAATAGAGTGGTTTATGAATGAACAATACAAAGGTTGGGTTAAATATATCTGTAACATTACAAATGAATTGTGAGAAAATTGCTTCAAGCCTGGCTCTCCAGTGCCTCTGAGGTATTTTTCACGTGCCTATTACACAGTTTCTCAGCCCATTGCATCAGAAATAATAAATTGATGCAAGCTCAGCTAAATGCCTTTTCCCACGCTGTGATCCATCTATTTACTATGAGATGTCCCATCAAATGATACCATATAAGGCAATGAAATCTGTCTTGAGTAGTGCTGATCAGGGAATTAATAATTTGTTGATATGCAACTTGTAACTTGCTGCGCCACCTCTTGTAGCACTCTAATCATGACTGTTCTGTAATAAAGACGCTCGTTTCATTGCTCTTGGTCCTGCTTGTCTATTTTCGTAATTGAGCCGTGAGACCTGTAAAAAAAGCCTCACATATACATATATGTTGTAATATAAAACAAATACTTGTACATTCATATAATTTGGTTCAAAATTCAAAGGGGGGGGGTTAATGGGGATTCCTATTTCAGTTTATACAAAAGTAATCACATATATTGAGTAAAGTAAGGTTTATATTGAATGACTCACGTGAAATCATGTACATAGTCGAGACCCCGTTGCATCCGGTTTCTTTCTCAATTTCAAGTGAGCCCTAGGCATCCAGTGTCCTCACTCCTCTGGGTCCGAAGTTTGGGGGGAGCAAAGGGGAAATTGTTATTGGAGGAAAGGGTAACCGGATCTCGTCAGTTGACAGCGGTTCAAAATGATGTGGCCCTCGGTTCTTTCGTTCCAGGGATCGATCCCGGACTGTCGCCGAAAGCCTTCCACGTTGCTCCAGTGATGATATTCGTTAAATTCCTACCTTTAATTACAGAGAAAAGCAAAGTTATATGAAGGATTTAACAAATTTCTTTAAAATATTTTTTGTGCCGTTTGCAGATAAAGGAGCTGCTAATGTTACACCTCTTCCTACTACACCAAAGGGGATGAAGATGTCGTATTCCGTAGTAGAGAACCGTACGTAGATTTGTTGTATTTTGTTCCTAGTTTAATTTAAGAGAAGGAAGTACCTTGGTATAGTGTGCTACTTGTTGAGTGTCATGAACCACTGTAGAACAAGGTCTGCTGTGCTGTTACCCTGACAGTTGTGAGTCAGTGTGAATCCTACCACATGTTTCTTGGATTTGGTGTGGGTAAATCTTACCGAGAAAATATTTCCTGCACATGACAAAGTAATATTACTAAAGGGACATAGTTTGGCTGGAATTTGTGGAAGGTGCAGGTCTCCGTTGCTGTAAGCAGCATGACCTACTTTTTACTGTCGGATGTAAAACCCATTTCCAATTGAGAGCTCCAATTCTCTGCTACTAGGAAACTTGCATTACGAAATTCTGTACCTTTATAGCAATACCAATAAACTTTGGGACATTATTTCTTGGCGCTTGCATTTAGAATAGAGCCACATAAATTCAATTCAATAAGAGTCTAAATGTCAATGGCAGTACTTCTTTGGGATATCTTGCGCCGTTTTGCACTACCCCACAAACGCTCGACAGTTTGGCTAGGACCTTTTCCTTTGTGGCATGAACGAAGGTTTCGCGACTGTTTCAGCAACGAAACGCATTTTAATTTCGTTGGGTGGTCATTCAATGCTTCTGCGAAGAATATTTCTTTCTTGAAGAAATGGCATTTCCGATCGTTCTTCTCTTGGCAAATCATGAAATCTATTGCGCTATCAAAGGCATAAGCTAAAGTGGTGCCCAAAAACAAAGAGCTGGTATGGAAACAAATAGCACCAAGAAATGTGTAAAAATGTGCCAAATTGGCGCTGAAGTTTATATCTATGGCTGTAACAGAGAAGTATTGAAAATTCTGTAGCATGATCAATTTTGATAGATTTAGAATGAGTCTGGTAATAATGCTCTTGTCTTAAAAAGTTTTGTTCAAAACTTTCAGGTAGGGAACTACAAAATCAACAGCTCAATGTACCTAAACCCAAAGAGGAAAATTTGCTTCCTACCAAAAATAAAGGTAAGTAAAGAACACCACTTTGTAAATACTTTTTAAAAATTTCAAGTCTTCAAGTCAATTTTGAGTGCAATGATGGCTAATGATGTGGTGTAAAAACCAAAATGACGCAGATTTGTGTCAAATACTGGGAAACCTGTAACCTGATCTTGGGGATTTTTTTGTGGGCCTCCTTGGCCTGGAACTTTTCCCCCTTTGGGTTTCAGGATGTTGACATCAAACTTTTATTTGACTAGACTTATTAGTATAGGATGAGAATGAGACATAAACTGTTCAAAATGTGGCAACGATTTCCGCCAAAAAGGCCTAATTTTTTCTTTAAGTTTTTTAGACCTCTAAAATTAAAAAAAAAAAGCCTCAGCCCTTACTGCATATTTTATTTCCCCTGCATTCGCGACCTGTGAAAATACCCACATTTCACAACTATGGAAGTTTTACCATGGTTTAATCCATTATACAAGGGTCATCAGAAATTACCTGCCCTTTATTTTTCAGTCTATTTACTCAAATGTAGGGGTTGAACAAGTTTGGTGTTTTGTGCATAGCCTCCTTATGCACCACTTTCCCCATTAGTTTGCCCGTCCGTTCTGCAGAGAACGCACTGCAGTGTCGATGTTTACTCGTTGGATTGCCAGTACCGTTTCTAGAGTTCGCTGTATTTTCTCATCAGTGGCGGACGTGCATCATGCCCCTTTTTCGTGCATTGAGCTTGTCCGGCCTCTTTTAAGCTTCTCGATCCACTCCTACAGGGTTCTACATAGTACAGCACTGTCCCAGTATCGTGTCCAAGCTTCCGATGCATTCCACCCCCTGGCACGCCTTCCAACCCTAGAAGTCAATCCACTGTCCCCCTTTATTCCTCCTCGGTGTACACTGCTAGCGGATCGGCCATGTCGACACCCAGGCAAGAAAAGTGACACTGTTCAGGTCAAACTTCTGTGACGTGACCACAGTAGTTTCAACTCTAAGCATGCATGTGTAGCGTCTCTATCTAGATGATTATCTTTGTTTTTTGAAATATTCTATTTTGTTGTTGTCTTGTGGCAACGAGAAAATATATTGTATAAATACTGTTTCTCAACGAACGCTAGAAGCAGTTGAGTAGCAATTCTGTTGTAGTCAATCTGTTCGTTTTAGCATGCTGTTATAAATTATTACTTGAAAGTATTGTTGAATCTCTTGTCTTCTAACTCTAAGAGAGCAACACATGTGCAGAAGGCAGTGTGACAAACCTAAAGGTGCGTTATAAGCGAAAGTTGACTTTCACTCATAAAATTTAGCTTCAGTAATTAAGTATTTCATTAAAATGGTTTTAATTGTTATTTTCCTTGGAAGAGTGGGAACCCAGTTTACTTAGGCAACTAACATTACGTTTTTAAAATGCCAAACTACGTTAGACAGGATCTCTAAATTGGGCTGTCGAATCACGACGAAAACAATAATTTCAAACAAATACATGGAACAAGGCGACATATTTAATTCCTAGACAGACATTGCGTGCAGAATGTAGAAAGATCAGATCTCAGTTCAAATCAAATTCCGTCTCTCCTCGTCATTGCCGGATTCAGTTTGAGTTTAACGTTCGAAATAGATGTGGCTCAATTATAGCTTTTCACAGCAGGTGCCCTGCCTTTATTCCCTAAATGGCCAGAATTACATCGATTGCTCGATGCTTTTGAAATTGTTTAATTAGTTTTTTCTTTTTCATTTGTAAGTTCCTGTCAAGGCTGAAGACGTGCCAAATGTATCAGTTGGAAGCCCAAAAGTTGACATTCCAAACTCAGTTCATTGTGAAAAGGAAGAACCTGAAGATATTCCAGCCTTTGTTCTAAAGAACCTCAAAAAGGTATGTGAGATGTTCTTCCCTTCCAATAACCAAGCACGATATTGTAAAAAACTAACAATTTAATTAAACTATTAAAAGGCAGATACAAACGAACACAATTTCATCCGGTGCAGTACATCGCACCTCAAAAACAAAACAACCTCTTTCAACCAAGTCAAGTATCCGACTGTCAATTTTCTCTATGGCAACCCTTCCACGCACAGAGGATAGTCGCCAAGAACTCTCCTAAATTGATCGCCAACAGCGGCCAGATATCACAGTATGTTTATTGAATGGTGCTGAAATTAATCTTGTTTTTAGAGATGTCCACATGCTTTCACAGTGGGACCATAAGTTCAGGACATTTTAAAAGCATCAAAATAACTAAAATAATACATTTTTCTGAGTGAATTCCCTTCTGTACATCAAAATGGTCAAACTACAGGGTGGTGACAGAACCGGGAATTCAGGGAAATCAGGGATTTCTCAGGGAAGAATCATTTTCTGGAAAAATCAGTGAAAACTCAGGGAAGTTTCGTTTAACTCAGGGAAAAAGTTGGAATTTTGTTTTGCAAATGGCACCCATTTGGTACTTTTCCGTTAGCCATGCGGGCGCCACTTTGAACCAAAATCAAAATGTCGCCAATTTTGTTTTCATTCCGAAAATGAGAAGTGTATTTTTTATGTAAACATCCAGAAAAAAAGAGTTGTGTACATTGTATACTGTTTTATTTAACCTGTAATGGCCGGAAATCCTGTAACCGAAGTCTACAGCTGTGCCACGTTCCCTAATGTCAATAATAGGAACATAGTGCCTTGCGGCTTTAAAAAATACTAACGGCCGGAAAAACCTACAAAAGTTAAACATCCGGTTCCAATTAAATCAACATTTTAAAAAAAATTCATTTTTTTTTCTAAAATACCTAGATTGGCGATTTTGATTTTGGTTCAAAGTTGGGCCCGGCTAACGAAAAAGTACTCATTTAGATTATGCATATGTTTTTTAATACATATGTGTTAGAAATTCTTATTTGTTTCGAAAATTTTCGAACTCGGGTGTTTTTTTTGTGAAAAGTTTGAGTTGTCCGTTACAGTTCTTGTCGTGATGGATTCGTCACTGTCAAATGCGGCCAAAATCGTCTGCAAATCGGCGTGACGTCACAATCTCCTATGAAAATATAAATATTTAATTGAAAAATTATTTATTAAAAGAAAGTCAAACGTATAAGGTATCTGTCTGGTGTAAAATTTTCCGCAGATTTGAAATCCGTTGATATTTTCATTTTATTTTAAACAATCGCTGAGTTAGAAAAAAGCACTGTGTGTGTGTAGAACTCCAGTCATAACTTTAATTATTTCTTTTGCTTCACCCGAATCCGTTACTTTTCAAAATGAATGAATCTCGAATCAAACGAAGGTCTTTCTTCTCGGCAGCGAAATTCGTATTGGAAAAAAATATAAAAATTACAATTTAAAAACTATTTATTTAAAGAAAATTTTATTTTTTGGTATCGATCTGATGTGAAATTTTTCGCAGATTTCAAAACCGTTGAAACTTTTATTCTATCTTTAACGATCGCCGAGATAGAAAAAAGCAATGAAGAACGCCAGTGATAACTTTTTATCTGTTTTGCTTTACTCGAATCCGTTGCTCAGGAAAACACAATGAACGAAGGTAGAATTCTTTACGGCGCCGGCGGCCAAATTAGTATTGAAAAATATATAAAAGTTTCAATTTAAATTATTTATTTAAAGAAAATCATGTTTTTAGGTATCGATCTGTTGTAAAATTTTCCGCAGATTTGAAATCCGTTAAAATTTTTCTTCTATCTTTAACGATTTAGGAGATAGAAAAAAGAACTACATAACTCCAGTTAAAACTTTATTTGTTTTGTTCGCCCGCTAAAATCGTTGTTGATAAAATCTAACGGAAACGGAAAAAATAAATTTAGAATGTCATGTCTTTATACCGTATGCCATTCTAAGGAAAATAATAATAATTAAATTCCCATTAATTAATTTTTATATGTTTTAGATTAAATTTTAAAATTCGGGCGCGATAGAAAAATTGCAACAAATTCGGACCACATGTGTGCCAAATTTCACTATTGTAAGTGCCATAGATTCGTCAGGACAGACAGACAAACACTTCCTTTTATATTAGTAGAGATGTACCCAGCGCTGGCGCCATTGACGGATTCAGAAGCTGATGGCTGTTTTTGCAAGCACATCAAAATAGTTAAAAATGTAAAATTAAATATTCTATCTATAACTTTATATTATTTGGTCTGTTATGGAATACAGAAAAATATTTTTTACTTATATTATTTTTATTCATCTATCAGTCTATAGTTTTTCAGTTCATCAAGTGTCAAGTTTATCATTATTACCGAAGAATTGTTCAGCGAACAAATGGAGAAACTCGGGGAATTTCATGAAAAATACTCTGGAAATCAAGGAAAACTCAGGGAACTTTTTACTTAATTTTTTGTAGCCACCCTGAACTAATAAATGTTTTCTGAGTGTGTTTAAAAAAAAGCAATGTTGTTGTGGAAGAATCAAATTTCAATATGTTTGTCATATCTGGAAGAATTAGCAACTTTAGGTTTGCGAGTTCGAATCCAGCCAAAACCATTGTGAGCAAAGGAGGTCCTACAATGTCCCTTACGTTGGTACACACACTTCTTCACATTGGTGCAGAATTTTGGAGAGTGGGATGTTAGCTCACCGATGTTACCTCGTAATCTGACTATGGTTCAAATGATAATGGTTCATTGATCTTTCCCTTAGGGTTTGATCTTGAACTCTGTTGCAAATAGCCCATTCTGTTGCTCCAATGCAAGGTTAATTAAAACATCTACCTTGTTACAGAGCTAGTGTGTTATTTAGAAATGCGCTTTCAATTTATTTCTTTTATTTTTTTAAGTTACTATTATTATTATTTTTTTTTTACGCACAGGTTTGGTAGTGTTGGTTGGCAAAGTTAACTCTATATCTTTCTGATTTGAAAATTTTCAAATTCCCTGCAGAACAGGACAAGTTTTGCTAAATTATTTAATTTATTTAAAAAAGACAATATTTTGCCATCCGTTCATATATATTTTCAGTGCACTTAAAGTGAAATTAAGGCACTTTACTTCCCTTTCTTGTGTCAAAAAAATGATTATTCTTCCTAAATTAGACTGAACTTGGTTAATTTTATATCACTAGTGGCTCTGCCCCCTGCTCGCTTACGATAGCTAACTCTTGGTGACTGCTACTCAATTCCATCTGGTTTGCTCTGCAAACCAACACTCCTTTCGCAAGCGTCTCTCCGGACCATGACATCGCAGCGCGTTTCTCACCAAGGCCAGCTAGAAGGATCTAACGTTTCGACTCCTTGATGAAAAATTTTTACACTATTGCAAAATAATACTTTTCATTGCATTGAATTTATTTATGAACCGATTTTAAAAACAATTGTACCATAAGAAAGAGGGCATTATAAGCTTTCTCATGGTATTTTTCAAATATCAAAACTAATAGTAATTAAGCTATAGATATGACATTTTTAGATTTGTATAGGAAATTACGGTCTAAAAGTTCCAAAATTTGTTTGACCAACTTTTAACAATATATTTATCAGCCAATTTCAAAAAGAATTATACCATAAGAAAGAATACATTCTAAGCTTTCCAGTGATGTTTTCAAATTTAAAAACTAATAAGCTATAAAGATGACAGTTTTAACAAAAAAGTAATGAAAATTTCCAAATTTTTGATGGTTTTCTAAAGAATATTACCAGGAACCAAATTGAAATTCACGTCGCAAAAATTCACGTTAAAAAACTCTCGTCTAAAGACTGAAAATTTGTACGGGTTGATCACTTGCGTAAGAAATTTCACTTTTTTCGACTTTGACACTTAATGCACCCTAAACTAAAAGCCATGTCGGGGAAAAAATCTTTTCCATCTTGTTCCCTGTATAATTTTGAACAACAATTTTTTGTATGTTAATTTTGTAATTTTCTGTTCCGTACTTTCTTGGGAAACTGTCTAAGAATCAAACCAAAAAAGCGAGTTTTCAATCCTGCTGCGGCGGCAGAAACTTTTTTTTAATAATGTAATAGAGAAAAAAATATCAGCATGGACAAAAAAAATCCCCATTTAGTAGATAAATATTTAAAATGGAAATGGTAAGTTTGTTGTGGAATTTTGATGCAAATTAGAGCTTTGTTTCTTTCCAGATTGCAGACATTTACCAAGAAGGGATCTGGGCCACAGATTTTCCTGCACTTTATGAAGTAAGTCATTGACTTTCAGTTTTTGTTAGCTGCTTTTTAGGTCGACTTAATGCAACAAAGGAGCTAGAAAATAACACGTAATAAAAACAATGTTAATGATGTAGCAGTTCAAATGATCACTCCATGGCAAAGGAACAAGCATTTGAAAAAGATGGTCAATGATTTGGAATTAAAATTATTACTCCATGACAACTAATCGTGCAAGCATTTGTAAACAATCTTTAATGATCTAGCAGTTATAATGATTAATTCCTGGCGAGTAATGGAGTTAGCATTTTACAGTGATGTTTAAAGTTTTTTCAATGCAAATTATTGCTCCCTGGCAACTAATGCTTATAAAAAGCATCAGACATACTGCAAATTGTTTTCTAACCCCACAGCAACAAACTGCATACATCTTTGAACTAAATGTATCAAAATTCATAGTTGGGGGGCTTTTTTACTTCAAATGAGGAGGCACAGTGTTAACATGTTAACTGTTCCATCATACTTATTTTACGAGTTTATTTTTAAAGAACTTCTGTTTCAGATAGTAAAATTGTTTCATTTCCATATCTAGAAACAGACTCTTTTTATCTTTCTTATAAAAGAAGGATTCTCTCTTTTGTTTCAGGATGTTATAAGAACAGAGTTCGATCTGCACAGCCTGGGGTACAATGACTTGTCTGTATTCATCGATGCAGTACCTGACATTTTTAAACGAGAAGACGTCGTTGGTGTAAGAAAAAACTGGCTCATCTATCCTGCAGGTTCTTCCAAAGGTGAAACTAAGAGTGAGTAGATCAAGTGTCTCGTTACTATACTCGATAGGTGTTCCGTATCCCCAACTTGGCTGAACACTGTACAGACATGGGTTGAACTGTATATTTACAAAACCAAATTGGACAATTTTTTGTGAATTTTACGTATTCATTGTAAATTTTATTTTCCAAAAAGAGATTCAGTGATTGTTTTGCTGACTACCATGGATTCTCTGTCTGAGTAATACTGTAATGTCCTGTCAAATATAGAAAAAGAAATAATGATTCCTTATGTTTTGACCTGAATACGTCTTTAAATTTGGTCTGTTATGGAGATCTCTTCAAAAACTCTTCCAATCAATGTATGTGATTAAACAAATCAAAACTTTCCCTTGTACTTAAATTCAAAGTCTGGTATGGGGTATACGAAAGCCAGCAACAAAAAGAAAATGGCTAGATTTTTTTGTGCTTATATCTTGTAAATGTTAATTTGGTGATTTAAATTTTGCTAGAGAAAGAGGTTTTATGTCCATATGAAAATGGTGGATGTGTGCAGCAGTGTAACTGAAGTCACCAAATATTCAAAAGGTTAAACACAAAATCATGTTCTTTTTTTCTGCAAAATTTTATGAACGCAATTTTTGAAACTTATTCATTCTAAACTTTGACGCCCTTAATCCGAGGGTCAGGGATAAATTGCAGATTATCCCACAACTGTGTTCACAAATTAAAATGATAAGCTTGTTGTGACTTGATCTTAAGGTGACTTTTCTTACGACGCTCGAATCTGTATTCATTCTGGTGAAATGTGTACTTCGGCGGCAGAATTGATTAAAAATTGTGATTTTAATAAAAATAGACACAGTATAGTTTTAATAACACATTTTAATTTGGGTTTGGAAGTAGAAAAATGAAGGTATTTAATTTCAAATTCAATTTTTATGGAAATTTATAAATTACACACAATATCTTAACAAATCAATGTAATCCAATAATCTTTGTACTCTTCAGTATTGGTGCAAAGTGAAGCAACTTGCATTGTCATTTTTTCATTCATTCATTCATTAAAAATCCAAAGCATTTTTATCCCATTGCGAATTTGCATCTGCCATGGTCAACACAACTGCATGTATAAGAACCAACTAGGAGGAACCAGCCAGTCTCTGACCACCTACCAGTACTTGACCATATCCGCACATTTCTAATTGAAATGAGCAAACTATTTTGTTTCACAATTAATTAAATTTACTATCCTATAGCAAATGGATTTCTGGAATAAATGGCATCAAATCTTAAGTTTCACTACTTTGTGTTTTTATTTATAAAAATTTAAACCAGGTGTCAAATCATTTCGATCTACTAAATCACTGTATTAGTTGGGGTTCTGAGGAGTGGTGTTATTCAATCTTAATTCATCTCTATTCTGTTTCTTATTTGAACTAAAATTTGAAATAAAGAAATAAATATCACTAATTTTGATATACATGGTAATTTTTTCAATCTAAATTAATTCTAAATCATGAACATTTTAGTCAATCCACTGGTTGACCCAAAATGCATATGTTCCAGTAATTGACTTAAAAAAAATTCTAAGACAATATTTAATACTATGAATTCCCTTGCACATTTTAATCACCGTCTTTACAAGAATACTAACTACAAAAAATCTTGGAAGTACAAAATTGCAATTACAAATTAGGTATTAGGAAATGTTTTTAATGAAAAATGAGCATTATTTGGTCACTTACTGGATTATTTTGATGGGAAACAAAGATACACATGCAAGTACAAAAAATGGCCATTCTCTTTCAAAATATGTCACTTTTTTCTGCTACTTTAATGTCAAGATTCAGAATGTTTATTCTTATTCCTGCTTTTTTGTTTCTCCTTTTTATTTTTGACTCTCTGGCAAGCCAGAATATAGTTTGAACAAGAACATCACATCTGGACATATCTATTTTGTAGAAAATGTCATCAATTTCTTGTTCCGATTCATATAAGATTAGTTAAATGCATGTCGCTGCAGGAATATTGTAATTTAGCACAGAATGAAGTGTGACATCCATTTTGTTTTGTCAATAAAATATCTCACTTCCTTCACAAAAAGATAGTACTGCGCATACCTATTAACTTTCAACCGAGACAATCCACCCATTTCGGAGGATCAAAATTTAACACCGAAACGGCAGTTCAAAACTTGGATCTGGCACTGAGAATACTGTTTCTTTGATAATTTGGGGATTATCGTCGATCCGCGGTTTAACTCGGACTCGTGAATACGGCCATTAAACTATCGAACGAGTACCAAGTAATCAGTATTTTATAGATACTTTGAAGATATATATACAGGGGTTGGACAAAAATATTGAAACACCTAAAATAAAGAAATGTAACCTTGCTTAATATGGTGTAGGAAAATCGTTGGCATTCAAAACACCTTGCAGTCTTCTCGGAATGGATAAATGCAGTTCCTGTATGCTTGCCAAGGGAATCTTGTACCATTCTTCTGCAAAACAGTGGCGAGTTGAGGTAACGATGATGACAGTGGATAACGATCATGCACTTTCCTCTCCAATATAGACCACAGAGATTCAATAATATTGGGGTTTGGTGACCAGGGGAGATGTGACAAATCATCCTTGTGCTCAGAAAACCAGTCCTGGACAATGTGAGCTGTGTGAACAGGGGCTTTGTCGTCTTGACAGACACCATCACCATTGGGGAACAAAGTTTGCAGTATGGGATGATCAGCCTAAATGTTCACATAATCCTTGGCCTTATTGTGCCCTTGGAGAGTAATCATGGGGCTGACCGAAAACCATCACAGAACCCCGCCATGTTTCACTCTTGGCAACAAGCAGTCTGTATTATAGGCTTGTAGACTCACCCTGGACCCATGCACCATTAGGTCTAGAGCAACCCGCAGGCCTGATGTGGCCTGCCCCCTTTTTAGAGGCTTTACAGCGTCTAAAAAGGACCACTACTGGAGAAGAAGTTTTTCATGAGTGCTATTGAACAGTATGGTGCAAATGAATTGGGATTTCACCTTCTAGGGTCGGTTCACGAAAATATTTCATCGGAATTTTGAAAGAAAAAGCAATTGACTCGAATGTGCATAAAGACTCTTTAATAATCCTACATTGCATTATCCACCAACAAAACGTGTGTTTTAAGTCCGTCCGATTGCAGAACGTTATGGATGTGGTGATAAAGACAGTCAATATTATTCGATCCCGCGCGCTTAACCATCGCCATTTTTGCATGGTGAGGTGACACATTTTTGCGAAGTAAGGTGATTAAGCAAAGGCTAAAAAGATTATGCAATCTTAGACAGGGAATAGTTGATTTTATGGAAATCAAGGGAAAATTATTGCCTGAAGTCAGTGATCAGAAATAGTTATGTGATTTAGCATTTCTAGTTGACATCACAGGTCACTTAAACAAGTTGAATTTGAAGCTTCAAAAACAAGGTCAGTTGGTAAACGAATTGTACTGCCATCTGAAAGCGTTCCAAAGCAGAATTTGCTTGTGGGAAACACAAATGCAATCTGGAAGCTGTTATCCTTTTTCAACACTATCCAGTCTATTTTGATTACACTCAATATGCTGAAGAACTAAAATCACTGTCGGAGCAATTTTTGAACAGATTTTCCGATTTTGAAAACACGGATAGGTGCTTTAACCTTTTTGCTACTCCGATGAAAAGTGACGTAGGAAAGACTCCCACACACCTGCAAGTGGAGTTGATCGAGCTTCAGGAAGACTTGCATTTGAAGTCAAAATTTGAAGAGCTGAGTGATTTCTACAGAACATACCTTGCTGAAGAAAAGTACGCACAGCTGAGAGCATTTGCAAGAAAAGTTATTTGCACATTTGGAAGCACTTATAAATGTGAACAGTTCTTTTCCATGATGAAAACTAATAAATCAAAGTATCGAACCAGGCTTACAGATGAAAATTTGGAAAACACTCTGCGCTAGTGTATTAGTGAGATTGATCCCAACATTGATTATCTTGTTTCTCTCAAGTTCAAGCTTCTCATTAATTTCTTGTGATTGTAAGTAAATACTTAATCAATGCAATATTATTCTGTTCATGTAACTTTACCATTCTACTTTATTAATATATAAAATAAAATAAACTTTATCAGTATTACTTTTTCACAACTACCTATTATCTACGGCCCGCGACTTCATTAATATCCTGAAGTTCAGCCCGCAACTTTCCAAAGGTTGCCCATACCTGGTCTAGAGTGTAATAGTGGTCCAGGGGGTGACTTCTACCTCAGCACATAGGAGGCCTACAGGGCCCCGCACTAGTAGGACAATATATTATAGGCTTGGGATGGCATCAGGCCCAGTTACTGTCTTCCATTGCTCCATAGTCCAGGCTTTATGACTTAAACACCACCTTTTCCTGTTACAGGCATTAGCATCACTGATGAATGGGTTTTGAATTGGCTTATGGAGCTCCCTTCTTATTGTTTTGGTACTCACAGGGTTTGTGAGCACGACATTCATTTCAGCAGTCAATTTTGCAGCTGTGTGGTCTTCTTATTTTTAGTCACAATCCTCCTTAACGATCCCGATCAGTCAACACATGCTTTCGTCCGCACTGTGATTTAGAGGATGATGATGTTCCGCTTTTCAAATATGCGGAATAAATCTTAGATACAGTACCTCTTGAAACACTAAACTTCGGCTACTTTGTTTACAGATGCACCAGACGATTTGCAATAACTGACCTGTGCAGCGTATTTACTACGTTGTATTGGTAGTGTCAGTAGGGGGGGGGGTACTGTACCAACGCCACCTACACGTTTCACTAGTATAAACATTTCTTTTCAAGCATGCATTTCTCGAAGTGTTTCCATATTTTCGTCCAACCCCTGTACGTTTCAAAGGCATATCACACCCCATTGAAAATGTAAGTTTTCCGAAATCAACGGGTATGATGGTAATCATCTTGTTTGTATCCCTCAGATAATTTGAACAATTCAAGTGCCTTACTGATGGACTCCATCATCGTGAATGCCAAGCAGTTGTTGCAAGCCTATCCAGAAGGCATCAAGTTGGAGGAATTTCTTCATATATACAGTGTAAGTGTTGTTTCCCATGTACTTGCTCGAATGAAACGTGCTTGACGTCCAACGCCCCACACTCAACTTTCGGGCCGTTGGACGGCAGTGTGACCCGTAGAGACCGGATGGCTTCCTCGACGCTTCTGGGTCCAGGGCTGGGCAGAATCCATGCCGCCCTGATCGCACAGCGGGTACTGTGGGAAGGGCACTACGTGGATCCCTTGCAGGGGGGTGGCAAGAGAGTCATAACCCGCGCCACACCAACTACCCGAGGGTGACCGACGCCTGTTTCACCCACTGAAGACGACAGTCCCCTCGACCAGTGGCCAACAGCAGAGTTCATTTATATAGCATGGAACCCAAGTATTGCTTTAAAGGGAGCCACTCATGAATGGATCCTAGCGAATAATTACAACCATCGTTGTTTCTAAGCACCCTGTCAAAATATTTAATTTTAGTCTTTCACACTATCGAAGGTACGGACATGCAGGTGTATGCATGCAGCAGGATGTCTTGAAAATACCCGATTTTTCTTTTAAATTTTAAGAGCCCTTAAAAAGCCTTAATATTTGTTGAACATCCTTAAAAAGTTCTGCAAAGCCTTCATTTTCACATGAATATTTGATAAAAAGCAAAGGTCGATCGTTCTTGTCGGAGGTCGTCGAAATCGAGGGCTCGGTATTTATGGGTCGGTTGAAATTGATTTCAAAAACTGGATATTGAGAAGCTCATGAAAATTTCTACACTCGCGGGTTAATTTAGTGTGACCTAAGAAATGAAAAATAGTTGTGGAAAGACCCAATGTGTCATTCTTTAATTGAGAGTCTAGTTAAGTCTACTTGCTGCTGGGGCCACGATAGTCCTTGTTAGAAGCCCCTGGTAACCTACAAGTTGTAGGCAGTGCAGGTTCGATCCATATCCTTCCGTAGTCAGGCCGGGAGAGCGTCGGATTTTTGACCGAAGAGTTTGAAACTCGATAAGACCGAAGAGGGTCGTGCGAGGGGGAGCTGGTGCACGTATATCATGACTTCAATTGTTCTAAGATTGGAGGGGTGTTAATGTTTGGAGAGTGGGGTGCCAGCTCTGTCATTGACCTCGTCATCTGACGGAGGTTTGAAATGACAATTGATCCTCAGATCTTTCCCTCTGGACTGTTGTCGCTGACCCTTTGTGTTGCTCCAGTGCATTTATGAACATCATTCAGATGAACACGGACCTCATGGTCGGAAGAGTAACAGATTACCAGAGGGTCACTAGTTAGAATCCAATCTAAGACTGATGTGTACAAAAGCGGCTGGTGCATGTTAAACCTGTCATAGCTGTCCTCGAGTTGGCGTGGAAGTTTTTCTGGTCTCCCAAGAAGGGCAATATACAAAGGGTATTTAAAGGATTATAATTTGCTAACAGGTACTTTCATAATGATTATACAGATATGGAATTTTTTCTGATAAAAGAAGAGTATTTATTATTTCAGATTAATTGTTCGGAACCTTTGTACATCACAGATCTCGGATTCAGTTCTATCGAAAGCTTTCTGTTGAGCATCGCCAGCCGTGTGCCTCTGATGATAGCTTCGAGCATAGGTAAGCTTTGATGTAATTTTTTTTTTTCTAATTCTCCTCAATGACGCTCTCTTGCACAAATTGTTTTTTCATTCTTGAAATTTACTGTTTTTGTTATGACAACTGTAATGCAGATTCTATTTATTTGCATATTTGTTAACAAATTGCAGAAAGTAGCTGAAGATCCAGTTCTGTAGGATTTGAAAACGGCCGACGTTCTTACTATGTGTTGTTATCTTGTGCAACTTTTAAAAAAGCCTAGTTTGTATTTGTCTTTTGGTGATCAAGCATCAAGAGACTACCATCTGCCGATGATTCAAAAATTCAATTCAATTGTAATAAAATAAGTGAATTTAAACCGCTTGCTTGAGTTCAAACTCCCAGGAGGTTCCAAATCACTCAATTTGTATGCTTTTCTCTGAAGCTGGAGTAACGTATTTGCAACCGGAGGATCACCAGTTCGAATCCAATCAAAGACTCGTGTACAGGGAGATCGGTGCATGTTCAATCTCTTGTTGCCTCATGTTGGCGTGGTGTTTTGGAGTGGGGTGCCAACGTGACCTCATCATCTTATTGTAATTCAAAATGACGTGATGTCGTCCTCGATTTTTTCCCTTCGGGTGTCCATCCCGGACCGTCGCATTGCTCCAGTGGGAAAAATACCAATACTTATGTTAAAGTATAAAGGTGTCTTATGCTTGTTGTAGCAATCAAAAACTATTCTTTCAAAGACAAAAAGTTACCTCTTTTCAATTGATTGAAAAAACTTAGGATAACTTAGAAAACTTGTATTTATATTCCAGTCAGTATTGTTTTGCAGAACAGGGATCAACCAGTACTCGAAGAACAGTAGTTTCAAACCCTAGTTCTAATGAAGTGCCTTTTACCTTTTACTCAATTTGGTGATTTATTTCTATTTCCGATTCATAACATACTGTTTAGGATTTACAGTTTGACTTGGAAATCACACCTTACTGAATTTGGTATTTTAGATTTCATTCATTTATCTTTACGAAGGAACTGTTATTTTCTCACAAAATCTAGTATCAGAATTAAGAGGGGGGAAATGGACTTGACTTCCTAGAAGATAGGAAGTTGGGCTTTAGTGACATAAATCAGTTTTGTTGAACCCTCAAGTAAAAAAATCATGAACTGTGAGGAAAGTGATGCATTTTCTAAAGTTAATTTGTTGATTTGGAGCAACGCAAAGGGCTATTGAGGACGGTACCGGTATCAATCCAGTAGAGAAGGACAACTAGTAGGAGAGCTGATGACAAATTTTGGAAAGGTACTTTAGGCACTATGAAATTGTAAAGTAGTAGAAAATGAATGCTAGTTGAATAGGGAATTGAGGATCGGGAACGCCGTTTGCGGTTATTTCGCTACTGCGCAGCATAGGATATTTGCAAAAAATTCATCCCACAAAGTATCCTTTAGGCACATAGAAATTTTTTTAATCTCTTGTTTTAGCATTTATAAAATCCAGAAATAAGAATCCCAGACTGTTTAGACAGTTTTGAAGTACGACCCGACTGCCCTGAATTTGTATTATAATCTACACAAAAAATATTCTTTAGGCACTCTGAAATTTTTATAGCATGTTTATTAGTTACTATTGAAGATGTGTGCAAAAAGCCAGACGAATACGGCGGTTTTAAATAATAACCCAACGCAAATAAAGATTTTACATAAGTATTGGCAGTTGCCGGGGCCCTGGCTACCCTAGACAGCAGTGCTTTGGCTCGCCAGTGTGTGATTGGTTGCGGAGGAACCACGTGACTCGAGTTTCATGGGCAGCTCGGGTTACTAAAGCATTTTAGAAGAGTTTTTTTTTCACACAAATGTGACCATGCTGAAAATTATTTTGAGCTCATTGCAATACTGTTTTTAGAGGTTTTTAAATACGGTTTTATTATTAACATTTTAAGTATAAACATATGCACATGTGTATTTAACTATGTATGTATACATAGTAATAATAATTAACTATTTATAGTGATCATAATTGTTTTTAGTAACTACGTATTTTATAGGTTAGATAAAATTATATTTTTATAGGTTATATATCATTAATGTACAATAGAACCAAAAACTTTTGTGTAATTTGTAAAAAAAAACCAATAATCTACTATCATAAAAGGTGCCTGTATGTGTGTGGACTGTTCTGACGAATCTATTGCACTTACAGTTATGAGACTTAACACACAGGCAGTCCGAATTTTTTGCAATTTTTCTATATATCGCGCTTGAATTTTAAAATTTAAACTAGAACATTTGAAAATGAATTTATTAGTTTTTTTCACCATCCTTTCTTTTGTTCCGGAGAAAGAAGAAGGGTCACGATTTGGATAATTTCGCCATACCCACTGACGTCAGCATTTGGAACCATTTATTTCACCTTCCATTTTTCTTTTGCTCCGAAATGTGACGTCACTACATACCTCAGAAAGAAGACGGAAGTGACAAGTTTTCTTATTCTAGCGTGTTTTGTCAATTTGACACACAAGTACTAGAGGAACACAACGGGCTATTGACGACGGTCCAGGATCAGTCCCTCAAGGGAGAGATCCAAGGACAACACCTCGTCATTTTGAACCACGGTCAGATGACGAAGAAACACCTGAATTGTCAATCCACTCTCCAAACTTCCACACCAACTCAACGTGAGGACTTTCAGCCATGACAGATTTAAGGTGCACCAGCCGCCTCTACACCATACGCTTACAAAGATCCATGCCCTGACCCTGATTCGAACCAGGAACCTTACAATCTAGAGGCTAACACCTTAACCACTATACCACTTGGTCGGCATATATATTCCTAATATATATACATACACGCATAGTTATATATATTATATCGGACGGTAGAATCATTTTACACTTACTGGTGGTTTTTTTTTTAAAGTTTTTTTTTTAGTTTTCACAACTCACAGTTTTTGGTTCCATTCTACATTAATGATATATAACCTATAAAATACGTAGTCACTAAAAACAATTGTGATCGCTATAATAATTTACTGTTATTGCTATGTATATTCATAGTTATATACACATGTGCATATGTTAATGCTTAAAATGTTAATAGCAAAACCGCATTTAAAAAACCTAAAAAAAAAATTACAATGAGCTCGAAATAATTTACAGCGTGGTCACATTTGTGTGAAAAAAAACTCCTCCAAAATGCTTTGTAAGGCCAGGTGCACAATCCGGTTTTTCAACGTGAGATGCCACTGCGGCACCGTAGTCCAACTGTGCACACATAACCGTGAAATGACGCACAAACTCATTTCGCGCCATTTGCAATATATATTCTATCGTAGAAAACGTGTTTATTACGCTTACTTGGTGTAAAAAAAGTATATTTTGTAACAAAATAGACGTTACTGGATACAAGCATTTATAAATTATTATTTATATTCCATTCGTTTATGAAAATAAGGTACTTCAGAACGGAGACTCCTGCACCACGCCGTGAGGAACTGCGGTCCAAATTTCAAGCAAGTAGGACGTGCGTCGCCCCAGCTGCGCTGGAGGCATGTGTGCACTGCTCCATTGGATCTAATGTATCTCAGACCACACTTGCATTGCGGTAGCGACGCCGCACGTTGAAAAAACGGATGTGTGCACCGGGCCTAAGTAGCCTGAGCTGCACATCAAACTCGAGTCACATGGTTCCTCCGCAATCAATCACAGACCGGCGAGCCAAGGCACTGCTGTCTAGGGTAGCCAGGGCCCCGGCAGCTGCCGATACTTATGTAAAATCTTTATTTGCGTTGGGTTATTATTTATTACTGCCATATTCGTCTGGCTTTTTGCATACATCTTCAATAGTAACTAATAAACATGCTATAAAAATTTCAGAGTGCCTAAAGAATATTTTTTTGCGTAGATTATAATACAAATTCAGGGCAGTCAGGTCATACTTTAAAACCGTCTAAACAGTCTGGGATTTTTATTTCTGGATTCTATAAATGCTAAAATAAGAGATTAAAAAAATTTCTAAGTGCCTAAAGGATACTTTGTGGGATGAATTTTTTGAAAATATCCTATGCGGGATTCTTTCCTTGTTACTCAATAGGCAATCCTCCCCTGTATATCCCTCTGATACTGCCCCCAGGGGCATTCCTTCTTTAGGTTTGTACGGGCTTCACAACCCCGGGGTACCTGAGTGATATTTTCTCCCTTTCGTTCTTCTCCTCGTCTACCCTTCTGCTTTTCCCTTTTTCTTCCTCCCTCGTTGTGGTTGCCTCTTCAGAGGTGAGGGCTCCCCTTGAGAAGCTTTTCGCCAGTCTGTGCATTTAGCTCCTCTTGGGGATTATATCACCCACGTGTTTGCCGTGCGTGGAGACCTGTGTCTTCGGAAAAGGTGATCCTGGTGATTGAGGGACAACATAACGCCCCAATACATTGCTTCGGCTCCTGCTTCGAATAAACGGGAGGTGTGCTTTGGTCCCAGTACATTGATCGGCTGGTGGGTATATCCTGCTAGGACTAAGGACCTGCTCACCAACTAGCTCCTTAGGGCAGTCATAGAGGTGAGTTGGGTTCGTATAGTCCCTGGCTAGCACCGGTACAGGAACATGTATCCCCTCGTTGGACTCCATGGTGGGTGGTGCCGCTGGGGACTGAACATCTCTTTTTCTAACATGGAAAATACAAATTCAACTTCTCCTTCAGTGGAGCATTTATCGACTGAAAATAATGAAACAAATACATCAGTACAAAAATTTTTCATAATAAAAAGCAACGAAGGAAATTTAAAAAACATATCTGCTATACTACTTCACAAAACAATATTAGGAATGGTCGGAGAGACAAAAAATATAAAAAAAACCCTAGCAGGTGACGTACTGGTCGAAGTCTCTAATAAATCACAATCTTTAAATATACAAAAACTAAATTCCGTCGGTTCAATAGCAGTCACCGTTACACCACATAAAACTTTAAATTCATCTCGAGGCGTAATTTCGGAATCTGATCTACTCTATGATACTGAACCAGACATCTTGGAATCCCTGTCAAAACAAAATGTATTTAATGTCAGAAGAATAACTATTCAAAGAAACGGCCAAAAAATACCCACCAAACATTTAATACTAACTTTCAATACCCCAAGTCTACCAAAACACGTAAAAATAGCTTATATGAATTGCCCTGTCCGTTGTTTTAAATGTCAGAGATTCGGCCACTCTTTCCTTGCTTGCCGTGGAAAAGAAACCTGCGCAAAATGCTGTAGTACAGATCATAAGACCGATATCTGTACGTCATCGTCCCTTTGCTGTGTGAACTGCAAAGGTGACCATCCAGCTTTTGCCAGGTATTGCCCTAAATTTATAACCGAAAAAGAAATCCAAACTATTAAAGTGCAACAAAATATTTCATTTCCCGAGGCCCGAAAAATTGTAACTGATCGCACCCCGAAACCTGGTATTTCTTACTCTTCAATAGTAAAAAAAACTTTCAAAACTAACAGAACTCAAACCGATGTAACTATTTTTAAGCCTTCTACGCAACATAAAACTTTAATGAACCAACCTATAACGCCTCTTTTTTCTAAATCATCAGCTACAACCTCAAGTAATACAAAACACATAAATCAACCAAATCGATCTATAAATACTTCTTTAAAAAGAGCCATATCTACTGAACAAAGTAATATCAAAATAGCTAAAAGTACTTCTCAAACCTCTCTTCAGCCTGATGTTACATCCAGAAACTTGATTACTAATCCTTCCACCAACGACCTCATAAATCTATATAACACTGAAAGCGATATTTCATCTGTAGAGAGTGATGGCTTGGAGACTTCACCACCCAAGTCCAAGAAGGATCTTCGGCAAGACAGATCTCGTCCTAGGACGAGAAAACACAAGTAGTTTTCTCTTTTCTTTTATCCGTTATTTTTATGGCTTCCTTTCTTTCCTGGAACTGCCGGGGTTTTCGACAAAAAATTGATGATGTTAAGGACATCATAAACAAGCACAATCCAGTTGCAATCGCCCTCCAGGACACCTATCTAAAAAACAATGACACCACCAACATCCGTTATTTCAGTATATTTAGAAAAGATTACGATGATGGCCAAAGAGCATGTGGAGGTGTTGCACTCCTAACCTCCCATGACTTTCCAGTTACTCAAATTAACCTAAAAACAAATCTGCAAGCTATTGCTGTTAGACTTCATGTCAATATTTTGATAACAATATGCAATTTATACCTACCTCCTAATACCCATATCGCCACTTCTGACATAAATAATTTAATCGATCAACTTCCACAACCATTCGTCATACTTGGTGACCTAAATGGCCATCATATCCTCTGGGGCAGTTCAGACATTAATAGTAGAGGCAAACAAATCGAAAAAATAATAACAGAAAATGATTTATGTATAATGAATAACGGCCAACCTACTTACTTTCACTCACCTTCACTTACTTACCATTCAATAGATCTGGCAATTTGCACTCCTTCAATTTTACCATTTTGGACCTTTTCTGTGGATTCCTACCTTTACAATAGCGACCATTATCCAATTAAACTAAAATATGCAGGCCAATAACAACCTCACACTGTCAACCAATCCAATTATATTTTTGAAACTGCCAACTGGTCACTTTTTACTAGCCTTGCTGACATTACTAACACGGTAGAAAATGATGATATCGATGAAGTTACTAATAAGATAACAGACATAATTATAGCTAGTGCTGACGCCTCAATTAAAAAAGTCATTAATCAGCCTAAAAAACAAAAGAAACCTTGGTGGAATGAGGAATGTAGCTATGCGTATCGGAAGCAAAGGAAAGCCTGGAATATCTTCAATAGATAT
The DNA here is from genome assembly GCA_947359465.1 of Metellina segmentata. Taxonomy (NCBI): domain Eukaryota; kingdom Metazoa; phylum Arthropoda; class Arachnida; order Araneae; family Tetragnathidae; genus Metellina; species Metellina segmentata. The sequence continues at coordinate 137,314,842 of OX375874.1, read as the reverse complement.
CCAACAAGAGAAAACTATATTAATTATAAAAAAACAAAAGCGGCCTTTCGAAAAATTCAACGACTTAGTAAAAGGGATTCTTGGATTAATTATGTCAATAGTATAAATAGCAAGACCACAAGCAAACAACTATGGGACAGGGTCAAAAGAATTTCCGGTGTTTACCCCAATAGACAAATTCCTATTCTCGAACATAATAACCAAATTCTATCGGCACCCAAAGACATAGCAAACACAATAGGTTCATGCCTTTCCGAAATATCCAGCTCCAATAACTACTCTGAAAGTTTAAAAAAAATTAAAATTGCATCTGAAAAGATTAAAGTTAATTTCACTTCAAACCGTATATTATATAATTGTGATTTTACTTTTTCCGAATTGACAAAGGCTTTATCCTTAGTTCACAAATCAACTCCTGGCCCAGATAATATTAGTTACATCATGCTCAAACATCTTTCAAATAGTTCTTTAAATCATCTCCTTAAATTTTATAACAGAATTTGGAACGAACACACTTTTCCTCAGTCATGGAGATATGCTACCATAATACCCATACTGAAACCGAACAAAGACCCCAAGAATCCTTCGAACTACCGTCCAATAGCCCTGACAAGCTGCTTATGTAAAGTTCTAGAAAAGATGGTCAACGCTAGGTTGGTTTATGTTTTAGAAAAAGATAAATGTCTCTCTCCACGCCAAAGTGGTTTCAGAAAAAATAGATCCACTATTGACAACTTAGTCGCTCTCGAGACGGAAATCAGAAACTCATTTGTTCAAAATAAGCATCTCTTTTCGATTTTTTTCGATATCGAAAAAGCGTACGATAGAACATGGAGACATGGAATTTTAAGGGACATTTTTAAAAACGACATAAGAGGTAATCTGCCTATTTTTATTCAAAAATTTTTAGAAAAAAGATATTTTAAAGTACGGATTGGATCAATTTTCTCAGATGTTTTTATTCAAGAGGAGGGAGTGCCACAGGGCAGTGTTTTAAGTGTTACTTTATTTATTTTAAAAATTAATGATATTGTTTCTCAATTGCCTCCATCAGTGAAAGGTCTTATTTACGTTGACGATCTGCAAATTTCATGCGCAGCTAAAGATATTCGTTTAATTGAAAGACAACTTCAACAGGCCGTTAACAAAATCATTCATTGGACTAACGAAAATGGTTTCAGTTTCTCACCTTCCAAAACCGCGTGTGTTCATTTTTGTAAAAAACGAAATCTTCATCTTGACCCTGAAATATTTTTCAAAGATATTTTAATTAATGTTGTGGACAATTTTAAATTTTTAGGCATCATATTTGACAAGAAGTTGACTTTTCAACCGCATATTTTAAATCTACGCAAACGTTGTGAAAAAGCTCTTAACATCTTACGAGTTTTATCTAAGTTATCATGGGGATCTGACCGAGCTTGTCTTTTAAAAATATACAGAGCTTTAATACGATCTAAATTAGATTACGGCTGCGTGGTGTATGGTTCAGCCAGAAAATCTGCTCTACAAACACTGAACACTATTCACCACACAGCTTTACGTTTATGTTCTGGTGCCTTCAGGACTTCACCCGTAAGCAGCTTATATGTGGACAATTTTGAACCTTCTCTGGACTTAAGGCGACATTTGTTGTCATTAGAATATTATTTTAGAATTTCCTCAATACCTCATCACCCATTGCATACCATTCATCACAGTCCATATTTAAAAACGCCTTTATCAAGCAAAAACATCCTTCATCCCTACATTCCATTTAAGAATGCTGGATTTGATGGACGGATCCGAAATATCTTCACTTGTCGTCACCCAGAAAAAACTTTATTATTTCTCTCCTTGGTTTAATCATAATTTTGTATTTCAAAACCCCTTCAAAGATTTTTATAAGGCAGATACATCTGATATTATTTACAAACAACTCTTTCAAAACCATACAGAAAAATACTCTAATTTCATTCATATTTATACCGACGGATCTAAAAGGGCTAATTATGTTGGAGCTGCGTTCACTATTAATCACTCTGTTCACAGTTTTAAACTTCATTCTTCATGTTCTGTTTTTACCTCTGAAATCATAGCCATATATAAAGCATTAGAATATATATCGGATCATTCTCATAAAAAATGTATTATTTTTACAGATTCATTAAGTGTTTTACAGTCATTGAAACATCCTGATCATTCCAGTCATCCCGTTGTTTTAGAGTCATTAAAAAGAATTTATCATCTTTCATCCAAAAATTTTAACTTGTTATTTTGTTGGATCCCATCTCATGTTGGGATATCGGGAAATGAAATAGTTGACCAGGCCGCCAAATCGGCCGTAAATAATTTTAATCATACCATTCCGTATCGTGACCTAAAATCTATCATTTACACATTTTTACAAGACAAATGGCAAAACGAATGGAATGAGCAAACCGAGAATAAACTTCACTTTATTAAACCAAATATAACGCAATGGCAGTCACCAGATCAAAGACGGCAGCAGGTAATACTAACACGTCTCCGTATTGGACACACTAGGATCACCCATAGACACCTCCTCCTCGGAGAAGATCATCCTATATGTAATTACTGCATTTGTCCACTAACAGTAAAACACATTTTAATTGAATGCTCTCATTTTAATAGGCAACGACTTAAGCATTTTAATTCTTATACCTTGGTTTTAGATGACATGATCGGAGAGAATCCTCATCCAAATATTTTTAGCTTTTTACATGACATTGGTTTTACCCATCACATATAATTTTATATAGTATTTATTCATTATATTTTGACTCATTTCACTTTTTTATTATATTATATATTTGATTTTTTAACTTGAGTTTGGCATAATATGTCCCAAGAGGACTCAATGCCAGAAAATCATATCCAATCCCTCTGATACTGCAGTTTTCTTTGTTTCTTGAACTGAGATTTTATGTAAGTCCTGTAGCAAAGGGAGAGGTGGAGAAGGTTGGGGCAGGGAGAGGGCCGATTTAGCCAATCTGTCAGCTTCCTCGTTTGCAATGTGCCTCTGCCATTGAATACGCATGGTTTTTATCAGTAAGAGCCTGAATTGCTGCGGTTGAGTCGATAAATAAAACAATTTTCTTGTCCCTTCTAGTGGCAAGGGTCTCAACAGCCATAAGTACAGCGTAAATCTCACCATCAAAGTTGTCACAGTAATTTCCAACTGCCTTACTCAGCTGGAAGTATTGGCAAAAGACCCCAGCACCCGCCCTATTAGTTTCAGGTCAGCAGAGCCATCAGTATAGACATTGAGCCAGTCAGGGAGAGGATATCTCTCGTAGATGGTAGCCATCACAAACGATCTCAACTCAGCATCAGTATAGTTTATCTTGTTGCAAGGAAGAACCAACTGGAAGTCTGCCTTGGCAATGTATGTGTAGTCCACCTCAAGGCCATCCAAACAAGGCTGTCTACAGATGTCAGGCATGTCAATTCTGTTGCCTATTTCTTTTATGCGGCTTAAAAAAGTTATTTGCGTTTTTAGTCTGCTTATTGCCGGATTATACCCCCGCCAGTAGCTGTTACCATTTCTAAGCAATCTCTCGCTGAGAACAAGGGCAGCCCTGTCTCGACGATCAGACAGTGGTTCTATGCCACTCTGAAGTTCCAAAGATTGAATTGGAGTAGATTTTGCTCCACCAGTGATTAAACGCAGAGCACAATTTTGTACAACATCGAGCTTAGCTAGAGTGTTGGCACAAGCCGTAACCAAAATTTCGGAACCATAGTCAATGATGGGCCTGACATAAGATTTATAGGTGTTAGCAAGGACCTCTTGAGTTGAACCCCAACGAATTCCCGCAATTCTGTTCATTAAATTCATCCGCTTATACTCTCTGTCTCTTGTTTTTAAAATATGATGTTTCCAGCTGAGTTTAGATCCCAAACTACCCCTAAATAAGTGGGATTTGCCATATGAGGTAAAGATTGTCCTTTGAAGTAGAGAGCAGGAGAATGATTTTTAGTACTCAGAGTGAAGAGCTAAACACCAACGTATGGGGCAGATTTAACCTGCACCAGAACTAGAAGGTATTCAGAGGAAGAGTCCAAAAGTATTTTAAACATTGTAAATCTTGTCATGGTTATGCAAATAAATGTTGTCACATGATTTTTCACTACCAAAGCGGTTGTAATTTGCTGTACCAGAATTCCCTCTCGCTTTTGGATCGCGAACCCGCTCACTCGATCTGTCTCAATGGAGATTTACTTTTTAAATCTTTTTCCTAACTATGCATCAATTTCAACTTCAATTTATTTGTCATCTTTTGAATGACTACGTCATATGTACTTTTATTAACTTAAACTTATATCAGCCTAATAGAAAGGGATGGTTTCTTTTAATTCACTGCGTGAACGCATTTATAGATCTTAAAAGCCACTCTGAAGTTAATTTAACCTAAATACATCAAACCTTTGTTCAACGTGCATGTGAAATGCAAATATTTGAAGACAATTCAAGACATTGTTAGACAAAATGTTCATTTTTTACTGATTTCAATTGGAGAAACTGAGAGAATACTTCGAATCATTGAAATCCAAGCCGCTAAACCTCTTTGTTTTCTCTCTCAGAAGGCAAAACCGTACACCTGGTCGAAGCTCCGACGGCGAGAGTGTTTCAGTTTGCACCTAATACTCAGGTGCCAGAGGTGAGTTATTCCCCATCTTCTGTCTTACAATCTTATATCCATCTCTTCGAGTTGTACGTGGTGCACGTTCGATTCTTGTGGGATGCGTTTCTCTCTCTTCTTTGTCAGTAACTTTCATTTTGTGTTTGTTTCAATTACTTGCTATTGTATGTTTTGTGTGTGGCACCGCATGTCCATAGAGGGCCCTTGCACTCTAACACTCCCCCCCCCAATCTTTATCTATCTCCTGTGCATGTGTTTGGATTTCTAAATCTCGAACGACGTTCCTCGGAAGGGCCGACGGCTGGAATTCTGCTGGATACCCGGCGACCTTTCGACACACATATTGCGTGAAATATTTAATGTCATTGTTGACTATTTTTCTTTTGTCTTTAAACGTGTTTCACAGTATTTTTCTAATCATACCATTTTTTATGCCACGTAAAAGGCACGATGAGTTGAATGCACATCAAAGCAATGAAATTTGGGAAACGGTGAACTTCTTAATTGACTCGACAACCTAATTTTTTATGCTGATTTTAACTTGAATCAGATTTATTTCATATTCATGTATATCGGCTGACGCAGCGATGAGAAATTTTTTTACAGTTTCCTGTTTACTTACTAGTCATGCTTTGTGCAGTTGTGTATAAGGTGTGTTTTTTAATTTCACACTAAGCGCACAGAATTTTCTGCATTGCAAGGAAATCTATTGTTACCTGTGTGAAATGTAGCCTTAGAAAGGATGGTCTTTCTTTTCTTTGAAGAGTAGGGACCCATTTCATCTCAATTCTGTGAAATTGGGGTCAAATTACAGGCGCAAAAATATTTTACACTACTTTGAGTGTTTGTAAAGTGTTGTTCTTTGCTTTCAATATTTGTGACAGACTACATTAACGTTTGTTTCGTACACCCCTTTTTTCCCAATTAAATTGCTTCAAAATACGATGGACACCATCCTTTGGAATTCTCATAGACGAGCAAACCACCGACGCGATTTTCTCGGGCGCAGACGACGCATTTCCCCTTTCTTCTGCGTCGGTCGACGATCTCGGTATTCGATTGTTGATTCAAACTTATCTCTGATTCATCTGAGTCTACTTGGTGGATCAGTGTAAAAATTTTCCAAAATCGTCTTTGCACTTCTGCTGGGTTTTCGCACTTCCAGTGGCACTTCGACACAAACTCTCTTCGAAACTCAATCTGGCCGTAATTTCTCCACCGTTCGATCTGCACCGAAATGAAATTCACCATTTTTCCAGCTAACAAAATGTGGTGACACTTGTTTTGCAACGCCCCGTATTTAATTACAATTCTGTGTTCCAAGCTCAGCAACTTTAGGGTTGCGAATCCAACTAAAGACCGTCGTGTGCAGAGAGGGCGCTAACAATCTGTGACGACCTCAAATGTCCTCGCCTTGACCTGAGGGGCCAGCTTGGGTATGACCTCGTCATCTGACCGTAGTTCAAAATAACATGCTGTTGTCCTTGGATCTTTCTCTTCCGGGATCGAGGCCGGACCATCGCCAATACCCCGTCGTGTTGCTCTGTGCATTGTTAATTAACCTTTTGACTGCGTCTATGGATATGACAATCACAATTCTTTCTTGGCATGATTCTTGTTACTTTCAAGGTGCAACTGATTTACTGGACGTTGTCTTAATTCTTTCTTGGCATGATCGCAGTACAACTGCCGTACCGGCCATACATTTCCATATACCTGTATTCTATCTAATGTCAATCTAGCGTATTGTCACTACCACGCCAAAGTCACGAATGCATATATGCTCCATTTATCGAGTCTTTCGTTTATTCAGGGTGGTGACAGAACCGGGAAATCAGGGATTTCTCAGAGAAAAATCATTTTCTGGAAAAATCAGGGGAAAATTTGGAATTTTGCAAATGACACTCATTTGGTACTTTTCTGTTAGCCATGCGGGCGTCACTTTGAACCGAAATCAAAATGTCGGCAATTTTTTTCATTCCGAAAAGGAGAAGCGTATTTTTTATGTAAACATCCAGAAAAAAGAGTTGTATACATTGTATACTTTTTTATTTAACCTGTAACGGCCGGAAATCCTGTAACGGCCAAAAATCCTGTAACTGAAGTCTACAGCTGTGCCACGTTCCCTAATGTCAATAATAGGAATGTAGTGCCTTGCGGCTTTGAAAAATACAAACGGACGGAAAACCTGCAAAAGTTAAACATCCAGTTCCAATCTAATCAACATTTAAAAAAAAAATCATTTTTTTTCTAAAATACCTAGATTGGCAATTTTGATTTTGGTCCAAAGTTGCGCCCGACTAACGGAAAAGTACTCATTTAGATTATGCATATGTTTTTTAATACATTGTGTTAAAAGTTCTTTTTTTTTTCCACAAATTTTTGAACTCTGAGGTTTATTTTTTGTTTGAAAAGTTTGTATTGCCCATTACAGTTCTTTTCGTAATGGATTCGTCATTGTCAAATACGGCCAAAATCGTTTGCAAAGAGATCCAATCGGTGTGGCGTCACAATCTCCTATGAAAATATAAATATTTAAATGAAAAATTATTTATTAAAAGAAAATTAAACGTATAAGGTATCAATCTGGTGTAAAACTTTCCGCAGATTTGAAATCCGTTGATATTTTTATTTTATTTTAAACAATCGCTGAGATAGAAAAAAACACTGAAGAACGCCAGTCATAACTTTAAGTATTTCTTTTGCTTCACCCAAATCCGTTACTCTTCCAAATGAATGAAATCAAACGAATGTCGTTCTTCTCGGTGGCAAAATTTTCATTGGAAAAAATATGAAAGTTGCAATTTAAAAATGATTTATTTAAAGAAAATCATATTTTAAGGTATCGATCTACTGTGAAATTTTCCGCAGATTTCAAATCCGTTGAAACTTTTATTCTATTTTTAGTGATTGCTGAGATAGAAAAAAGCAATGAAAAATGCCAGTCATAACTTTTTATCTGTTTTGCTTTACTCGAATCCGTTGCTCAGGAAATCAAAATGAATTAATCTGATCTTTTTAACCATGAAGGTAGAATTCTTCGCGGCGCCGGTGGCTAAATTCGTATTGAAAAAATATAAAAATTACAATTAAAAAATTATTTATTTAAAGAAAATCATGTTTTTAGGTATCGATCTGATGTGAAATTTTTTGTCTATCTTTAACAATCTTAGAGTTAGAAAAAAGAACTACATAACTCTAGTTAAAACTTTATTTGTTTTGTTCGTCCGCTAAAATCGTTGCTGAGAAAATCTAACAGAAACAATAATTTTAGAATATCATGTCTTTATACCGTATGCCATTCTAAAAAAAATAATAATAATTAAATTCCAATGAATTAATTTTTAAATGTTTTAGATTAAATTTTAAAATTTGGACACAATAGAAAAATTGCAAAAAATTCGGACCACGTGTGTGCCAAATTTCATTATTGTAAGCGCCATAGATTCGTCAGGACACTGCGTACAGGACAGACAGACAAACACTTCCTTTTATAATAGTAGAGATGAACCCAGCGCTGGCATCATTGACGAATTCAGGGGCCGATAGCTGCTTTTGCAAACATATCAAAATCTCTCTATATTAAAAAAAAGTTACCGCCGCCGCAGGATTGAAAACTGTGCTGCTTAGCTCGATTCTTAAACTATTTCCCGAGAAAGTACTGATCGGAAAAAAACAAAATTAACATGATTTGTTCTTCATCGTATTCCCTGGACAATTATTAAGATTTTTTTCCGATGCTTCTATTAGTTTAGGGTTTATTAAGTGTCAAAATTGAAGAAGCAAAATTTCTTCCGCGAGTGAGCAAAACACATAAAAATTTTCAGTCTTCAGTCGTGAGTTTTTTTTAAAGAGTACCTCTCAACGTAAATTTTTGCAGCTCGTCGAGTTTTTTTTAAATTTCAATTTGGTTCTTGATAATATTTTTTTGAAATTCGGGAAAAATCAGGAAATTTTTTTTACTTTTTTTTAAAACTGCCATATCTATATTTTATTACTATTCTTTTTTAATTTTTAAAATATCGCAGTATACCTCAGAATGTACTCTTTCTTACGGTACTATTATTTTTGAAATCGGTTAATAATTAAATTGGATGCGATCAAAAGTTGGTCATACAAAATTCGGAATCTTTGGATATTTTCGCTACTTTTTGTTACAACCGTTAACTAAAACTGTCATATCTATATTGTATTACTATTAGTTTTTTATTTTGAAAATAGCGCAGTGTACCTCAGACTGTACTTTTTCTTACGGTACCATTATGTTTTAAATTGGTTCATGAATAAATTCGATGCAATCAAAAGTTGGTGACACAAATTTCGTATTTTTTATTTCGCGGAGGGTTGTATTTTTGACTATCGGGTTTGCCGGATATCAAATTTATCGTAGCAACAATTGCCATAAAAACTATTTGTTTTTATTTGGCGAGGAAAAAGGCTCGCTTTTTTCCTTCTGTTCTCAGACGGTTTACTGAGAAAGTACTAAGTACAAATCGTTAAGTTTGGAGATTAACACGGTTTACTTAAAATTGTACAGGGAACAAGATGCAGAAGATTTTTTACTCATGCGGCTATTAGTTTAGGGTGCATTAAGTGTTAAAGTAAAAAAAGTGAAATCACTTGCAAAAGGGGTATTGGTTTGCGAAGCAAACCAAACGGTATTGCGTAGCAATTCCCGGGGGTCAGCGAGCAGGGGGCGAAGCCCTCGCTGTGACGTCATGGACAGTAAAGTGAAATCAGGATAATACAAATTATTCAGATAGTTTCACTCTGCGAAAGGAATGTTGGTTTGCGAAGCAAATCAAATGCCATATGTAAAAGGAGTGTTGGTTTGCGAGCGTTAGCGAGCAGGGGGAGGAGCCCCCTAGTAGTTAAAAATGTAAAATTAAGTATTCTATCTATAGCTTTATATTATTTGATCTATTATGGAATACAATAAAAATATTTTTTACTTGTCTTATTTTTATTCATCTATCTGTCTATAGTTTTTTAGTTCATCAAGTGTCAAGTTTATCATAATTACCGAAGAATTGTTTTGCGAACAGATGGGGAAACTCAGGGAATTTCATGAAAAATACTCTGGAAATTAGTGAAAACTCAGGGAACTTTTTACTTCAATTTTTGTAGCCACCCTGTTCTTGTTTTATGCCGTGACAAACCCACCAATCGTCTCATTCCGATTGGAAATGCCAATTTTAGCGAGAAAACGACCTTTTGGTCATGACTCAATTTTTGCATTCGTGCCTTTGGCGTGATGGTAACAATATCACCGAAAGTAACAACCTAAAAACGAACCTTTTCGATCGAGGCTCTCCGTAAAAGGAAGTTCTCTGCAGCACCTCACCTCACAGAAGATTTCTCCATTTCAGCTTCCTCCAGCAGACATCATCCCGCCAAACACTCGGCTCGAGACGGTGAAGCTGGGACCCGATTTTGATTACACGAAGTACTTCGAGGTCTACACGTCCACCATCGAAAGTCCCGGTCTCCTGTACATCCAGCTCAAAGGGCCACAGTACTCCGAAGTGATGCACAAGCTCTACGATGACATGGAGTAAGTGCTTCGAAGTTTGGCCAAAGAGCGACAATGAATTTAGTTTAGTAATAGTTGCACTACACTGAGGAAACCTATTAAAGTGTGCCTTTTATAAAAACTAGCAATAGATTTAAGAAAAGATGATTTTTCTATAGTTATTCTCATTTTGTAAGTGCATGAAGATATTTATAATTTATATAATAAATGTTATATGTATAGTAACCTTTGTTCATGTTTGTTGACCTTTTGTGTCGCTCGTTGCGTTATTCGGTCGACGAGAAAATTTGTCCCTTTTATTTCGACACAGATTGAAGAAAAATTATTTTTTTTTCTAAAAATGACACCAATTCAATACTTTTGTTGGATGCCCTCTTCTATCTCTCCGCCAGCTGCATCATCCCACGCTCGCACAAGTACCAAGGTTTCTGACTCGGGGATGGATTCAGGAATTTGGACATGAGGCGTCTTGCACTCCAGTATAAAATGGAAGTGGCTCCAGAAGGTGTGAGGGCCCGAAAGTCATCACTGGAGCGGACGTTAGAAAGAGAAGGGCAACTAAAGAGATGCTCCCCAGTCATATGCAAGGTGCCACAAAGTACACAGTGAGGTGAATCAACCAAGTTGATTAATTCAGGAAACTTCCCGAACCCTATGCGACTCGTATCTTCTTTTGCTAAGCTCTCTTGATTTTTCCTAAATAAAGAAGCACACTGTGTGGGTAGTGCTCCTTATTTTCTGCCTTTTCGAATGCTTAACAATCTCAGCGTTCGAAATCGTCATCCGATCCGAGACCACTGAAAGTACGATCGGAGATCGAAAATCTGGGTAGTCCGTGGGACTAGTAGCTATAAGAAAAGCAAGTGTGCACATGTTTTCTTTTAAAATAAGTTTCAAACTCCCCTTACTTTTGGTGAGCTGTCCAAATTTATTTCGTTCACGCTATCTAGAATTTGGGAGTTTGTATGGGTGTATACTGGATTCGTTTGTGCCTCCAGCCTGTCGAATCATTGGCAGAATAGGTCTCCTGAAAGAAAGTGCGCTGTGGAGTTTATTTGTTCTTGCTGCCAGCAAGCGCGCTTACTTGACCACATGGTTTACCTCGCTGTTCTCTTGCGACGGTCGAGAGTGGGGCAGTTGGAATTCCTTTGAAGCTAATAAAAAATATATCTACAATTTGACAGAATTTTCATGCGGCAAAGTAAAAATTTTAATCGGACAATTTGATTACGGGCGTCACGAGCCCCGAGGGATCTTTCCTCCCTTTCATATTTACCCTCGCCTACCCTTCTGCTTTTTCTTCCTCCATATTGTGTTGTCTGGTGTAATGGTGACGAGGACGCACAGAAAAACTCACTTCAAAACGTAACATGATTTATTAGTATAGTGATACAAGGAGAATTGTAGGCTGGAACGGATCTGGCCTATCTGCCGCTAACGGGGAAGTCATAGGACGTCCTAATTCTGACAGGTAGGGTCATCTGGTAGCACAATCTGTGTCTACCGAAATTATAGGCCTCAAAGAATCTGGCCTGTCTGCCAATATTGGCTATCTGACCTGTAGGGTCGTCTGGTGGCTGGCTGCAAGGGATTTCGCTTATCTGCTGCTAAAGACGGAAGTCTGTCTCGAGGATTTCGGGTTATCCGTGTCCAAAAAGGGTGTTTGGATCAGGTCTGCACTCTCAAAGTTTTTAGAGCCAAATCTCACCAGCGATGGTCTTGATAATCCTCTTGGGTTCGTCTCCGTGTTAGGCAAATCTGTGATTACCCCCGCAACCAATGACAGGATAGCATTATCTCTGTTGGAGGTGGTCATCAAGGATGGTTGAGTATAGCAGGGGGGCTCCACAAAGAAAATCTGAGTAGCAGAATGTCACACCGTCTTGGATTCGGGTCCACTGTAGCTCGGTCAGAAGAGCAGCGCACCAGCAACCCGAGGGTTCGCGAGTCCGAATCCGACCGTCAACCGTCTCGTATGAAGGGGATTGGTGCACGTTCAATCTGTTGTGGCCTCCAATGTCCCCACATTGGCATGGTAGTTAGGAGAGTGGGGTGCCATCTTGGGCGTGACCTCGTCATCTGACCGTAGTTCCAAGCGTCTGGATCTTTCCCCTTGCGATCGATCTCGAACCGTCTCTGCTGTCGAGTCGCTGTGGTGCGACGTTAAGTAAAATACCTACCTACTCACACTCTTCGGTTATCAGCCGAGTAATGGGATCATTCTTCCAGGACCTTCTACTACAATCCGCAGAGCAGCAGGTACAAGATGATGAACGCACACATCAAAGTGGGTGCCGTGTGCGTGGCTCTGTGGCCGGCGGACAGACACTGGTACAGAGTGAAAATAGTGTCCATTCCGTCTCTGGAATGCGTGGAGGTACGTTTGTAGACCACTCTTCTACCACTCGGATGGAAATTCGAACTATGGCATCTGATTCCGAATCTCTTTTTAGGTCTTCTACTTCGACTATGGTACCAAAGAAGAAATTCCGACCAACATGCTGCGTTACATGAAGTGAGTGACGTTTTAATTTTTTACTGTGGTGTCTTCTCGGTTAACTGTATTTTGCATTGAATGTGTCCAGTAGAAATGGAATGACTGTAAGTGGTCTTGATCGAAAGTGAATGTTGTATCGAATGGCTGGGAATTGTTAATGTTTTTGATTGGATAATAAGTTCTGTGATTACCCTTCAAATATTTGAAGCAGGGATGAGATTCTTCCAACTTTTGTAGGTATTTCTGATTTTTCTTACATTTTTGAGAAAATGACCGATTTGTATCATTTTTTGAGAAAAAATTCTGAGATTTGCTCCTCTTTTGTCTTCTTAAACGTAAAATGCGCCAAATGAGACGTAATATTGTCAACATTGCACTCTTAAATTTTGCCAAGAAGATAAGTTTTGCAAATTCCTCTTTGAAAAGAATCCTTTGTGAGAAGCTTATTAGTTCAATGGCAAACCTGAAGAACTTGGATTTTGAACTAGTTAGTGTATGTTGTTGCTGTATATTTTGTAGATAAATATTTGGTTTCCTAAGAAAGCAGAGCTGTTATAGCAGCCATGATACGTCATATGCGACGGAAAAGGTATAAATGAAATATTTTAAGTTCATCAGTTTTAATGTGGTTTTTCTTACAACCAGAAATAAGAAGCTCGGTTTTTCGTCTCTTATGGCAACCTCGGCAAGCGGAAAGTTTAAATTTTCTTTTGGATATTCTAGAAAGTAGTACTTTCAAAATCCGTTAAAACTTCTTAATTTGGCAATTTTAGAAGTGTGCCACAGCTTTAAACATGGACTGCAGCTAATTTTGAAAATGAAATTTTTAAAATGATGCTTTTTTTAAGGACAATATTTATGATTGTTTTAATATGTTAAATTATTCTTTGATAATATGAGTTATTAATTTAAGTTTTATTTGATTTAAAGTTGATTTTATTGGAATATAAGAATATTTACGGGAAAATATATAAGGTGAGGGGAAGAATCAATTAGAGATTTTGAAAAAAGTTATTTTATCTTCATAAATAGGTTGGAAATTTAAACTGAATTAAGTTATATTTTATTTACCACAAGGCTACAGCTTTAGTCTACGTTTATAGCGATGGCAACAGCCTTGACGCTTTTTTTTGCGCACTTTTTAAGTTTCCAAGGAAAGAATTATTTTAAATGAACCAATGAAATCAAACAACAGTTTAATGGATTTTAAAAGAACTTTCTAGAATATTTAAATGGAAATTTTAAACTTTCCACTTGCTGAGATTGTATTAAAATCTGCTATGACCGTAATGCAGATGGGTTACCTTAACCTGTCATTATTAGCAACTAGAAGTGCGCCAAGACTTTTGTCACCGCTATAAACGTAGACTGAAGCTGTACTAAAGCAGGTTTTGATTTTTTTAAAAATTAAGTGTATTTTTAGAGATTTTTTAAGGTAAAATCAGAGTGAAAAGGTATGATTATGTTAATTTTTATTTTTAGTGTCGACTTTTTAACATTTATGCTATTTAATAAAATTAGTGTTTATTTGATTTATTCTTTTGTAACATAGCGTTATTATTTCCTGTTAATTTCAGTTTTGTATCAAGGTTTTGGGAAAATTTCATCTGTTAAAAAAAATTACACCATTAGTGAGATGTTCAAAAATCTGCATAAAAATAAAATTTTCAACTTCATGCAACTTATTTTACACTATTTATAGAGTTGCAGAGATATTTTTTTTGTGTGAAATATGGTTTCATGCGCCCTTTTTCATTTTTGCAAAATTTGAGTTTCCGCATATTTTCAGACTTTATTTCTTTTCCCACTCGCATGCCTGTTAAAGGGGCTGTCGTGGACCGGTGTGTGTGTCCGATTCCTGTTGTGTGCATCTTTGTCTTCTGTAAGAGTAAAACTTTCAGTGTATCTATAGATGTTGTCTGTCTCGTGTCTGATGCAACAGGGTCAAATAGGGCCCTTGCACGGTAAAAGCACAAAAACAACCCGATAATCTAATTTGATTTTTTTCATAGTGCTCTCGTAAACTACCTATCACTTCAAAACACTCTTATTTAATTATGGGGTCCAGTTTATAGACCAATCCACTTTACCTGAGGATCTGCTGAGCTGTGTCATGGTGTCTTATGTCCTTGGCTTGGTAGTTTAGAGCTGCGAGCTAGGGTGCAGTCATCTGACTGTGGTTCCGAGTGAGGGGGTGTCTTCGTGGTATCTTTCCCTTCGGGGGTCGATCCAGGATCTTTGCCCGTTGTGTTGCTCCAGTGTGAGGTTAATAAAAATATCTTCAGATGAGGAGCGGACAGACTCGCCCAGACCTGTTGTCTTTCTTGTTAGAGAATGGATTCGGCCAGCGTCGCTTGTGCCTCTCAGCAACGCCCCGGTTTGGTCCTCCTCCGCTCACTGTCTCCTCTGTCCAGGGATCCCGCGGGTCTTGGAAAGTGCCTATTTTGACATTCCATTTCTAAAAGCCCTCAGAAGTACTTACTCAGAAAGGACTTATTTTCCTTTGAAAACAAAATTCAGTTTTCAAATGGCAATATTTTTTCACACTATTTCTGACCTCTTTTCAGCGCATGATCAGTGATAAAAATGCTTACAAGAAGAGGAATACGATGCCTTAGTGCTTCAATTTAAATAGTTTTTAGAAACAACAGTCAAAGGACTCGGCATCATTCAAAAACTTTGATCCAAAATCTGACAGACTAGACAGTTTTTTAAGTGATTTTTTACTTAAAGATCAGTATATGATATTTTGGAGAATAATAAAAATTCTTCAGCTGCAGAACTGTCTAATAAGGCAAAATCTTCTAAAAGTATTTTCCTTTTTATAAAAGCAAATCCACTGTGAAGAGATATAAAAGAAAAAACATTCATAATTAAAGAATTAGACAGTCAGATTTCTGAAGTCGATTGAAAAAATGAGATGAACTGTATCAAAATTTATTCTGATTTCAGGATTTAAAAAAATATTTTTCATTGTATGTGATAGAAATTTAGAAAGAATTTTTAATTGTTTAATAATGTCTTTAATATGTAATTTTTTCTTGTATTTTATTTGTTACAATCGATAAAGTTACATTACTTCAAGCATTAGAATTTTAATTTTACGCTTCACTGCTCTTTCATAATTTAATTTCAGGATTTTGTAAGTAAATAATTTTTTAAATCTTGAAGAGTGTTTAAAAGTTTTTCTTGCTGTCTCCATTCTATAATTTGTTTATATACTTGCATGTTGCTGATATGTGTACACGTATATTAACTGCTGACATTTGTAAAAATCAGACTGGGCTTATTTTGAAAAATATCATTTTTGTGTGGCATTATTTTTTGTATAATTTTTAGAAACTCGACTTGAATGTTAAATCTTTTACATACTACTGTTCTTATAAGATTAACTAATCTGCAAGAGCATCCCACTGGGTCGTCGAAAGTCATGTATTAAATTGTATAATACTGCTTCTACAATGTTTTACTTATTTTGTCATTAGAAAGTCCTTATTTTTAGTTAGGATTAAATGCATACTTAATACAATACTGAATTAAATGCATACTTAAAAAATGGATGAGATTTCACAGATTTGCCCTTTTCTTATCAAATGTCATAAACAAAAACCCCTGAAACTTAAAAAAAATGGATTTTCTTTATTCATTAGAGGACCTTGTCATACCGTCTTGAGTTTTGACTTTCAAAACCAAACAATGTTTATGATTGGTTGTAAGAATTTTAATTCATGTTTTATTTCCACGTGAAGAAAGCAGTATGCCGAGCTTCCTGCCCAAGCCCTGCTCTCCAGTCTGGCATGCTTGAAACCCCCCCACCAGGTATGTGCTCTTCTTCTCGCATGTGAGCGACCCTCTAGGGACTCTCTAAAGAATTTATCTTTCAGGCTGCCGGTTGGGACCACCGTGCTCGCTCGAGAATGCTGCACCTGTGCCACGACGTCGCTCTCATGGCCTGCATCGACAGTGTTTCGGTACGTTCTCGATCTTACACTCTAGCCTTGTGTCAATGTCGAAAATTGATGTGGATGTCTTTCCCTCGAAATCAGCTAGGAACATTGCTTTTCGAAAACAGCCGAATCAGCCTTTTTAAACTCGCATAATAAAGCAAACATGCAGAATATTTGTATTTGGGTAGGTCACTGGTGTCCAGAATAATCTTTACATGCATAAAATCACGGATTTCTGAGAAACTGAACTAAAATTTTATGAATTTACGTGGAACAACACATAAATGCAAAGAAAAAAGTTAAAAACACTGCATATGATATGAAACAATAAACATGGCAATAATATGTGACCATGACAGCTTAGTAAAAGAAGAATAACTGAATTTAATATGGAATGGGATTCCCCTTGACTTGTATACACATATCACAACGCGATTCCATGCTGGCAAAAATGTTGTTAACCACAGTTTGGGGATTTAAGTTCCACTCCTCCAGCAATGCAATCTTCAGGGCATTTATATCTCTAGGAGGAGGATGTCTCAGTGCAACTGCTTTTTCAAGGTAGTCCCATAAATTCTCTATAGGGTTCAAATCAGGAAATTTTGCTGGCCACGGTATCTGGTCAATGGCTTAATTTTCAAGGAATTACAGTTTTGCTCGATGTGGACGAGCAGTATCGTCCATAAATAAAAAATCAAATCCGTATGCACCTCTGAAAATCTTATATAAAGTTCTAAGACCTCATCCTGATATCTCTTGACAGATCCTCTGTTGAAAACGCATAGGGGCGAATGTGCATCGAACATTATTCCTCCCCACACCTGCACTACCAAAAAGGTCACATTCCATAATGTTTGAAGGAAGATTTTAAGTTCCCGACTCCCTCCAGATATAAAAACTTTTAGAATCAGATGTTAAACTAAACCTCGACTCGTCAGTAAAAAAAACATAGGTCCATTGGTGTTGACTCCAGTTCTGATGTTCTTTGCACCATTTAAAGCAATCCCTCTTGTGTTATGTAGAGCGAAACACGTACCCTTGGCTTTCTGGCATAAAGACTTTTTTCATTAAGCCTTCTGTATACAGTTTTCCGTGATACAACAGTTCCCGTGGCAGCTCTGGACTTGAGCAGTAGACTTCATTTTACGATGTTCTGTTACTGCCATAAATTGATCGTGAGAAGCAGTTGTACGTTTACGACCTTGTCCAGGCCCCTTACAATGGTTCCATAATTCAAAAATTGTTTCCATAGTCTTGAAATATTCACACATATTCTTCCAAATGATACTTTGAAGCCATAACAAACTGCTCCGAGTCCTTACACACTGAGACCGAACGCTGTACTACAAAAATTCACTCTTTGAGCAATGTACTTGATTCACTGTCGGATGATGTAGCGTCTTAATTTGCAAATCAGAAACCATTTGAGCACTTTTGATTGGATAATGCTAATTCGGCTTGTCTTTCGTACATTCCCTGAAAAAATAGATTGTATCGATTGGGTATCTCATGGAATATAATTATTTTTGGGTATGTAAGGATAATTTTGGACATGAGTGTATAACGGGTTGATGCAAAAGTTGTCCCATTTTTGGCACTCGATGACATTGTAAAACTAAAAGTGTTATTTCCTTCACACGTGTAAAGTTTTGATGGAAGAAGAAATTTCAATGAGTATTTTGGGGGTAAAATTGAATTATTGGGTTGTTAATTAAATTTCATTAAGCATTGAAAATGGAGGGAAATGGGAAGCATTTTTGATGTTTTATGTTGTATATTTTCCAAAAAGCAAAAAGGCTTCACAGACGTTTCTCATTTGCTTATGAATTGTCTTTTGAATGTTAGTAGCGAACCCAGGGGTTGTAAATTTATTTGACCTTCGACCCCCCCCCCCCCAATTTTAATATTATGTAATCATAATTGGACTAGCAAAAAAGATGCTTATGTGAGTTTTTAGATTGTTTTATAGTTAATTATGTTTATTATATGTATTAGTTTGGGAATTTCGAATTGTTTTTAGCTCCCATGGGGGGTTAATACACTCAAGTGCCAAAAGAGAGAGTCATGGGACAGCAATATACAGATGGCAGTAGCATAGCGTAAGAAATGTATAAATAAGCAGGGCTTTCATTTTTACTCAAGTGATTTGTGTGGAAAGTTTTCTGACGTGATTATGGCCGGGCGACGGGAAGTAACAGCATTTGAACGCGGAATGCTAGTTGGAGCTAGACGCATGGGGCATTCCATTTCGGAAATGGTTAGGGAATTCAACATTCCTCTATCTAGTTTTAGGAGTGTTCCGTGAAAATTATTAATTTCAGGCATTACTTCCCACCATGGACAACGCAGTGGTCTACAGTGACTACTTAATGACCGAGACGTGTGCTTAGAGTAATCAGTGTCAACAAACAAGCAACACTGCGTCAAATGACAGCAACAATCAATGTGGGATGTACGACAGACATGTCCGTGATGACAGTTCTGCGAAATTTGGCTTTGATGTGCCTTTACTAACAACACGCCATCGGCTGGGCTCAAACATATCGGTTGATCCCTAGACGATTGGAAAAACGTTGCTTGGTCAGATGAGTCACGATTCTAGTTGTTAAGCGCTGATAGGAGAGTTCAAGTGTGGCGCAGACCCCACGAGGCCATGGACCCAAGTTGTTGACAAGGCACTGTGCAAGTTGGTGGTGCCTGTTTTTACATGCATGCACTGGGTCCTTTGGTCAAACTGAACCAATCATTGACTGGAAATGGTTCTGTTTAGCTACTTGGCAACCATTTGCAGCCATTCATGGACTTCATGTACCCAAACAACAATGGAATTTTCCAGGATGACAAGCCATGTCACTCGGCCAAAAATCATTCATGATTGGTGTGAGGAACATTCTGGACAGTTCCAGCAAATGATTTGGCCACCTAGATTGCTAGACATAAATCCCATCGAACATATATGGGGCATGATTGAAAGGTCAGTTCATGCACAAAAACCTGCACCAGCAACACTTTTGCAATTATGGACGACTGTAGAGGCAGCATGGCAAAATATTTCTTCAGGGGACTTCCGACGACTTGTCGAGTTGCTATGCTTTGCTGGGCAAAACTGACTCCTACATCAAAGAGGATACATTTTTGTTTTCGATGTCCTTCTTAAAATTGCATATTGGCTAGGAGAAACGAAGAATAAATAAAATTTAATTTTGGAAACAAATAACAATAATGCAATCTTCCTTATCCATGAAAATTTAAGATTTATTTCTTAGTATGCAGTTTAAAAACGTTGTCAATGTGGAGGGTGTTCTCCATGACTCTTGAAAAGATTAGCAATGCTGGGTGCAAAATGTGTCAGTTTCGGCCTTCAATCGCCACGGAATTCTGTATCTAATTTATGTGTTTTGTTAAAATGGAATTAACTTGTTTGAAACCAGCTTCAACCCTGTACGAGATTGGAAATGCAAGCAAAAAGTGGAGTACCACTTCTGAAAGTTTTGGATATATTTCTACCATGGGGTTTGTCCAAAAGTAACTTAAAGTCTTATTTTTAAAAAGCATCCTAGCTTCAAGGTCAACTGACATTTTAGTAACTTCATCATGTAAGTTACGTCCAATATTTTTTATATTCTAAACGACTTTTCTACTGTCCCCTAACAATGTTATATCGACCCCCTAACAGTGGTATATTGACCCTTGACACTTACATTGACCCCTAGGTGTTAATATCAACCACTGATCTAACCTGTGACATTCCAACTATCTTAACTTAGTTAATAAAACACTAGGTGTATCTAGTCAGGTTTTTTAACCTGACTAGATACAATCCTTTAATTTTGCCACCACAGACTAAATTAGAGTGCACATTTTAACCTGACTTGAAATGCACAGAGTAATGCATCAAGGACGAAAGGATCACAGTCTCCTAACAGTTCAATTTCTTCTTCCAGGAAGACGGTGTGCTCTCTCTGATCCTGTGCGACACAAACGGTGAGAAGGATTTGTACATCAACGACGTCCTCCTGAACGAGGGTCTGGCAGATTCCATTGCCACTCCGGATCCCCCACCCCCTCAGGTGAGCACTGTTTTTGCCTTCGGAAGGTGCTTTCGTAATCGGCACTTCGGTGGCCGAGAACGGGATCGTTCCGAGCTAGCCTGCCAAGCATTCTGTCATACTGCTAAGTATTCCATTCCTTGCAGTGCCGTGAGCTATGGATGGTAAATAACGTGGGAACCAGCAGTATTATTTATTATCCATATGTACCTGTTTCTATCTGTTAGAAACAAACCTTCATTCCACAATCACAGTCATTCAAGGATTTTGAAGGCCATTATATAGCTTGAGCAGTCAGGGTGCAAAAATGTTTCCATAGCATTCTTCGATGTCCACATTCTGTCAAATATACAGGGAGGTAGAACCTGGAAAACGGGAAAATCTGGAAACTTTTTAATTCTGGAAAAATTAGGAAAATCTCAGTGAAAATTTCCAAATTTCACAAAATATCAGGGAAATTTTGATAACTTAAATGCCAACTATTATCATTTGTCCTATTTAGAGATGCTTTTGCGAATCGAATAAATCCTATTTCCCAAATTGTAATTTGAATAAAGAACACTGGCGTCGTAATTTTGGAACACTTGGTTGCCGCGAGGCCGGTGATTCAACTTGTGGGACACAATTTGAAATTTGTTTAGCTAGGGATGTTTTTTTTTTTGCATTTTTGCTTGCAATTACATTTTTGTAGAATTTTTTATGTGTATTTGCATTTGGATTTCGATCTATAGTATGGTAATTGTAGGGTCAGATGTAGTAAGTCCATTATCAAAATATTTGGTATTTTTTTCTCTCCAGTATTTTCAATTGCTATTGTAGGAGTTCCATGAAGGCTTCCAACCCTTACAATAAGAATTAAAATATCTGAAAAGAAAAAATACAAAATATTTGTGGAGTAATCCTTTCACCCCCATCTGACCCTAAATATTTAAAAATAATGTGTGGATACTGTATATCATAGATCACAACATTTATTAAGGGAATTGTAAAATCAGGGAAATTTTTTTGATACTATCAGGAAATATTTTTTGGAGGATTTTGTTGCCGCCCTGAATAATAGCAAGGTATTTCCTTTGACACCTTGGGACTGCTCACTTGGAAGAGTAACGGAACAGCATCCTAATAGACTGTCGCATCCATAGGGAGCTGGTGCATGTTGAATCGGCCGTGGCCCATGACGTCCTCACGTTGGTGTTGCTCAGGGGTGATTTCGTCATCTGATGAGTGTTCAAAATGATGTGGTGTTAGCTTGGATCTTTCCCAGATAGTCACCAATGGCCTGCGTTCCAGTGGGACGTTAATACCTACCTGTGTTCAAATGAGGGCCACCTATTGCTTATTTCTTCAAAACACTCAGACACCTTCCAGCCCCAATTTTTCATTGGGTGTTTTTGCCCTCGAAAAATATGCTGTAAATGCTGCACAGTTTATTCCACCAGCATTCAAAGGTCACGATCAACCGTGCTCGTAAGAGAATTGTCCTCGTGTATTTGTGCAAGAGCTGTAGTCTGGACTTTCATACGTGTGGTGAAAATGAAATTTCTTTTTCTCAGGACGTATTGGCTCAGCTGCAAGCTCAGCTCATGATGCAGGCCGACTTTGTGAAAGTGCTCCAAGGCCTCTCCTTGAACTCACCGTCAGCCGCTTTCGCGAGGCCGCCCGTACTGCCCTCGACTGGATACGTTCCGCCTCCCATGCCGGCGGAGGCCTACTCGCCCGGCTTCGGTAGTGGCAAGGCAGCAGCGACGACCGCGAATACGATTTCTTCAGTCGAAAGGTGAGAATTTATCTGTTTCTTTTATCTGTAATAATTACAAATTATTTTAGCAAACAATCGTTCTACATCTGCAGATGAAATTGTTGGTGTAGCAGCTTACACAAAATAAAAATTGTAATTGGGGTAAACATTGCCAATTGCTGGAAATATTTTAATTAGGTCTGAAATTGTACATTTGCTTACATTTTCTGACGACATCACAAAATTTTTTAAATGTGTCCATCGACAAAACATCCAGATCAAAGTGATCACACATAATTTCAATTGGTCTATCCCCACCAAAAGGGACAGAATCTTTTTCAATTTGACTTCGATCTAAAAGGCTTTAATGCATCAATAGTATCAGTGTTACATGAACGATTTTTAATATGTACAATCCAATGGATCAGAAAATTGACACACATTGAGTAAACTGCAACTACACCTTTGTCAAAATATGTCATTCCTATTTCTTCTGCTGCAGAATAATAACAGCCAGGTTTAACTTTGCTTTGTTCTAGTGTTTGAATCTACTTTTGAATGAATCATGCCAATGTCATAGGATGAAGTTTCGAATGTTCTTGTTAAATATCCCATAATAAGAGTTGAAAATGATTTGAATTGCTTTAAAAGTCTGTTAGATGTCAGATCCCTCCCAGTGGCAATGTTGTTTTCTAAAACAGTGATTATTGATTTGTAAATAGAATTGAAAGCATTCTCATGGCTAAGCCACTTGGACAACTCTTTTAATTGTTGTACTTTGTATCATCCAAGGTGAAAGCAATTTTTGAAATGTTGTGAAAGTACATTCTATAGCAAAAAAAAAATGGATGCACCAAGAAGGTGCAGAATTACAGTGGTGCTGGCCACTTAAAGCGGAGTAGACTGGGGTCTTTAGTGACGCGTCCCGTTCCCAACTGTGTCCCAACGACAACCGCAGACACTCCAGGGCAGTGTGAGTATCCTGCCCAGTGAAAAATCTTAAGGCTAGGACTTCATTTTCAACAGAGGATGTGTGAGTTGCCTGCGTTTAGTTTGGATACAAGTTTAATAGAAAGGTTGACTAGTGGTTCAAACAAGGCTGATGATAAATTGTGGTTAACTTCCATTGCATCCGTCACTGCCTTTCCTTCATCCATTGTAGCTTTTTCAACCCACTCAATTACTTCTGGTGTTTTCCTTCGGTCGTGTTTGATGGCCGTCGTGGCTCCGTGAGTGTCGGCGGCTTCCTTCCAGTGATTGGTGGCTCATTCCTGACAGTAAAACGCTCATTGTGTGTGTCTATTGATTTGCTGTTAATCTCCACGAGTTAAAACCTATCAACAAGTCTATTCACCCGAAGATGGCACAACACCAGGTACTAGAAAATGTGTTGAGGCAAAGCAGGGGCGAGTCTTGCAACCCCAGCAAAATGTGAGACACCTCACATGAGCACTTAAGAAGCGGGAGAGCCCAGTCTCAATAGGTCTGTCACAATTGATCTTCCGTGGCCATCTCCACGATGCGAAGAATGGACTGGGGGTTCTAATAGAATAAAAACTCAAGAAACGTAGAACAGTTATTTACTATCTATGAGAATCAAATATGTATTCAAAAATTCTAAGTACATTTATGTTTTGTTCAAAGGGTAATCTAAAGGGAATTCTTGATGATATGCAAGAAAAAAATCACATACTATGAAGAGTAACAAGATTGAAGAAATCGCATGCACCGTCGGGATCTTCTTTTTGTCTCTCGTTCTTGAGTGAACCCTGTGCATTCACTCCTCTGGGTCTGAGGGGTAGAAAATGGCAAACCCTCGTTGGTGGCCTTATCTCACCCATCTCAAAATGCGATGGAAAATGACTGATGTGTTATATTTTAGTACTAATGTCACCCCAAATGTCAATGAGGGAGTAGCAGGCAATGGACACCCTCTTTCACAAAATGATCTGCGTTTACCCTGAGGCCCGAGGGATTCCCTGCAGCTGCACCCCACAGGAGGATGAGACATGCTCGAGTTTGACTTCTTACTGTATGTCTCGGGTCGGATGGCCAAATGCGGCCCTTGCACCCTAAAACTCGAGCAAACCGAGTGATTCACTTCCAGATCAGCAAACCTAGGGATGCTGAATCAATAGTTTGTTGGGTTTTATGAGAGCTAAAATTTCAAATGACCAGAAGGTGAAATCTGCACCAGCTGTACCAGTTGACCAGTCCATAATGCCATGTGCAATAGAAAAACAGAACACTTTTTGCAGGAGGAGTTAGAAAACCTTCTGCCACATGCTTGCTAGAGATGAACAGGACAGATGCGAGTTGGTCAGAGCCTTTGCTGGAGAAGAGGCGTGGTGTTTTGATGCACCCATTCGAAGGCTTGCTTCCTTCTGAATGGGTGGAGCTTGTAGTTCAAGTACATCAAAGCTTCGTTTTGATGTTTATCGAGGTGCGCTTTTTGAGTCTGTTTATCGACAAGAAATCGCACATAAGACATCACATTAGTGTTCTCGAGTTTGAATACACTGGGTTCATTTGAGAATCACAGCAGCAATAATTCTTCTGTGCATTCACTGATTTTGAAGAAGATTTGCATTTGCATATTGCTTGAAGTGTTTGTACAGTAGATTAAAATGCTTTTCGACTTGTGCATGAAATGAATCACGTTTAAACGAGAACGAATCACTATGTTTGTTAAAAGTATTGCTTGTATCATGCACACTCTTTATCACATGCATGTTTGTAAAGATGTTGTGTTTTTTTTTGCAGTGATTTGTTTGGTGAGGATGACGATGAGTTCTTCGATCAATTTTACAAGAAAGTTGTGACTGTTATGAAGCGATACGTTAAAAGGTGAGGATTGGATTTCATTCTGATTTAGGGCAGCGGTAGTCCAGTTAGAAGAGTTAACGGACTCCCAACCAGAGGGTTGCGAGTTTGAATCCAGATTCGGTTCTATTATCCGTTTGATGTAATGCTTTGTTTTGCATACTGATTTGATTATGAATGCTAGGTAGAATCATGCAATGGCTAGTCAGGAAAATCTCCTTTCTTGCATGGAAATAATTTTAATTGCATTTGCTTAAACAATAATTTTGTTTCTATAGATTCCTAAAAGTAGATCAAGAGGCCACATTGCCCTTGAAAAGTACTTTAAATATTTATTCCTGGCCTGGAAAGTCCCTTGGAAAATACTAAAATTTTCTTTAGTCCTTGAACTTTAGACTTCACTTTAAACAAAATTTGCAGACAGCTTAAAACTTAGCAC
Source organism: Metellina segmentata (assembly GCA_947359465.1). Taxonomy (NCBI): domain Eukaryota; kingdom Metazoa; phylum Arthropoda; class Arachnida; order Araneae; family Tetragnathidae; genus Metellina; species Metellina segmentata. Next base: position 137,289,170 of record OX375874.1, on the reverse strand, counting down.
ATTTGTACGTTTTGCACATGCCTTATTTCCTCCTTAGTATTTGTACGGTTAGGGTCATTCCACACCAAATCAAAACATGATGTCTTCAGATCTTTATGATTTTTTTACATCATATAGTATTAGCTTAGTAGATAAATAAATACCAAGTTTTAATTTTTTTGGACCTTTCGTTTTTGAGTTATACATTTTTGAAAAATTCAAAAACACCAGTTTTTAGGAACGTTTTGATACATTTAAAAGCACGTAACTCAGAAACCGTTTGTCCTAGAAAGCTCAAATTTGTACCATTCTCTTTAGATTTACAAGGGCTTTAATTTAACATATAGCTTGGTTGTACCACATCAGTTTTTATATATTTTTTTAAACTAAAAAAAAAACATTTTGTAAAAAAACAAAAATCGGAATTTTTAATTTTGATGAAAGAAATGTATTTTATACTAAACCTCGGTAGTAAGGTGTGTACAAAGTTTCATAATGGTATTCCGATGGTATCATATTAAAATAATTTTTTATCTGAATCAAGACGTGAAAATTCTGTTAATTCGTGACTTGTTACCCTAGATAAAAATTAATCTCTTAACCAACACTATTGTATTTAAATTTCATTTACCCTATTTTATTCAAACAACAAATTCAACTTACTTTACATTCAAGGAACAGATTTTTCTTCTTTTAGCACTTGAAATTAGTAAATGTGAGTTCTCTTCTTTGCCAAAACTTGTGCTGCTTCGACCATCTCATCTGCTGGAACTCGTTAGGTTCTACCTGTTGCAGTGGTTGGATGTCATGTGCACAAAATATTGCTCATCGGCAGTGCTAAGGTATCTGCTCTCCTAGGATTTGTGTATGATAGCAATGGCCGTTTTGGGTGAAGAAAGGACACAAGAATTTCCTTTTCAACATCGTCTTTTGAGTCAACATGCGCCAACCATCACTATCGTAAGCACAAGGGACGAAACCCACAATTTCTTCAAATGGAATGTCATCATTACCAGGGATAATTTGTACCCTATGTGCTTCTGAGTCATCAAAAAATGAGTAGATTTTGGTTTTGACACTATTTAGATCTAGAAGAATGAAGGCATGAAATTTATGGGTCTGTGAGACTGCCACAGCTTTTTCAAATCATGGTTTTAGAATCTTTTCTTCATTTATATACTCTTCATCGGTTACATAAAAAAATGTGATGGATAACAAACTTTTCACACCCTGCTGAAAAAGTGTTAGAATTTGGTTATCTAATGGATTTTGGAGGCTGGCTTTGGCAGCAAGCCTTTTTGTTGTACCCCTTACTTCATCATAAACTCTCTTCTCATTTTCAAATTTGGCGTCAACACACATACTGTCGTAGTTCATGCTTTTCAGAAAAGTCATAGTCCAGAAAGTTAATCCTGTCTGAGAAATTATACGCCAAATCATTAGTTAGATATTTGGAAAAGCTGTACTATTTTCCAGATGGTTCAGCTGCACAGTGCATAATTCATAAGAATTTTCTGAACCTTTGCTATCACAAAGAGGACTTTGATGGACTTGAGGCTGTGGCACTTTTATGCCACATCATATGGGAAGCAAATTTGTGATGGAGTAGGGGATATGGTAAAAAGGCTTGCTGCTAAAGCCAGCCTCCAGAATTTATTACAAAACAAAATTCTAACACCTTTTCAGCTTTTTCAGTGTGAATATTTGCCATCCATCACATTTTTTTATGTAACCGATGAAGAGTATATAAATAAAGACAAGATTCTAAAACCATTCTTTGAAAATGCAGTGGCAGTCTCAGGGACCCATAAATTTTATGTCTTTATTCCTCTAGATCTAAATAGGGTCAAAACCAAAATCTACTTATTTTCTGATGACTCAGAAACACATAGGGACTGGTGATGATGACATTCCATTTGAAGAAATTGTGGGTTTTGTCCCTTGTGCTTACGATAAAGAGTGATGGTTGGTGCATGTTGACTCAAAAGGCGATGTTGAAAAGGAAATTCTTGTGTCCTTTCTTCACCCAAAACGGCCATTGCTATCATACACAAATCCTAGGAGAGCAGATACCTTAGCACTGCCGATGAGCAATATTTTGTGCACATGACATCCAACCACTGCAACAGGTAGAACCTACCGAGTTCCAGCAGATGAGATGGCCGAAGCAGCACAAGTTTTGGCAAAGAAGAGAACTCACATTTACTAATTTCAAGTGCTAAAAGAAGAAAAATCTGTTCCTTGAATGTAAAGTAAGTTGAATTTGTTGTTTGAATAAAATAGCGTAAATGAAATTTAAATACAATAGTGTTGGTTAAGAGATTAATTTTTATCTAGGGTAACAAGTCACGAATTAACAGAATTTTCAAACGTCTTGATTCAGATAAAAAATTATTTTAATATGATACCATCGGAATACCATCATGAAACTTTGTACACACCTTACTACTGAGGTTTAGTATAAAATACATTTCTTTCATCAAAATTAAAAATTCCGATTTTTGTTTTTTTACAAATTTTTTTTTTTTTAGTTAAAAATAAATAAATAAAAACTGACGTGGTACACCCAAGCTATATGTTAAATTAAAGCCCTTGTAAATCTAAAGAGAATGGTACAAATTTGAGCTTTCTAGGACAAACGGTTTTTGAGTTACGTGCTTTTAAATATATCAAAACGTTCCTAAAAACTGGTGTTTTTGAATTTTTCAAAAATGTATAACTCAAAAACGAAAGGTCCAAAAAAATTAAAACTTGGTATTTTTGGTCATATTGATGAGTAGAACACAATCACTAAATATGATACATTTTGAAAACCTCAAGGCTTAAAATTTTTTTTATTGGTTGATTTGATGTGGAATGACCCTTTTACTGACTTTTAAGAATATGTAAAGTTTTCCTTTTTGGAATTATATAAAGGTCTTAGTGTTAGGCATGTTCCCTTTTATGATGGTTCAAAAGCATACTTGAAAATCAAACTCTTAGAAATTGTGAATTATTTATTTTAAAATGTCCTGCTGAAAATGTTTTCTAGTCTCTTGTTGACAGTGTATGAAAATATCATAAAAAATTGGATTTATTTGGTTCAAAACAGATTTTTTTTAAATATTTAAATTGTATTTTAATGATGTTAATTAATTTGCTGTTCCTATACAGTTCAAGTTGTTAGGTATGAAACATGCAAATACCACAGTACAGTTTGTAGATAGTACTGTTGTATGCTAAACACTATATATTTTTATGTTTATATGCTATATATTTTTTGTGTTTATCAATACATTTGGTTCATGAAATATTGATATATTTTATGTATTTTCCCTTTGTTTAACTAACTATACTTTTATTTATACATATAAACCATCTTTATACGAATTTCCAGGGGGTGTAAAATATAAAAAAAGGTTGCTAACTGTTTAAGAAAAAAAAAATTTCTGAAATGAAAAATTACTTTTTTCTGAACAATTCCAGAATTGAAAAGGTCTTGTTTTAAGATATTTTAGCTTTAAAAAGATATATTCACAAACAAGGCTCTATAAGCATTCTCTCTCCAATCTCTCAAAATTTTGCTGCTCTTTTGCTTGATTGTAATGACCCTAAGCATCCACAAATAATAATCTAAATTCAAGTTATTATTTACTAGTCACTGCATGGCCAGCACAACGTTGAAATTTCTTTTTGTGGGGTCCAGTGTGACCAAAGCTCGCCAACCCCCCGGTAATTGCTGCGCAAACCAACAGGCAATGCAGTGATGGCCATTAAGCTGCTAGTAATAAATAAATGTTATTCAATTAATTGTAAAATATTTTAGGTAAAATTTAAAAATCGGTCTGGACACATTAAATCTAACTGACACTGAAAACATTAAAAAGAAAAGCAATAGTCTTAAGAGTGAGTCCCACCTACACCCAGCATGACACGAGTTACAATTGAAAAATTATTTAAAGAAAATCACATTTTCAATATCGATCTGGTGTAAAATTTTCCACCGATTTCAAATCCATTAAAATTTTCAATCTATCTTTAACAATCACAAAGATAGAATATCTCAAATAGTTTTCGCCCGTGACAAAGTTGAAATTGCGAGCAAGAAAGTTATACTAATCAGTAACATAAATCTAAACACGGTAGAATCGGAAATCCATCGAGGAGAAAACAAACAAAAGCTGTTTTTCTCGCTTATCTTTGGCATGATTCCAAAGGCATTAGGACAAAAAACATGGAATCTGTCCTTTCTTCAATGTGACATCAGCTCTGTGAGTGACATAACTCAGCCAAGTTTGAAAGGTTGAAAAACGCAAAATCCTTTGCTTTCTTCAATCGAGGAGCTATGACAAGATTGGAGTCATGACGTCAGAAAAAACTAATAAAGTAATTAAAAAATTGTTTTAGATTAAATTCTATTTAGTTTTTAGATTCGGGTACAAAATTTGCTATAAATTAGGACTATCTGTGTGCCAAATTTCATTATTGTGATTTGCCATAGATTCGTCAGGATACTGCATACAGAGAAACCGTACCGGGCGACGAAACGTTCCGAAGCACATCCTGCTCTCAGAATCGTCGTTGGCATCCTCACCCTATGCGACATCTATCTTTTGCATCTGTGTAGCATTCTGGCCTTTTCGTAATTGAAAAGACATAACATGTCGAAATGCTTCTTATTTTCTGCCACTTATACTTAACACAATTTTAAAAAGACAACCCAATAACACACTTTTCCCTCGAGTACTCGCTGAAATTCCTCTGGTACAGCTACAATCTATGTTTATAGTGCCGGCAACGTGCTTGGCGATTTTTTTTTTGGTGCACTTCTGAAGTTGCCAAGCAAGAATTATTTCAAAAATATTTTTCTTTTTACAACAGAAAATTAAAACTTGAACACACATTTGTGAACCAGCAAAAAAAAACTAAGCTGCAAATCTTGGGTAAGAATACCCTGAAACTTATCAATTACATCAACTACATTTGAAAAGAAAAAAAAGCAAGAAATAATACAACCCAATACGTCGGAACTGTTACAGAAAAAATTATAAAAACCGAAAATTCCACAAATGGCTAAAAAAACAAAACTATAAAGCATTTCGTGAAAAATATTTGGTAAAATAAAATTTCACAACTATAGAAATAAAAATAAATGAACCAATGATATCGCAGAAAAACAAATTTAAAGGACCAATGCCATCAAAGGATAACTAATGGAAGTAAAAACTCAAAAATGAAAATTAAAAGTTACTGTTTGCCGAGGTTACTGTGAAAACCACAATAACCGTAAAAACAGATAGGTTGCCTTAATCTACCATAACTCGCTACTAGAAGTGCGCCACAAAAATCGCCAAGTCCATTGCTACCGCTATAAACGTAGAGTGTAGCTGTACCATTCCTTCTTTCAAAGCACACCGGAACTTGGCATGTGTGAAGTTAATTAGTTATCTCATTTTGCAATGCCCTGCCATCAAGAATAAAAGAAACGAGATGGACTTTTGCACCCACCCCGTACATACATGCAGTTTTTCCGTTCATTAAACAGACTCACTTGATTTTTGGTTTCCTTTCAGGATCCGGACTTCCGATGGTTACATTTTCCACATACTGATCCTCAACAGTCTGCCATACGTGTCGAGCGGTGACATATCTGCTCTCATATGGAGTTCTCAGGACTCAGAGTACTTGGTGCAGAGGGTGAGGAAACATTTCGTTTTTTACTAAGTTTGAGGATCATTGATAGAGTAGGCCTGGGCGATGTATCGGTGTATTGTGAAAAATCAGTGTGAGGTCGACATAACTGCATCGGTTTCACCATGGCGATTTTTCACTGTGTCACACAGCTATCCCTCGGCACACGTCGCGTGGTTTTCCAAAAGGATGCTCAATTTTGCAGTATCGCAATGTCATGCGGCACCAACGATTTCAATGTTTTCTTGGCGCATGCGCGATTTTTTTGGTTCAAACAATGCCCACCAAACGGTAAGATTTCTAAACTTATTGATAAGTTCAAGATTGAACTTTCTTTTGAATTCATCAACAGACCGAAATAAAAACAAAGTTTTTATTAAAAATTGGTTCTGAGCAGTAGTTGCATCATGAGGCGAGCATAACTAGAGAAGTGAGCTTCAGAAACAAAATATATATAAATTACAGTTGTGATAACAGTTGACACAAACTAATTATTTTATGCTAAAATAAGATACTCCACTCTCATGGGTCGCAACTGATGACTTCACTAGTAAAGGGGAAGGGTTAGTTTCCCACGAAGTTTGTTTCAAAAAGTTTCGAAGTTTGTTTTTTTAAAGGACGTGCGAATTCTAGTAAGTATTGATAATTTTACTTATTTAGACATACTTATCTCTCTTGGTACAGTTGCACGAAATCTGAGTTGCCTAATCGGTATTTCCAGCCGAAATTTCGTGTTTTTTAGCATCATTTGGGTTTTGGTTTAGACCGACACAAAATGATTCCAATGTTTATTTCTGCGATTTTCAACCACGGTACTCGGCTTTTCGATGACGCTATTCATGAGAATCTTTTGCGATAATTCATTTTGCAATTTCTGTGCCGATGTTTTTTGGGAATGAGGTGACAGTGAACACATATAGATTGGAAATTAAAGTTTCAAACTGCAAGGGAGCAAATAATTCTACTCTACTTGTTGAATTTAGGTAAGTTTTATATTACATTTTTTAATTAGTTAATGTTTCTTTTTTTTACTTAAGAGCACTTATAAACTGATAAATTTTGCAAAATCTGGGAATCTAACGATATGTTTTCATTTCTGTTTAATTATTGAAGAATTTCTCAAAAACATTTGTGTCCTAAAGATGACTTTCGTTTCTGCGATTATTATTATATTATTTTTTTTTTTTTAGAAATTGAAATTCAGTATAGTTTAAAAGTTTTTAAGCTAAAACGAGATTTTGCATAGTTTAGGTTGAATTTTGTAAACCCATTCTTGTTCCTTGATTTTATGAGAATCAATCCGTTTGCATCCCTTTTTGTGAACTTCAGTGGCAATCTAGGTCATATATGTCGTCATCATTACTTAGAGCAGTGTTTCTCAAACTTTTGACTTATGTGTACCCCTTCTATAATTTTCGTAACGCTGAGTACCCCTCGTCAAAAAAATGGATATATTTTAATAACAATCAAAATGGTTTTTTTTTCTTTTTTTGTGACATACACAAAATAATAAGAAAAGAGAAATAAAATTATTCATAATAAAATATAAATAAAAGGTTTTTATAAATAACGTTTATTTGGATCAATGAGAAGGATGAAATTGTTTGTGCTGAGATAACAGATCGTGATAATTTGATTTTCTGGTTGTTAATTTTAATCTGAGATGTGGTAGTCTGTTCCTTTTTTTTCGACTTAATGTCTACACATGCTGAAAAAGCAACTTCACATAAATATGAATATGGAAATGGCAAGATGCATTTTAGAACTTTTTCTGTTAAAACCAGATACACAAGTTGCATTTATAACCAGAATGATGTTGAAGTACTCTCCTTATGTTTATTTTTCAAGAATCCGTCTGAATTCAATTCCAACAATTGCTCTTCTTCCTCATGCGACAAATCTTCTGGCATGGATGTTGTGTTAATGTTTAACGGATATCTTATCCATTAAATAGTTTTGGTTAAATCAGGGAATAGTTTTTCAAGCCGACATGCAAACTCTCCAAATGCTGTGTTGTGCATTTCAGAGTATCAGGATCAATTTTAGTAGTCCAACTTGTTATAGTTCGCCGCTAGGTGTCGAGCAGTGTGCGTCGCGTTTTCGGAGCTCCTGTGAAATAAACTTCTTTTTGCGTTATTCTTCATTCATTTAGTACTAACCAGTGTATTACTTGTATTTCTATCTGTTCAAACATTTCTAATTGTTTTTAAAGTGTTTTCTAGTCCTTGTACTTAGTTTTTTGACTTGTCAAGTAGTCCTAAGTCAAGTCTTGTTAGGCCTAATTCATGTATGTCTCGTTGGGCCTAAATATTTTGTGTCCATTCTGTTTTCATTCGGATAGTTGACTACTATAAGGTTATAGGATATTTAATTCCAGCTTTTTCTGTATATTTGTTTCAGTGCAGTGCTTTTTCTGTGTATTTGACTTAGTGCTTTTTCTGTATGTTTGATTTTGTTTAGTGCCTTTTCTGTGCATTGATTGTTACTTTGGATTAGCATGGGTATAGTTAGAATGTTCAAGGAGATGAGGACAGAGGGAGCCAGTGGCGAGTTCTATGTGGAATGTGACTTGTGTGGGAATATGGTTGAGGCAGGAAAAGGTGGTGTGAGTGGGGTTAAAATGTCAGAGAAGGTTGAATTTACATGTAAGAGTTGCTTGGAGGTGGGTGATTTGAGAAAAGAGCTGGAGGCTTTAAAGGTGAGTTTTGCAGAGGGAGTGGAAAAGGGTGTTAAGGGTGTTCAATGTGTAGACTTGGGACATGTAGATTAGGGGGATGAGGTTGATAAGGTATTTAAAGGGGTTGTGGTTGGTGATTCAATGGTTAGGGTTTTGGGAGACATGGAAGGGTGTAAAAAGCGCAATTTTGCAAGGTGTTGCTTGCCAGGCGCCAAGGTAAAACATGTAGTTGAGGCAGTTAAGGCAGGTGTAGTTAAAGGGAAAAGGCAGTAGTGTGGGTGGGAACTAATGATGTAGAGAGGACCACTAATGTTGAGTTTAAGAGGGAAACGGAAACACTTTTGAGAGGCACTAAGTCTCATGGGGTAGAGATAACAGTATTAGGATTACTACCTAGGTATGGGTTAGGTAATGAGTGGTTAAATCAAAGGGCCAATAAGATAAATGGGTTGTTAAGAGATTAGTGTGAGAGGGACTAGGTTAGATGTTTAGAAGGAGGGATTAGATAAGCATACATTGCATTTAAGCCTGATAGGTAATAGTGAGGTTGGCAAGCAGGTTTTGAATATTCTGGAGTCAAAAAACTAGAATACAAACAGGGATGGGAAGGACATAGAGGGTTGACAGTACACAGTAATTGCTTAGGAAAACTAACAGGGTCTAAATTGCAGGAAACAAACAATACAAAGGGAAAGTGCAATGTAAGGGAGAAAAACAATACCAAGACAAATAATACACGGGGAAAGTGCAATATAAGGGTGAAAAATAAGCTAAAAGTATTTTATTGTAATGCTCGCGCGCGCAGTGTGAGAAATAAAATGGATGAGCTCAAGGTAATTGCACAAGCAGAGGATATAGATATCATTGGGATTACTGAAAGTTGGGCAAACAGTGAAGATGCACAAATTTTAGAATTAAGTGGATTCACAATGTTTAGGGAGGACAGAATGAATAGGAAAGGGGGTGGTGTTTGATTTATGTGAGAGAATTCTTAAATTGTACGGAAATAAAGTGAAATAGTAAAACTGAGGGTATAGAATCAGTCTGGGTGAAGCTGAATACAGACAAAGGCAAAGGACTAATTCTGGGTAATATATATAGACCTCCTGTTTGTAGTGAAGAGCAGGAAAAGGGCATGTGCGATCTGATAAACGAAGCATGTCAAAAAGGGGAATTAATTTTAATGGGGGACTATAATTATCCGAATATTGACTGGACAAACAACCTAGCTACAAATGGGAAAGGGGCAGAATTTTCGGAAGTGATACAGGATTGTTTTTTGTACCAGATGGTGTATGAGGATACTAGGGACAATGCAATATTGGATTTGATTTTCAGCTATGATGAGGATAGGGTGCAGGATTTGGTTATAGGTGAGCCACTGGGAGAAAGTGATCATAGAAGTATCAGATTAAGTATAAATTTTCAGTCAGCATACACAATCAATAGTAGGGTAATTCCAAATTTCAGAAAGGTAAATTTTCATAGGATGAGGGAAGAGTTAAAGGAGACATTCAAAGGGGAAATTAGCACCGCATCATTCTGAACAATTGTAGGAATTCAAGAATAAGTTAGACAGGGAATAAGTTATAAAAACATGTAACGTTCGGGAAAAAAGGAAAATCTAGAAAATTGCTCTCTATGTGGTTTTTAGGGGAAACACACAAAGCTTTAAAATTAAAACAAAGAACATACAGGGTATATAAAAGCACTGGTAACGACAGGGACAAGGAGGCATATCTGAAAGCCAGAAAGGAGTTTAAAACTATTAGTCGGAAGCAAAAGGTGTCCTTGGAAGAAAAATTAGCAAGGGAAATAAATATAAACCCAAAATAATTTTTTGCATATGCAAGTGGTAAAAATAAATTTAGTACTACACTGGGCCCATTGGAGGGGAGGTGAATTCATTCAAGACGAGGTGGGAATGGCAAACATGTTAAATGACTTTTTTCTGGGTCTTGTCAATGGTAACTATTGTTTAAAAAAGTATCCCAAGGATGGAGCCTTTGCAGGGGGTATAATTAAAGAATGCAAATTTAACAGGGAAGAAATAGTACATCAGTTGAAAAGAATTAAGCTATCTAAAAAGCACCAGGGCCAGACGATATTTATCCGAGAGTACTAGTGGGATGCGCGGAAGAATTGGGGGAAGTAATTCACACGATATTTAATTCAACATATAGCACGGGTTGGGTGCCAATGGATTGGAAGTTGGCCAACATAACTCCAATTTTCAAAAAGGGAATACAGAGTGATCCAGGCAACTATAGACCAGTAAGTCTAACATCAGTAATTTGCAAAATATTTGAATCTCTGTTAAAAAAGCATATAATGTTGTACTTGGAGGAGAGAGGACTGTTATCAGATAATCAGTATGGGTTTAGGAAGGGCAGATCCTGCTCTACAAACCTTTTGAAGTTCTACGAAAAAATTACTGAGGAGCTGGATAATAAGAGCAGTGTGGATATCATGTACATAAATTTTCAAAAGGCTTTTGATAAAGTACCCCATGAGGCATTACTGTTTAAATTGGAAAGGCTGGGGATTCAGGTGAAAACATTGATATGGATAAAGAATTGGTTATTGGGTAGAAAGCAGAGAGTGCAGGTAAAAGGAAATTATTCACAATGGACAGAAGTTATAAGTGGGGTGCCTCAGGGATCAGTTTTGGGACCAATTTTATTTATAATTTTAATAGATGATATAGGTCAGGGGATCAAGAATAGAATCAGTATATTTGCAGATGACTTAAAAATATGGGGGACAAGTTACAGATAGAGAATTTACAAGGGGATTTTGATAAGATATCTGAATGGGCTGTAAAATGGGGTATGTCATTTAATGTAGGGAAATGTCAAGTTCTGCATATGGGTTACAGGAACAGTGGAGCCGAGTACTGTCTGCAGGGAGTAAAGGTAAAGGAGGGAGAAACAGTCAAGGATCTTGGGGTGATAATTCACAGGGATTTTAAAATGGGTCACCAATGTTTAGCTGCGGGTAAAAAGGCTAATAGGTTATTGGGGTATATTAAAAAGACTGTAACTTCAAGGGATAAGAATTTAATATTGCCATTATATAAGGGTTTAGTAAGACCACATCTAGAATATGCTGTACAATTCTGGGCTCCATATATGAGACAGGACATAGAATTAATTGAAAGGGTTCAGCACAGAGCTACAAAAATAAAAAAGGGGCTAGCAAATTTTGACTATAATGAACGTTTAAGTAAGCTAAACATGTATGCACTGGAAAGAAGAAGAAGGAGGGAGGATTTGATTCAGCTTTTCAAGTTTGTAAAACAAGGGGACACAGAGGGCTTAAATTTCAATAGGGATAACTGAACAAGGGGCCATGGATATAAATTGAATAAGACACATTTTAATCGGGATTTAAGGAAAAACTACTACTTTAATAGGGTAATAGACAGTTGGAACGCGTTGCCAGAAAATATAGTTAATTCAAAGGGAGTGTACGAATTTAAGATACAATTGGATAGTCAGTGGGAATTGGGGAATTCCTAAACAAAGGACCAGCCTTGTTGGGCTTGAGCCTGTAGCTGGTTGTCAGTATTTGTATTTGTTATAAACTCTTGAAGAGAGGGAAACGAGTCTACTTCTCATTACCAACTTTCTTTTGCCATAACTTTAGTTTTGCGATGGCAGCGTTCACTTTATCTTGAACATGAAACAATGAAATTCCTTTGCCTTGTAACGAACCTTTATATGTGTAACGCATTCGGGCGGAATGTGCCTGAGAGATCAAAATGACACTAACAGCTGTCCACGAAGCACGCGAATAAAATTAAAAGGTTGGGTCCAAACATCCGGTAAAGATAAGATACTACTAGAATAAGCAGATTTCTACTCCTTCTACGAGAGGAGTGGGGAACGGTTGCGCCCGATGGAGGGTTAATGAAGTAAGTTGTTTCTGTAACGAAGTGTGGTACATTTCCATCGTGTCACTCCGGACCATCTCACGCCTCACAAGACTGTCTTCACTTGACTCATGAGAACGTAGAATTAGGCGCAGCTGAGCACATAGCAGTGCATATCCCCACGAAACCCAGGTGCAATGCGTACCCCCACTAAACTCTTCCCGTACCCCTGGGGGTATGCGTACCACACTTTGGGAAACACTGACTTAGAGGAATCAAATGCCCTTTTATTTCTATTTATGCTGAAGTTTTTCTCCTAAATAAGCTTTCCTTTCTGACCCTGTAAGGGAAAAAATATGTGTACTTTCAATTGGTGTTAGGGGTCATTCACAAAGTATGTCCACGCTTTAGGAAAATAACAATTTTTCCATGCAATTTCACTTAAGGTTAAAAAATGTTGAATCAGTTCCTTGGAATTTTTAAAAGGTAGGGAGGGTGGTCTTCTATTGGGCATTCACAGTGGGAAGGGGGTTGATCAAAAGCAGAACAAGGGTGGGTGATTAAAATGTTTTAAAATCGTATGGACATACTTTGTGAAGGGTCCCCTCCCTTACTGTGAAATTTTCCAGGGGATGGGAGCATTGACTGATTTGGAGCATAGCCCAGGGCCCCCAAACTTTGCTTCTGCCCTTTGATGTATTTAAAATGTTTTTTGTTTTGAAAAATAATTTATAAAAGTCAAGAAATAAAATGTAAGAGTAAAAAAATTCAGACATTTGCCGACCCTTAGTATAGTGGAAGAAATCCCAATCTAGTCCGTTGCAGTAAGACTTGCTTTACTTTTTTTTCTTTGGAAAAGGAGTATGGATCCTGTTAAATATTTTCATTGATTTAATTAATATGATTTCCTTTCTTACTGCAATTTTTTTAATGAACTTTTAGAATTATTTTATATATGTTTTAACATAACAAACATCTCTTGCCATTCAACTTTTTTCTCCACTGCATTATTTAATTGAAAACTGACTGTTAACACTCTCCAATTCTAGTTTTTCTCAATATTAATAATTAGTTTACATTTTGTATCACTAATACCTAAAATATTTTATAAGAGAAGGGCCCTATTTCTCTAATTTTGATTATGGAAAATGAGTACAGACTCAGGGTAATAAAATCTCTACTATTATAAAGTAAAGTTTTTTTGTGTGTGTGTGTGTGTCATGAAGTTGTGCCCTGACGAATTTATGGCATTCACACTAATGAAATTTGGCACACATGTAGTACGAATTGTTTTGCAATTTTATAGACCAGCCTGATTTTTAAAATTTAATCTTGAAAATTTTAAAATTAATTTAATGCGATGTTCTATTATTATTATTTTCTTCCGAATGGCAACAGTCATGAATCGGCTTTGAATGAATCCGTATTTACTGCGCGTGTGTATCCGTTGCCGTGTAGCCGCCCGATTACTGCATATCCTTTCAAAAATGTATTACTTTTTTTAAAGCATGTTAACTTTTAGTTAGCGTTGACTTTTAATCTTTTATATAAGTATCTTTTTATTGTGCTTACTTTATTTTTGAAACTGGATAAAGTTTGTGCAATATGTTTGTTATTGTTTCTTTTTAACTTTTAGTTGCGTTGACTTAAGCTTTTATATAAGTATCTTTTTATTGTGCTTACTTCATTTTTGAAACTGGATAACGGTTGTATGTTATTGTTTCTTTTTTTATACTACGATAGTTTGGATTTTGATTTTTAAAGCATATTAACTTTTAGTTTGGATATTTTTTTCAAAGTTTAGCGATATTTAATTTTGATCTTTTGTGCAATTTCTGGTTTGTTACATTTACGCAATCTTTTGTTTGTTTCTGTGTAGTACTTTGGTTTTCGTATAGTTAATTTTTGTCATTTTTGTTGTTGTACATACGACTAAATCCGATGACTTAAGAGTGGAACAGTATGCACATTTGACGCATCTGATTCAGATGCGTTGATGAACGATGGAAATGTTGCTGTACAAAAACTAAAGTTCACAGAAATCGCTAAACTTCCAAAAAGATATAAAAACCAAAAGTAACAGGTGATGCTTTTGTAAATTTTTATATTGCATAAATTATCAAAATTAAATATTGCTATTCTTTCCAAAAGACACTCAAACACAGAAACAAACAAAAAAATTTATTAAATAATAACAAAATTATGGCATTTTGCTATAACAGCCTCTTTTCACGTACGCCCCACAATGTTTTGTTATACGACTAAAACAAATGCTGTTTTTATGCTTTTGTTTAGTATCAGCTTCTCCCTTTAGATTACACTGCTATATTTTGCCTCACGAAAATATCAGTCATGTTTGCATAACATTGTCGTCATTTTACTGCGTTGTCGCTTTAGTGTAGTTAGACCAACATCCACTTTATACAAAGCCCACGTCGCAACTAAAAATCCTATCGCGAGGCTACTTTTATCCGCTATGATACGAAACAATGTATTGCACAACTGTGATCCAGTTCCAAAAAGGTAGTCTTGGATTTAAACATCATTTTGCCAATGCTGGCTTCTTATATCACTGCCTTTTTTGCATACTGGGGGCTGTAAATTAAACAAAAAAAAACATGTTATTGCGAAATGCTGTTATTTTGTTGACCTTTAATGCTATTTTTTTTTTTTTAGGTGTCTTTGGAAAACCATACCAATACTTTTTAATAATTTATGCAACGTTTAAATTTACAAAAACATAAGCTTTTACTTTTGGTTTTTATATCTCTTTGGAAGTTTAGTCATTTCTGTGTACTTCAGTTTTTTTATCGCACCATTTCCACCGTTTATCAACGCATCTCTCAAATGCGCATACTGTTCCACTCTGAGTAAGCTGATTCAGTGGTATGTACCACACCTTCTCCGATTCAATCTCGGAATACATAGCGACAATAAATTGATGAAGCAGGTCTCTGCTTTTTAAAAAGATATCCAAATAATCCAAACGAAAAGTTAATATGCTTTAAAAATTATAATACAAACTATCGTACTCTCAAACAGAAACAATAACAAACAACGTATTGCACAACTGTGATCCAGTTACAAAAATGGAGGAAACACAAAAATATATATATACTTATGTTATACATTGTGATAATCCAAACTAATAGTTAATATGCTTTTAAAAATGCAATAAATTTTTATATAAGGGATATCCAGTAATCGGGCAGCTACATACGCACAGTAAATACGTATTTAGTCAATGCCAATTGAAGACTTGCTATTTGGAGGAACACAATAATAATTAAATATCTCATTACATTACTTTTAAAATGTTCTGGATTAAATTTTAAAATTCACGGTGGACTATAAAATTTTAAAATATTCACACTACTTATGTGCCAAATTTCATTATTGGAAGTACTATAGATTTGTCAGGACATGCCGAACATACAACACACGTAGTACTTCATTTTATAATTGTCTAGACTCGCTGCCAAAAGTTAAGGACATTGTGGAATATGTTAATTTCTGTAAGCTAATCTAAATTTGCTGCAGAGTTAGATGGAACTATGCAAATGTGTTATGTAACAGCCAAGCACAGTTTCGTGCCGACAAATATAAAAAGGCAGTCGTATAAGAAGCCAGCACTGTCAAGGATTAGAGGAGTTGCATGTAAGTGCTATAAAAAGTGTTTGCAACTTTTGTAGGATTAGTTTTCAAGACGGACGTGTTTCTGTCACTTCCACAACGCAAATAGTGGCGTTGATGAACGATGGAAATGTTGCTGTACAAAAACTGAAGTACACAAAAATTGCTAAACTTCCAAAAAGATATAAAAACCAAAAGTAACAGGTAATGCTTTTGTAAATTTTTATATTGCATAAATTATCAAAATTAAATATTGCTATTCTTTCCAAAAGACACTCAAACACAGAAACAAACAAAAAATTTCATAAAATAATAACAAAATTATGGCATTTTGCTATAACGGCCTCTTTTCACGTACGCCCCACAATGTTTTGTTATACGACTAAAACAAATGCTGTTTTTATGCTTTTGTTTAGTATCGGCTTCTCCCTTTAGATTACACTGCTATATTTTGCCTCACGAAAATATCAGTCATGTTTGCATAACATTGTCGTCATTTTACTGCGTTGTCGCTTTAGTGTAGTTAGACCAACATTCACTTTATACAAAGCCCACGTCACAACTAAAAATCCTATCGCGAGGCTACTTTTATCCGCTATGATACGAAACAATGTATTGCACAACTGTGATCCAGTTCCAAAAAGGTAGTCTTGGATTTAAACATCATTTTGCCAATGCTGGCTTCTTATATCACTGCCTTTTTTGCATACTGGGGGCTGTAAATTAAACAAAAAAAAACATGTTATCGCGAAATGCTGTTATTTTGTTGATCTTTAATGCTATTTTTTTTTCTGTGTTTGGGTGTCTTTTGAAAAGCATACCAATACTTTTTAATAATTTATGCAACGTTTAAATTTACAAAAGCATAAACTTTTACTTTTGGTTTTTATATCTTTTTTGGACGTTTAGTCATTTCTGTGTACTTCAGTTTTTTTATCCCATCATTTCCACCATTTATCAACGCATCTCTCAAATGTGCATACTGTTCCACTCTGAGTAATCTTATTCAGTGGTATGTACCACACCTTCTCCGATTCAATCTCGGAATACATAGCGACAATAAATTGATGAAACAGGTCTCTGCTTTTTAAAAAGATATCCAAATAATCCAAACGAAAAGTTAATATGCTTTAAAAATTATAATATAAACTATCGTACTCTCAAACAGAAACAATAACAAACAACGTATTGCACAACTGTGATCCAGTTACAAAAATGGAGGAAACACAAAAATATATATACTTATGTTATACATTATGATAATCCAAACTAATAGTTAATATGCTTTTAAAAATGCAATAAATTTTTATAAGGGATATCCAGTAATCGGGTAGCTACATACGCACAGTAAATACGTATTTAGTCAATGCCAATTGAAGACTTTCTATTCGGAGGAACACAATAATAATTAAATAGCTCATTACATTACTTTTAAAATGTTCTGGATTAAATTTTAAAATTCGTGGTGGACTATAAAATTTTAAAATATTCACACTATTTATGTGCCAAATTTCATTATTGGAAGTACTATAGAAATCTATACACATTACGCGTCACACAAATGAGGCCTTAAAACACACGACACAGTTTTTTAATACATTGGAACCATCTGGACTACTCTCGCACATATTGGAGCACCGATTATGCGTCTCACAAATATCAATCCACCTTCACTGTGCAATGGCACAACACTCTGTCAACAAACTCATGCGAACTATTATTAAAGCCACCATCGTGACTTGACATGCTGCAAGTTTAAACGTATTCATTCGTTAAATACCAATCATCACTTCTCATATCCCATTCCAATTTAAAAAACTTCAGTTCCCAGTTCGTTTAAGATTCACTGTAAGCATCAACAAGGCACAATCACTTAAAGTCGTAGAACTCAGTCTCATTCAACCGTGTTTCTCCCACGGTCAAGTGTTTGAGATTATTTAATACCTTTTTACTTTTTATAAAGAGATATCACTTAAATTTCTTGCCACATATGGTTATTTTAATAAGTGTACATGTATACTCTCTCGGGGATAAATAATCAAGTAAAAAATTAACATTTTAAAAATTTGTTTTCCTTTTGCACATGGCACAGGCTTATTTCATTTCATTTAATTGTTTCTAAACTTACATTTTACATCTACAAACGTTGTAATTTTAAAAATTCAGGTAAGCAAAAAAATAATTATCTTTGTACTCAAAAAAAAAAAAAAAAAAAAAACTTTTATTTTGGTCTATTAATCTATTTTATTCAAAATTACCTCAACTTGCAATAATATTTCTAATTTTTCTGTCTCCCTATTATTTAAGTAATTTGGGGTTAAAATATACTATGTTGCCCAAATCAACACATTTCATTGTTGTGTTCAAAATAAGATACACATTTCAGTTGTAAAATTTAAAAAATAATAGACTCATTTTTTCGGTTTTCAGTAAAAAAAAAGCATGTTTCTCACTCCTTTCACCATTCAATTTTCTCAACTGCCTTATTCAAAAACTTAAATCTCTTTAATTCTTACAAAATACAATTTTTGGCATTGTAGTAATATATGCATATGTATAAGATCGATTTAAAAAATAATACAACAATAAACACAAATTGTGCAAGTTTTTATTACAAATTTCAACCAATTTTAAATTTGAAGAAATTTTTAATTAACATCACACAAAAGCAACACAATTGGCTATTAACGAGGGTCTGGTATCAATTCCCTAATTGAGACATCCGAGGTAATTTTTTATTATCGTCGTTCAATAGCAACTCAACGGGCTTTTCACTACGGTCCGGGATCACTCGCCTAAGGAAAGTATCCGAGAAAATTGGGTAATTTTTAATTAACGTTCTCAAGCACTACAACTACCTATTAACTAGGGTCGTAGTTAAATCCAATAAGGGAAATATACGTGGACAACCACGGTCATATCATAACATAACAACTCAGCTGGCACCCCACCCTCCAAGTAATTGTGACGTCACACCCATTCACTCTCTTTGCAATTCCAATTTCACAATAACGAGGCCATCACGCCGTTGTCCGTGGTGTTGGAATGTGTAGCAAACACCGGTGGTTTACAAACGTTCCCAATAGACACACCTAACCCCACAAAAGTACAGCACGGGCAACGCCGTGCTAGCCACGCAGTGGCTAGTATGTTATATTTTAAGAACAAAATATTGGTTACATGGAGGGGAAGAAGCAAAGAAACGGACATCTAGTTGTGGGTGTAGATTCTATTTTTTATTTCCTCATTAACAATGCTTTTTTTAAATATTGCTAATTTTTTTTTTCTGTTCTAATTTTCAGGAGCCTCATACCTTGTCTACATCTCATTATATAGTTTGTCCAAAGTATGATGAATTAATGGCTAAGAAAAAGACTAAAAGTCCTTTTTGGATTTCCTGCTAATTAAAAATGGGTTAATTGTCATAATCTCAATAAAATTGCAGTTTGTAAAATTTGCTTAAATTCTGTTTCACCAAAAGGAGCACTTCCAATATGATGAGTCATTTGAAATTACATCACCAGTTAAAATATACTGTTACGTCAAAAGCATGTAAAAGAAGTTTCCCACTGTCAGTTCAGTCAGAAAATAGTGACGTTGATGGACCCCTTCCCTGTTCCAATTCAGAAGAAAATGTGCAATCTGCTATAGAGCCGTTTGATAACAATCCTGTTCAGAAAAAACAGAAAACTTTACTGGACCTTTAGATTGCAATTTCATGAAATTTTGCACTGAATTTGTGATAAAATTTCTTGCATTCACAATTCAGTCTTAATCTGATTAAAAGAAAGCCATTTATTGATACTGTTAAAATCCAAGATATGAACTCCCTAGTTAAAAATATTTTTCTAAAACTGGAATTCCAAAGCTGTATAATAATACTGTAGAGAAAATGCAATAAGAGTTGGCTAATGTTAAAGAAGAAGAGGTATCGATAGGTATAGAGGTATAGAGGTAACAACAGACTGTTGGACCTCTGTGGCAAACCCCCCATATGTTGCGGTCACAGTCTATTTTATTGACCATCAATGGAGTTCAAGATCTGCATGTCTAAGTTATGCTAATTTCGAAGTAAATCATACTTATAACATGTTGACTGTCCTGTTGTCAGACTGTACTCTTAACATTAAAAGTATTACAGGCTGAACTACGGATATTGGATGAAACATTTTAAAAGCTATGTTGTATCTTCAAATGCCACATGTTTCTTATTTTGGATATAAAATAAATAGTGGCATTAAGCTGGTATTGAGACTCCCTTAATTAGAAAGGCAGGGACTAAAGAAGCTCCGGGGTATAATTTCACACAGCTGAAAAATGAAGCAAGATCTTGCAAAAGCACAAAATAATTTCTCCAGATGGATGTTACCAAACCTCATCTTCAGTAATCAGACGTTTCAAAAAAGGAGCATCTTCATTTCGTTTCAGCAAAGAATCACATGCCGAAATTCGAGCAAGCACATTCTGCTGTGCTTAAAGTATGGGGTACTCATACATCGCAGGGGCTTACATACCCAATCTTCTTCTGATGATTATAAACTGTACTTTTGGGAATATTCAGTCTGTGTGGTAGTTCCTGAACCATGTAACATGGATTTTCAGCGCATCTTTTAATAGGTCCTCGTTTACAGAGGATGGTCGTCCAGAGCGGGCAACATCTTCGAGGTTGAAATTTCCGCGTTTCAATTTATCAAACCATCTTCAAACTGTGTCATCCGAAACGGCACCATGTCCATATACAGCACACATTTTATGAGCAGTATGACTAACATTTTTTTCTTTCTTGAAATAAAAGCATAATAGGACTGAAATGACCTTTTTGGCTCTTAGCATTGCAGTGAAACAAATTTTATGACACAACACAAGCTAGAATTATGCAGCGAAGGCAGAAAAGACCGAATTTACACGTCTGTTTCAATCAAGGTCATTTTTTATCAGCAGTAGCAAAATACTAAAGCATGCTTCGATTCGAAAAACCGCAGAACTTTCCGGGTGACCCAATCTATATGGTTTTGCTTTTACTGTGGTTAATTAACCTCACGCTATATTATAATTTTGATAGGACTACTTAAGAGTCCTTTTTATTTCGAATCACTTGTGATTTGCAATTGGGCTATTCACATTTTGGCCTCCTGATGTTCCTCGGTAGTCCGTCTGAAAGAGTAACGGAGTAGCAACCGGAGGGTTGCAATCAAAGACCATCGTGTACAAAGGAGGCTGGTTCGCGTTCAATCTGTCGTGGCCTCAACTATCCTCACGTTAGAGAGTGGTGGGCCAGCTCAGGTGTTGGCCTTGTCATCTGACTGTGGTTCAAAATGATGTGTTGTCTTCAATCTTTCCCTTTGGGATTGATCCTGTACCATTGCCATTTGCCCGTTGTGTTGCTCCAGTGCGACTTTAATTAAAATACCTACCTTTCTGCTTTGAGCATTTGTCAAAGCAGAAAGGAGGCAGGTTCTGTGCCATTAAATATTTATATACAACACAGTCCAAAGGTGAGTATGTCTAAAAAAACTATGTGGGCTAAAATGAAAGTTTTTGTATCTTCAGTTTACGTATATGCTAAATCATTTAAAGGAATAAGTTATTAAAAAATTCATAACATTTAAAATTGATGCGAAATTTTGCCTATTAGCATATTAGCCAATAGGCAAAATAAAATGAGACAGTAACTGCAAAGCTACTCATGTAAGGACATACTCGTAAATTAAACATATTAACTGCAAAACTAATTATTTATCTGAGGATGTACTCGTAAATGAGACAGTAACTGCGAAACTACTAATTTATGTAAGGATGTATTTGTAAATGAGACAAGGTATCTGCATAATTATTCATTTATGTAAGCACATACTCATGTATGTAAATGAGACTGTAAAATGACTCATTTATGCAATGATTACAGCTCTACTAAGTGAGATTTTCCACTATAATTTAAATGAGATGAATAGTTGGCATTTCTATATCATTGTCCCTATTTGTGTTGGATGAATCTCTTTCCTTTTCAGTTGCAAAACAGGGAAGTCACCCTGCCATCCCAAACAGTTTCGGAGCTGGAGAACAAAGACATGTTTTACCAGATAAAAAGGTAATTCTTCCATTTTGTTGTGTCCATTCAAGCCACCATTGTGAGCCCATTTAAAAGGACCTTTTGGGTAGTCTCTTATTTACAACTTATTTTTAAAAAAGTCACCATGCTTTTTAATTCTGGAAACAGACGATTTTCTTTCCATAGATTCAAAATGATGCCTCTAAGAATTTTCAGTGCCTTCCATAGTTACACTTGAAAACCACAATGGTGTTTGTTAAAACTTATTCGTGGGTATCGAATACTATCATTGCGAAAACCTGTCAGAACCGAAATCAGGACCTTCAGCATTAATCGTTAGCCCTTTTTTCGGCACGAATCCCGTGACATTGGTTGGTTTTTATTTCATCAAAAATTGACAAGCAGTGCCAAATGCAGGAGCTCATGACGAAGGAAGAGGAACAGTTAAATGTAGAAGAGAGAGTAGATAAAACAGAACTCTGGAAACTCCTCAAATAATGCAACACTGTTACTATTATGAAGAGTAGCGGATTGGCAACAGGAGGGTTCCTGGTTCCAATCCGACTCGTGAATGAGTGGGCTGGTGCACGGCAAGTCTGTCAAGGCATCCAATGTCATCATGTTGGCGTGGTATGGAAGTTTAGAGAGTTGGATGCCATTTCAGGTGTTGACCTGGTCATCTGATCATGGTGTGGTCCCCGAATCTTTCACTTTGGGGTTGATCGCGGTTGCTCCAACGCGACGTTAATTAAAATACATAGCTAGCTGTTTTCTGCTTCGTCTCTTTGAAGTCGATTTTTCATTTTCCGTTTGTCGCAGGTTATCCTTGTTTCAATCTTGTGCCACAAAATTTAAATCAACCAACCTGATGAGGAAATAGAGTCAGGAAATCTCCTTTTTCATTCTAATCAGTTGAGAGGTCAGCTCTTTCGATCTTGATACTCCTTTTACTGTCAACTCCTCTGCTGTAATGGAAAATTTGTAGGGGCATCTACGCGTTGTTGGAGGTTCTTCATCTGGTCAGATCCCAAAAATCATAAATGAGGTTCTACGTAAATGAAAAGATTGTACGGTATTGTAGTTTTACATTATTTTTTAAATTAACATTTTAAATTATTTTACTTTTCATGATTATTTAATTCATTTTAACTTACTTTTAATTTATATTTTTTGGATAATTAATTATTTTCTGAGTTCATTTTTCTGGGCTTTTGCTTCCCTTTGTTGTAATTGAGACCTCCTCAATATAACTGTGCACTACTCAATATAATACTGTATTTTCTAGGGCTCAAGTTAGTTTTGAGTGAGGAAAGTAGTTAGTTTATATTTAGGTTTGCACTAGCAATTAAAAATATTGGGATTTTAACAAAATGCCTTCATTAATTCCTCTCTTTTGTTCAACAAATTGCTCAGTTACTTTTACATTTTTGTCAAGTTTTTGTTTCGAATATTGATGATCACTGACACAGCTAGTTTGAGCAATTATGTGTTCAAATATTTCAAAGAGTTAACCTGACACACAATCCTTCCACGATTGCCTAGACACTGTGAAATCAATCTCGTCTGCCGTTGAGTTTTCGGTGATACTTTGGCAATTTATTTGCGTTTGTGAATTGCAATTTGATTATTTCATGTGCTGTTAGTTCATATTACTTAGTTTTCTGAGATCAAAAACGTATGCATATAGTTAATTCGGATAAAAAAATTGCAATCGAGAAATGTTCACGTATGGATCGAGGAAGAGCCCATCCTCAATCCCTGTCGGCTCCCAGATCGTTATTTTCCCGTTCTTGAAATACACATTTAAAATTTCACTTCCTTTTCAGGTTCTTCGTGAAAGGGTGTCAAAGAGACTGCAACGTGTCACAAATTCTTGTCTATTCACTCGACAGGTAACTTTTCATTCTCTTTTACTACCTCGAAAATGTCAAAGAGTAACGGAATAGCAAGCAAAGGGTTGCGAGTTCCAAGACCATCCTCCACAGAGAGGGAGTAGGTTCAATCTCTTGTGGTTTCCAATATGTTGGTGTGATGTGGAAGTTTGGAGAGTAGAGTGCCAGCTCAGACATGTCCGTCCTAATTAATTTGACCCTTACAAGAAAATACACGGGAGAGGTAGAGGGGTGTTTTTTTGTTTGTGTTCCATAGAGTTAGCAGTGCCTTCGAGAAACAATAAAATAATTAGCTTTAAAATTAAGGCTAGGAAGTAAAAATTAACTTACCTTTGAAATTAAAAATTGAATACTATATTATTAAAAATCAATGTGACGCAGTCAAGATATACTGAATTGAACGAATTCGCTGGAAGTTCAGAATGAAGGTAATTCCATCTCTGTCAGTTCGCAGTGAAGACAGTCTGTGGTGTGTATATCTAATTGCAAGGCAGCTGGCAGTCACGTGCCAGCCTCCAGCATGATTGGAGTGCAAGCGAAAGTGCATCACCCAAAGGCAAGTAGCCCATTTAGCCCGGGTTACCCTGAGCTCAGGTGTGACTACATGATCTGACCCTAGTCCAAAAACACGCAGTGTTGTCTTCTGGTTTGATTCAGGTCGATTGCCGATGTCACGTTGCTCCAGTGCCACGTTAGTTAAATACCCAACTAAATTCCCCCTTGCTTGAAGAGTGCTTACTATCGGTTACGTTTCCTTCAAATAAACATCCCAATGATTTATTATGTGAACTGCTTCAAACAGCAATGGGCTATCATTTAACTGAAACTCATTTCTGTTCCAGCGTCATAGAGATCTTGAACCTGTTTGGCCAACCGTCTACCGAACTGCGCAAGAGGATCCAGAGCGAGCTCGCCACCTTCAACCCACGAAACGTTGAGTGGCAGGCAAGTCGACTTTTTTTGCTTTCCTTCGTATTCAAGGGGAGGTTCAAAGAACCTCGCGCCCATCCTTTCACGTGGTTTTCCAGCACACCCCATGCCGAGGAATGTTGGCCGGCAGATTCCGAGGGACGTCGATGGGGTGTCCTCGAAGGGTCGTCTGACCTTAAAGAAAAAATTGGAACTACAGGGGTGAAGGAAGACTCGACTAGCGGAGACGGAGGAGGATGTACGAGGGCCCCTATAGTCTTGTGTAGTTTAAAATTCGCTATCAAATTCCTTGGGTTTAAAAGGGGGGTTCAATTGGTTTATCAACTAAATTTAGAGGTTCAAATTTGATGGATAGAATTTCAATTAGCTCTACAAAATTCCTAACATTTAAATCTCTTTGCTAACTTAGCTTCCAAATCATTAGCTTCCAAATCATTAGCTTCCTTAGTTTTAAATTTTAACTTTCGTTTCCGTTTTAGCAGCTCGAATGCCTGTGCTTTGGCCATTTTAACAAATTACCAAATACATCCAAAAGCAAACTTCGGTTCAAAATGAAATATTTTTTTGAGTTTTCAGTTTCTAACTGTTCGAAAGGTTAACACCAGACAGTTCAATGCATCGAGTTCAAAAGCAATAGTTCTAGACGGATCAAAATCAGTTCAAATATTTTTTTAAAGGCAGAATTTCTAAAACCTATTATTGAAATTCCATAAAACAAGATAAATTCTACTTTCAAGTTTGATTCTTTTCAATTCATG
Organism: Metellina segmentata; assembly: GCA_947359465.1. Lineage (NCBI taxonomy): Eukaryota > Metazoa > Arthropoda > Arachnida > Araneae > Tetragnathidae > Metellina > Metellina segmentata. The sequence goes on along the minus strand of OX375874.1, from coordinate 137,263,708 downwards.
AATGCAATTTCTTTTTCCAAAAATTTCAACATTTTTTTAAAGTTTCTGTCCCAATAGCCATGTTGAATTTTCAAAAATTAATTAAAAAACTTAGGAAGAACAGCAAGGTTTCACTTACTCTTTCTTCTCCAAATATTAGGCTGAGCTTGCCTATGTATTTTTTCTAGAGCAACGTTGAAAATAAATCACAAATGATCAAGGAGTCTGGCATAAACTCAAAGGTAATAATAAGGAACGTGTTGGTTAAGTTTGGGAATAGAGTCAAAATTAAAAGCACTATTTTGAAACAATAAAAAAATTTGCTATGACAGGCTTTAAGTTAACTAACTAAAGTAAATTCTGAATTCAGGAGGCCGTTTTCGACAGTTATGGTACAAGGTATTGAACTGTAACGTCATGTAAATAAAGCCCATTAATCAAGTATCCAGGCTCATTTTTGTACTGGAAAACACAGGTAGCGATTCACTGCTCCCATTGATCTGTGGTAAGCTGATATAGAACCCAACAATCCAGCTTTCTGGTGAAACCCAATGCTTCCGTCCATCTTTCGACTGTTGTCCGGTGAACACATTCCGGTTTCGACGTTCTCCAATGTGAAACCAGTTACATGACTTATATTATGACTTATGACTTGTAAAGGGGTGACTCCGAAGAGTGCCAGCACTGCGACTAATAGTCTATTGTACTGAGACCCCTACTGATCCACTAAAGACCGATGGCCGAAATAAATTTCAGCATGTACCTGATTGGAATGTTTGACAGTTCCCAGGGTTCGATACAATGGTATCCCAGATATTCAAATCGTTGTGCAGAGTAATGGTCACATTTACATAGAACGTGTACAGAACTCTCCTCTACCATCCGACAACCTCTACATAGTGGGTCATCTAAAACACCCATAATGTTGAGGTGTCTATTCAGGGTACAGTGGCCAGTTAGGAGGCCAATAGCTATCCTGATTTCTTTCCTACTGAAATTCAGCAGCTCTCTTGATCTATCCCATGGAGACTGCTGATTGAGCTCTTTGGCTTGTCTTTGATTATTAGACTGAAGCCATGTTTGGTAGGACTCGGCAAGGAGCAAATCCCTTATAGTCCCTCTAACCACATTGTGAGGCAGACCCAAAACAGGCTCTGGTCCAATAAATGGTGTTTCAGACCCATGTTTTGCTAATAGGTCTGCCGTTTCATTGCCTTCAATGCCACAGTGACCAGGGACCCAAACCAGAGAGACCTTGTTTCTCTCAGCCAGGTCCTCAAGCACATTGTGACATTCCCACACTGCTTTTGAGGAAAAGCAGTGACTTTGCAAAGCCTTTAGGGCTGCCTGGCTGTCAGAGAAGATTTTAATAACCCTCTTAACTACACCTCTATTGAGGCAGTTGTAAGTACAAGCAGAGATTGCCAGAACCTCAGCCTGATATACAGTGGCCAGCTTACCCAAAGAAAAAGATAGCCTTATTTTTCGATTAGGACAGAAGGCACCTGACCCAGTGCCATGAGATGTTTTTGAACCATCTGTGTACCAAATTTCATCCCCCCTTCCTATCAGCCTGGAGACGAATCTCCATTCTTCTCTGGTGGGAAAGATGATATTATATTTGGCTTTAAAGCAAAATTGCTTTAACATCCAGTCAGATCTCATTAATAGATAGGGATGTTCCTTCACCTGCGGATCGACATTTTTGAAGGCAGGCATTTCATAAGATGACTTCCATAGTCCCATGAGTTTGAGGCGTTGTGAGCATGAAATTGCCTCTAGTTCCACTTGTTTATGCAGTGGTAGAAGCCCCAGAAGCAGTTCTAGACTCTGTGAGGGAGTGGTTCGCATTGCACTAGTAATTGCAATGGTAGCCATTCTTTGTAGACTAGTGAGTTCTTTTTTCCCTGTCTCATTACGGGTTCTATTCCACCAAGCGATGGCGCCATAGGATATCATCGGAACAATAATCCCGGTATATATCCAATGCACCATTTTCGGTGTTAGACCCCAATTATTACCAATGGCACGTCTACAAGCCCAAAACACTCTCTTGGCCTTGCTCGTGCAGTACTGGAGATGTGAGCTCCATGTCAAGGTCTTATCAAAGATTACTCCTAGATATTTAACCTCATCCGAGTATGCAAGTGGTGTTCCAAAGAATTTTATCAAATGCATATCTCGTAACCTTTTCCGGGTGAAGAGGACTAGACTAGTTTTGTTGGGGTTAACCGACAAGTTCACCTTTTTGCACCAAAGTTCAATCTTTTTTAGGGCAGTGTTCATGAGGTCTGTTACCGTGTTTTGGAACTTCCCTCTTATGACCAGCGTTATGTCATCAGCATAACCCAGACAATACAGGCCCAAGAAGTGAGTCCTGTTAAGGAGCTCGTCAACCACAAGGCTCCATAGTAAGGGGGATAACACACCACCCTGGGGGCAGCCTTTACAGTTTCCCACAGTTAGTGTGTCTCCCAGTAAGGAGGCCTGAGCCATCCTTGTCTCGAGCATGTTTTTAATCCAGGCGCAAACCAATGGATTAACATTTCGACTGATGAGGGCATCAATAATTACGTTTACTGGAACCTTATCAAAGGCTCCCTCAATATCTAAAAAGGCTGCCAAGGCAATTTCCTTTCCATTGACTGCTCTATCAAGGACCGTAACAAGATCATATAGAGCAGTCTCTGTAGATTTCCCAGGCTGGTAGGCGTGTTGAAATCTCGATAGGGGTTCGGCTTTTAGAACCTCGTCCCTAATGTATCTATCGATCAATTTCTCTAATGTCTTAAGAAGAAATGATGTCAGACTAATAGGTCTGAAGGCTTTTGCTTCACTGTAGCATGTTTTACCTGGTTTAGGTATAAAAATTACCTTGCAGGTTCTCCATGCATGCGGCATATAACCATATACCACGCAAGATCTATAAATCCTACATATGTGTGGTATAATGATGTCTTTGCCATGTTGGAGTAGAGCAGGTATAATGCCATCTACACCAGGTGTTTTGAAGGGCATGAATGAGTTAATCGCCCATGCTATTCTTTTTGGAGTAATTATACTTCTAGCCAGTTCCCAGTCCTCCTTTCCACTACGTAGCAGGGGAATAAGTGGAACTGTCAGTTCATCATTAATATTTGTAATTCTGGAATCAGGGAAGTGCACTCTAAGCATTTCTACCAGGGTGCTCCTACCGTTTTCCGTGAATGTGCCATCGTCCTTTTTAATGGAGCCTAATTGGCACTGGTTGTTTTTGGTCAGTACTTTAGTCAGCTTAGCCGCACTAGACATACTGTCCACTTGGCCACAGAAGTTTTTCCATGACTCCTGTTTAGATTTCCTTATGGCCTTGTTATAGTTGGTGAGTGCTTCTTTGTATCTTGACCACTCACCTGTTTTTTTAGCTCTGTTAAAGAGTCTTCTGCAGTTCTTTTTAAGACCACAGAGACTTTTATTCCACCAAGGAACTCGCCTTGGTAAGCTTGTGGTGACTGCCTTACAATTTAACTGGTAGGACTGGAGGATGGACTGCTGCACAGAGTCAACAGCCAATTCCAAGTCTACCAGTGAGGGAAAGTTGTGACTCCTACCCTCTAAAAGGAGGCGAAGGTCCTCCCTATAGGAATCCCATTTTGTATGCCTGGGATTTCTTTGATCCTGCTGAATATTCATAGCAGGACCTGTTAAAGACATTTGGATCTGTCTATGGTCTGACAGTGTGGTACAGTCAGACACATGCCAGTCCTTTATACAGTTAACTGCTTTAGCATTACAGAAAGTGATGTCAATGACTTCACTTCTGTTGCTGTTGACAAATGTCGGTTTGTTACCTGTATTGAGAATAAAAAGGTCATTAGATAAGAAAAATTCTATTAGTTCCTCACCTCTTTTGTTGCAGTTGGAACTGCCCCAAATGGTGTGGTGTGCATTTGCGTCACATCCCACGATAAACTTCATCCTAGAGCGTAAGCAGTGCTTGACAAATCTTCTGGCTGAAGTCGCTAGAGGAATTTCTTCTTCATATGGAAGGTACGCTGACATGATACATGTGGTATCTCCGTTTTCACTGATCACCTTGATAGCAACATTGTCCCCATCAAGGAAATCAGCCAAAAGGAGGGCATTAAGATTTTTATTTACAATGATACATGCTCTCGGTTTGCTGCATGAGCGATCAAAGAATAGATTCCCACAGTTGCCCAGGCCTAGGATCCTTCCATGATTGACCCAGGGTTCCTGTATTAGGGCAATATCTATCTTTCCTTCTACCAGTCTCTTGCTAAGTAAAGCTGAAGGAGACTGGCTATGGTGTAGATTAATTTGTGCAATCCTTATGGGATTGCCTATTTTCTTAAGGGGTTCAGACATAACCATGTTGTTTGGTTATGAATAGCAACAAGGCTAACCCTTAGAGAGGAGTTTATTAATCGATTAAGGCTGAGTCATCTCTTGTTGGAGAGAAAGACACAGCTGTTTTCTCTGATCCTGAGTCAGATAGCACAAGATCATCAATTTGTTTGAATAGTGACCCAGTGGAGTCACTAACTGAACTGGAAGGAGACTGTGGCTTTTGAGGCCCTGTTCCTATACCTATTGTTGGAGTCATTTCCCCAGAAACTGGTTCCATGACCTCCATGGCTACTGAGCTCACAAAAAATGCCTCAGGTTCACCACCCACCTTCTGCGCCAGCGGTTCCATCACAGCTTCGTCCGATGCAGGCTTTGAAGCCACCTCATCAGATTCTGCAGATAGTCCCGCTACAGCTTCATCCAGTGCAGGCTGAGCCACATCACTAGAGTCTGCAAGTGGTTTATCCACGGCGACAGGAGGGGGGAGTTTACGAGTAGCATTTGGATCGGACAAGATCTTGCAGAGTCCTTTCCCGAACGCTCCTGTGAATATCTCGAAATTCCACTCTCGTAAGAGCTGGGCTGATCTTTCGTCCATTTCGATTATCCACCTAGTGTAGGCACGATCCCCTACAATGACCCTCTCACGGATTTTCCACTCATCAGTGTTGAGGCCTGGGTTCGATCGGGCAAGCCGTCGAAGCAGAACCTCACCCTCTGTGGTGAAGACATCACGAGTTTTGAGGGCTATTTTCACTGGTTTGGGAAGGTCAGCCGCTTTCAGCACCCTGATTTTAAAGCCACCGACCCTCCCTCCATCATAGTTATCCTGTAGCCATTTCACTGAATACTCATTGGTACAGTGAAGCATGAGGGCACCGTTCAGTACACCAGCAGTTACAAACTGAGGGGCCATTAGATCGAGATCCATTGAGTCGATGGTTCTATCAATGTCTCTCTGAATATCCATTCCATCTGCAGGAGACAACCTTGCTTCTGGGAAGGCCTCCTGAACGATGGCCATTCTCATACCTGCGGCTACTTGACAGTACGACCATGGAGCAGATGTCCTTGGTCGCTTCGTCTGTACCGAGGTACTAGGGGAAGGGGTACCATCATCCGGCCTACCTCTTTTACCGGCTGGGGTCTCCTTCTGCTGCTGTTGAGGCTTTCCAGATTCAGTATGACGAATCTTATTAAGTCGTCTCCTGTGCTTGTATTTTTGTGCACGAGACATTGTTTCCCATCCAGGTACGAGGTCAAGCATAGAGGACTCGACCACTTCTTGTCTTCCGGATGGGGGATTAGTCGACGCGGGTCTTGAGGTACCACATACGTCAAATAGTTTTCTACTGGTCGCAGGCCCTGAAGGGCCACAATCGACCAGTGGTTGAGTGCCAGTCACAGTCTTGCTACGCACCTTAGTGGTAGATCCCAGAGGGATGTAGTCACTTTGGTCAAGTTTTGACTGTTTATGACGGTTTTGGGGGCGGTTTGACCCGCCATGTTTTTTTTCTTTATTATCCATAAAGCATGTAATTACTGAGGGTAAGTAAAGGTCACCGCCTGTATGGACCCTCTATGCAGGCGTAAGGCTTATTACAACGTGGGTCGCCACTTCACGAGGTGAACCGTTTGCGACAACCTTTAACCCTGGTTGCCATGTGACTTTCACATTCTCATCGGCACGGTATCCACACCTTGGACTTAGGTTGCCTTTATCTGCCTTCTCCATCATATCCGTGGGGTCTTGAAAAGACAAGACTGCACACAGATTATCTGGATCTCGGCAGATTATGCCAAGGACAATTTAGGCACCCTCCTTCTTTTTCAACCGGGCTTGGGACCGGCTTAGGCGAAGTTTAACCAGTTACATAACGTTAACGAGTGTATTTATCGTTCATTACTTTGCACTCTTACAAATAAAAGAGCAACTGCATGTCTGCCTTCTTCCCCCTCTTCTTCTGACCAAGCACACCCCTGTACGCATGTTTTAGTCGATTTTTGATTGATCTGCAATCCAAAGGGACCAAAAGCAGAGATGCCAACCTGCGATGGAAGTTTTCAGCTGTATCAAATGAAAAAATCAGTAGCTTTAAGAATTCTTCAGTAGTAAAGTAAAAATTGAAGAAATCAGCTTTAATAACACGCATATATCATTTATTCGAATATTTAATTTGAAACAGATATGCAACACATTACATTATATATAATTAGTAAGGTATATGATGCATGAAAATACATACATAGAACCGATAATTGTGTATGAAAAATATCAGCCACATATTGTGGGGAAGCAAAGTGCCCAGTGGAGTAAAAAAATAAATCATCAAAGATTTAAAGAGTTAAAAACATTTATTGATTAAAAGCTGTAAAACTCTTTACAGAAAAGAAACAAAGATTGGAAAACCAGAGATACATCTCTGTCCAAAGTATGACAAAAATTGTAATCTGAAAGAAAGGAACTTTTACTTTTATACTTCTTGTATACCAACAAATTAGTATAAATATCTCAATAGAAAGATTGCCATAAACAAAATCATAATACTGCAATAAGTAGGTGATTGGCCATAATAGTATGACCACACCCATTTATAGCTGGGATGTCATACTGTGGCCAATCACAAAAGCATGACAACTCAACTTGTCTGTTTGTTTACGTAATCATAACCATACAAAAAGGAGGTGCTAACATGTGAAGATGGATTCTAATAAACAGGTTAACTTTAACAAAAAAATTATATCACATTACTAAAAATTGAAAATTTTGTTCATAAATAATATTTAATAATTAAATTTAACTACTCTCCCATTTAACAAAAACAAATATAATAATAATGAAAAAATACAGAAATAAGTAAACTAATTGATGGGTTGTGAAAAATAAAATAAAATTTAATTTTTCCGTAGAAAAACCACCGATTCCGTTATTTGTAGTAACCGATTCGCTTCCATAGAAACCTCAGAGAATCCAAACTAGTCCGCATCTCTGCAAAGGGTGGTCGGGTGTGAGACAAAGAATCGTGCAATACAAGTGCTGTGGATTCTTCTCTATCGTTGTATAGTGATTTAAAAAGGGATTCTTCCTATATTTTATAAAATTAAATATGTATTTGGATTACACCAATCACTTTGTGGTGAAAAAGTAGGTGTTGCTCCTCTACATTCATTGTGTCCATAACCATGATAGCTCTATTGTTATTTACATAAAAGCTTGAACATTACCGTTGTGTTGCTCTAGTACAACGTTAATTGAAATTACCTTACCTTGAGCGTTACATTCTGATACCCTTCTGCATTGTTTCCTTCCTCGTTATCTTGTGTTTTGCTGTACCATAACCCCCCCCCCCCCCAAAAAAAAAAAAAAAACACGATGCGAATTACAGTTGCCACTGGCTCGCATGTGGGGGAAGTTACTTTATGACTGCCTGCTCGGTATTCTATAGCATGAGTATATGTGTTTTAGTTCTACTTGATTTCAGCTACACATTTGTAAAAAATTCTATATGATCTTTTTATAAATGTTCCTCAACCCTCAAATGTAAAAAAATCGAGTTAATGCAAAAGTTTGTCCAGTTTTTTTTACAAAAATTGAAGAAAAATTATTCTATTGACTCAAAATTATATTAAATCCATATAGCATATGCTGTTGTGTTCAATGACCTCTCTCCACCTCTCCGGTTGTTGCATCGTCTCGCACACGCTCCAAGGTTTCCGTCTCGAGAACGGATCCGGGCGACGAGACCCGCCCGCTGTATGTGCAATCGTCAAAGGCACACGTACGCCATTCGGGTCTTTTAAAACGTCTGCGAAGCATTTTTACTTTTTTGGAAATCAAAAGCATAGTATGTCAAAAATGCTCCTTATTTTCTACTGAAGGCTTGAAGGAATTTAAAATACCCAACCCAATAACACGCTTTATTCCCGAGTACTCACTGAAATTCCTCCTTTCAAACATCGTCTGAAGTTGACAGAGTGCAAGAAAAAAAACACTCAAGTTTTGGGCCGTTGAGCGCCTGAGACGAACTTGTGCATCCCCCCTCCAAGAAAGGACTGTAGTGTTAGCATGGAATGTGGTTGCAGTTCCATGTGTGAGTAAAGAAACAATTGACTGTTTTGTGTCGTGCAGGAGCTGTCTGAAGCAGAGATCCCCGAGGAGGAAGAAGTCACCACGGCGACAGACGACGACAAGCTGAACCGACTCTGCCTCTACGACCTGCTGGCCATGAAGGAGAGCATCCGACTCAGGAGGTACGCATTCGCTCGTCTGACGAGCACAGGCTCCCGTGGGCCTTGAGAGTTTAATTTTAGCTTTCAAGGGCCCCCCTGGGAGACCTTAATATTTGCACTAAGTCAATAAGACATTTTAGTTTTTACCAGAATGCTGCATATGCATTGTGAAGAACTTTGAAAAGAATGTTATGGAAAGGGATGGTAAAATGAAGAGAGAAAGATAATAGAACATTGTTGCCACATTACCCCCCCCCCCCCAAAAAAAAAAATTGAATTTTTAGACTTACACATCCCTTGACTTCTGAGTTATCTCTTACTAATAAAAATCTACTTCATTTCTGTCGGAAAGAACCAGTTTCGGAGGAGCCGCCGCATGCCCACTGTGCTGGCGACCTGCATTCTGTAGGCTGCACGGGTACGATTCCTCCCAGGGTACGTTTCTCTCTTCTGTGTCAGTAAAACTTTCCTTGTGTGTGTATAGGGTTGAGAGGGAGATCTTTGGATGTCCACAGACATCGTGACCCCACAGTATCAGTGATCTGTCCTCAATTCTGTTTTGCCCCTGCCAACCCTTCACTGTTTGCTTTTTTGTCCTCCCTCAAATGTTTTGTGTCTGGCACAGCATGTCCAAATATGGCCCTTGTGCCATAACCCCCCCCCCAAAAAAAAAAATAATACTAATAATCATCCTGTTTGCTTTTGACAGCGATTGGGAGTGTGGGACGATCATGTGAACGATACATCCTTAAAATCTGGTTTATTAATAACGTATTTACAAACTGAGCCACTCGAGTCCGGACGTCTCGTCTATCATCCATATCTACTCTAAGCGTTTACAGTCGTTTGTATACAGTTGAAAGTTTACGCAAAATTAATATACACTGAGTTGCATGTTGAACTGAAGTTCTTGAAAGAGGATTCCAACACAACCCACATGACATTGTAAGTCTGGTGCCATAAAAGTGGAAGCAACCTTTTTGTAACTCTTTCAGGTCAGAGAAAATGAAGGACTACATGAACCCCAAAGTGGAGGAGGTTATGAAAATGGAGCATCTGCTGGAGAAAGTGGTGGAGAGAATCGAACAAATCAAACAGATCTGCGATAAGTACAACCGGCTGTGATGTAAGGATGCTTCTCTTTCCATTGGATGTGAAATGAGCAAGCAGTGGGTGCCTATTTTCATGAAATGTGTCACAGGGGTTGAGTCTATGCCTAAATAACCAAACAATTTGAACTCGCAATATTTTGTCAGCTTCCAGCTTTTTAAGGACTTTGCAGAGCAGTTGTGAAATCGCTTGCATATTTGAAGACCCTTTTCTCAAAAACTAAACGTAGACAAAACTATTTTATATGTTAGGAATCTATGAAGAATTTTTGTTTCATCTAGTTAGTTGCAACTATTTTAAATATGTAAGCTAAAAATGAGTGGCAAAAAATAGAAAATTGTCGATTTTGATAGAATTAAAAAGGTTTCTAGGGGCTAAAGGAACTTAAATGCATCTTTGAAATTCATGCCGGATTCAGTACTGGGTTTGATTTAACTATACTACTTAAGTTTGGAAGTCAACTTTTATTTCCTTCATCTACTAAACAGCAAAGGAAAATTGTAAAATGACAGTTTTTTCTTTCACTTAAAATAGGTACACAAAATCAAATCAAGGAACGAAAATTATATTTTGGAAGAGTATAGTGTCAAATATCTACTTCTTGTAAACAAAAATTCAGGATTGTATTTGAAGCCCAAAGCAACACTAACAAAATTAGAAACACAAAAACATGTTCTTATCGTGGATAATTGGTGATTGAAAGTTTCTTCGCCAAACGAAATCCTACTACAGGTTACCATATTCCATTAGTATTGCCATAACTGGCAATGTTAATTATCGCCAATCATAGCATTTCCTTCCCATTCTATGCTTGTTTCTTGTTTCAAATGACAGTGAAAACTCAAATGAACAATGAAGTACCAAATTTTTTTTAACTTCTGAAGCAGTTGAAGAGCTTAAACATTTAAAACTTTTTCTTGATTGGTTTTACAAATTCACTTTTCATCTGATGAAAGTTCCTTGTTAAATTTTGCTCAGATTGAAATTTTTCCTAGTGCTACCGAATTTGTGAAATATTTCTTTGTTTCACTCGTGATTGTGATGACGGTTCAACAAGGATTTGTGAGTTACATACACGTGGGAAAATCCGGTATAACAACAATGTTTAAATTCTGTTTTACTCAAAATTAGTGTTTACCTGACCAATAATGCTTAATATTTACAAAACGTATACTTACGTTTACAAAGAAAAACAGGGGGCTAACAGAATATAGAAATCAGCGAATTCTCAGGAAACTTTTTAATTCTGGAAGGATCAGTGAAATCTCTGGGGAAATTTCCAAATTTCTCAAAAAATCAAGGAAATTATTGATCATTTAACCTAAACAGCCACTATTATAGTTTACCCTATTTGAGAAGTGAATAAATCATATTAGCTGAAATTGTGATTCGCATTAAGAACCCTTGCGTCGTAATTTTTAAACTGTGAGAAAACCGTTGACAGCGTTTTTTTCGCGGCTGCAACGCCTTGTCGCCGTGAGGCCGGCGATACGATTTGTGGTATACAATTTGAAATGTGTTTCACAAATGATGTTTTTTTCGTGTATTAAAAAAATATTTTTTGTTTGCAATTACATTTTTGTAGAATTTTTTATGTATACTATTTGCATTTGATTTTGATGAATAATATGATCATGTAGGGTCAGGTGTAAAAAGTTCATAGTCAAAATGTTTTGTATTTTTTCTCCAGTTTTTTCAGTTGCTATTGTAAGAGTTCCATTAAGGGTTCCAACCCTTACAATAACAATTATAATATTTGAGAGAAAAAATACAAAATATTTATACAGAATGATCCTTTCACCCCATCTGACCCTAAATATTTAAAAATAGTGTTGTGTGGATACTGTATATCAGTACGGATCAAGGAGACTATCAGGGAACCTTTTTTTTCAAGGATTTTGTTGCCACCCTGAAAAAGTAAATCAAAAAGACTTCTAACAATGAAGTTTCCACCTAATTATTTCACTGACAGAACACTCCTTGGATTAAACAAAAAAGGCCAAAAAAATTTCATGTGAAATTTTTACACGTGCACCATAATAATAGTTATTTTATTCTTTTATCGTATCACAACCTATCACTCATTATCACCAGTCTTTGTCTCCCTGGTCAATATATCTTGCCCCCCCCCCCCCATTTTGAGCTCAAGCAATCTGATTACTTTGACCTCCCACGTACTTTCTCTATGGATCCCCCCAATCATCTTTCTCTTAATCCCCTGGCGAGTTCATTGTAAACGATTCACTCTTTTCGTGAGCCTTATGATGTTACTATTTTTTTTCATGTAAGTAAGAGTAAAACTGATAAGAAATTCTCTGTGGAACCAACATTGCACACGAATGGATCTCCGTCTGTCTCTAGCCATGACTGCAGTCTCTATTATTATGATGTTATACGATGACCCTAATTCAGTAGATAAGGAGAGGAATTGAAAGTACTTAATATTTACCAGAACGACCCCTGCAAAGTGTGATACGATTGAGATAGCTCTCGCAATGAAAGCGAGATACTTATTGCAAAGAATACGAGTACCTGGAATTTGACGAATGCCTTTCTTTCAGATCCGATTCCGATGTGGGATGGCTGGAGAGCTTTGAATTTATGTTTTTTTACCGGAAGATCGATGCGCGAATCATGTTCATCTCATCTGTAATTCACCTCATCCCTGAACTTTGATTCCATGTTTGTGTTTTTTCTAATCAAAGAGAAGTCGTATATTTTTTTGTGCGTGTGGCGAGTATTCCCACCTTGTGTATTTCAATCGAGCCAGATGAATAGATATTGTTTGATTCTTTCATTTTATTATCCATGTTTGTTTTGAGAGATTTTAAACGGAGAACGATTGTGTGCTCGAGTCAGATGTAAATCTTACTCATTTGTAATACTGAAATTTGAATGCATCAATTAAAAAAAAAGTTTTGTTTCAATTAATGTTTATTTTTGCAACTAGTGTCAAAATTGCGAGAGTTCTTGTGAAGAAAATGAAAACTTTTTTGAAATGTTTTTAAAAACTTGAATTTTTTACACGTGCAGAGAAGAAAAGTGAACCAAAAAAGTGTGTGCTATTCTGTTCGATGCCCTTTCACCATCTCTCCGGTAGCTGCTGAGATCTTATTAGAATTCCATTAATCATTCCGCAAGCAAATCGTTTGTGAAGGGAAAGAGGAATTACGGAGCCCTACTCATCGGCACAAGTAAATTGTTTGCAAGTGAAAAGAGGAACTACGGAGCCTGCCTCTAAGCATAGTTTATATCTTTTTACCATAATTTATAGCTGATATTTTCTTCACAAACTAAACAATTGCATTAAGCATCTCCTTTTTAGACAAGAACTACAAAAATCAAATGTTTTGTCATGAGAAAAAGCTCACAATTTTTTTGCATTTTGTTTTGAATTGAATCATTTGATTTAAAAAACAATAGTGCAAAGACTGATTTGCTACCAAATCCATCACAGAACGCGATAAATTGTTTGATTTTTATAATCTTTGAACTCTATGTAACGCTCGCAAGTTGTAAATAGTGTCATTTTTTTTTTTTTAGATCAAACCACGTAAAACTAGAAAAGATCTGAGGACAACGCCGCGTCATGTTGAACCACAGTCAGATGATGAGGTCACACCTGAGCTGGCACCCCACTCCAAACTTCCACACCACAGACATTTGAGGCCACAACAGATTTAACGTGCCTCAAGCATCAGTTTGAAAAGATCATACTTGAGACCTGAAACTGACACTTTTTGAAAACTCGGGTGTGATACCTCGTCATCTGGCCACTGTTCAAAATTACGTGGTATTGTCCTCGGATATGGGGATGGATCATCGAGTTGCAATAGAAGTAGACTGAGCATCGCTATCGAGATGAGCTTCATAAAGCGTCCACAACATGTTGTTAGTAGTCACGTGACTGCTCCGTGAAAATTCATATTGGTTGCTTATTTGACTTTTTATCGACTCTCTTGGCGACATTTTCTTATATAAAGTTAACGATTCTTATAAAATGTAACGATGATTCATCAGATTTTCCGGTAAATTGAAAATTGAAGGCACTGCTTTCGCTAAAAGCCAAGTACCCCCAAATTTCTGAACAAGAAAACATTTTATTTCAAAATGCTTTGAACATATTTTTTTTGTGTTTTTAGAAAATTTAAAATCTTTCTATTGACACTTTATTCTCACAATTTTCTTAATCTATGGGAAAACCAATAAATGGGACAAAATAAAAAATTTTAATACAGAGGCTGTTCACACATTTTTTAGACAATGTATAGTGTATTCACAAAACTAAATTACATAAAATTCTTGTGTTTTAAATGTTCTATTTGATAGCCCTTATTCTGAACTATCTTTCGACATCGTAATTTCCAGGATAATAATGCCTTTTGAAGTGTCAGAAGAGGTATTCTATCCCATTTCTCCTGGACAGCTTTCCAGAGTCCTGAAAGGGGTGTGGGACAACGTTTGAATAATGCAGATTGTAAAAGTCCGAAAGCACAAAAATCCATAGGTGATACATCGGGAGATTTAATAGGGATATCAGTGAAGGGCCTTGATACCGTTTTTTTGTTCCATTTCTTTTAAGAAATTTACAGTGGATTTTGATGTGTGACTGCTAGCTTTGTCTTGATGGAGTTCCTCAGATTGATGGCACTGTGGGTAAAGCGATGGTATTTCATTCAGAAAAATTGGCGATAAAATATGTTCCTGATAGTATTTGGAGTTAATCTTGACATTTTTTTCCCACTCTCCTTATTTTTAACTTGCCATTATATGAAAAACCAGCAACAATCATGAATTCCTTAGAAAAACTTTCTTTCGATTCTATGAACCATGTACTTAAATTTTTTTCTCCCCTTTTGTATTAATTGCTCTTTTTTGAATAAATTGCTCTTTTTTTGCTGAAATCATTTCAATACACCCATGATTCATCTATTGTGACAACTTTTTTTCCATTTTTCTTTGGATAAGTGTTTCTCATATAGAATTCGGTAGCGTGTCCGGCGTTCAGCGATATGCTTCGTTAAAAACGCCATTTTGAATAAAAACAAACCTCTCAAGCCGCAGAGGATAATTTTGACTTTTAAAAGCATAGTACAACTGCAACTATTTCTTTTGCAGCAAGCGATTTTTTATTACCGCTAACCAAAATCGTCTAAAAAATGTGCAAACAGCCTCTGTATATAAGAACTGAATAAATGAATTTTCAGCAGGTGCAAGTTCTTATTACAAGTAGTTATAAATTGTTTTACTTGTCAGTGTCCTAAAAGTTCCCGTACTCCAACTTAAAAAAATTATTGTCAGTTTTTTTTTTGTATAATTGAATTTTATTGTCTGCTTATAGTTTTATCGAGTCTAACATTTATCGTTTGGTTTCCTTCGCGCTCATGTTGTGCGTTAATAAAGTAACACGTCATTTTGTTCTAAATTGAAAGATGAGTTTATCACGCATTAAGATAATTGCGCTATTTGAGGCTTTTATGAATGTAAATCATATGAAAGATGTAAAGAATTTTGGCAACTTAAATATCCAAGATGCAGTACCGAGTAATGATACGCTATATCAACTACTTCGGCGATTTTGTGAGACAGGTTCGATGGAACACAAAACACAGAAATGGAAGATCGAAAGTCGTTACACCAGACTTTTTGTGCAAGAAACTCAACGGAGGATATTGCAATCCCATCATCAATCCATGAGGCGTTTGTCGCAACTAATAGTCACATCACAGGGATCTATACATAAGGCTTCAAGAGCTTTGTATGTTCGTGCTTATCGTGTAAAAATGTTCAGGAGCTAAAGCCACCAGACAATGAGAAGCGGCTTTACAATTGCTGATGATATTGTGATCAACTCATCTCAAGAAACCTTTGGCCACCTCGTTCCCCTGATCTGAGCATCTCTGACTTTTTTCTGTGGGTATATTTGATGAACAAAGTTAATGAAGATAATCACCAAACAATAGGTGATCTGAAAATTGCCATTACTCAAAGGATACAAGTAGTCACTCCCAGCATCTTGAAACGCGTTTCTAGAAATATGCGCAAACGGCTTCAGCTTTGCCTCCAAGAAAAGGGTGGAAATTTTGACCATTTGTTATTAACATAAGTTCATATTTTTTTCAAACATTAGTTTAAAAGTGCTTTATACCATTGGCATAAAAATAATTGTTTTAAAGTTTGTTGTTTTTGTATAACAAATTCACGAATCATCAGTACGGGAACTTTTAGAACACCCTGTAGTTCTAAAAATTAATCATATCATATTATTTTTATTGTTTTAACCTTAAAAGTTTAAATAATCACAAACAATGTTTAAAAATATATATATATTTTTTTCAGCTTAAAAAAATTGTAAAAACTAATGTTTTGCTGTGTTTAGTGTGCATAAATTTTCACAAATATGCTTAATTCGTTAAAATACTCTATTTAAAGAAAAAAATTAAAAAGTGTTCCCTTTTCATGTTGGAAAAAATAGTGAAGGATTTCATCGCTAAATAATTCCATTTTATTGACCGGTGTATTTAATTATCTTCATTAACAAGAATAAAAATACGTTAAATCAGGTCGACAGTATTTCAATTTCCGTTCAAGCACTGTTTTTGCTTTTCACTTAAGAGAACAGCCAGTTATTTATCGCCTTTCCCGTGGAAAGTTATAGGTCCAAGGGAAATTATTTGAAAGAAAAGCTCTTTTGTCAAATGCAATTTTATAATGAAAAATTTTTCAAATGTAAAAAACATGAACAGAAAAGGTCTAAAGCGCATAAATGTGATTCACAATTATAATACGGTTTAGGAAATGCTTTAATCCTATATTTTTAAACAAATCGATTTTATTTAATATATAATTAAAAGTTTCAAACTTTATCTTTTATTTTAAATATTATTCTTAAAGGGGTCCAGGACACAAAATTCGTCAAATTTTCGAAATTTTTTTCATTGTTTTAAAAAATTCTCTGTATTTTTCTGCTTAAAATGACGTCTAAATCATGTTTCGATCTTAATTAGAACTATAGCGATGTAATAATTTTTGTGGTGCGTTGTTTTGAAAATCTAACACTCTTGACAGTTGTTGTCATGGCAACAACATCTGTCTTTAAAACTTTAAATGCGTTTTTCTCCATGATACTTTTTTTCAAGATTTCCTGTATTCAAATTGCTATAAGTCGAAAACTGATAAAGTTTAAGGGTTGAAATTTGGAATATATATTTTTCAAACATTATACTTTAATTTAGATTCAGCAAATTTAAAACAAATACTTACTTTTAAAAATATGACTATTAATTATATGACTATTAAAAATATTAATTTAATAAAAAATTAAAAATATTTGAATGAAAATTTTTTTAAATTTAAAGGTACTTTTTTTTTAAAAGTACCTTTAAATTTAAAAAAATTTTCATTCAAATATTTTTAATTTTTTATTAAATTAATATTTTTTAAATTGCTGAATCAAAATTAAAGTTTTCTAAATTTGTGAATAATTTACTGAAAGAATTTTGAAAATTGATCAAGAATATTTTGAATTTTAGCAATTTAAAATAACCCCCAATTTTAATTAAAAAAAATTTTTTAACTTTTGGAAAAATTTTGTGTTGTGATTTTGCTTATTAGTTAAATGGAAAATCAGTAAAAAAAAAATATCAAAATTCTAAATAAGTTAATAAAAAAAAAATTTCATTGTGTCCCGGACCCCCTTAAGTAATTACACAGATGGGTGGATACAAAAAATAACGATTTATGCGATCTACTTAAATTACTGTTGCCAGTTCATAGCATTTTTACTGTGTAAGACATGTATAGTACTCCTAGTTTTCGCCAAAAAAAAAACGAATTCGCACAAGTTTTTACTGTTCGGTTAACTATTTTTAATATTTTAAGACGGTATAAATGTTCAATTTACAATTGCAAACACTCCACCAGTTATTTTAGTTCGAACATTATTTTAGATACATATTGATTGTAAATCTATGAAATCTTTTAAGAGGACGGGAAATGTCTCCGCAGGTTGTATGTACTAATTCCAAAGTTACAACATCCATTTTTATCATACTAGAAAATATTGAAAAATACAAGTGTAAAAGACACGTTTTGCGCTCACCTGTGGAATGTAATGGTTTCCACAGTACCGTAGAATCATGTAATCTTAAGCTTTCAATGCATTTGCTACGGAAGAAAGAATGCGCGTTGGAGAGAAGTCTGAGGGTCACGTGACTGCTGATTTTGGTCACATGATCATTCGGACATAAAAAGATTGCCATAGCTCACTTTTTTTTTATATATCCTCAATGGGATGGATTCCAGGCCGTTGTCAATAGCCCATTATCTTGCTCCAGTGCGACCTCAATTAAAATGCCTACCTGCCCCCTTTTTCAAATTTAGACTAAAAGCAAGGATTTTACCACACAGTCACGATTGCTTAGTGTCTACCTATTTTAGTCATGTGAAATTAAATTCGTTTCGGCAAACGTAATGTATTCGTAAAGAGAAGTTATATTTAAAGTACAATAAATTGTAATCGATAGTTCGCAACGTGAATTAGTAAATGAAAATTAATATGATACTTTTTAGAATAGTGTATATTTCGTTTTTAATAGATAGACTTTGTCGGCATCAGCACCATTAGCCAGATTTAAGCCAATTCATTGCTTTCCCCCTTCAAGAATCAAGTCTAAAAAAGAGGCGCTATTACGCCCAACCTTGGCAAATTTACTACAATTTAATTGAGCAAATTGAAATTAGTTTTATGGAACTCTCTTACACAGGCGGGAATATGAGGAGAAATTTCCATTCTACGTAGTATATCGATTGGATGCTAGCATCAATCCAGATGGCGTAGCGTCGCTCTGGTTAATTGTTTACAATTCATCGTAATATAATTCCTATCAATATTTGAAATCGCTTTTACTCTTTCCCAGTGCAAATAGAACGGGGTTTAATATCCACCCTATGTTTCCCGCAGGATTCTAAAGGGTGGGAGGAATTGGTTAGCTGTGATTTAGTAAGGATACCCAATGCTGTTTTTAGCTCCCATGGGGATTAATATACTGAAGTGCCAAAAGTCATGGGACAGCAATATGCAAATATACAGATGGCAGTAGCGTAGCGTAAGAAATGTATAAATGAGCAGGGCTTTCATTAGTACTCAAGTGATTCGTGTGGAAAGTTTTCTGACGTGATTATGGCCGGGCGACGGGAATTAACAGCATTTGAACGCGGAATTCTAGTTGGAGCTATTCGCATGGGACATTCCATTTCGGAAATGGTTAGGGAATTCAACATTCCTCGATCCAGTGTCAAGAGTGTACCGAGAAAATATAATTTCAGGTATTACTTCCCACCATGGACAACGCAGTGATCTACAGCGGCTTTATTAATGACCGAGACGTGTGCTTAGAGTAGTCAGTGTCAACAAACAAGCAACACTGCGTCAAATGACAGCAACAATCAATGTGGGATGTACGACAGACATGTCCGTGATGACAGTTCTGCGAAATTTGGTTTTGATGGGATATGGCAATAGAAGTGCCTTTACTAACAACACGCCATCGGCTGGGCTCGAACATATCGGTTGAATCCTAGACGATTGGAAAAACGTAGCTTTGTCAGATGAGTCACAATTCTAGTTGTTAAGCGCTGATAGGAGTGTTCGAGTGTGGCGCAGACCCCACGAGGCCATGGACCCAAGTTGTCGACAAGGCACTGTGCAAGTTGGTGGTGGCTGTTTTTACATGCATGCACTGTGTCCTTTGGTCAAACTGAACCAATCATTGACTGGAAATGGTTCTGTTCAGCTACTTGGCGACCATTTGCAGCCATTCATGGACTTCATGTACCCAAACAACGATGGAATTTCCCAGGATGACAAGCCATGTCCCCCAGCCAAAATCATTCGATTTGTGTGAGGAACATTCTGGGCAATTCCAGCGAATGATTTGGCCACCTAGATCGCCAGACATGAATCCCATCGAACATATAGGAGACATGATCAAAAGGTCAGTTCGTGCACAAAATCCTGCACCGGTAACACTTTCGCAATTATGGACGGCTGTAGAGGCAGCATGACTGAGTATTTCTTCAGGGGACTTGTTGAGTCAAAGCCACGCCGAGTTGCTATACTTTGCCGGGCAAAAGGAGGTATCCCATATAACCTTTGGCACTTCAGTATATTTAGCCTACGTGACCGTTAGGGTTTTAAAGAATTCATGTACCAAATTCGGTCAGACGTTGTAGATGTCTATAGAAAAAAGACAGACGCCAATTCTGTTTAATATGTATAGAGGACAAAGCAGACATTGTATAGAATGGCCGGCCATTTAGAACAAAGTATGAAACTATTAGTATTTCACACATTCCCTAGGCATTCTATGCAATTCCAAAGGACAAACTGGCAAAGTTTAAATCTCATTTTCTTTCGGCAAGAAAGTTCTGTATTTTATATTTGATACTTTCTTTTTTCCTTTGTGTATTTTTAATGCAGACCTTTTCACGACTCTTCCAGTTTAGCTTTTTGTGAGAAAGACGATTAAGTGTACCCAGGGCCGCCCATAAATTTCCCGGGCCCCCCGACAAAATTTTCCCGCGGGTCCCCAAGTTTTTTTCCTTGTGAATGAAGTTATTATTTTTCAAGTATCCATATATTTACAAATATCCAACTTCAAAAATGTACAAGCAAGCCCACAGTAAATTAATAATGAACTAGTAAGTAATTATGGAATTAAATGTGTATAAGTGTTACACACGTCTAAAAACAGAAGTGGGGCGATCGAGCAGGACTTTGATAAGGATAATGAGTATAATCAGAAAACTATAATAAATATCTCTATAGAAAGATTGTAAGAAACTCATGTAAAAACATACCTTGGACGCTGAAGACAGGTCAAAACGAAAACTTTTGCAGTACTGAGGAGGGAGCAGTAAATCTTCTATTCGAATTAATGAATTTATCGATGCCGTCAAAAAAGGAAGCTCATTTTGCACGTCAGTTCATGATCAATTGAAAATATTTTAAGATGATTCAAATTTTTCTTGGTCTAAAGTAGATCGTAAATTATTTTTTATTATAGATAGTTTAGTGAAACCTTTCACCAGAAGCCATAGCGACGGGATGATAAAACAAAATTCTTAAAGCTATGCAAAGTTCTGAGAAAATAGATTGCAATTTTGCAACAATTGCAAAAAAAGATTAATCATTTTAATCTACTAGGAGGCTTCGCACCATGCTCGCTTACGCTCACCAACTCACGGCTAAAGACTGAAAATTTGTATGTGTTTTGCTCACTCACGGAAGAAATTTCGCTTTTCCAATTTTGACACTTAATAAACCCTAAACTAATAGCCGCATCGGAAAAAAAATCTTAACAATTGTCCAGGGAATACGATGAAGAACAAACCATGATAATTTCGTTTTTTTTCTGATCAGTACTTTCTCGGAAAACCGTCTAAGAATCGAGCTAAACAACACAGTTTTCAATCCTGCGGCGGCGGCGGTAAGATTTTTTTAATATAGAGAGATAGATATCATTTAAAGGGAGAGTGGAAGACCTTTATTTTCTAACTTAGTTTAATGTGAAAAAGTAGCTTCGCGAACGGTCTTGAACATCTGAATTTCATAGGTGAGATTATGGCTTAAATCATCTGGATAGCATTAAATTAATTTTTAAGTGCGTTGTTGTCATTAGAATTAGAATTTATTTTTAATATGGCTTCGAATGTATTGCATATGTTTTTTCATTTGCTCATACCTTAATTCTAACTGAGAAACTATTTTATTGATTACTATATCACACACACACAAAAATTGAACTTTTGAATTTTGTTTTTTCAGTTTCTAGTACTTCAGGCATTTCTCTTTCCACTTCTAAAGCTTCCTTTTACGATAAAAAATGCCTGCTTTTCCGTCCCTTTTTTTTTTTTTGGAAAATTCTGCGTCCATACCCATAATAGAAGCTCTCTCTTTTTTTTTTTTTTTCAGGTCATTGTTTTCTTAAATCTTTATCTATTGTTTCAGTTAACTCTTTAATGTCATTTATTTCGATATCAAGGGAGATATATTATGATTGAAAGATTAAATTTCTTGTATTACTTTGCTCTAGTATGTCCTTCCAAATATTTAACTGAATTTAAAAAAAAGTTTCAAATTTTGAAAAACAATTGAGGAATCCATTTACACTCCCGCCTGTTCCTCTTACGATAAACTATTGATTTTTTACATCTTGAAGGGCCTTTATAACGTGAGGTAGTTTTTCAGATCTAGGTGTCACTGCCTCAATTCTTGCACTCCATCTTGTCCCACAAAGACCGTGTAAAGACCTCCCATCAATGTGTTTCAGAAGCAGTTCCCATCGCCGTGGGCTCGCTCTAAAGAAATTGTAAGGCTGGTTTATTAAAGTTAAAGAACGTGCATACTATTTCATTACTCCTTGTGGCATGTAAACCAACTAGTCGTCGTAGAATGGTGAAAATGTGAGACCACCTTGACTGGGCAGTTTTAAGGACTTGAAAAGAATATTTTCTGTTCGCTATTTTTTTGTCAAATTCGGAAAATAATCCTAAAATGAGAAGGATAATTTCTTGAACAAAATTTGAGGGCGCGGGCCCCTTAAACGTCCGGGCCCCTCGACATTTGTCAGGTTTGTCCCCCCTTATAAGCGGCCCTGAGTGTACTTTAAAATAAAATTCCTTCCTTTCTTGTTGCAACAAGTAGGTTCATATTTTATTTTCCTTAGCACGTCCTACTGTATTTTGTATTTCTACCTTTTTCCATATGCGTCTTTTCTCAATAGACGACTCTCATTCAATTCGTATTCGCGATAGCATTTCTCATTCTATAGAATGCCTAGCTATTACATGCAATGCTTAGGGAAAGTATATTAAAATAATTAAAGATAGTTTATACTCAGCCCCCAATCGCCAGGCATTCTATACAATGCCTGTTTTGTTCTCTAACATATACACTACCCTACAATAATGGACCGGCGGATTTGCATAAAATCCGACTACTTGTTTGGGCGTGTTTTTCGTTGTTCCTGGTCAATGGAACGCCTACATGAACATTTTGGACCATCAGGTTCTTCATACGCTCTGGCAATTTTATGGAATGGACGAATGTGACTTCCGAGACAACAAAACTCCGTGTCATGTTGCAGCCTCTGTAGAGCAGTGGTATCGAGATATGGATGTAAAACGTCTTCCCTGACCTGCTCACAGTCCTGACCTAAACCCCATAGAACATGTGTGGGACGCGTTAGAGCGACGCTGACGGACCCGGGAATCCCGTCCGAAATCGACAACTGAGCTGGCGACATTCGTGCAGCAGGAATGGACACAAGTATCCCTAGCTGTGTATCAAAACTTTGTTGAAAGTATGCCCAGAAAGTTTGCTAGTGTCATTGCAGCACGTGGGGGACCATCCCCCTATTAAAGCATGTATACTTTCCCTTATACCATCACATCTTGCTCTACTGTCCATTATTGTAAGGTAGTGTATATAGATGATGACAAATCATGTGCGCGGAAATCAAAATAGAAAAAACCGACTCGGATTTAATTTCACAATCGTTTTTGCTTCAGGTTCAATTGATTTTTATTCATCGAATTTTATTTGTTTTTATCAGGAAATGACGGTGTTCCGTATAAGATATGTGATGTGTATTCTACTACTAAAATTTGTACATGAAAGAATTAAATGGGTGAGTACAAAATATATATAAATATCTTCGAGAGAATGTTACAGGTCAAATATCAGTCAAAGAATCAGACACATTTACAAAGTATATAACTTGAATTTATTTACAATATTGTAAAATGTCGGCTATACACATTTACGGATACCTTTTAAAGGAATTTATTATTTTACGAGAACATTCCAGAGACTTGTGGAGATCAGTAGCTTGAAATGACTCGAGTGAAGCTTTCCATTTAGGGAAATTTCTATTTTACTTTGAGAAACATGATGAAATCGAAAGCAGGGTTTGCTGGAACTGGTAAAAACCATACAAAAGTGGCCACGTGGGAAACGTAAATGAACTCAAATATGTATTGTATAGAAATGAATTCGTATAAGCCACACTTAGATTAAAATACATTTCAATCCCTTCATAGTATTTTATACAACCTCAGGATTCTCTAGGGCTTTCTGAAGGTCGAAGTTTCTTTTCTTGAATACTGTTTTATCGTGTTTCTTAAAATCTGAATAAAGGAGTTGCTTAAAATGAATTGGTTGGAAATTTAACACTGCTTGCTGTTTCTATACTCTGTTAATATTCTAAAAATGGTATAGCTCATTGAGTATCAGATGATTTTCAGCAAACCACGACAAAAATCCAGTTTTAGAATTCTTGGAATTAGAATAATTAACGTGTAAAATGGTAATACCCCCCCCCCCCCATGAAGGTCTTCTTGCGGTTTTTGCCATTTTCTTCATCCTTGCCAAAAACATGCCTACCCTTCGACGACGGCATCAAATAACTTTCTGTACACGTTTCGATCATGGAATTATCAGAATTCAAATACAGTAACCATTCAATAAATCGGGCTTCGATGTATCGATCCGGTGAATTTTCTGTTTGCGAACGTCTGTTTTCTTTAGAATTAGCCCTTACAACCTCGTGGGGCATATTCATCAAACAAAACTATTCTATCGTATTTTGTCATAACTATCAGAATGAAAAAAAAAAAAAAAGGGGAATCCATGTGGTACCTCGTGACTCATCAACGGCATCTTCCGGTCGAAGGAGAGGCCGGCTCATTCAGTATGCTAGCAACCTTCGAATTGTAGGTGGATTCTATTCTCCTGTAGGGTGCATTCCTCCCCGGGTGTCAGTCAAACTTTCATTGTTTGTTTGTCTATTAGTTGATCTCTTGTGTCTAACGCAGCAGGGTGAGACAGGGCCTCAATAAAACCCCAACAAACCATCCGATAGAAAGAGTTATGAGAACATTCCAGAAGGGGAATGCGAGCGGAAAGGGTTGCTAGAACGTTCTAGGATGGGAATGGGAGCTGAGAGGGTTGCAAGAACGTTCTAGAACGGATTGGTACGACGAAAGGAATAAGACGTAAATGGGGTAGACGACCATCCTTTTTTTTTGTGTGTTATTTCAAATGTTCTTTTTCATTGTCCTTGATTGTTCTTTGAATGTTTTACCTTTTTAAAGAATTTCTCGCTGATCTTAGCCTTTGCAACATGACATAACGTGAGGGGCATCTAAGAAAAGGTCAATTCTAAAGAAAACAGAAGCTCCCTGTTACACTACCGCTGAACTTGAAGAGGCTATCACAGCAAGAGTGCCCCACAAATTTTATGATTACATTTTATTAAAACATTTTTTTTTTTTTTTGAAATATGCAAGTCTTTTGTAATTGAAAACTTATTGTTCATCACCGAAAACAAATTTTTAGATTATCAACAGATGGGAATGGATCAAATATATAAAAATTTGTGTAAGATATTCGCATTGGATGTGGGTATTATGAGCCACTCTTGCTGCACTCCTTGCTCTGCAAACTCGGACTAGTCAAAGACGTCTTGCATGCACCAGTCGGACGTTTTACATGGAGCTGGCGCACGTTGAATGTGCTGTGGCTTCAAATGTCCACACGTGTGTGGAAGTTTGGAGGCGGGTTGCCAGCTCAAGTGTTGCGAGGTGTTGTCCTTGATCTTTCCCTTTGGGATTGATCCTAATAGCCCGTCGAGCTCGATAGACGGAAGGGTTACTGCACGGAAGCAAAGGCGTCTGCATTAAATGCATCGCTGGAGCAGACAGCTGCAATTTTGTCGTTTAAGGGTTCCTCCAACTGGGAAGTGTCTGTGTGTCAGGCGGAGGCTCACGACCGCGACGGCCTGTTGCCTATGACGGGCCTGGGCCTGTTGCCGAGGGCGTTCCGGTTCCGCGGTCTGAAGAGGGCCGAGAACCTACTGCTCTCGGTGGTGGTCGGCTCCTCGGGCTCCTCCGTCGACGTCTCTTCGCTCTCCTCGTCGTCCTCCTCCTCCTCGTCGTCGTCGTCGGTGGAGGGCGGGGGTGGCGCCTCCGTTGGGGAGGCCTCCTCCGCCGGCTCTGGAGTCGTGGTCTCCGGCTCCTCCTGCCGGGGCCTCAGGAATCCCGGTCGCGCGGGCCTGTTCCGGGAGATGAGGTTCGGTCGAGGCCTGCTGGTGGGACGGGAGCGCGCGGGGGTCGGGGAAGGGGGTGTCCTAGTGGTGGTGGAGGTGGTC
Organism: Metellina segmentata; assembly: GCA_947359465.1. NCBI lineage: Eukaryota > Metazoa > Arthropoda > Arachnida > Araneae > Tetragnathidae > Metellina > Metellina segmentata. Next base: position 137,237,828 of record OX375874.1, on the reverse strand, counting down.
GAGCTCGTCCCCGACCTCGAGCGGTTGGCCTGAAACCTCCTGGGCGAGGCGGACGTGAAGCGGGATCTGGAGGAAGAGGAGGAGGATGAGGGTGTCGTGGAGGACGCCGTAGTGGACTCGGAGGACGAGGAGGACAAAGGCCTGTCCTCGCTGCTCTCAGTGGTCCTGGAGCCGGATCGTGGGGGTGGACGTGGCCTCAGCCGGCTGCTTCCTTGGAAGGACCTCCTGGTGGGGGTGGCGATGGTCGTGGTGGTGGTTGAGGAGCTGGTGGACGTGCTCCTGGAGGCAGGAGATCGGCTCCGGTTGGAAGAGAATCCCGACGTGGGTCGACGGCGGCCCCCGCCGATGGACGGTCGTCGCCGGGGCTTCTCGGTGGTGGTGGTGTCCATCTCGGTGGTGGTGGGCTCCGCGGTGGTGGTGGGCGTGGTCGTCTCCTCTGCCGCCGCCCTGGCGTCGTTCACCTTGGGGTCGGGGGTGCTGTCGAGCACGTTGTTGAGGGCGTCGTCTTCGGTGGGAGCAAGGGTCGTGGTGGGGGTCGCCTCGGACGGCGACTGCGGGGTCGAGGTCTCCGCCTCGGGAGTCGCTGTCGTCACCTCCGAGACCACGAAGTTGGGCAGCACCGGAAAGCGGGGCACCTCGTTGCTGCCGTAGCGGAAGACGTTGGACACTGGTTTGAGTGGCTGACCCAAGTCCGCGATCAGGACCGCGTCGCTGCTGCCCGCGGCCGACCGGGCCTGCGAGGACGCATTGTTCCTGGAGTCGACCGCGTTGTTCCCCAGGTGGGTCGCCCCCTTCCCGGCGTCCTTCGCTTCGTCGTAGCCCTCGAGGGTGGGGATGTCGTCGAAGTTGAGGCTGAGGTTACTGTTGGGGTTGGTGTCGTTGTCGTAGTAGTAGTAGTAGTACACTATGTATTCGTCCTTGGCAGCGGCCTTCTCTTTGGCGACGGACTCCTTGCCTGACTCTATCTCAGAGGCGGGGGCCTTGTGAATGGTGGCCGACCCCACGGCGTTGGTGCTGTAGGTCCTCTCTGCGGACAGGGTGGAAGGCGCAGACTGTACGGCGGCCGCCGCCACCGATCCAGAAGTCGACTGGGAAGACACAGATTGCAGAGCTTCGTTATGCGACACTGCGTATGGCAGGACGTATCCGGCCGGCTCCTGCGGCTTGGGCAGGGGAGGCTGGTACGAGTTCTGAACCACCTGAGGAGATCCTAGGAGCGGTGGCTGGTAGCTCGCTTGGGCGGTAGTGGCTGACGAGAGGGAGAGGGTGAGCAGAACGCTCATGAGGCATCTGAAAGAGAGAATGGTATTAGAGCAGATCCATCCGATCGAAGGATTCAGACGAATGAATACAGCCCGACCTCCACAAAGCGCAGTGCACGTACTATTGTGTTGATACAAAATTGCGTCCCGCTTTTTAACAAACATTGAAAAACAAATATTTTTTTACTAAAAATAACACTGAATCACTGCAGGTTTTTATAAGACCCTTCCTCCATCTCTCCGGTATCAGTATCACCCCGCGCTCGTACAAGTTCTGAAGTTTCTGGCTCAAGAATAGATCCTGGAGACGACACTTTCCGAACACTTATGGTACATGGAATCGTCAACAGCACCCTATACAAAAACTAAATTTTGCGGCTACATCCTTGGTCGAAATGCTCCTTTTTTTTTCTGTAATTTTAACTACTTAACACAGTTTGAAAACACAACCCAATGACACAATTGTTTTCCTCAAGTACTCGCTGAAAATCCATTTGTCAAACGCTATACGGAAACACACACGTGTCAAAACTGGACACGTGGGAAGTAGATGATACTTCGGTGTTAGTATGCAATGCCATCGAGCTCCCGGAACGGTACGAACTTTGGCACCATCCCAATGGCCATCAGCAATAGAACTGCACAGATGAAGCCACCAAGTTTCTTTAGGTTCATCCGTGTCAGGGAAAAAGGTGTTAAGTCAAAATGTCTTCTTTTCAGAAGTTCGATATTTCACGCTCAAATATTCACCCTAACACCTTCACCACCGACACACGGTCTGGTGGTGAAGGTGTCTAGATCGGAAAGTTCCTGCTTTGAATCCGGGTTTAGTGCATGGATGTTAGTAAGCGTATGGTGTAGAGGAGGCTGGTGCACCTTCAATCTGTCGTGGCCGAAAGTCTCCATGCGGGGTTGGTGTGGACACTGGTGTGTCGGCTGAGGTGTTGCCTCATCATCTGACCGTAATTCAAAATGACGTGGTGTTGTCATCGTCCCTTAGGGGATTGATCCCGGACCGTCGTCGATTGCCCGTTGTGCGGCTCATACGTTAGTTAACAAATTAACAATTGCCCAAATATTCAGGATGAAAGAGAAGCTTGCTGTGATGCAAATAATTGTAATTTACCAGGGGGGGGGGAGGCTAAGTCAAGAATTATCCAGTTTCACTCAAACGTATCTACCTTTCTTCTTTTGCATATGCGTGCTTAGTGTTGGTACTAGCGTGTGATCAAATTACCGAAGTGTACATGAAGGGGCTGAAATGCATTGGAGGCTTACAGGGACAGTGCTCCACACGTGCCTAATAGAGAGCGGACAAGCGCAAGAAGGAGAAGAAGAACGCCCCTCCACCACAAGATGCAGGGGGTTCTGGCAAGCCGTCGTCACTGCAGCGTTTTCTCGGGAGATTGGAAAGGGAAAAGAAGAGGGAAGCGGTGCACGATTGGTTGAGCGATAACCTTCTTGGAGGGAATAGGCAAAAGCTCGTGGACCAGTGTATCGAAAAGAAAGGAAGTTATGTGGAAAGATGAGGAATTTCTTCCACCCCTATATCTGCGTAAATCGATTGAAAAAATAAAGTGCGGATACACTGTCCTACACTAATGGCCAGCGGATTTGCATCAAATCCGACTACTTGTTTGGGCGTGTTTTTCGTGGGATGGCCTGTCGCACGTTATTCCTGGTCAATTGAACGCCTACACGAACATTTGGACAGTCGGGTTCTTCCTACGCTCTGGCAATTTTATGAAATGGACGAATGTGACTTCCAGGACGACAACGCTCCGTGTCGTGTTGCAGCCTCCGTCGAGCAGTGGTATCGAGATAGGGATATAAAACGTCTTTTATAGACAGTCCCGACCTAAACCCCATAGAACATGTGCGGGACGCGTTAGAGCGGACCAGGGAACCCCGTCCGAAATCTACAGCCGAGCTGGCGACATTCTTACAGTAGGAATGGACACTAATACCCATAGCTGTGTATCAAAACCTTGTTGAAAGTATGCCCAGAAGGGTCACTAGTGTCATTGCAGCGACAATCCCCGTATGAAAGCATGTATTCTTTCCCTTATACCATTCCATCTTGCTGTCCTGCCCATAATTGTAGGGCAGTGTATTTTAATGACAGATACCCTTGACCCCCTTGGATCCACCGAAATTCAGACCCGTCTTGCCGTTCCACGGAAGAATTAGAATTGGCAAGCCCTAATTGGGTGCAATAACTTTTGAACGTGAGACTAGACACGATGAACTTTCGAGAAGACACCAAATCTCACTTAATTATTCAGGACAAGTGCTTGACTCGGCTGACCTTTGAACTCCCAAAGAAATAAATTCTCCACCTTTGCTGTTTTTGGAAAAAGCAAAGAGGAAGATTCGTCTCCAAGGGCTGCTTTAACAACTTCAAAATGGAACACGTATTTCTGGTTACGGATGCCTCCGCCAGAAAGGGTGCATCAGCCAACTTTCGACTGGATCTTCGTTGGCGTCTGAATCCACCTGTGAGCATGCGGGACAAAGTCGACCCCAATGAGAGGCATCACTAGAAGGTCGTTTGGGAGCGCAACATTTCGATTAGCGGAGTGTGGATGGTAATTGGTAATGGTAATTTTTAATTAACGTCGTACTAGGGCAACACAACGGGCTGTTGACGACAGTCCGAGATCAATTCCTTAAAGGAAATATCCGAGGACAACACCACGTCATTTTGAACCACGGTCAGATGAAGAGGCAACACCTGAGCTAGACGTAGCGTGGAAGTTAGGAGAGTGGGGTGCCAGTTCAGGAGGGACCTCGTCATGTGAACCGTGGTTCAAAATAGCGTGGTGTTTTTCTCGATTCTTTCCCTTCGAACTTTATTTTTTTCATCAAGAAAAAATTAGAGAACAGATTTTGTTCTGTCGTGGGTGGACACATTTTTACTGATCTTCACTGTTTTGATCCTAGTGATAGAACTGTCATCGCTATTTTAGCTGCTGAACTTTTATTCGGACGGTAAATTAAATTCACATACGTCGTAGTCGTACCTTTTAGATTTCGTAGATTTTATTTATATTTATTTTTATACTTTAAAACCAGGATATGAATACAAGGAATACATTCACTGACAACTAAAAGAGGTGTGTTGATGGTCCCTCTTTAAGACAAATTATTTTATTTACTAAATATTGCATTGAATCCATACCGCGCTCACAGAAGTTCCGAAGTTTCTGGATTTCAAAATTAGTTTTGCTAAAATACAATTCAATCTTTTCCATTTGGATCGTAGACCGCTCTAGTCCATTGAACTTCCGTGTGAAAACGAACAATTCTGCTGCGAAAGGTCTTTAAAAAGAAGAAATTGTTTCGTGGGCGTTCTGCTGTTGCTCAGAATAAAGTGCGTCCTGCCCTTACATCGGTGACACACCCAAATATGTCGTTGAACGCATTATTCTTCATTTATTTTCGTTACATTTTAAAAATGTGCAATTAAATATCAAATACAGCCTATTACTTCTTCAGGACTGGTGCTCGTTGGGACCTTCAATGGCGTCACGTTTGCGTGGTGTCGGAAGTTTGGTGAGTGAGGTGCCTGCTCATCTATTACCTCGTCATCTGACCGTGGTTCAAAACGACGAAGTGTTGTCCTCGGATGGATCCCGGGCCGCCCGGTTGGAAGAGTAACGCATTGGTAACTGGAGGGTTGGGAGTTTGAATCCAACGAAAGACCGTCGTGAATACAGGGTCATTAAACCTGTCGTGTCCTCAAACGTCCTGTGGTTCATGTGTTATCTCGTCATCTGATCGTGGTTCAAAATGTCCTACTGTTATCCTCGGATCTCTGGGGGTTGATCTTGGACCATCGTCAATAGCATATTCATTAACACTGGAGTACATGAGATTGGTAGGTATTTTAATTAACGTCGCACTGGAGCAAGACAACGGACTGTACAACATGAAAACTTATTTTATAGGATCCAACGTCAGACCTGTCACTTTATTGGTGAAAACTTCTAAAAATGAACCCTCTCAGGTGTGACATCGTCACCGGTTCAAAATGGCGTCCTAGGGGTTTAATCCTGTAGCCCGTTGTGTTGCTCCAGTGGGTTAAAAGATAGAACCAAGGGAAGCCACATTCGGTGGAGTCATTGAGGACGACCGTTCAATGCATCCGAAAGTGAAGTGAGCAGCGAACACCCGAGGTAACCTCGCAATCCTTTCCGGAGCTTTCCAGATTCGAACTTTTACTTTTTGTTCCAATACTGAAACGAGTTTTCGCAAAAGCAGCGAGAGACACCGAAGGAATACATTAGTGTGATTGCGGTAGAAGAAAACCTGTAGTGGTGTGTCTCGCCTTGACAGTGGGCGCCACAGGGCGGAATGCGGCTCCATTTTCGCCATTTTGAAGAGCAGAGATCACTGCAGAAACCGAAATTTCCTGTTTACGCGTGGAAATTGCACTTCAATGAGGAGAGGCCACCTGTTGGCCTTTGCACCAGGATCTCCATTCGTCCTCAATCAAGTCCAAAATATTTTTTTTCTTGTGGTCGCCAACCCCAAAGACTATTTAGATGAGTCTTGGCCATAAACGGCGCTCGAACGCCTGGTCTCGATTGACCATCAAAAGGTACAAAAGTTCGTTCCTTTTCATTGACAAATTACGAATTGAAGAACAAACTATTTTATTGACTCAAAATGACATTGAATCCGTATAGTATGGGCCATTCTGTTCTCTTTCTCCATCTCTCCGGTTTAAATCTGTCGTGACGAAAATTCTTCACGTTGTTGCGGTGCCAGTTCGGGTGTTGCCTCGTCATCTAACCGTGGTTCAAAAGGACATGGTGTTCTAGGATCTTTCCCAAGGGTTTGATCCCGGACCGTCGTCAATAGCCCGTTCTGTTGCTCTAGTACGCCGTTAATTTTAAAAAATACCAAAAAAAAAAATACCATCTCTCCGGTATCTGCATCATCCCCGCTCATACGAGTTCTGGAGGAAGAACGGATCCACAGGTGACGAGACTTCCCGAACCCTTTGGAAGCACATCGACGGCTCACTCACTCTATACAACGCATTTAATTTGCGTCTGTCAAATATTCCTACTTTTCGGAAATAAAAAAGCATTCTCTTTCCGAAATGCTCCTTATTTCTGCCATTTAAAAAACACCTTTTCCGCAAGAAAGTTTTTTGCTGCAATTCCACCTTTCACACATCAAAGCTTTACACGCAAATAATTCCTGGTTTTTGCTATGCAGTGCCATGGAGGACCAAGAAAGCTCAAAGTTTCGTATCAACCCAACAGTTTGGTGAGGGGGTCATCACTGGATTTTCGAAAGACCGTCATCCACAATACATAGAATAACACTTTTTCGGATTGTTTTTCGTCAAGGTGATGTGTTGTACGCTCGATTCGGACCTATTTGTCTATTGTTCATAGTAAAGCAACTTTAAAGCTACCATTTGATAAGAAATATTTCGAAAAAAATTCATAGTGTTCCATAGAAGTTTTTAAGAAAAGCGACATCATAATCTGAACCGAGGGACTTCATACGAGGAGTGATGATATAATGCAACAAATGCAACCACATGCAACTTTTAAAAATTTCGCATAAAATTAATTCATTCGAAATTATTATTATTATTTTTTTTTTTGCCCTTTGAGTCAACCCTTTGATCACGTGTGTCTGATCTTGCGAACACCGAAGTATTGCGGATCAAACAAGAAGTTCTTGGAAAGGTGTTCATCCTAATTGACTATAGTGAATTAAATAACAAGAGTACTTTTAACACATGGGTTGGCACTCAGATAATCCAGAGGAAACTTTCTTAATCGACTGCAGAGTTTGCGAGGTGAGTGTCGATCATCAATATATTGTTCGAGTTGAGATGGCGTTTTAAAATCTCTGAATGTTGAGCAAAAGGATTTTGTACTTCTGCTATCCGATATAGCAAAAAAACTGCGATTGGAAACACACTCAAGATGCTTTATCCGCGATTGCTTCAAATTACTAGCGTAGCACACTTGTTTCACAACTCCAGAAAAAGTCCGAGGTGTTAGCCTCTTGATCAGAAGGTTCCTGGTTCGAACCCGGGTTCGGGCATGGATGTTTGTAAGCGTATGGTGTAGAGGCGGCTGGTGCACCTTAAATCTGTCATGGCCGAATGTCCTCACGTTGGGTGGGTGTGGAAGTTTGGAGAGCGGGTTGCCAGCTCAGGTGTTGCCTCGTCATCTGACCGTAGTTCAAAATGACGAGGTGTTGTCCTCTGATCTGTCCCTTAAGGGATTGATCACGGACCGTTGTCAATAGCCCGTTGTGTTCCTCCAGTACGACGTTAAGTAAAAATTACCAGAAAAAGTCCGGATTTTACAAAAATGTGTCTCATCGCTTGTGGCTGTACAAAACAAGCTCCGAAAGCTGCTTTTCATCGGCCAGTACTCACACGCTGGGATACTTGGCTTCGGACAACATTGTAGTACGCCGACCACTCGAAAGAACTGTGCGGTTTCAGTGGCGCAAAAAACAGAATTGCCAAAAAGTTTACAGGAAATCAAAACCGGCTACGAATGTTTGATTTGTCTGGTAGAAAAGTCGAAAGCATACAACGTCGAGACAGCGTATGAAGATTGATAGATTTTAAAGATCCTAGAACCTTAAAAGGTATCTTAAAAAACGATTGGAAAAGAATAATTGACCCTACGGTTACTACTACACTTTCCCGATAGGATTTTCCCCTAGTCAGTATTTGATACTGCAACAATGTCAGGGAACACCAGTCTCTGTTGAGCGCAGTTTTCAATGTTACAGGAATTACTGGCCAAGGATCGGCCATTCAACGACATGAATATTCTTCGGTATTTAATTATATATTATAATACTGTTGTACACGACTAAATTTTGAATTTTTCTTTTTTACGATTCATTTTTTTTTTAAATTTTAGTGTATGAAAAATAACGACAATTTTATTTCCATAAATGCAACTTTTCCCATTTTTGCTGCAACAAAAAAGTTGCCCTAGTGATGAAGGAGGCAGATTTTCCGGATCCATTGGCCAAGGACATCAACTAGTCTCCGAAGGACACTTCCTGCTCGATTTTTGCTGCTGCGAGAGAAAAGAGATAAATTTCTTTTCAGAGAGAAGTCTTTCGGGAATGGCCCTTGGTTCGAGTCATCCTCCAAGTGCTCAGCTGCGGTATAAAAAGAGACTCGCTTTCAACGCGTTGGTAATTCGATGATTGAACCCTTTAGTTGAAAAAACGTGTCAAATATGCAGTTCCGAGCGAAATGCTCGTTTGGGTTGCATCCTTTCCCGTTAGGACGGATGGTGAATGGATTCGACGAGACTAGAAAATCTCTGTTAGTCCACTCTCCTAAACAAGAGTGACCAAGGAGGTACTGAGAAAAAGGACACCGAAATATCAACCTTTACGCTGCGGCACTTTCAATCGTCTCCAGGAACGGTATTTCTCCTGATTCTCCGAGCCCCCATACCTAATGACCCAACTTGAGCGATAGTGAGTGACTGACGCTTTCCTTTCATAGAATCGTTTGGTGTAAAAAGAGATATCACCTGACGACCTTCTGCTATCCCCAAAGCATTCACACCTCACGGTCGGCAGGGTAACGATCCTTTTGGAGGCCAGTCGCTGACAGCTAGTAAAGGGTGATCGATGCCAGCGGTCACTTGAAAGGGGAATAACAGCCACCACTACCATGCCGCTGGTGTAAGCTAATATTTTATGGGTAATAAGTCAATCTGTGCCGCATCGTAAAGGAATTGAAGCGAATTGAACGAGTGTCCATCTGTTTAACTTCTCGCACTGGTGAAATGTCTGTTTTTTTTTTTTTTTTTGGGGGGGGGGGGTTTATGGCGCAAGGGCTACACGTGCCTAAGCTGCACCAGATACAGGCCAAGCAATATCGAGTAATAGACTTACGTACCCAATGAAAGTCTTCACTGACCCAGAAGAGAGAAATACGGCCAGGATGGCATGTGCCTGACTAGAATCGAACCTGCACCGGCTGCAACTCGAAGGTTGCTAGCACAGTGTCCACGAGGGTGGGCTTCCGAAAGGAATTGATTGTTGGTAAAAAAAAGCCTCAATTCCAGTGGTAACGAAGTGTGGGAAAGGCTGTTGAAAGAAATGACTTTTCGAAATACGCACCGAGACTCTCCACCACCTGTGCTTCCTGCCCTTCCACCGTGAAGCACATTCTCGGGCACACCTTCGGGAACCCGTGCAACTCTTTTTTTTCTTCCTTTCGCGGGGTACGATGACTTCGGGTCGCGTTTTCAAGATGCCCGAGCGTTCTTTTTCCTCTCTTCACCGATACCGAAACTCGCCTCTCTTGTGTTTGGCGTAGTTTGAGCCAAACCTGGCCCTCGAGTCAAGAAACCCCAAATCAACCCACCTGTATGAGTCCGGCCGATGAAGATCCCCGTCCTCTTCGAAATGTGGCTGGGTGTGAATGGTAGGCATTTGAACTAACGTCGCACGGGAGCAGCAAACAGGTTATTAGCGACAGGTCCGGGATCCGAAGGGAAAGATCCGAGAACAACACCACGTCATTTTCAACCACGGTTATATGACGAGGTCCCGCCTGACCTGGCACCCCACTCTGGAAACCTCCACACCACGTCAACGTGATGACGTTTGAGGTCATGACAGATTGAACCTTCTTACAGGACAGTCTTGGGTAGGTTTCGAACTCGCGACACTCTGGTTGCTAATCTCCAGCCGAGTGACGCAGCCCAGTTGGTGCAGGAAGGCAGCAGATTCATAAATGAGCGCACGGGTCCGGAAGTCAGATTTCATCTCTCGACTGCTTCACAACCAAAACAGCCCATTTGATTTCGATTGATTTGAATCCGTTTGAATTTGAATGCGGGCAGAACGAGTGGAAAACAAAAAAAGCCCATCTGTTGAAAACCGCCCAACGGTTTCGAAAAGCCGCGAGTTTCCGAATTCGTCACGATTCGCAAATGTGGAACGGGTTTCTGTGCTGCCAATTTCTGAATTGTTTTTGGAAGAAAAACCTGATTCTCCTCTTCTACCACGCATTCTTTCGAACGGTTTCATTCTATTTGTGCCCGATTTCGCATCCCATCGTTTCGACTCAAACTTGTGTATTCGACTTTAAAAATACGTTCTGATTAATAGTTGAAATTAACATTTTACTTTAACACCGTTTAAAGAGAGATAGCGCTAAAGAAAAAAAACTCCCGCAGTGATCAATTTTATTGCTAAACTGACTTTCTGGGGCAAAATATTCAAGGGATAGAAAGGTATTTTTATTAACGTCGCACTGGCGCAACACGACGGGCTATGGACGACGGTCCGGGATCAATACCCTAAGGCAGGGGCAGCCAACCTTTTACATACCATGCGCCAATTTTTTTTCACGTACGAGTTCCGATGCGCCATATAACTCAAGCACCTTTTCTACCTTACGTTCATGGTCCTGCCATATCATTAATAACTATTTTAATAAAAGTATGATTATAGACATAATTAACATTTTTAAATGCTTTAACTATTGTACGTAAAACAATGTCTATTGCAGCACATAAACATTACTTACCATAAAAAGACTTTTGAGCCTGTTTGGATTTCGCTAGTCTTTCAATGTTTGGTGTAAAGTTGTTACTGAGAGCAAAAGAGAATTTTTCAAAATTTTAATCATTCATTCGCTACCTTGTTTTCTTTTTAATGAATTTCATGAATGAAAATGCTTGTTCACTTGTAATCAAAGAATGTGTAGGTGCAAGGATGCAATGCGCCACATGTAATCATCAAATGTGCCAAGTTTGGCGCATGCGCCACAGGTTGGCCACCCCTGCCCTAAGGGAAAAGATCCGAGGACAACATAACGTTCTTTTGAACCACGGTCAGATGAAGCGACGGTCCAAGAGCAATCCCAAAGGGAAGGATCCTAGGACGGAATCTCTTTTTTTAACTATCACCGCTTACCAATTGGTTTGGGAAAGAAAATAGACGCTCAAGTAGACAAGTCCGCATGGATTGAACTCACTGAGCTCCACTTAAATTTGAAGAAGAAAATCCTATTGAGCTTCTTTAATTTGCTAAAGTTAAGAATCACGAATGGCAAGAAGTTAGGAGCATTTTCGGCCTAGTATGCTTTTTTATTTCCGCAAGAATGCTTCGCTAAAGAAGATTGTGTGCCGTAAGAGTCTCTGTCCTTGAGCCATCAAATGGTATGAACGCTGTAGGATGAAGGAGTGGTGGAGAAGGGCACATACGATTCAACGTAATTTTTAGTCAGCAAAATAATAATATTTCTTCAATTTTTTTGTCAAAAAAACCGGGACGCACTTTTGCATCGTCCCGATACGTTCGAAACACTATTGGACCGAACGAAAGGGACTGAATTTTTGGCTATGAATAGAGAATCTTAATAGTATTGGCCGAGCTGTGCTGATCGCAAGCAGCTATCGGGCGCAATTGAATGTGGAACACAGCGAATGATTGATTTCTAGATTGGAGACGAACAATCGTCCCCCGCTCATCACGATTGATTGATTCGATTGTTCGCAACAGCTTCAATGCTTCTGACATAAATTCTTTTGCGCATTTCAAAAGTACGCGTTTCGCTTCTTTTTTTTTTAACCCCACTGAGATCGAGCACTCTGATGTTGGGACGCGTAAAGGTCTCAATGCAGTAAAATCGTTCGTCTTTCGAATTCACGAAAGTTTCGCCTCCACCGACCCATCTCAAACTAATTGAACGAAAAAACGTTATTCAGCTAAATGAGTATGACGAGCCGACTGTCCGGGTCACCGCCTCGAACAGTGTGGTGAAGGCCCTGAAACAGCGACTACCAAAGGCGTCCCCTTTTAGTACCCGAATCGATCCGTGGAAGAGTAACGGACTGACAACCAGAGGGTTGCGAGTTCGAATCCAGACCAAGATCGTCGTGTACAAAGTAGGGATGCGACATCGATGTTTATACGTGTCGGTGGTTTTACAGTGTCGATGTTTTATTTTTAAATACAAAAAGTACCGTTATCAAAAATTAAAAAATAACCAAGTAGCATCATTTCCATAATCAGCAAATTGAACATACTTTTAGACCCAAGGGTGAAGGGTCTGAAAAGCAGGGATACGACATCAATGTCGATGTTTTCAAAACATTGATGTTTTATAAAAAAAAACATCGATGTATTGGACACGATGTTGCATCACTAGTTGCTAAACCAGTTATAAGAAATGGGGGAATAAGTTTAAATATACTGAATTTTAAAAACATCGATGTTTTTGAAACGATGTATTATCAACATGGATGTTTTAATTTTGAACATCGATGTTTTAAAATATCGATGTTTTGCTGTCGATGTCGCATCCCTAGTACAAAGGCCTCCAACATCCTCACGTGGGTGTGGAAGTTTGGAGAGGTGCCACCTCAGGTGTTGACTTGCAGACCCCACAGCACTTGCTCGATGGTATCCCAGTGGATGGTAAGTCTATAGTTAATCAAGGTCCCACTGGAGCAACACGACGGGCAATGGGCGACGGATCCATCTCGAAGGGAAATACCCGAGGACAACATCTCGTCATTTTGAACCACGGTCAGATGACGAGGACAGCACCCCAACTGGTATCCCACTCTCCAGGCTTCCAGGCCAACGCGAGGCTATCGGAGGTCGCGACAGATTGAACGTGCACCAGCTATCTGTAAGTCAGATGGACGTCTAATCCGATTTTGAGATAAAACTTCGAATGCCATTCTCAAGGGACAAAACGTTGAAGTAGTAGAAGACTGTTTCCCCCAGAGCGAGCTCGTTTGAATACCGCCCCATTGACTCGTTCACCTTAATTCCGGGGATCTTGGGTGGAAGATCCGGTTGCGGGAGGAATTGAGGCTGCGCTGACCGGCCGAGTTCGGGATCCTCCCGTCACGCGGTCTCGCTTCGATCCTCGTTAGGGGATTTATGCTATTGATGCGACCCGTTGTTGATCACGGAAACCTATTTCATTAATTTCCGTTAACCGTTGATAATATATATACATATATAAAAAGAGAGATTCACTACCCTACAGTAATGTAACGGACGCCAGCGGCTTTGCATAAAATCCGACTACTGGTAATGGTAATTTTACTAGAGCAATTACTAATGGTTAATTGGCATTTTACTAATGATTACTAGAGCAACACAACGGGCTATTGACGACGGTCCGGGATTAGTCCCTTAAGGGAGAGAACCGAGGGCAACAACTCGTTACTTTGAGCCACGGTCCGATGACGAGGACAGCACCCCAACTGGTATCTCACTCTCCAAACTTCTACACCCACCCAACGTGAGGACTTTCGACCACGACAGATTGAAGGTGCACCAGCCGTCTCTACATCACACGCTTACAAACATCCATGCCTGGACACGGATTGATTCGAACCAGGAACCTTCCGATCTTGAGTCTAACACCTTAACCACTTTACCGATTGGAAAATCCGACTACTTGGGGTTCGATGTATGGCCTGGGACCTTTGCACGTTGTTCGCCTCCATGAACATTTTGGAGCATCGGGTTCTTCCTCCGTTCTGGCAATGGGACTCCGTGTCATGTTGCTGTCGAGCAGTGGATGGAAAACGTCTTCCCTGGCCCGTTCAGAGATAACTTTTTAGGGATGAGTGAGAGCGGCAGGGAACCGAAAGCTGAGCTGGCGACATTCTTACAGCAGGAATGGACGCAAATGCTGTGTATCGAAACCTTGTTGAGAGTATGCCCAGAAGAGTTGCTAGTGTCGTTGCAGCACGTGGGGGACTCCCCTATTAAAGCGTGTATTCTTTTACCATCACATCTTGCTGTCCAGTCCATTATTGTAACGGAGTGTATATCGTAATTTTATGGCGCAATGGCACTTTTTGGCCATACTGCAGTTAGGCATCAGACATATATAACAGCTATTAATGGACATGGTCACGCAATGAAGGATTTGTTGAAGAGAAATACACTGAGAGAGGGATCGAACCTGCAACTCGAAGGTTGCTAGCGCAGTTGGCCTACCCACTGACCGCCGACGGCTTCAAATGCTGAAAAAAGTTACATATTCATTATTTTCGTATTTTACTTTCGTCATCCAATTTGGCAGCACGTGTTGGAACCCGCGGATTGGGGGAACCAACTCTCTTTAAAAAACAGTTGGTTTCGCCAATAATTGTTTCGTACTTATTCGCAAGAGCAAACGGAAGGTTGTTGGTGACCAAAGAGCGTCGCGCGTATGGAGTTCGTGCATGTTCAATCGGTCATATTCTCCAAATTCCTAGCGTTGGCATCGTGTGTTGTTTGGAGGGTGGGGTGCAGGCTCAGAATGACGCGGTGTTGTCATGGGATCTTTGGGGGTGGATCCCGGACCGGCGCCAATAGTTCCAATACCGCCTAGAATCGTCTACCTACTGACATAGAAGAGGGAAAGGAGGGATGACGAGAATTGTCCTTCTTCGGCAAGCACGGTTGTCAGAGGACCCTCGAAATGTTTGAGAATATCCAAAAGTACGACACACCGAGGAAGGTAGGTATTAAATGAGCGCTACTACGGGTTATGGGTGACGTTCCGGGATCGATCCGTAAGGGAAAGATCTGCGGACAACACCACGTCATTTTGTAGCCATGTCAGATGCGATTCATCTGCATCAAGATTCGTCTTCGACACGAAATGCAGTTGGATGAGTTCGTTCCCGATTGGGATGTGGAGATTGTTTTCTGCCTGTCCATGCGACAGGGAAGGCGTGCTGCTGCCCCAGGGCAGAGAGAGCGTCGACCGCCAGTGAAATTCCACCGCTCGCTAAAGTTTCCTCCTAACCTCATTTCACTCTCTGCTCGGGGAAAGGATTAGATTCCAAAACTAGTTCTGCCTCTTTTTCCCATGACCTCGTTCGCGCCACGGAGGGGAAGCGGTGTCTGCTCGTGCCCAGGGCAAACGCTGAACTTGCCCCCCTCACTGTCCAGGGGCAGACCCCGTTTGGGACTGTGGATGACGCACACTCTTCGAAAATGAACACAAAGCGAATAATGATTGGAGATTGTCAACAAATCACAGCGATGTTCATTTTCGATTGGAATCGGTTACCGACACAAAACGAAAGCTACGGTTATTGGAAGATTAACGTAATGACAAGCGGAGGGTCGCGAGTTCGAATCCAACCCCAAGGCCGTCGTGTACAAAGAGAAGACGTTCAATCTGTCGTGGCCTCCAATTTTCTCACGTTGGCGTGGTGTAGAAGTTTGGAGAGTGGGGTGCACGCTCAGGTGTTGCTTCGTTTTCTGACCGTGGTGCAAGACCACGTGGTGTTCTCTTTCCCTTGTCGATTGATTCCGGATCGTTGCCCGTTGTGTTGCTACCAGTACGATGTTAATTAAAATACCTGCCTACCTCTAGTATTGGGTTGGTGCAAAAAAGTTCGACGGGCACTCGATAGCATTGCGTCGCAAACGGGATTTCACGTATCCATCTCTCTCTCGGATGACTGGAACAACATTTGGGGATTCCGCAGAATCTATCCTATGCGGTTCGTTGTGAGATATCAGGTTTATGTATTCCTGGTTCACATTGGAAGAACAGGGAATTGTAACGAAACATTCTTTTTGACTGCCTTTTGGGGATTGAACACAACTCGATTGACATCGAAACTGAGCTATTGGTTGGATGTAAAAGTTCGTTTTGGACGCGAGATGGCATCGCAAAACCCAAGTGATTCGATCTCCGAGTAGTAAGGACAATGGAACAATGTCAATTCAGTGAAAATGCAGCTCTAATTCCTCGACTCGCGAACCTGATATACTCGTGTCACTGGTGTAAGCAGTCCAGTTTGTATCAAAGCACCATTATCCACGCACTGAATACTCGGAATATGTCCTTTAAGATTATTTTGGAATTCTTTATTTCCTTCACGCAACATTTTGCACCAATATATATATATCGCCTACTTTTTTAGGGTGGAGCTGTCAAGATGGGGTCAGTTTTTCATCTGTCACATTTGTGCTTAAAAATGTAAACTTTTTTCCAAGATAAAAACACAACTCGCAGTCCTTTTAGACATCGAAGCAGACGACCTTGTTTGAGCACCGACTAAGAATGAACTTTTTATTAAAAGGGTTAAAATCTGGATTAGGTACCGGAGCATTCATGTCAAAAATATCAGAATGATAAGAAATGAACTTTGAATGAAATGCAAAAAGTTTTCGTTCGTCTAGAGTTTGCAGAATATCTTAAAATGACGATTGAAATGTAAAGGAATTCAAGAAATTTAGTAACATTTTTACCTCGCCACCTCAATTACGGCACAAACTATCGATTTCGTTTTCCCAGTGTTAAGACTTGTCCCATAATAGATGGCGAAACGAGTCTTGGTGAGTGAAAACTTATTGGTTCTTCGTATCACGTGGTCATTCCAAGTGAGTCACGTCGGAAACATCTAGAACATTCGATCCTCACACTCCGTGTGAGTCAGGTGTTTTTTAGGAGCGATGTCACAAATCCAAGAAATCTTTTCAACTTAAAATCCACCTTTACGTGTCTAAAATGTCTTAGGGTCCAATAAAATTTTGTTGATGCTAACTTGCGTGAATTCCTCACATCCTAAAATATTGCATTGCTACATATGTTAATTACAAACTTTTAGCTAGACATGTCCATATGGATTTTGTTCTTCGATCCCACAAATGCTCAATTGGGTGTGAATCCAGTGAGTGCTCTCTCCAGGGAAAGATGTTGATTTGGCGCTCATCGCCTTTTGAATGTTATTGAAAGAAATTATTGTTAATCCCAGTCCTTGTCATGTAAGCTCTTACCACCACCGCGAATGTCACGGAACGTTTCGTGTTTTTGTTAAATGCCCGACACGAATGTCTCGATCACCCGTCACTCATCAATGAAGGTGAACACGACACTTCAACCCAACGTTGCTCATTTGGAAGCATCCATACCGTAGTCTTTCCGGTCTGAGTACAAAACGATTTCTCTTAACAGCTATCCTTAAGTTTCCTGTTGTGCCTCGGTTTTCGGCCGCCACTGACACGATTACTTTCGGACTGTCCATTGTTAGAATATTGTTTTAAAGCTTGTCTAAGAGAGAGGTTTCGAGTAAGTCTCGAAGACGGCCTTGTTTATGCAAATGAGCGGAGTTTCGAAGGTCTCTATGTCAGTCGTGCGACCCATATTCTGCAGGAAATAACCGAAATGGGCAATTATTTTCCAACTCGCAACCGCTCAATCCGTTCTTGCATCGTTCAGAACCAATGAAACATTTTTTTTTTAATATTAAGGTAGATATTTAAACTGCCGTTCTCGAAATGGTAGCAAGACAACGGGCTATTGGCGACGGTCCGGGTATAATCCCCCAAGATCCGAGGACAACACCACGTCATTTTGAACCACGGCCAGATGACGAGAACAACACCTGAGATGGCACCCCACTGTACAAACTTCCACATCATGCTAACGTGAGGTCATTGGAGGCCACGACCGATTGAACGTGCACCAGTCCCCTTTGTACACGACGGCCTTGGGCTGAATTGGAACTCGCAGCCTTCCGGTTGCTAATGCATTACTCTACCGACCAGGCTTCGTCTAAAATATTAAAATAGTGTGAATAATTCAATTTTCTTTTTTGCAATCGCCATCCATAATACATTAAAATGTTTTAAAGTGCACTTTGATAAATTGTAAATCTAAAAAAAGACATTCGTTTGTTGTTCCTAATGCACTTATTATCCTAATGTAGCTAAAGAATATTCGAAATATGAATGAAATGAATTATTCTAATATTTCCTCTTCGCGAAGTAGTACCAAATCTAAGAAACAAATGACTACTAATACCACATGAATACCAATGCAACGGCACCTTCCTCTCCGCAATGAACGAACGAATGACTCGAAAAGCCCTTTGGAATTTTAAAGGCAACTTCCAGACTTAACTTTTGAGTAACATCACGCGTCATACCTAAAATCTTTCCACTTCCGATCTTACTCCACGCAAACCCAAATCAATCGACGGAATCGCGGTGGCCCGAGTGACGGATTAGCAATCCGAGGGCTGCGACTTTCACTTCAACCCAAGACCATCGTGAACAGAGGGGAGCTGGTACAATCTGTCGTGGCTTCCTCTGTCCTCACAGTGGCGTGGTGTGATGAGTGGGGTGCCCTCGTCTGACCGTGGTTCAAAATGACATGGTGCTGTCCTCGGATCTTTCCATCGGGGGGCCGACCAACCGGTATAGTGGTTAAGGTGTTAGCCTCTAGATCGGAAGGTTCCTGGTTCGAATCCGGGTCCGGGCATGGATGTTTGTAAGTGCATGGTGTAGAGGCGGCTGGTGCACCTTAAATCTGTCGTGGCCGAAAGTCCTCACGTTGGGTTGGCGTGGAAGTTTGGAGAGTGGGGTGACAGTTCAGGTGTTGCTTCGTTATCTGACCGTGGTTCAAAATGACGAGGTGTTGTCCTCGGATCTTTCCCTTAAGGGACTGATCCCGGACCGTCGTCAATAGCCCGTTGTGTTGCTCTAGTACGACGTTAACTAAAATTACCAATTATCCATCGGGGGATTGATCCCGGACCGTCATCAATAGCCCGTGTGTTGCTCCAGTACGACGTTCATTAAAACAGCCTAAAAACAATGAGTCGTGTTTTTCAGCACGATACGCATCCTTCATAAGTTCCATAAAGCTTTTGGGCATCAAAGAAATCAAACGTTACGTGTTCTCATCCATCCCCTTCGTCTTCACCCTCAAGTGTACCCTTTGTAGAGACAGGTAAAATTGTGGTAAAAATTATTATAGGTAAAATTATTATAACCAGTTTCACATTCTTAACGAAATCGACTGTCGTATTCCCAAACGTTGTGGCCGACCAACCGGTGTAGTGGTTAAGGTGTTAGCCTCTAGATCGGAAGGTTCCTGGTTCGAATCCGGGTCCGGGCATGGATGTTTGTAAACGTATGGTGTAGAGGCGGCTGGTGCACCTTAAATCTGTCGTGGCCGAAAGTCCTCACGTTGGGTTGGCGTGGAAGTTTGGAGAGTGGGGTGCAAGCTCAGGTGTTGCTTCGTCATCTGACCATGGTTCAAAATTACGAGGTGTTGTCCTCGGATCTTTCCCTTAAGGGACTGATCCCGGACCGTCGTCAATAGCCCGTTGTGTTGCTCTAGTACGACGTTAACTAAAATTACCATTACCATTACCCAAACGTTGTGATTCTCTGCTCCAGAAGAGTGCGAAGTCAAATGTGTAGCGCAGTTCCTCCAGTTGATTGCAATTCCGCAGTTGATTGCAAAAGTGTGCGAAGGTCGGCGCAGTTCGCTTGGATGCCGCAGGTGCGCAGTGTCGCACAAAATTAAGATGCACGTGAACGCTTTTGGGAGCGATAAGCATTGGAAAAGACCGGAATGACTCAACGAAGGTCGTCGCTTTTTCGGTCTCCAGAAGGAAGAAAAGTGGAGAAAGAAAATTTGGTGTAAGTAGTGGGTTGATGCAAAAGTTCGTTCCGTTTTAGGCCCTGGATGGCCACTAATCGACACGTGTCCAGTTTGGAAAGGATGAATTTCACCTATATTTTTTAAAAAATTGCGTCGAAACATTGAAAAGGGCAGGAAATAAGGAGCATGTTCGACGTGGTAAGCTTCCTTGTTTCCGAAAAGGCAAGCAGACTCAAAAGAAAATGAGTGTCGTGTAGGGTGAAGATGCAGTCGACAATTCTCCTTACTGTGACTCACGTTAGCAAAAAATTACATTACAATTACATTACGGCCCGTAATGTAATTGTAATGTAATTTTTAGTCGTTACGTCGTACGAGAGAAACACAAGGGGCTATTGACGACGGTCCGGGATCAATCCCTTAAGGGAAAGATCCGAGGACAACACTTCGTCAATTTGAACCACGGTCAGAGGACGTCACTAGCCGTAAGGAAAGATTCCTCTCCTGGTTCTTGAGCCAGAAAACTCAGAGATGATGCAGCTACCGGAAAGATGGAGAAGTGGCGTTGAACCGAACGGCACATACTCTACGGATTCAATGTCCTCTAGTTGAAAAAATTATTTTTTATTCAATTTTTGTCACAAAAAAAAACCCGGGACGAAATATTGTATCAACCTAACACATTTATATGTCGCTCTCGTTTTCAGCTGTCCCTCCGTTTGCATCAGCAGAGGTTGGTTCTTTCGGTGTTTTATGTCACAAATGAGGCCAAATTTGGTCAAGCTGTGCCAAACACAAGACCAACACAATAAGGGAGGTAGAAAAAGCGGAAGGTCACTGAGGGTTGGGTAAAATCAGAGGAAACCTCGCACTGCGTGCACATAACTACTTTCCAAAAATGTTTCGCCTAAACCAGATCCCACCAGATGACCGAAACTGACATTTGGATGCATGCGGGAATATTTTGTTTTCTAAACTAGACTTCCACACATTACTTTACGATCGATTTTTAAATGGGATAGTAATGAAAATGTAACTGCGTCCATAATTTACATCTTAGCTTTCACCAGTTCGTCACGATACGAAGACACTGTTCACGAAGAGACCGACCGCAAGGCTATTAAGAGATGACGTTTTGTGCTGTTTGTTCACGCACCATGAGGACAGACTCTTTCCTCTAGCGCTCGCATTGAGTGGTTCAGTGACACATTCAAGTTAAACTCTTTAATGGATCGAAGTGACATTATTTTGGAACGCTTTTTTTTGTTCATGCTGTTACTGATCATGTTTCGGGACGCAACGTGAGCTTCGGTTCGGCTGTCTGACGCTCTCTCTCTCTCTGTCCGTTTGTCTGTATGTATGTTTGCCCATTTGTCTGCATGTATGTCTGTCCATTTGTCTGTATGTATGTCTGTCTGAGTGTCTCTGCCTGTGTGTCTATGTCTATTTGTCTCTCTGTCTGCGCGTCTCTGTCTCTTTGCATATATGTCTGTCTTTGTGTCTCTCTGTCTCACTGTCTGTCTTTTTCTATTGATACTCTACTCGATCTCACCGAATTGAGACCTGTTGATGATCAAGACCCTACAACACAACCAGAGAGAACATTTTACACATGTCACGATGCCATTTGTCAAGTCATTTGAAGGCGTCTTTCAAAGCGGAGAAGACTCATTTGTGTCATTCTAGCACAGGGTTGCCAATAAGTTATTTCATAAGCATCTTATTACACGAATATCATTCAGTTTATAGGCTTCTAACTGGTTCCTGAAGCATTCCTTGACTATTAGGGAGCAGTTACATATTTTTGCGTCGTTTATGTTACGCAAAATTATTTTTAAACAAAAACATTGCTTAGACGTTTTTTTCCTTGCTAGTTCATCGAAATAAAAATGTTGTCAAGAAGAAAGTAAAAATCTGGAATCCTCATTCAAAATGAGGAATGCTCATAACAAGCCAGAATGCTTGCCACTTGCCACATCCGAGAATAAATAATCGCGAGCTCGAACCCAACTCGAGACCGTCGTGTACATGAGGGGGGGGGGGCTTGTGCACGTTCAATCTGTCGTGGCCTCCAATGTCCTCATGTTGGAAGTTAGGAGAGTGGGGTGTCCAGTTAAGGTCTCTTTCAAACACCCTCCAAACTCGACACGTGTGAAGCAGAGCACAGTTTTTGGATGCAGTGCCATCGAGCGACTTAAACGAAACGAACTTTTGCATCGACCCAATTGAAAAATGACGACCTCAGGGGGGTCTGGGACTCAAAATATGAAAAAAAGTCCAATTTATTTTTGTTACCTTAAAAAATAATATATATGTATATATTTTTTCTGAATAAAATGACACCTTAATTTTGTTTCTACAGTCAGTAGAACCGGAAATATTTAACTTTTTATAAACATGACAGCTGCAAATCAAACGAGCCTTTTAAATTTTAAACGCTCTTTTTCTCCTTTTGTGTTAAATGGAATTTCAATTATGAAAATGTGTGTGTCTTAAAAACTACTTATCCTAAATGGATGGAGAATTTTCTACATTTATCTTTCAAACACATTTCTTTAATTTGTCAGCAGCAATTGCATATACACTGAAGAGTCAAAACATTATGACCACCTACCCAATAACGCGTTGCACCTCCTTTGGCCTGCAAAACAGCTGCAACTCGCCTTGGCATAAATGCCACACGTTCTTGGTACATGACTGGTGAAAGGTTGAACTAAATGTCTAAGCAGCGGTCACGCAAAGTCGAGCTATTCGGACATGGTGGTGTTTGAGCTCTGAGCTGCCGCTCCATGACACCCCAAATGTGCTCTATTGGTTTAAGATCCGGCGAGTTAGGTGGCCGGGACATTAAATGGAATTCATCAGTATGCTCCTCGAACCACTCCAACACAATCCGAGCCTTGTGACATGGGACGCTGTCATGCTGGAAGATTCCATTTCCAGTTGGGAAGACAGACGCCATGTAAAGGTGCAACTGATCCGCTATGATGTTCAGAGAGTTTGCAGTCTGTTCTACCACAACTACGGGTTCCAGAGTCGCCCATGAGAACGTCCCCCGAAGCATAATACCGCCACTAACAACCTGTGTATAACCTGCTGTATAAGAGGGGAGCAACTGTTCGCCTGGCAGACGGCATACCCTGACACGATATTTTGAGATTTTTAAATTGTGCCCAACGACACATTTTTGACATTTTTTAAAAATGTTTTGAAAATATAAAATAGTTATTATAATTGGAAAATATATATATATATATATATATATATATATATATATATATATATATATATATATATATATATATATATATATATATATATATATATATATATATATATATATATATATATATATACCTAGAAAAAAAAAATTTCCGAGTAAAAACTTTAAAATTGGAAATTTTAGAATTTTAAGTCCCTGATCACCTTAAAAAAATGTACAAGTGTTTTTCTTTTGACCCTATTGAATACTAGGCAAGCTCTCCAAAGCATTCTTCCAACGCCCGATAACAATAAGTGCATTGAAAGCGAAAGCAATCATTTCCAGATTAAATCCTCAAAGAATAAACCCTTTTCTCGAGAAGGAATCGCTTTTAGTTTCAATGGCCTGTGAGTGTCACACAGATTTATTTCCCAAGCAACTTAAGCAAATCGCTTTCGGAAGCGGGAAGTCGATGCCAGTGTAATCCCATTCTTTCACTTTCATCCGCGGAACAAATCCGATTGCCCGAACATGTCAGGCATACCGATCGTGCAACCACCTGCCTTTGCAATGCGGGGTGCCTCAGTGGGTCCGCCCACTGCGCTAGCAGCCATCGAGCTCTAGGCGATTCCTGCCAGAGTGGGTTTCTCTCTTCTGTGTCTGTCCAAATGTTATGGCGTCTGTTACTTGCTGTTGTGTGTCTGTCGTGGAGCTTGCCCTCTTTGCTAATGCATGTCCGAATACGAGTTCCCGGAACAACTCCAATTCCGTTGAATGGTCCTGCATTTAATCATCGCGATCGACACGCCGGAGAATCATTGAGAAAAAAAAAGGAAGCTGTTGCACGGTGCTAACTCAGGTGTTGACCTCTTCACCCGGCTCAAAATATACGTGATATTTTCCTCAGATCTTTCCCTTGGGTACTGATCCCGGACCGTCGACCATAGCCCGTTGTATTGCTCCAGTGCGACGTTCATTAAAATACCTACCTGACATTGAAAAGGAAGGGTCGCTCATTGGGTCGAAGGGAACGGCTCATTCAATAACCGGAGGATTGGCACAAGTCACACTGTAGCGACACAACGGGCTAGTGGAGAGGGTCCGAGATCCAACCCGAAGGGAAATATCCGAAGACAACACCGATCGGATGACGAGGTGCCCCTACTGTCCGAACTCAAACACCATTGAGGACGTTTTAGGGCGACAGATTGAACGTGCCCCCCCCCCATGTACACAAAGGTCTTAGGTTGGACACTCACTAACTGGAATCGTGTCCCAATGCTGCTGACGAAGAGGTAGAAATGGAATGCGCCATTCTTTTGAGAAATGGGGACTTGTCTTCTTCAGGTGGGTTGTTGTGGATCCCATCGAAACAATGTCCTGAAAGGGATGGAGCCAAAAAAGTTTGGTGCCAAGGGACCCACTGGAGGTACCTCGGGTTCGTGACACCCGTACGCACCTAAACGAGTTGGCCTAACTTCTCCCGTGGTACTCAAGCGATCTCTTTTTGCTTTCATCACACCATTGTGGGTTCTCAATACCTATTTTCCCTTCCCACGACGTTCTCTTGCGTCAAATCTCTGAAATCTTGCACCGTCCAAAACAACCTAAGACGCGAGTCGTACCTCATTCTTCCCTGGCTGGATTCCTCTCTTCTGGAAGCCCGGTCGGCAGAGTGTAGCAATCGGATACTTCCATTAAGAGCTTCATGTACAGTCTGACGTGCACTCACGTTGGCGTAGTGAGGACGTTTGGAGGTGCAGGTGTTCCTCTCGTCACCTGGGGGATTGATCCATCGTGTTGCTCCAGTACGACGTTAACTAAAGATACCTACATCCCAATGCATCTTCATTTTGCAGCAATGTGATTTGCCTTCATTGAAAGCAACACCTCCACTCGACATCTCTCCAATCGGGTACAGTGAGAACCGGAAAGGAGGAATGTTCCCCTGCAAGCCTCGAGAAAAAGAAAGTGCGACGGATATTCGAGACACGACCCTGCGAAAGTGTATGCGAAGGCTGCTCAATCTGTTTTCGCTTTTCAAAGACCAGAAATAAAAAAGGAAGACCGAAACCAGTCTTTCCGAATGCCTTGAAATTTAGGTTGTTGTGGTAGCGAAACAAGACCAACCCAGGCGACCTGAGATTCAAGCGAAATGGAAAGTAGGGTAAAATGAAATGTGCAACCTCCCGGTGGCCCTTGTCTCGACGAGGCATCGGGTGAAGAGGAGAGTCATGATCAAAACGTTGCCTCTCTCTCGGTGAGACATCGAGTGATTAGCTGAATGGCTCACACTGTGATGTACGAGATGAGACAACAAACCCCCCGCTATGATTCCCCAGCCAATACAACCCTTTTTTTAAACGAAAATTTGAGTGATAAATGGTAATTTTAAATTAACGTCTTACTAGAGCAACGCAACGGGCTATTGACGACGGTCCGGGATCAATACCCTCAATGAAAGGTCAGAGGACAACACCTCGTCATTTTGAACCACGGTCAGATGACGAGGCAACACATGAGATGGTTCCCCACTCTCCGAACTTCCATACAAACCCAACGTTCGGACGTTCGGCCACGACAGATTTAAGATGCACCAGCCGCCTCTACACCATACGCTGACAGACATCCATGCAATGACCCGGATTCGAACCAGGAAACTTCCTATCTAAATGCTCACTCCTTAACCACCAGACCGGTGGGTCGGTGCAAATCTGACTGAGACACCTTTCAAACGAGTGACGGTTTATTTTAACAGCCTTGACTATTACTGTATGGGGACGCCCCGCCACGTTTCTAACTACTCTAACGTTTCCACCACTCTAACGTTGTCTCACTGCGATTGTTTGTTGGTGTTTATTATGCGCAGCGAGTATGTTCAGCACAAACCCTCCTATTGAGGCTAGCATCCAATCGAGATACTACGATCATTTATTTTTATGGGGGTAGGCAGGCATGTTAACTGACGTCGGAATGGAGTAGTACAACGGGTTATTGGCGACAGTCCGGGATCAACACCTGCAAGGAAAGATCCTAGGACAACACGTCGAGGCAATACATGAACTGGGACCGCACTACCCAAACGTCTACGCGAACGTGAGGACGTTGGAGGCCACGACAGATTGAACGTGCACCCTTTGTACTCTAGGGTCGATATTAGATCCAGAAGAGACCTTGAAGGAATATCCGTCCCTGATACCGGCCTTTTGGAGAGACTCCCCACATTGTCGCGTTCCATCCAACCCTATTGAATTATCTGGCTCAGACGATCAGCCACTGAGACGCACTCACTTTCCAAGTTCGCCGCTTTTCGATTCACAAAGTCAGCCAATAACCAGGAAATGGGAAAATCTGTTGTAGAATCTGGAGTCGTTCCATCTACTCTCCAAAACGAAAGGTCTCACCAATAGACACACCATGCAAACGACCTCAAGAAAGAGGGGCACTCCCGGGAATATCATTAGCAAAGAACATTGACTCAAAAGGACATCGAATCACTCGAGTATGTGCTCCATTGGATCGACTCCTTCTCTCCGGTAACTGCATCATCCCGTGCTCCTACGAGTTTCGAAATTTCGGGACGGATGACGCAATTTTCCGGCACGTCAAGGACACTCTCGCCCCTCTTGAGGTTTTTATAATTCGTTTCGGGATGCAATGCCACCGAGCTTTTACATCACCACCAAACATCGTAATGTGTTTTAATAATCCACTTGACGTTTTTCCAGTTTCACACAAAAGTTTTCTTTCGAATTAAAAGCTACTCGTCCGATAAGGGAAATTATTTGAAAGTGGATTGCGGCAATCAGTCTAAGAGATACGAAACAATTTACCTGAAATCCGTGGCTTTTTCCCCCCAATTGTACTGGCACAGAATAACAACGAATGGAATCTGTCTTGTTGCAGTTTCTCCTCTTTTGCATCATAAAATCCAAATGAATCCACCAGAATAATAACGGTAAGGTAAGTTGAATCAACATCGTATTAGAGCAACACAGCGGACTATTGACGACGGTCCGGGATCAGTCCCCTAAGGGAAAGATCCGATGACAACACCACGTCATTTTGAACCACCGTCAGATGACGAATAGAATAATAACGGAAAGATTCAATGAATCTGGATGAAGTTGGTTCCTCGGCTACTGAACCTTTCCTCCTGAAATGGTTGGCAGGGACTCCCAAACTGCGCCCTGATTTGAAGGGCCGCGCTATCTTCGCTGAAATGACACAAGGTGCATGATAATTTAGACCATCTTTAGGAGGTTTTGATTTTATTTATTCTAATTATTTATCTAATTAGAGTTATTGTAAGAGTAATGGTCCTCTTGATTTATTGGATTCTATTGATTTTAGACCATCATCTATCCATAAACCATCTAGGATGATGGGGAGGACATCGATCGGTCAAACCACTAGCTGAACAGAATACGCCAAGATAAAATGGGGAAGTATATGGAACCCACTTTGGGTAGATATTTGGTATTTTATTAACGTCGGCATTGGAGCAACACAACGGGCTATTAGAAGTACAACATGAAAAACAGTTTTATGGCAATGGTAATTTTAGTTAACGTCGTACTAGAGCAACACAACGGGCTATTGACGACGGTCCGGGATCAGTCCCTTAAGGGAAAGATCCGAGGACAACACCTCGTCATTTTGAACCACGGTCAGGTGACGAAGTAACACCTGAGCTGGCACCCCACTCTCCAAACTTCCACGCCAACCCAACGTGAGGACTTTCGGCCACGACAGATTTAAGGTGCACCAGCCGCCTCTACACCATACGTTTACAAACATCCATGCCCGGATTCGAACCGGGGACCTTTCGATCTAGAGGCTAACACCTTAACCACTATACCGGTTGGTCGGCACAGTTTTATGGCATCAAACCTTAAACTGTCACGTTGTTGGTGAAAATACCTATTCAGCTCAGGTGTGATCTCGTCATCTGTCCGAGGTTCAAAATGACGCTGTGTTGTCCTCGGATCCTTCCATTGGAGATGGATCCCGGACCAACGCCAATAGCCCGATGTGTTGTTCCCTCCTCTCCGTGATGATATTCAGTGCAAGTTCCATTCCCCACTACTGTCTCAAGAAGACATTAAAACAATTGAACTCATTGATCATCCTTACAATCACGAACCTAAATCAAGTCTTCATCCGTTTAAAGATTTTAAGAGCTTCTATAATATTTTCGTCTCTTGTCTCTCTCTCTCTCTCTCTCTCTCTCTATATATATATATATATATATATATATATATATATATATATATAAAACAGGATGTGTAAGTGTAAGTATGTGCGTGTATATATTCCCTATACAAATCTCCACCGTTGTTTAACCCATTCACACCCAATTGGGTATATGTATACTTTAGAACACTGCGGAAAACGTTGGCTATTTCTTTCCCGTCTTCAGACCCATTTGTAGCCATGAAAATGGGCATACAGGTAGTCCTAAAAATGCCCCTCGAAGCCCCCATTTTAAAATCGAAAGTTTGTTTTCCTGCTATCAATGGACATAGAAACTCGTTTTACAGGGCGGGAACGCAGGGAAAAGTCGCGGTCCTATTTAACGCCGAGTTATTCAGCTAGTATCTCATAAAAATCGTAATTCCTCCGAGTCTTTTGGCTTGATCGTGGTGAGAGGGTGGGAGTGTGTACTCGTGGTAATGTGAACCCGAGGGGTGGTGAAGGCTACAGAGATATGGCTCCCACATCCATAGACTGTCATACACTCTCAGAGGATGTCCGTACTTAAAGGTCTCCAGCACCTCTTCATCACTCAGACACAAGTGTACCTTTCCATTGGACCCTATCTGGCTATTTCAACAAATATCCTTTAACTACAAAGCGCAGGTTATATCCTGGATTGCATTGGAGCCATAGATGAAGACATTTTTGAGGCTGCTGCCATTGCCCCAAAAACACATTTTTTGCTCAACGACTTAGTGTAATTTGTTTGTTTTGTCTGGAATGAGAAAGAAGATAAAAAGTCTGTAGCCAGTAATAACTCTATCCGTTCGACGTCTCAGCACGCGGTAGTAAGGAATTCCGTAGAATGTCGTACAGTGAGATGAAGTTTCAAAATCTCTTCAAAGAATTCCATCAAAACAGTGTGTACTTGTTGAACGACTTCTGGAAAGATCGATCAAAGATGTGCCGATGAGGATGCGAATAAAGAGTATCAAAAGAAGCCGATTTAATTCCACTGAAAATACAAAAATATCTCCCCCGCACAATGTAGAAAAATTCAAGGTGCCTGACAAGAAATAACTGGGTTTTTTTAAATATTTGTTTCCCGTTAGATTTAAAGGGGAAAGTCGAGTTTCAAAAAAAAGATTTGCAGTTTTTTCCATGTTACGAAATTTGCAAGACTATTGTATACTGGAAAACCTCCATTTAAAGTTTGATTTAAAATTAGTTAGTCATTACGTAAAGCATGGTTAACAATTTTGATAATTTAGCATACATTTATAGGTGCATTAAATTTCCACATGTTGTGAAAATTTTAATTCTACTAATACTCACAGTTCGATAGCATATAAAACAAATGAACTTTCTTTCGTTTGTGTTTCAATTCTATGCTAAAAAACACTGTACTAAAACATCTAAAATTTTGAAAAAAAAATAGCATAGGTTGAACTTAAAGCATTCATCATTGAAAACATTTAATTTCTGTCTATTTTGTTATCGTAGATAGGTATTTTAATTAACGTCACACTGGCACAGCGGGGTATCGGGGACGGTCCGGGATCAATTAAAAAGGGAAAGATAAGAGGACAACACTACGTCGTTTTTAACCGCTGTCGGATGACACTTGAGCTTGCATTCCACCTTACCAAGCTTCCACATCACACTAACGTGAGGACATTTGAGGTCATAACAGATTGAACATGCACTAGCCCCCTTTATAAACGACGGACGGATTCGAACTCGAAAATCCTCCGGTTGTTAATCCGGGCGACTGTTTTTCGACATGAGAAAAGCGTATGACAGGACAGGGCGGAATAGAATTTTGAAAGACATGGATTTCTGTGGCAGATTGCTTATTTTTATCCATAACTTTCTTTCAGCAAGAAAATTTCAAAAATCGTTTCAAATATATATTTATATATAGCTCTTTTAGTCGACGACTTTAAAATTCAATGCATAGGTGTCAACGTGTTTTACATAGAAAGACAAATGCTAATTTCTCCTAAAACAATCACATAATGGGTTCGTCTTTTCTCTTCAAAAAACTGTTCATTTTTTCAGACTTCTTCCAGAAATTTTAATGAATGGAACCACCATACCTATAGTACTAGTGACCCAATATTGGGGAATGCTAAACAACATTTCGAAACAAAATTTGAAAGCACGAGTTCCTCATTTGTACTTTGCTATGTACTATGTACGATAGATTTCAAGGATCAGTCGTCAAAAATGACACGTAAATTACGATTTAAACAAGAAACGAAAAGAGATTTTTGAAATCGTAAGAATGCCAAAATACGAGTATCACACTTGGAGAAAAACGCGTTTATGTACTCGTCTACAGTTGCTGTACTTTTCTTACGTATCTTTGGTGTTGACCTCGATCGTTCGAATTGGGAGTTGAAAAGTCACCCTTTTGAGTTACGTTTTGAGTTTAGATGACGACTTGGGAAACGATAAACCACAAACTACGCGTTTGGTATTTATTGGGTTTTGATCCAAGAGTTCGCCTCGTTTTGACAAAAATAGCTGAAAAAATTTTGTCGACTCAAATTTATATTGAATCAGTATAGTATGTGCCTTTCAAGGCCAAAGAACGGATGCAGGGGGCAAAACTTTCCGCACCCCTTACGGCACGTGGAATCGTCTACGGCACCCTCCTCACCCACCTCCTCTGCGTCTCGCCCTTTGGAACATAAAACAAAGCATACTAGATCGAACATGCTCCTTACTTTCTGCTGAATGCTCGACACAGTTGAAAAAAAACCCAATTACGCACTTTTCCCCCAAGTGCTCGATGAAATGCCTTCTTTGAAACATCTTACAAACTCTGCAGGTGTGAAGTAGTGGACGCGTTTTGGGATACAAGGCCATCGAGCGCCCTGAACGGGACGGAATTTTGCATCGACCCAATCAAATGACGTAAAAATGCAGCACGGAGTGTAATATTTTGAGCGGATTTTACGGTTTTCGCACCTTGTTTTCAGGGAGGGGGCCACCCCCTGACTCGAGCCCCACGACGTGTGGATGACTGGTTGAAGCAGGTGGTCACCTTTGAATTTCAAGAGATGCCATGAAGGGTGGCGCGCACAAGAAGCAAAAGCAACGCAAACTATAAATAAAAGGCAGGACTTACCGTAACCCCATTTCGGAGCGAGAGAGGAGAGTTTTTATCCGTTGGGGGTGCCGAGTCGACCAAACGGCATCGGAGAGTGGATGTGGGTTAAATAGACGGAGGACTGACCTCGATTTCTCCTCGACATCAATCGAACCGGTCTCTACCGGTCTTGTCCCGCGCGCTCACTCCCTGCTACGCTCTGACGCTACTTTCCTCTCTGCGCGACCACAATTAATCACTCCTGCTGGGAACAACTCTCCTGCAAACTGTTGCACAACTCGGATGCACAAAAGTACTCGATTCTTAAAAGTTATCTTTGCACTCGATTCTTTACCGAAGTATTTTTAGCCTTTTGAGTTTGGTCAATCCAATCAAAAACGTAACCAAACCAATTTATTAAAAAACCTGAAAGAACGAACGGCGTTACCCGAAAAAAACGTAAACACCGCGCCTGTGTCTTCACCGTGGAATGTTCACTATCACGTGTTTCCCCTTCCTTTTGCGATGGAGATTTTTTACTAACCATCGCCTACGACTCTACCTGGTTTCGCTGAGAGCCGCGAAACGGGAACTAGTGTCGGTGGTCGCCGCTACAGGTAGAACCCATAGACTTGTAATATAAGCCAACTAGCACGGCGTTGCTCGTGCTGTACTTTGTGGGGTTAGGCGTGTCCATTGTGAACACACGCCAACCACCGATGTTTGCTACGCATTCCCATTTGGTTTGCTTCACAAACCAACGCCGCGAATTGCGAAGAGATCCAATCGGTGTGACGTCACAATCTCTTGGAGAGTGATTAGAATTGCCAGCTGAGGTGTTATCTGACCGTGGTTCAAAATTATGTTATGTTTTTCTCGCATCTTTCCCTTGGCGGATTGATCCCGGACCGTAGTCAATAGCCCATTGTGTTGCTCTAATATGACGTTAATCAAAAATGACCTCGGATCTTTACTTCAAGGGATTAATCCAGGACCGTTGTCAACAGCACGTTGTGTTGCTGTATTACTACGTGAATTAAAAATTACCTAGGATTTTTCCCTTAGGAAATTGATACCAGATCATCGTCAATAGCCCATTGCGTTGCTCTGGTATGACGTGAATTAAAAATTACCCATTTAAATTTTCCGCATATTTCAAATTCGTTGAAATTTTTTCCACGTATTACCATTTGACAAAACACACTAGAATTGATTCTGGATGAAAATCTACTTCCTTCTTTCAGAAGTCAACCGATGCGAAGGTTACAATCGAGGTACGGGTGACGTAAGACGAGGCCTGAATCAGGGGGGGGGGGAAGACAATCCAAAATTGTAGAATTTCTATTGGTTCTTGTAGTATTTCTAAAATCCATCTAGAAACACATGCATCTTTTACACATTTGACTGTAATGCCAAACAATTCTCTATTTTCTAAAAATTAAGATCTTAAGTTTTTGAAGAAGGCAGTTGAGAAAATTGAATGGTGAAAGAAGAGTAAGAAAACATGATTTTTTTACTCAAAACATAGAAAAATTAGTCTCATATTTTTAAAATTTTACAACTTAAATGTGCATTTTATTTTTAACACAACAAACAATGAAATGTGTGGGTTTGGGCAACGCAGTATCATTTAACCCCAAATTACTCAGCTAATAGGGAGATAGAAAAATTAGAAGCATAGTTTAATAGAAATATTTTTAAATGTTAAGGTCATTTTCAATTTTAAATGAAATAGATTAATAGACCAAAATTAAAGGTAATTTATCTTATTTTCGTGACTACAAAGTAAATTATTTTACTGCTTATCTGAATTTTTAAAATTAGCAATGTTTGTAGATGTCAAATGTTACTTTAGAAACAATTAATTAAATTCAATGAAACAAGTCTGTCCTATGTGTGTGAGAGGAAAAGAAATTAAAAAAATGAGCATTTTGTACTTGATTACTTTTTTCCCCGAGAGTATATTTCTAGACTTATAAAAATAACCCTATCTGGCAAGAAATTGAAGTGATATCTATTTATAAAAAGCAAAAAGGTTTCCAACTCTCTCGACCCCATACAGTTGAAGTTTCATGAGATTTCAGTGATTGTCACTTGATGCTCATAGCGAAACTTAAACGAACTAAAGTTTTAAAATTGGGATACCAGAAGGGATGATTGGTATTCTAGGAATGAATACGTCTCCAGTCATGATGGTGGCTTCAATAATATTTGGCATGCGTTTCTTGAGTGCCATTGGTCTTTAAAAGCATATTAACTTTGAGTTACATCAATAAGTTAAGAAATTAGAAAAGTAAGTGCGTGTGTTGGGCGTGTCTATGGCACTTAGAATAATGAAATTTGACACACAGGTAGTCCGAATTGTTTGCAATTTTGTAGTCCAGCCCGAATTTTAAAATTGAATTGAGAACATTTTAAAATTAATTTTATGCGATAGTAAATTATTATTGTTTTTCTCCGAATGGCAACAGTCTTCAATCGGTATTCGTGTTTACTGTGCGTGTGAAGCCGGCCGATTACTGGATATCTATATAAATAAGAATGGAGTGTTTGTTTGTACATTCAATATTTTCGACCCATTTCAAGTTTTCTATCCGTTTTGGACCCTTCTGATGCCGAATCCGTCTTTTTCTCGTTTGGTGTCTGTCTGTCTGTATGTTGTGCCCTATACACGTCCACGCGGTTTAAGATATTTTCATGAAAATTTGCATACAGTGAGTACTTATCTTCATTTAGTGAGTGGCATTGGTCGCGAAAGTCTGTCTGTCCGTCTTTCTGTTCTATGCTCGATTTTGTGTTTGTGTGTTTGTGTAGACATCATATGAATTGTATTCCAGATATTTGATTGCATTGTATTTAATTTTATACATTATCTATTAGTTTAGTGAATGCAATATTAAACATTTCTTTATTGTTATATTTAGTTGAGTTTCATGCTAAAACACCTGAGTAAGTATACTTAAATCAACCATATTTTGGTAGTTTGGGAAAAATTGGAACGTCTATTGAATATTACGATTACTTCGATTGCTTTACCAGTACTGCTGAAAAAGTAATTATTCTTCAAAATTTTTTTTTTTTTATGGAATTTCATCTCTGATACTTCATTTATTTCGAGTCTTATTTTTATTCTTTGCGCAATGAAAACGATTTAAGAATATTTGGGACAGACGATATTTTTCAATGAAACGAGAATGAACAAGATCGCGCGAGCAGTGATATTTTTTCTGGTTCTTTCGCTCTGAATTAATTTCACATTTCTAAATTTTGTACACTTTTAGTTGTAAGTTGTGGCAACTGTGCGAGATCAAGAGATAAAATTGAAACACAAATTAATATCTTTAGAACAATTTTTTGCGACATCTTTTATTTTGTATTACTTCGCTGTTTCCTGTTTTAAATATTTATTATTTTAATAAATGTGTTTTCCTTCTCATCACACGCAACAGCACCACAAAGTATTAGACTTAAAAATGTTAGGTAAGTCAGTATAAATTTTCAGTAAATTTTAAGTGTAATACCATTATTGAAAGAATAATGCCGTTATTTAAAGAATAATGCCGTTATTGAAAGAATAATGCCGTTATTTATAGAATAATGCCGTTATTTAAAGAATAATGCCGTTATTTAAAGAATAATGCCGTTATTTAAAGAATAATGCCTTTATTGAAAGAATAATAATGTTTATTAATCCAAACTGGAACTTTTTCAAACATTAAAAAATTCGTTGTAATAATGACATTAGAAGATTGCAAAATTTCACAATGTCGAATACCGGAGGCAAGAGTGCCACAAGTAAAAAAATATTGTTTTGTTGACTATGAGTGCGAGAGCACTCGCCGTAAATCGTAATTTTAATTAATTGAGTTGAACATGAAAAGAACTTAAGAAAGGGAATTCCAAATCTTCCTATAAATCGTCTTTTATAGTAGTAACCTTAGTATCACTTTTGGTCATTTTGTAGCTTTGTCATACAGCAATTGTGCGATGTATGTGAAATGTATTACATGAATGGATATGCGTGTGTAGGATTTGTGTCCAAAGTAAGTTGTAGAAAATATAAAGATGGCGAAAGATGTTAAAATAAATTTTTATTCTACAAAAAACGTAAGTCATTATATATTTTGATTATCTCTTCAATCTAGAGTAAACCAATTCAAACCGAGTAAGGTCGGGTATTTTGCTAGTCCTTTATAAAAATGTATTGTCTTTTTAAAAGCATATTAACTTTTAGTTAGCGTTAACTTTTAGTTTGGATTATCATAATCTATAAAATATAAGTTTTGTATAATATTAGTTTGGATTATCATAATATGTAATATAAGTTCAGTATAACATTAGTTTGGATTATCATAATCTACTCGTATATATACTTATCATAATCTATAATATAAGTATCTTAATTTACTGTACTTCCATTATTGAAACAGGATCACGGTTGTGGAAAACGTTGTTTGTTATTGTTCCTTTTTTAGAGTACGATAGTTTGGATTATGATTTTTTAAAAGCATACTAACTTCTAGTTTGTATTAACTTTTAGTTTGTATTAATTTTTAGTTTGTATTAACTTTTAGTTTGGATTATCATAATCTATAATATAAGTATCTTAATTTACTGTGCTTTTCATTTTTGGAATTGGATCACGGTTGTGCAATACTTTGTTATTGTTTCTTTTTAGAGTACAATTTAAAAGCATATTAACTTTTAGTGTGGAGAATTTGGATAACTTTTTAAAAGTTAAGCGATATTTAATTTTGATCTTTCATGCAATTTTTGGTTTGATTTATTTATGCAATCTTTTGTTTGTTTCTGTATAGTACTTCGGTTTTCGTATAGTTAATTTTTATCATTTTGATTTGGATGTCTTATGGTAATGGTAATGGTAATTTTTAGCTAACGTCGTACTAGAGCAGCTACACAACGGGCTATTGACGACGGTCCGGGATCAGTCCCTTACGGGAAAGATCCGAGGACGACACCTCGTAATTTTGAACCACGGTCAGATGACGAAGCAACACCTGAGCTGGCACCCCACTCTCCAAACTTCCACGCCAACCCAACGTGAGGACTTTCGGCCACGACAGATTTAAGGTGCACCAGCCGCCTCTACACCATACGTTTACAAACATCCATGCCCGAACCCGGATTCGAACCAGGAACCTTCCGATCTAGAGGCTAACACCTTAACCACTATACCGGTTGGTCGGCGGATGTCTTATGGAAAGTGTAGCGATATTTAATCCCAATTTTAAATTTAACGTAGAACATTTTAAAATTAATTTATTATATTTTTACATCATTTGGTTTCCTAAAAATGTCAAATCTTCAAATGATCTTTACTGCACTCCCGCCAATCTTGGATTTGGATCATTATGCAAACTAAGAGCATTTTTTCTATGTAGTTCTAGGCTCACAGGATGATGATGTGCTCTTAGAATTGCAACGTTTTATTGAGAAGCAGACCTTTTCCATCAATTTATGGCCAACATGTATTCCAAGATTGAATCGGAAAGGGTGTTGTACATGCGACTGAATCAGAGGACTCTGAGAGTGGACCAGTATGCACATCTGAGATATGCTTAGATGTTAGATGGAAATGTTGCTATACGAAAACTGAAGTACATTGATATAGCTAAACTTTCAAAAAGATATCCAAACCAAAAGTTAAAGTTTATGCTTTTGTAAATTTATATGTTGCATAAATTATCAAAATTAAATCTTGCTATACTTTCCAAAAGACACCCAAACACAGAAACAAACAAAAATAGCATAAAAGATCAACAAAATTACGGCATTTCGCTATAACGGTGTTTTTACATTTACGGCCCACAATGTTTGGTTATACGGCCAAAAAACGCCCGTTTTATGCTTCTGTTTAGTTTCAGCTTCTCCCTTTAGGCAGCACTGCTACATTTTGCCTCACGAAAATATGAGGAATGTTTGTCATAATTTTAATGCCTTATCGCTTTAGTGTAGTTAGACCAGCACAGACTCTATTACAAAGCCCACGTCACAACTCAAAGTCCTATCGCGAGGCTACTTTTACGCGCTACGATACGCCTAATGGATTTAGTTAAACATAAGTAATTTTTTCATGTGTCTTATAATACACTCACTGCCAAAAGTTAAGCACGGAGAGGAAAATGTTAATTTCCAGAAGCCAATCTGAATTTGAGAGGCTGCAGTTTGCTGCAGAAGTAGATGGAAGTATGCAAATGTCTTAAGCAACAGCCAATCACGATTACGCAAAAAAAAACAATCAATCGTATAAGACGCCAGCATTGTGAAGGGTTAGAGCATTTTAGTCATTATCAAAATAACTACACTAAAGCGACAATGCAGTAAAATGATGACAGTGTTGTGCCAAACGTTCCTCATATTTTCGTGAGGCAAAATGTAGCAGTGCTGCCTAAAGGGAGAAGCTGAAACTAAACAGAAGCATAAAACGGGCGTTTTTTGTCCGTATAACGAAACATTGTGGGTCGTAAATTTAAAAACACCGTTATAGCGAAATGCCGTAATTTTGTTGATCTTTTATGCAATATTTGTTTGTTTCTGTGTTTGGGTGTCTTTTGGAAAGTATAGCAATATTTAATTGCCGGATGGAGTGTGCCGCAAGTATAAAAATATTGTTTTGTTAATATGAGTGCAAGATCACCCGCCGTAAATCGTTATTGCGATGTACGTGAAATGTATTACATGAATGGATATGCTCATGTAGGATTTGTGTCCAAAGTTGTAGAAATTATAAAGGTGGCGAAAGGTGTTAAAATATTTTATTTTACGAAAGACATAAGTGTTTATACGTTTTGATCATCTCTTCAGTGTAGAGTAAACCAATTCAAACCGAGTACGGTTGGGAATTTTGCTAGTAATTAAATATACAACATAATAAATACAAGAAGGACGACAAATATGCCCACCAAAAACTTGGATTGAATACCTTTCACCGAACAAATATTTTCAATTCATAAAATGGATAGGTGGAAAAAAATACAAGTGTGAAGTAAACACAGATGAGAACAATAAATTTATAATAAATGTAATTGTAATATGATACATGTAATGAGCTTTTGTAAATATTTACCGGAGCCATTAAGAGAAAATTAAATGCTCAATTTCAAAAAATTCTTTCAATTCTTTTTCTGTGCATTTGACTTTCAATTATATTAAACGCGTCCTAATTTATGAAATTTTTCGTGCAAGTTTTATCACACGAAACTAGTTCTAAGAAAATTATGAATAATAAAATGTATACGCATACAAGAAATTCTTTGCACTCAATTTATTTAATTATAAATCCATCAATGTTAAGAAGGATGCAAAAGTGTTGCACTCATTTACATTCGAATTCTGCTGTTCATGCAGTTTTGCAAAACTGATAACAGGTGGCTCAAGGGGGTTCTTTCGCCAATGGCTGGGAAACTCATGTCTTACATAAGTTCAGCTCTTTACACTAATTTCTGAAATATAAAATTATATAAAAAATGCTTGACCATGTCTCTTTGAACACATGAGCTTGCACCTCACTCTCCAAGCCTACTCGCCACCACAAATTGAAAGTGCACCCCCTTTGCACGCGATGGTCTTGGATTGAATTCGCAACCCACCGATTGTTATTTGGATAGTATTTCAACCACCGCTGACAGTTCGAATTGTAAATAATTCGGAACCAGAGTAGGATCACTATCTTCGAGTTTTATCCCGGACCACCATCCTTGGTGTTGCTCCACTGTTAATTCAGCTACCTCATTCCGAAAAAGTGTAGGTAGATAGGTTAACAAGACCGTAGAATCCAGTACGATATCAAACATTTGATGGAATGACTTGGACGGCTCAGTGGTTAGGCCTCTCATTGTCCCCGTTTCGGTCCTGCATCTGGTTCATGAAAAGTTAATCTGTCATTTTGGATGTTCATATGCGCCGGTCTTTAAACCTATTCCGTCGGCCAACCGGTATAGTGGTTAAAGTGTTCGCGTCTGGATCGGAAGGTTACTGGTTCGAATCAGGGCATTGATGTTTGTAAGCGTATGGTGCACCTTAAATCTGTCGTGGTTTTCACGTTGGGTGGATGTGGAAGTTAGGAGAGTGGGTTGCCAGCTCAGGTGTTGCCTCGTCATCTGACCGTGGTTCAAAATGACGTGATGTTGCCCTCGTGGGGTAATGATGGTGGTACGATGAAAAAGGGTGGGTCCATCCATAGGTTGCCTAGCCAATCATCGAATAGGTTGGGACCCAAGGTTGTTCGGGGGAAATATTTTCATGGAAGTAAAACTATAGAAGTTGTAGGAAAATTATCAGCATCTTCCGAGAAGAGACCCTCTCTCCTTCACTAACTCTTTCTGCCTCCGCCATTCCTCGAAATCTCTCCCTTTCTTTCTATCTCCAACCACTCGGGGACTTCTTTCATCCTCCTCCGAGACATTCCATCTTCTCGACAACGTCTGCGAAACTCCTCCCTCCCGAATCCGATTGCATCGCGAGAGCTAGTTTGCATCGCCAGCCCAACGCGCGGCTGGCGATGCACTGACAATCGACCCTTTTAGGAGGAAGGGTCCCTAGTCAATCTCCATCTCCTAATGACTCACCTTACACCTGTTATAGACACCCTCTTCCAAGTGGCCCAACCCTATTCCCCACAACGACCCTTTAAATCTTTTGACACCGAGCGCCCAACAGAGCCAAATCCAAGAGGACCACTGATTTTCAATTTCCCCCCCCCCCCCGATTTTTAATTGCAGGAGAAGATTCCCAACTGAGCCACTGGGGCCGGTAGATCAGTTGCTCGATACCGTACAGGATTCTAGTTATCATCGAGGAACGGAATAGGAACACCAAAAATGACGAGGAAGATTAACGTTTTATGAACGAGGTACAGGACCTTTGCAATGAGGGGTTGAGCCATCATGTCTGATAACACAGTTGCTCAATATCGTACTGGATTCTATGGTTAGTGGATCCCTCTTCACAAGTTGAAATGTTTACTCAATCCATAATCTGTGTGGTAGATATTTAATTAACGTCACACACTGACGACATCAACTCCCGACGTGAAAGAACCGAGGACAACACCTCGTCATTTTGAACCACGGTCAGACGACGAGGCAACACCTGAGCTGGCACTTCACCCCCAAACCTCCACGCCAGTGTGAGGACATTTGAGCCCACTGCAGATTAAGCGTACACCTGCCGTTTTTGTACACGACGGTCTTCGATTGGATTCGAACTCACATCCCACCTGTTGCTAATCCATTAATGTTCCAACCGGGATACCGAGGCCAATCTGTCAGTGTAACTGAGAGAAGCACAAGCTCTGCCCGTGAGACGGTGAAAAAGAAATGCTTATCCTCGCGTCATTAACTCCTCCGGTCGCTTCTGAGACGCGTGCTTTATTCATCCAGATCTGGAGCATGAGTTGATTCCTCTCCGAAGATGGTAACGGTCGTTTTTTTTTCTTTAGGTAATGACGACGCGTTCGAACCGGCACCACTGATGTGGGGATTATTATTATTATTTTTACGATTCTCTCTGTCGACATTATCGCGAAGAAGTTTCTGATCTATGAATGTTAGAGATGGCAGGATGGAACTAGTTTCGACATCCCAAAATCAGGCTGAGCGATTGAATTGGATGTTGGGGTTCAATAGCGCAAGGTCCAAAGGCACTGCGCCCCAAACACAAGCCTCAATCGAATCCAAAAAAAGTATTATATATATGGAAATGTGAAGAGTTGAAGATAAAAGTTTGATTTAAAACATGTAAATGATGAGAATAAACATATTTAAACAATCGGATACTAAACACAAGACCATCATCCTTTGCTTGGGTGGGTGTGGAAGTTTGGAGAGTGGGGTGCCAGCTCAGGTGTTGCTTCGTCATATGATCAGAGTTAAAAATGACAAGGAATTAGAACTTGAAATTTGTTTTGTTACAAGAGCAATTAGGACATCTGAATTCTGTATGTCTCTATTTTCCAATTTTGACAAATGTGACAACTGTTTTCAAGTTGGCAGACAAAGTAGCTGCATTTAAAGCCAAACTGAAGTTGTAGGGACGGCGCGTGAACAGAGGCATTTTGGACATGTTTCAGACATTAGGGGGATTTTAGGCGAGACTGAGCCTAAACATTCATTCTCCCAGTTGGTGCACGATCACCTGTCTTTGCTTTTAAAAGAGCACAACAGACCCAACCATAAAAAACTCACTGACTAGTAAGGAATGAATCCGCGATCCATTTGCCTACAAATCAGGCGAATCTAGCATGTCTGTGCAAGAAGAAGATCAATTGCTGGAGATTTCAAATGAAGGCGGCGTTGAAACTACGTTGGAGACAACAACTTTGCCGGTGTTCTGGTTTAAAGTCTTGACGGAATACCCTGAGATTGCCACCACAGCATATAAATTCCTATTGCCATTTCCGACAACCTATCTGTGTGAAGCGTGGTTTTCTGCAGTGACAGCAACCAAAACAAAACAATGGAATAAACTGGACATAAGCAACACACTTCGGGTGTCACTGTCTCCTATTACCCCCAGATGAAACCGTCTCGTTGCAAAGAAACAAGCTCAGGGTTCTCATTGATTTAGCGTTCTAGTGAGTAAAAATGTTAAATCACTTTGTATTCATTTTTTGGTGCAACTGTATTTTATTCTAAAAGCATGTTTAAATACAATTAAATTAAAATTATTAAATAAAAAAAATCTAAAATATAAACAATCAAATCCCCCCCCCCCAGCGGGCCGCGTTAAAATTATCAAATGTTGATCCGGTCCGCGGCGATAAAAAGGTTGGGGAGCACTGCCTTAAGGGACTGATCCCGGACCGTCGTCTATAGCCCGTTGTGTTGCTCTAGTACGACGTTAAGTAAAATGACCATTACCATTACCATCATCGTTTGCAGCATTACTAATGGTACCGTATGATTGAATTAATATAAGCATAACATTTAAGAGAACACGGAATTTAAAGGATTGAATTTGATTGGTTGGTAATTTGGTAACTTTTAATTAACGTCGTACTAGAGTAACACAACGGGCTATTGAAGACGGTCCAGGATCAATCCCCTGAGGGAAAGATTCAAGGACAACACCACTTCATTTTGAACCACGGTCAGATGACGACGCAACACCTGAGCTGTCACCCCATTCTCCAAACTTCCACACCCAGTCAACGTGAGGACTTTCGGCCTCGACAGATTGATGGTGCACCGGCCGCTTTTACACCCTACGCTTACAAACACCCCTGCACTGACCAGGATTCGTACCTGGAACTTTACGATTTTGGTTGATTGAATAACATTTGATGAAATAATTTCTGAGTCCCATTCAATTTGGTAGGTATTTTAATTAACGTCGCAGTGGGGCAACACAATATATTGGCGACAGTCCGGGATCAATCCCCAAGGGAAAGATTCGAGTCGTTTTGAACCATGGTCAGATGACGCGGCCTTAGCTGGCACACCGCTGTCCAACTTCCACACCACGATAATGCGAGTCCATTGGAGGCCAAGACAGATTGAACGTGCACCAGCCTACTTTGTACGCGACGGTCTTGGGTTGGTTTTAATCTCGCAACCTTTCATTTGACTAGTCTGTTTCTCTTCCTTGCCATGGACCCCGTTTAATTTGGAAAAAGTTAGACGAAAGTTAAAAAATCAGCTGAACGTCGAAAAGGTTTGAATGGAGATGTTCCCCAATCGCAGGTTCGATCAAAACATTTGAGAGGATTGAAACAGATGAATGGGGTGAGCAGAGAAAGGAGTAGAGAGCGTGATTTGGGTACGCTCTCTCTCTCTCTCTCTCTCTCCTAGTGAGACGACGATGAGGTGAATCGTGTGTCCTATTCGCTAGCGGGTCGAGACAGCGATATTTGCTGATTTCTAGACACCACTATCCGACAGATGGCGCTACGTGACGACATCAGTTTACTTGCACGAATTGTGACACGGGAATTATTTAATTTTCCCCTTCACTTTTGCTGAAAGCAGCGCGCACCCTCGCGAGAAAAGTGACACAACTCAAAATTGCAGAGTTTGAGAAACATCAACTTATATTGAAGTAGTATAAGCTTCTTTTAAATTTTAGGTTTGTATTGAGGGTGGTAACTTCTATTATATTCCAAAGAATAGTCATATTATCATGCTGGGGCACCTCATACCTATTTTTCAATGACAGAACATCAAAAACTTTTATTATTTTTATTTTCTTGTTACTTTTTTTGCCGGGGAGGGAACGGATTGGCAACCGGAGGGAAGCGAATCCAATCCAAGACCAAAGGAGGTTGGTGCACGTTAAATCTGTCATGGCCTCAAATGTCATGGAGTACGATTATCTTTTTCTTGGGGGATAGATCCCTGACCGTCGCCACTAGCCCATTGTGACGCTCCCAGTGCAGTTACTTAACAACCTACCCTTTACTTTTAAATAGATGTCTCCTTTCTGGAATTCGGTACTTTTTAATTAACGTCCCACTGGAGCAACACAATGAGCTAGTGTCCTGATTCTACAATGTAGGCTCATGTAAAAAGCATCGCCGTATTGTGAAAAGGCATTTCCTTAAAGGTTCTGTATGCTCCGTGGGTGCATTTCACTGTTCTGTGTCAGTTGAAACTTCCATTGTCTTATTTGACATTGTGTCGTGTGTCCGGCACACCCTCTCCC
This sequence comes from Metellina segmentata, assembly GCA_947359465.1. Classification (NCBI taxonomy): domain Eukaryota; kingdom Metazoa; phylum Arthropoda; class Arachnida; order Araneae; family Tetragnathidae; genus Metellina; species Metellina segmentata. The sequence goes on along the minus strand of OX375874.1, from coordinate 137,194,008 downwards.
ACCGAAATACCCCCAAAACCAACCAAATATTTCTGACAGAAAAACAAAACTACATTTAATATTTTAGAAATTTATAATTTCACATGAGAATTTTAAAAAAGCGGAATATTTTCCCCACTTGATTTTTTTGGTAGGTAGGCTTAAATAATGACACCTATAACAACACAAAGGGCTACTGGTGATGGTCCAGGATCAATACCCCAAGGGAGAGATCTGAGGACAACACCACGTCATTATGAACCATCATGTTGGACGAAATCAATCCAGGATTACTCTTGAAGGTAACTGACATTTTAATCATTTCACTTGTAATTTTTTTCTAGCAGGTATGGTTCTCATCTCTTGTCCTTCATGGTGGGGAATTTTTAGAGATAGTCAACAGTGGGAAATCCGGATTCTAAATTTATGGAATTTTTAGGAATATTCTAACGATTATTTCTGGAAAAAAGGTTTGTAAATCCACGGAACAGAAACCTGGACTTCGTACGAAGGGATACGTTTCTGAAGAAAAATGCGTTAGTCCGTATGTTTTTAAAAACTAATATATATATATTTTTTTTTTAATTTTAATGCGACCTATTTACAAATTTCGAAAAAGATAGCCAAAAGTGTAGAAAAAGTCGAGGTGGTATTCCTAATATCCCCACTAAAATATTCAATTGAGGGCACAAAATACCGATTTGATCTCGAAAATCTATATTCACCCAACTGGGCTGACCTTTAAACGCCACCAAATCAATGCCTGAAATGATGCGAGTGTGCTCTCTGTAAAAGTCGTTTTGCCTTGATGTAACCGTATATGCAGAGAAAACAACTTCATGGACGGAAAGCGCAACGATTGGATTGGCATTTTTAATTAACATCACTGGAGCAACACAGAGGGCTAGTCGTGATTGTCCGGGATCAATCCGTAAGGGAAAGATTTGAGGACACCACGACGTCATTTGGAACCACGATCAGGTCATTTGAGCTGGCACCGAACTCCCCAACTTACACACCATGCCAACGTGAGGACACAGGACGACATATTTCACATGCCCCCTTTACACACGAAGGTCTGTGGTTAGATTCGAACCCTCAAAAGCACTTGGAGTTCCAAACTTCGCAATAACCCAACGAGTAAGACTTGTTCACTGCGACTCCAAATCTCACTCGAGTATTTCTTTATCGTGATCGCGTAGTGCTTTCACCCAGTGCCATGAAAAGCACGCTGCCTCTCCATTACCAGCATGTGTTTATATATCCATTTCTTTTCTTTCCGAGAAATTTTGGCCCAACAACCGATCTGGTGGTTAAGGTGTTAACCTCTAGATCGGAAGGTTCCTCCTTCGAATCCATGTCAGTGCAGGGATGTTTGTAAGCGTATCGTATAGTTCCGACTGGTGCACCTTCAATCTGCCGAAAGTCCTCACGTTGGGTGGGTGTGGAGAGTGGGGTGCCAGCTCAGGCGCTGCCTCGTCATCTGACCGTGGTTCAAAATGACTTGGTGTTGGTGTCGTATCTTTCCCTTGGGGATTGATCCCGGACCGTCGTCACTAGCCCGTTGCGATGCTCTAGTACGATGTTAATTAAATATTACCAATTACTAAGAATTTTTGATATTCCTAGACCAGATTTAAATCCCCTCCCCAATTCAATGCTAACCAAAGGCTCAGCCAGTAATTTACATAGGCTTCTTACGAGTACGTTTTCTACATGAAAATACTGGGATGAAAAGGAATTTTATAGCGTATTCATCCCAGCCACTATACAATCCTATACCACTACTGTTCTTGCCCCCATTCGACATTCAACGAAAATGTGTGTTACTAGATGGTTGTTTTAAAACGCTTGTGCTTGGAATATGACTCACGACTGAGATAGTGTCCACTTGAATGTAGGGCCAAAAGAAAATCTATTGGAGGCGCTACACCATGCACTGAACCGGATTCGAAGCAGGAACCTTCCGATCTAGAGGCAGACCGTCATGAAAGTTGGGGGACTTGAGCTCAAGAATGACGGAATTTTCTTTTCGAGATTGATTGATCTTGTGTCGCTCCAGTGCCAAATAGCTACCTTAAAATAAAGGAATAGATGTTCCCAAGTGATAATAGATGGCGCTCTAATCAACCCTTACGAAAGACCGTTTCATTTCCAAAACTTACTTTTGTAGAAGAGGAATGTGACAACATAAATCAACATTTCCGAATAGTCAATTTCTCTGTTTGATTTCCATGGAGCACTTGTTTACGAAGAATGGGGTTGAACTGGAGCACTGGTAATGTTCAGCGTGCTGAGGAGCCAGTGCGATTCAAACGGGGTGTTATGTCAAAATACCAATTCATTACTTAGAAGAACCAACGCCTTCAAAAGGTTCGTTTATTTCTGCGGTGGTTTCCATTAATTACCGGGTTTGATACCGAACCATCGCACGAAGTGTTGCTCCAGTGAGACCCCCCCGTTCATTAAAATACCTTCTCAATACCTAAAATAAAGGAATCGATGTTCCCACGTGACAACAGATGGCGCCACGAATGAGCACTTCCGAATGGTAAAAGCGTTGTCTCTAAACATTGCGTATAGAAAATCTGTACAGCTTACAACTGTACAACTTAAAAGTAACCAATGGTGGGATTGTGTCTGAGTATAACACTTCGTGAAACACTTTTTCTCGGGCTGAAAAAACGGAAGTCGAAATAGTCATATTGACCTCGGTGACCGAACTGCGATTCGATTGCAGTCGGTCCTTTATCCGGGATGCGTATTTAGAAACCCTGGCGCTTCCAGCACAAACGGAACTACGTCATATACATAGAAGCGCAGACGCGCAAGCAAACATCGCGAGCCGCGGCGTAACCATCGGCCGCAGTATACGACGCCACGCCGTTGACGAGTCATTTCACCGTGAACTGGTCTCATGTACTTTTTATTTAATTCTAACTATTAGAATCTTTTCTTGGTGAAAAATACAATCTACTTAACAATTGCAACATGTCCATGCACACATGATAAAGGAATTACCAATTTTTAGAGGTTTTGTGTTTACCTACACTATGCCGTGTCAACATTATTCAGGCAGATGATTTTGACATGCTTTCATGTAACTTTCATTTGATTCTTTGTTATTAACTCCTTCCAAGTTAAACAAAAGAAAGAACACAATAAAAGGTTATATTATAGCCAAAATATTTTGGAATAAAAAATTAAAAGTTCTGGGTATCATAAGTGTCTGTTCACCTTCGTCGATGCATTTGCACTGAGTACTTGTTTCATGTACTTTTTAATTAATTCTAACGTTTTAAAATGTTTTCTGTTTGAAAAAGTGAAAGCATTTATGATTTCCAACCTGTCAATGCAAAGGGAATCAAGAAATTATCACTTTTTAGAGTTTTGTGTTGGATTCTAATTTGCTCTGTTACCACTGTCAAGACAGGTGATTTTGACATGTTTCCATGAAACTTTTATTTAATTCTATGTAATAATCTCTTTCCAAGACAAAGAACACAATAAAACCAAGTTATTCATGCAAAAAATTGTGTAAAAAACAATAAATAAAAATTCTAGGTGTGAAAGTGTCTGTGCTTCTTTGTCGAAGCATTTCACTGTGAACTTGTTTTCATGCACTTTTTAAATAATTCAAAGTTTTAAATGTTTTTCTTGGTCAAAAACACCAACTATTGGATAATTGCAACGTATAAATATTAAAGGAATGAGGAAAGTTGTCGTTTTTAGAGGTTTTGTGTGTATTTTAAATTGGATTTGTTAACATTAGGAAGGCACCTGTTTTGACATGTTTCCTTGAAACTTTATACTAATTCTATGTAATAAACTATTTACAAAATATATAGAAAAGAAAGAACATAATAAAATCAACTTATTGATGCAAAAATATTTTGGAAAAAGCAATTAATAAAAATTCTAGGTCTTAATGTGTGTGTTCAGCTTTGTCGATGCATTTCACCGTGAACTTGTTTCATTTAATTTTTACATAATTCCAACTTTCTAATAGTTTTGTTTGTGAAAAACAGAAAGTATTTATCATTTGCAACCTATCCAAGCAAAAGAAATCAAGAAATTGGCACTTTTTGAATGTTTTGTGTGTCTTTCTAACATGCTGTGTTAACATCATGAAGACAGCTCATTTTGACATGTTTACATGAACCTTTGTGTTAATCCTAATTAATAAACTATTTCCAAGGAATATAAAACAAAGTACACAATAAAAGTGACTTACTGATGCAAAAATATTATGGATAAAAACATTTATAAAAATTTGGGGTATGGATGTGTCTGTTCAACTTTGTCGAAGCAGTTCACTGTGTAGTTTTTTCATGCAACTTTTGGTTATTTCCTACAATTAAACTTATTTCTTGGTACATAATTCAAAGTAAACACAGATACAAATTTATAAATGCTAAAAAAAACATGAATGAAGCTCATCCTTTAGTGAAATTCAAGTGTTAATGTTTTTTCTTTGTAAAAAGGTGAAACTATTAATAAAAACAAACTTTTCCATCCCAAAAGTAAAAAGAAGTAAGCATTTTTAGAGAAGTTGTGTGTGAAAATGTGTATGCAGCTTTGTGAAAGGGTTTCACCGTGAACTTTTCCCACTCCTCTTTTAGTAAATTTGAATTACTAATGGTTTTTCTTGGTGAAAAAGTGAAAGTAATAATTAATTCGAACTTCTTAATATCAAAATTAAAAAGAAGTAAGCATTTTTTTAAAAAGATGTGTGAAAATGTGTGTGCAGCTTTTTTGAAGGATTTCACCGTGGACTTTTCATTCATCTTTTAGTAAATTAGAACTATTAATGTTTTTCTTGGTGAAAAAGCGAAAGCAATAAATAATACTAACTTTTTACTGCAAAAGTAAAAAGAAATAAGTGATTTTAAACATTTTGACTCTATAAGTACTTTGTCGACAGAACTCACCATGAACTTCTTCACACTCATCTTTAAGTTAATTCCAACTGAAAATGTTTTTTTTTGTGTGTAAAAAAGAGAAACGAATAATTTATTCATACTTTTTAATGCCCAAGTAAACAAGAAGTAAGATTTATGAAAAAAGTTGTGTGTACTTGTGTAATCCAACTTCTCTCTTCAAATTTCAGATACACGTCAGATACATATGGAGTTATGCTACACTCACAGTTGTTCGTTATGGCTTTTTTTAATACATTTTTCATTTGCAAAAAGAAATGTAAACCCAACAATTATTAATTTTTAGATAAAACGGCCATTACACATCTCTCAATATCAATACGAGCGAGGGTTGTGTTTTGTTTAGGCTCGCTGTGTTTGCGTGCGCGTCTGCGCAGCTACGTATATGACGTATTTCCGTTTTGTGCTGGAAGCGCCAGGGTTTCTAAATACGCATCCGGGATGATACCAAAATGACCGACTCTTCATTTGAGAATGTCGAGCAGCAGAAATAGCCAAGGTGGGGGGGGAGGTCGGTGACGAAGCACAAAAGAGAACAATGCTGTTCGCTCTCTAGAGATTAAAATTTTTTTTTGAAATATGCACTTGTTGGAGTGCGTTTCCTAGAGACCCGTTTTAGAGGAAAGGAATTAATTGGCATCGCACTTTAGTGACACAGAGGGCTCTTGGTAACGAACCAGGATCAATCCCAAAGAGAAAAAAACAAGGACTACACCACGTCCTCATGCTAATTTTAATTTTAGTCGTATTAGAGCAACACAACGGGCTGTTGCCGACGGTCCGGGATCGCTACCCTGAGGGAAAGATCTGAGGACAACACCACGTCATTTTGAACCAGGGTCAGATGACTAGGTAATTGGTTATGGTAATTGTAATTTTAATTAACGTCGTACTAGAGCAACACAACGGGCTATTGACGACGGTCCGGGATCAATCGCTTAAATCAATCGCTTAAGGGAAAGATTCGAGGACAGCACCTCGTAATTTTGACACATGACGAGGCAACACCCGAGCTGGCACCCCACTCTCCAAACCTACCCAACGTGAGGAATTTCGGGCATTAGATTGAAGGTGCACCAACCGCCTCTACACCATATGCTTACAAACATCCATGCCCGGACCGGAATTCGAACCAGGAATCTTCCGATCTAGAGGCTAAAACCTTAACCACCATACCGGTGGGTCGGCACCACGTCCCGATGACGAGGTCAACACCTGAGCTCGCACTCTTTTCAAACGCCCACACCACGACAAAGTGAGGACATTTGAAGCCATTTCACGTTCACCCTATGAACTCGGTCATGTGGTGGATTCGAACTCGCAACCCTTCAGTCGCTAACACGTTGCTCATCCACCTGGAACGCGTCGAGGATTTTACGTTTTAGAAATAATGAATGCGAATGGTATGGCATGAGACTTTTATTGAGCAGAACTGAAAAAAACATCATTCATTAATTGCCTTCAGATGAGTGAAAGGCAGAAACGATTCAATAGAAAAGACACTGGGTCGTCCGCTTTGCTTGGCCCGAGTGAAACAATCTCATCTCTGGAGCTGCTCTCCTCCTCCTGGAGGCTCCTTGCCGTCCCCGGGGGCCACCTCGGCTCCTCCATCAGGTGATTGGGCCTCCTTCGCTTTGCCAAATGAAAAGAAGGTCGGCTTCTTTCTCTTCTCGCCTCCACTGGCTGCAGCCGCTTGTTTAGCTGCAAAGAGAGGAATGCATCAAAGATTCTAACAGCCTCGAAAATCTACGGGGCTTCAATTCACACGCCCCCTCTAATGAAAAACCAGTCTTTCTCAGTGGTGATCACTTATGGTACGAAGATTTTAGTCGTGGAAACGATTGTCGTTTGTTAGTAATCAATTAAAAAGATGTTTGGGACCTAAACTATTGAGTTGATGCTCGTCTTGTTTTAGTGACAAAAATTGAAGACAAATGAGTTCGACTAAAAATAACGATAGCTCTATATAGTGGTCATTTTTTAAATTAATGCAATTCATTGTAACAAAAACAAATTTTACTGACAACAAACCTAACAATGTTGTGGATGGAAAGCTCTCATTAAGGCTAAGGAAGCCTAGTACTAATTAGGGCTAAGGAAGCCGCGTTTTCATCAGGCCTAGGAGAGCTCTCTTTTTCGTGTCTGAATCCTGAATGTCGCTCACACAGCGTGTGAGCGACATTCAGGATTCTTCAGCATGTGAGAGACAATACTCCCCAAGCTCACACAGCGCCCTTTACAATATATGAGATTTAACAATGACATTGAATCAGTATGGCGTGTGCCGTTCTGCCCTTTCTCCGTCTCTCCGATAGCTGCATCATCCCGGGCAAGTTCAGAGGTTTCAAGCTCAAGAACGGATACAGGTGACGAAACTATCCTAGCCCCTCAAGGCCCGTGGAATTTTCCTCTCACGCGACACATGGCTTCTTCAGAGGCAAAGAAAAGCATGAATGAAAGTCCGAAGCGATTCAGTGAAACAGAAACTGTCTTGCAGGGAATGAAAATGCATACCTCCTTAATTTATGCCATTTTGACTGTTCAACGAAATTAAAACACATCCTAGTGACACCTCTCTCCAAGTGAAATTCCTTCTGTCAAACACCATCCGAACGTGACGCGTGTGAAGTAGAGGACACTTCGAGATGCAATGTCATCGTGCATCGACCCAATACTTCTAAATGTGGTGTTGACCTATTGGAAAGGGATCGAGTTGAAACATTTTTTTTTCTCATTTATATTCAACGGTTTAGTATTATAAGATTCAACGACTAAAATCCCCGTAACATTGGAATGATCCTATGAGAGTAATATAGAAAGCTGATCCATTTGTTACTCAAAATGAACTGATACACTATTCAATACCACTTTTGGAAGATTCAGAGTGTAACTGCAGAAAAAAAAACCCCGAACCACACTTTTCCCTAATTTTGCGCATCGTTCATAGCAGACCCAATTCAAAGATACCCTTCTATTCGATGAATGACGTCTGCGCTGAATTCATCAATAATTTTTTACTTATTTTACACTATCGTTAGGTTGTCAAAGCTATTTATAAATACAGAACCCTACAATAATGAACCGGACGCCATCGCATAAAATCAGACTATTGTTTGGGGGGGGGGACCTTCGCACGTTGTTCCTAGTCAATTGAATACCGACGCCTGCACGAACATTTTGGACCATCAGGTTCTTCCTACGCTCTGGTAATTTTATGGAATGGACGAATGTGACTTCCAGAACGACAACGCTCCATGTCACGCTGCAGCTTCTGTCAAGCAGGGGTATCGAGATATGGATGTAAAACGTCTTTCCTGGCATGCTCAGAGTCTCTACCTAAACCCCATAGAACATGTGTGGGACGCGTTAGAGGGACGCTTACGGATCAGGGAACCCCGTTCGAGATCTACAACTGAGCTGGCGATATTGTTGCAGCGGGAATGGACGCAAATACCCGTAGCTGTGATCCAAACCTTGTTGAAAGTATGCCCAGAAGGGTCGCTAGTGTCGTTGCAGCACGCGGGGGACCCTCTCCCATTGAAGCATGTATTCTTTCCCTTATACCATCCCATTTTGCTGTCCGGTCCATTATTGTAGTGTAGTGTAGTTCTATAGTACATTTCCACGAGATAGATTTAAAACTAGATGGTTTTCTTCTAAATTGTCGATTGGTTGCTAGAACTCCTCCCCAATACCCTTACAACACCAAACGGAGCACGATTCCCCTTGAGGTACACGTACCCCAGGGATACTCAAACGTATATCGCGGGGGCCGTCCAAAAGGGGGAAAGCTCAATTTAGTTAAGATAGTTAAGTTTAGTTTAGTTGGAATGAATTTCTCTATACGTGGAATGTAATGTTTTCGATGCTAAAAAAAGGGGAAGTAATCAACATGAGCGGTTTGTGTACGGCTCCTATTACAAACGAGCAGTATAACAATCGCAACGAAGGAATCGCTTTAGAGACGGTCCTTGCATTGACATCCAATCAAATTTCTAGTTCTCGAAAAATAAACACGCCCAAGTTCTCCATGAAGTTCGATTTTTTTTTAACAGTCGTACTTTTTGCATGATTTGCGATATCAAACGATAGATAGGTATTACATTAAGGTCGCACTGTAGCAACACAACGGGCTATTGGCGACGGTCCGGGATCAATCCCTGACACGTCATTTTGAACCACGGTCAGATGAAGACTGACACCCTACTCTCCAAACGTAAGGGCATTCGTAGTCACGGCAGATTTAACGTGCACCAGCCCAACTTTGTACGAGGTCTTTGATAGGATTCGAACTCGCAATCCCCCGGTTGCCAGTCCGTTACTCTTCAAACCGGGCAATCGCCCCAACGAGATTGAAGAAAGAAACCAGACACGATCTTCCACAGAATTCAGTTTTATTGTTTCTCGATGAGGCAGTCAATAAATAAATAATGATCCGTCTGAGGTAGCATGGTGGGGACAACACCCAACGAGGACCGCCCCTACGTTTTGGAACAGTTAATGCCACCGGTTGATATCTACTGGACGTTTCGAGGTCGTACCCTCGACTAGAGATTTACCCACGACCTATTCGGAAAGGTAGCATTCCCTAACGAACTGTCACTTCAGTAGCTTCAGAAGGGGGGAATGTCAATTGTGTCGCTTCGGTGTTCAGAGCACGCTCGTGAACAAGCACCAGTGGGTTTGTTGAAATGTCCTACCACGAGTTTGGCGGCAGCGATGATACATTCCGAGTGTTTTCGAAGTGGCCTTGTTCGGAAGGTGGTTTGCGAGTGAATACACTCAGATGGATCTTCCAAGCGAAAAGTTCCGAACATTTGGTACAAGTGTGGCCCAGAAGCATCGGACCCTAAGTATTCAGACATCTCTCAAAATATTTGGGCTCTTCCGCCTCCCCCACAGGAACTCCTCTGACGGAGGTTCAAAAACATTCGGGGCCCAAAATGGTCTATGTATGAAAGAAAAAGTACTACATTCAGCGTTTTCCAAACCGAGATTCCAAGAAAAAAAATGGCGAACAAGACTTTTTTTATTGCACTCCCATTCCACTGAATGTTCTAATGAGCCCTCGTGTAGCAAACGAATTCAAAAGTATCCAAATTCGGAACAGAATCCCCTTTTCATTTTCCACTTCGCTTTCATTGATCCAGTGATACGTTTGAATTGATTGGGATTGGGTCAGTTACACGGCTCATTTAATTATGACACCGCCATTTGTCATTGCGCACTGAAAGTGCTCTGCAAAGCTTACTTATAGTAGTGTTGAACCGAGTTTTTGGTTACAAAGTGTGTTCAGTAACTGGTTGGCAACTCACCACTTCTTAGTCTCGACATGCTATATATAAGCGATACAATTTTTAAAAAAATAGATTTTAGAAAGGGCATTGGACTTCTAAATTCAAATTCGTTCGTGCGTTCATTAAAAATACGTAGCCCCGATTACATATCCTTGAATTTGTTCGAGTTTCATGGTAATTGTTTGTTTACTGATCAAATAAAATCTCGCAATGTCTACACTCTCATGAGAGGTTTTCATATTGTACATGGGACTAGACTGAATACCGAATGGAACTCGAGAATGTTGGTATTTAATTAATGTCACACAGGAGCGGGCTATTGGCGACGGGAGATACCCCCGAAGGGAGAGGACGACACCACGTCATTTTGAAGCACGAGGCAAAACCTGAGTTACCTCTGCAGCGACATTAAACAGAATCATATCATCTTCACCACTTGAACGTGTGGAAAATTCTTTGGCGTCGAGTTCATTTCCCTCAATTTATTATAACATTAATAAAGATCCTATTTGGCGAAAACTGTTGAATTTCTAACTGTTGGTTACTTTTGGATGGGTTCTCAAGGACCCTATTGGGCTGACGTAAGACATACACAGAATCAGGTAAGACACACGCAAGGAAAGTTTTACTGACACAGAAGAAAGAAATCCATCCAGTGTGGGAATTAACCCGACAGAAATCAACAGGTGTTTCCGAAATGAAATTAAAGTGATAGCGTCCAGTGGGTGGGAAACGCTGAAAGGAGGAAACGAATTGATCTTTGAATATTAGTGCTCTTACGAGTGGCATCGCGACATTTCACACACTAATAGAACATACAACGCAGCCTGATCCAAACGATATTTATAAGAGAGATTCGAAGAACTATTTCTTTATTGCAAGATCTTTCATTAACTGTTCCAAGTTGTAGCAGAAAATGAACCCCAGAGGAACAGACCAAACCTAAACTTGTGGTGGCTACGGATGTAGAGTCACGGAAAAGAAAGAAACCACCCCTCTACATTCGAGCTATTTTAACAGGAGAGAAAGTTCAAAGATGGCGGTGGACAGAAACTAACGTCTTATATAAATTCGATAGTTAGTTTTTGCGCAACATTCAATTTTATTCATATTGCGATTTCAGGGATCAACCAAAAGTTTAAAAAACGTCCGACAAACCTCGAATAGTAATTCTCAGATCATTTGCAGAATAAATACAATAATTTTCGGATCGCTGAAAAAAAAGGTTGAAATAGTGTTCCAATTCGGGTAGCGATACCTACAATTAATCTCGATCTGCGAATACCGACTTTCTATGTGGAGATCATCCCTGAAAATGACACCCACTTTGGGACTGAATATCTCCAGATATAATGATAGTAAAATCATGAAATTTCATCATTTGACTCATTTAACGATGCAGAATCTGATTACGACATCAAAATAGGGCGTTTCCATTCGAAATGTCGTTGTTTGTGCAAAATGTAATATGAAGACGTCCCCTAATGCAATTTTTTGGATTTGAAGAGGACGTTATTCCCTACTGAATGATACGTTAGAATTTGCTCTGGTGCGAATAGTGCTCGAAATAAAGGAGGTGTTTTTCTCCCGCGACTGTATATCCGTAGTTGCGTTGCACCCGAAAAAGTGCGACCCCCGCAATAATAAGTAAATGATCACCGTTCTTTTGTACTATTATTCTTCGCAGTGTGGCAACCACCCCTGCCAAGTGGATTACAGTGAGGATTCACCCGAGTCGGTGTCCCACACGTGGTTTCGATACAAAATTTTGGCTTCGAGAGGTCGTGATTCGAGGCATGTGGTTTGGCCTGTCGATGGGGGTTCCCTTTCGAACGGTCGACTCGTTGGCTCATGAGGAACGACATATGTACACAACCAGCCGCGTGGAATGAAGAGGCCGCCGCGACAGAGGGAGTGGATGGCAGGTCGATTAACAATTGGCAACTGTCATACGAAATATTAAGTTGACCCTTATTACAATGGCTTTGTGAGTACTTCTCCGTTACTCAAACCAATAAACTTCGAAACCAATTTGGCGCACTTTTTGTTTATTTCTTCGCACGATTTGTTTCCACGCCAGTTTCGAGATTATGGGCGCCATTTTAGCTTATTACTTTGCGAGTGCAATGTGGTGAAGTAATTTTAATTAACGTCGTACCAGAGCTACACAACTGGCTATGGACGACGGTCTGAGATCAATCCCCCAAGGGAAAGATCCGAAGACAACACCACTTCTATTTGAACCACGGTCAGATGACGAGGCAACACCGGAGCTGGCACCCCACTCTCCAAACTTCCACACCCACCAAAGTGAGGACTTTCGGGCACGACCGATTGAAGGTGCCACATACGACTCTACACCCTATGCTTACAAACATCCATGCAGTGACACGGATTCGAACCAGGAACCTTTTGATCTAACACCTTAACCACCAGACCGTTTGGTCGGCTGCGAGTGCAATGGATTATTTGAGAATGCATGATTTGGGATTTGTCAAGAGATGAACAATTCCTTCAAGATAAAAAATATCCTTCGTTCACGCATTCCTTTCGTTACTGCCGTACGATTCATTTATTTAGGGCGTCAAGAGTCCATTGAATTCCGTAAAATGACGGCTTCAAAATGAATCCCAACACAACGGTAGATATGCGAGAAGTGCGGTGTGCCAATTCTTTTGTTGTCTCGTCCCAACATTAAAATCAGTAAGTCATAAAAGCGTTGAAATGAAAGAGATCTTATACACGAAAAGAAAAACAACATTCAGAGCATAATCTGCTCCCCAATAAGTTCTTCCCCCCCCCACACACACAAATAAAAACTCCGAGAAATAAGCGAAAATGTGCCTAATCGGCACTGTAGTTTATAGGTATGGCTGTGACGGAGAAGTACCGCTATGTGAAGCAAATCATACCGAATTCAATTTTAACAGCATTTGATAAAAAAGAGTGGAAATTTTTCGCCACTCTTTGTGGCTACTTGTAAACAGTTAATGTCAATTGAAGCAGTTCCATTTAGTTACTAACTGTTAGCATTAACTCTTATCCGTCGTTCGCAATCACATCGTTACTGTCTATGCACGTACATTTGCATGCGATTGTTCTGCTTTCATTTACGTTTCGCACTCCATTTGGGAATGCTTTTCCAACTTTTTTTCTTCACGTTGAGGGTATTTTGCGTTTTGACATCCGTGTATGTAAAATTGGAATCAATATTTTAAATACTAATTCAAATCCTTGACCTTTTATGCCAATTTCATATTTAGCGTTTGATAGCAAGACACCGTTAACATTTCGTGACGTCACACTACTCGTATTAAACATGACAATAATCGCCAACTATTCACCTCAAATTCTAGTTTGCTGTCACTATGGGTCGAATTACGCCATTTCAAATAATTATGGAACATACTAAGCGCCCATACGATATTGATAAGAGATATTTGAAGAACTACTTTTTTGTACTACTTTTTTACTCATTTTGAAGTCACACCTTCAATGTCCAAACCTAAGTTCTTAAAGCATTCTCAAATTGAGTGCACAAAATAAATAAATAAATGTAAAAAAACACTGAGGAGCATAAATATCGCGTAGTTTTGTTTCGGTACATTTAGAGAAAACAGAATCGAAAGCTATGATCTGGAAACTTTAACTTTTGAAAAAATGATGCTCATCTTTATTGCTCGAATCATTAGTGTTTGGATTTTGTTTGTTTTTATAATGAAGTTGCGCTTATTGTTTTATTAATGTTTCGTTTATAACATTGTTATAAAAAAACCAGTTCGGTAGGCTGCTGATGAAAACAGAGATCTTGATGCAACAAGAAAATGAACCGTGATTGGCTCATGAGCCGTGTGGATGTACTCTTTTGGGTGCAACCCATGAATCAGTTTTTTTGTCATAGACGAATCGTCTGACAACAGGTAGTCAAATTTAGAAAACCAAATGATCATTTTAGTATTGCAGCAATTTAAAGGCATCGGTGAGGCTACGCATCGCTTCAAAGATACCACCTCGTCTATTCTCAGACATGAGTGACCACGGCAACAGGAGGTTCCCGAAATATATTAAAAATACCCGCACAACCAGTTGAAACAACTTCCATCGAAGTTTGGTTAAGCATGCAAGGAGTGGGCTGATGCAAAGGTTCGGCCCGTTTCTTTCCCAAAATGAAAGCTCTTTTACTGACTAAAAACGACATGAATTGTTTTGATAGGATCCGCTCTGTTCGATGCTCTTTCTCCGGTAGCTGCAACACCCCGCGCTCATATGAGTTCAGAGGTGGTTTCTGGCAAAAGAACGGATCCAGGTGACGAAACCTTCCTACCCGTGGAATCGTCCACTACACCCCCCTCGCACTACACAACAACACGTAGCTTCTTTGGCGTCGGCATTCTTGCCTTTTGGAAAATAAAAAAGCATGCTGCCATTTCGAATGCTTACATAATTAAAAAAAAACCTATGGCACAATGTTCCCCCCGAACTACTCTCTGAAATTACTCCTTCCTAACAGCATCGAAACTTGACACGTGGTTTGCGGTTTTGTGATGCAATCAAGTGCCAGAAACGTTTGCGCCCAACCCATCAAATAGACGTAATGAAACGTTCGGTGACAGACTCCCCAAATGACTTTATGACTACTGGGCTGGAGCAGACAGACCCAAGTGTAACAAGGACCCATCGTCCAGATGGACTCAAAAGATGCGAGTGAATTACTCCAGCAGAAAGACCCAATTGAAAGACCTTGGAGGGAGAGGATGTAATAGGAAATGGAACTGTTGATCGAGAAGCCAGAAAATCTTGTCAAAAGACACTTATCGCTATCATAATCCAAGTCTACAACAGTCTGCTTACAGCAAGACGGGAGGGATACGTTTGAATCCATAATTCTTTGTGCGTACGCGTGACATTTTCATACAAAATTGATTTGAACACCCACCAATCGAAAAATGTTTCACTACGGAAGATGTAAAAAACTTATTCGTCTTTAACTACAGAATCCGGTATCCATTCCATGCCCTGCGTTTTCAAACTACAATTTGACAAATATAACAATGAATTACTTTTGATAGAATTTGTTCCACAAAACATTGTAGGCTTCAATTTTGAATTGTTTTCCGTGTACAATGACGGAAAATATAACTACTTTTGATAGATTTGGTTCTACCCAACACTAAATCTCAAATTTTATATTTGATTTCCGTGTGCCGAAACGAAAAATGGAACTACTTCCGATAGATTTTGTTCTATCAACCATTAATCGCTCATTTTTGCGTTGTTTTCCGTGTGCCGAAAGGTAAGCGGCCATTTTGAGATGGATTGCGAAGGAGGGGGATGTAGGCCTCTGCCGCGGCTGCCGAGAATGACGACGAACAGTACAGAAAACGTGTGATGCTCCAGTCCTATATATAAATACAGAGAACGAACTATCCTCAGTTCGGGCTAAAGACGAACACACGATGACTACACAGTATGAGGTATTTCGAATAACGTTAGTGAGCGTCCCCTTCCAGTGTTCTCCAACAACTCCTCGAAGACACCGGGCACTTGGGACCTTCCCTTGACTAGATGCCGCGTCCTTTCGTGGGAGCGAACTGCACACTCCCGTCGAACAGTTTTCCGAGTGTGGCTTCTCCGGAAGAGTTCGGTTCCAGTTCGCCGGTCTAATACTGAGAGGTGGGCCTTTTGGGGGTCAGCCCCGTGCAAGGCAGAGTTCGTTTAAGGCTGTTTCTGCTGGGCGGCGGTTGCAGGGGCTGCGCGGGCGAGCATCCGCCTGCAGAGGCTGCGGATGCGGACGGGCGCCACCAGCCACTGGATGTAGGCCGGTTCCACGCCGTCGTAGGCCGCCCGCACCATTTGCACGAGCTCGGGCACGCTGCGGGGCTGGCGGGTCGCGGGCAGGGCGGCCTCCACCTCCGGCCACAGCAGGTCGCAGGGATTGAGGTCGGAGGAGCGCGCAGGCCACTCCACGCACTGCACCTGCTGCTGCCGCAGGAAGTCCTCCACCACCGGGCTGGCCTGGATAGAGGCCTTATCCTGGGCGAACAAGAACCTGAAACGGGAAGAAATGGGCTTCAGTGATAGTTTGGTGTGTTGTATGGGCGCCTTTTTGGCATTCCTGCAACAATACATGCAGTATACACACCATGAATGACACAGGTAGGTATTTAATTAATGTCGCACTGCAGCAACACAAGGGGCTGTCGGCGATGGTCTAGAATCAACCCCGATGGGAAAGAACCGAGTACAATATCACGTCGTTTCGAGATGACACTTCAAACATCCACACGACGCCAATGGAGTGCACCAGATCTTTTTGTACACTGTGTACTTTCGATGGATTCGAAATCGCCACCCCTCGGTTGCTAGTCCGTTACTCTCTTCCGACTGGGCTACCTGTGTCAAGTCGAAATAGAACACGGCGCTTCAGCCGAACCTCAAAGTCAAACATAATAGTTTTTCATCTCCAAGTGGCAGCAGTAAAAGTCCCGGCCTTTAAGAGCTTCTAAAATATTCTCGTAGCATCACACTCGCGACCCAGGCCACAAGCCAACGAATCAGAGCACGGCTGAATTTTCCCAGTCCACTCGTGACATCTAACCACCAATGAGCATGCAGCGAAGCGAAAGTCTGAAATCGTTCTTCCTGTTCATGAACCAACATACATCAGACATATGTTAGGGGCGTCTCCTCACGATTGCCCCTTTGTCTTACAATCCGATCGGTGATGTATACAAATTCTACAACTTTTAAAGAGCGAACTTAATTCCTGACAGAGCATAAAGTGAGTTCATTTTCTCCGTTGGCCCCATCCATCTTCATGGCCTCTTTTTTGGAATTCACGTTTTCTTCTTTTCGAATGGGCGACTCGAGTCATAAATGGTATTTTTTTTTACTACTCTATAGTTTCATGTCCATATGATGTATATTATCTTAGAAGTACAAATCTGCCATTCTGTTGTACGTAATTAATGTCGGCATGCATTTTACCATACGAGCTCCTTTTTTTAATTTTTGTTGGAAAGTTATAACCATCGATATTCATTTTACTGTCTTTGGTTATACTTATGTTTCTTCAAATGTTTACACTGTGGTGTATTATCTCCGACAAGTTATCTTGTCATGATTTTGACCCTAGATCGGATGATCCTTTTTTTTCTTTTAAGTCGTCATTTATCCCTTGTCTTTTTTAGACTGTTGTGTTGCATGAATAACTAAGGGTATACCATTTATATTATTCTGGAAATGTTACTAACAAATAATTATTGTTATTACACTGTTATAATTATAGTAAAATAGCTGGACGTTTTAAGTTATTTAAATGCTCTTGTCGCACACCTAACCATTGGGTGTCGGAAATTGCATGCTTTACACAAAATGCATATTTATAAATATACTGTAGTATTTAATACTTAAAAATGTTACTATGTGTTAGATCATTCCAGGTCGGACAGGAAGCTGCGCCACCTCCAACTTGAAAGTTGCTAGCACAGTGAACCTACCCACTGAGCCACGGCGGCCCCTACAACATTGGGACGCCCTCCTTCCAATCGTTCCACTTGTTCTTCCTCCTTAACTCTCCGTTTGGATGGGATGTCTCCGAGCCCTCTTGCGAATGACGACATAGTTGTGGTAGTTTTTAATTAACGTCGTGCTAGAGCAACACGACGGGCCATTGACGACGGTCCGGGATCAATCCCCTAAAGGAAAGATCCAACTAAGACCTTCGCGTTCAAAGGGGCTTGGTGCACGTTCAATCTGCCTCCAACATCCTCGTGTCAGTTTGGAGAGTGGGGTGCCGGTTCATGCCATATCTGACCGTGGTTCATAACGACATGGACATATACCGATGTGTTGCCAAAGTGGGACGTTAACAGAAATACCTGCCAGTTCCTCCTTTGGTCGGGGGGCGAGATGACCTTGGGGAAGTCCTCCAGGTGGTTAGGTCATAAAAATCCTGTGTGGCGATTGCCATGGGTTATTCTGCCACCCTCTCTGCGATGGTTTCCGGCACCGAACGATGAGAACGGAGGCAGAATACCCGCCAATCGTGATGGGATACTTGAATGTACGTCGCACTGGAGCAACAGAACGGGCTATTGGCCACCGTTCTGGATTCAACACGAAGGGAAAGATTCTGGACTACACTGCGTCATTTTGAACCACGTTCAGATGACGAGATCAGCATACGAGTGGGCACCACTCTCCAAACTTCCACGCCAACGTGCAGGCGTTCAACGACCTATTTGAACGTGCACCTGCCCCTACGTACACGCGGTCTGTGGCTGGATCGAGTTTCGAAATCGAAACCCTCCTGTTGCTAATCCGTTGGTCTACCAACTGGGCCGCAACGGCACTCGTTTTCTCCTCTTCAGACCAAATCTCAACACCCCACTCTCCGAACGCCCCACCGTGAGGAGACCCCGCCCAATTGAACGTGCACCACCCCTCGCGACACACGATAAGAGGAGGAGGTGGTTACCTGTGGGCGTTGAGTCCGTAGATGGCGGCGGCGGAGGGCAGTAGTCCGTTGTGCAGGATCTGGACGTAGCGCTCCTCCGTCAGCTCGTTGGGGATGTGCAACAGGTGGCCCTTCTTGCCCGAGCCCGACACGCACACCCAGAAGGTGGCGGAGAGGCCTCCGCGCCCGAAGAACTCCTGCAGTCCGCTGTAGCTGTCGAGCGGGGGCTGCCCCAGGCGCCACACGCGCACGCCGCCCTCCCGGTCCGACAGGAAGATCTTCATGTCGCTGAAGAGCACGTGGCCCAGTTCCTCGGCCGAGAATCCGCTCAGCTCGTGCAGCCCGCGGGCCGGTTTGGCCTCGGGGGGCGGGTTGCCCTCCGGGGGCGGCGCCGGTGGCTTGGGGCTGGGCGCCGAGGGCTGGATGCCCAGCTGCGACCGAAGCTCCTTCAGCCGCCGCCGGACCGTGACGGTGGTGCTGCGGTTGGAGCCCCCCGGGGCGGCGGTCGGCAGCCGCCGGTTCTCCTCCTGCCACCGGGACTTGAGCGGGTGGGAGGGCGAGGAGTGTCTGAAAGAACATCAACAGGTGTCAGTATGGGAGGACACAGAGGAGGAACTCACAATAACCACACGTGCCCCATTTAGAGGACTAAGCTGAAGAAGCGACTGTCCTTCGGCATGACCTACGAGTGGATTGGTTCTGTGGTCCGAACACGGACGAACTGTGCCATTTTAAAAGAACGTCTGTTCGAACCCACGACAAAGATATTAAGTGTCCCGAGCTCCACCGACTGAGCGAGACGGACCATGGTACGACAGGAGGGAAGTTTGGGTTGTATGGCGTCAGGTCCAGAAGGTACAAGCTGCGCTAGTATCACGGGAGGGTAGGTGTTTTAACTAACGTCGCACTGGAACAACACAACGGGCGACGGTCCGGGATCACACCCGAAGAGAAAGGTCTGAGTACAATACAGGTCATTGGAAATCATGTTCAGATGACACCTGAGCTGGCACACTCCAAATTCGCACAATTCGCCAACATGAAGATATTGGAGATTGAACGTGTACCAGTCCTCTTTGCTTACAACAGTCTTTAGTTGGATTCGAGTTCGCAACCTTCCGGTTGCAGATCCGTTGCTCTTCCAACCGAGCCGGCCCTATTTGAGGATTTTATGGCGCAAGGTCCAAATAAGGACAAGTTGCGCCCTCTCACGGAAGGGAGCTTCTTCTGATCGATAGAAATCGTTCTCAGCGTCAATCTGTTCTGGCATCAAGTGGGGTCTTGCTGTCACCAATACAGATTGGGACACTTTATGTGGGGCTGATGCAAAAGTTCGTCCCGTTCTTTTAAGGGGGGAAATATGAATTGCAGATGGTGGATTGACTGAAAATGACATGAATCCATATACCGTTCAGTCCGATGCCCTTTCTCCGCCTCTTCTGTGGCGGCATCATCCCGAGGTTTTGTGCCAAAGAACTAATTCGGGTGACCCAACTTTCAGAACCACTTACGGCACGTGGAATCGTCGACGATACTCTCACCCTATACAACGCATATCTTTTGCCCCCTTTTCGGTTATAAAACATCCTATTCAAAAACACTTTTGATTTCCAGCCATTTTGTTGCTTACGCAGTTTAAAAACCCAACTTAATTTTTTCTCGAGCACTCGCTGAAGTCCCTTTCTTCCAAACAACACCCAAACTTGACACGTGTGGAGTTGATAACATTTCGCGATCCAATGTCATCTAGTGACTAGAACGGGACACACTTTTGCATCAACCCCATATACATTAACTGATAAAAAGAGAAAAAAACGAAAATCAAGCAGCTGAAAATGCGAAAATGTTAATTTTGGAGACTGTAATTCTATTCGATAGGTACAGATGGTTGAATTAACATTGCACTGGACGTACTCAAACTGCCATCGAAACAAAACTCTACTCAACCTCAGATCACTTGCGTGACATAAAGGTGCAAATCTCCTTCATCTCTTCCGCCACCCACATGAGTAGCCTCGATGATTTTTGTTAAGAATATTCGTTTTAGTCAAGTTTTATAATAAACTGAAGTGACAGAAAAACTGGTAGAGGCGTGAACGTATGCAAATAAGAAAGAAATTCAGCCAATCCACGTAAGTCGATGTGGTCAACAGCGCTTCTAGAAAGCAACAAGGCAGCTAGGGAAGCTGTTGGATCGGTTTCTGCGGATACGATGACAGGTTATCACGATTTAAGTGACTCTGAACATCACACTGGAACAACACAACGGGTGACGGTCTGGGATCAAACCCTTCATCAGGAACATCCGATCTTCGTCAGATGTGCGGGCGTAAAAAGACACTGAAAGAATCGACAGCAGAATCGTCTCACGAAACACTCGTGTAACACTGCCTCAAATTGCTACAGATATCAGTGTTGGGTCATCAACAAGTGTCAGCGCGCAAAAGGTCTCTCTATGAAATGTTTATTCGGAGCAGAAGGCCGAGTCCCCTTGACGACTGCGAGGCACAAAGGGGGGTGTAACAGTATATCTGGAACTTCAGTTTATGTAATACATTTTATTGAATGGGCATCTCATGAGCCCAGTGTTAGTTCTCATGGTAACCTGGAGTTTAGGGCCGAGCCCATGAGCAGTGCTTGAAGCAACTTCTCAAGCATATTTGTGATAATACATTGATTGGATAGTTGGAGATGCCTAACAGCTACCCACTTTGTTTCTAAATGTTTTTTCAATGTGCATTTAAATAGGTGTGATACAATGTCGAATTCTTTTAAGAAATAGTTTTCAGTTTGTTTTGCATGTCCCTCACCCTAAGGCACCCGTCTGCATTTCGGGGATTTTCACCTCACTGCATTTTCTGAGTAGCCCTTCCACGTCTTATGCTGTGACGAGGCCCTAGAAACAGAGTCGATTTTCTCCCCAAGCGTCCAAACTTAGAACGCGTTTGAACAGAAACGTCAATTCTGCAGATGCGTGCCTTTGGGCGGGGTGGAACTCATTCAGTATCTGATAAAACGTAAAGGAGTCCTATAAGATGACTTCAAAGAGAAATTATATTTGATGGTTTTTGGAAAGGTGATGAAAAGTCACTTAGGATGGTTGGTTTGGGTTTTATGGCGCAAGGTGGACAAGCTGCACACAAGACGATATTAGATCCAGTCAAATCAATAAAATATTTAAAAATCGATCGAGTCAAATAAAAATAAATTAGCAATAAATTCGTAGGGAATTTTAAAGTATTTCAGTTCTAAAATTGCATATCAATGTTTTGGGAATTGCAATTTCTGCAGCTGTTCGAATGGGGGTTGTAACTGCTTCTAATGCTGCAAATAATCTTTTTTTGCCTCGAAAGTTATCTTAACTTCCCAAGATCTGATTGGCTGAGAATGAAAGTCACTTATAGAACATCCGAAAGGCTCCAGATGAGAATACGGCTTTAAAATTACAAAAAAAAAAAAAAACCTTTCCCGACAGCTTCAAAGAAAAGTTCGGCATCATTTTGTGAAGGCTGAAAAGAAACTTCGTAAAACCTTTGATGGGTTCACGCGTATTTTAACCTTTCTTCAGTCTTCCTCGTGTGACTTTCAGATCATTCGATCTTTCCAAGGACCTCTTAGGAGTCTCTCCTAGGACTCCTTCGATAATTCAATGGATGTTTTTATCTTAATTCTGGAAAAACCTCGAAGTTTAAGAGCACAAAACAGTTTAACCTTCAAAAATAATCAATTCCGAGGAAACGGAGGGGAATAGAAGAAAACGAGAGTGCTCACCTGTTGTGTGCGGGCAAGGGCTGTCCTTGCGCGGGGCGCGGCCTCCGCCTGTGGGGCAGGTCGCCGATGCAGCCCGTCTGCTGCCACTTGTGCACGAGTCTCATGACCGTCGTCCGGTGGCAACCCAGCTCGGTGGCGATCTTCGTCCACGACCACCCCTGCTGGTGCAGCGATAAGGCACGGGTCCGCATACCTGAAGCAGAAGCACACCTCACTACGTGCCACAACCACCTGACAGCAGCGCGCGCTCTCTCTTTCAAGAGACATCTCTCTTTATATTCGGTGTGGGTTATTAATTCTTATTATAGCTATTACTAAGCACCGGTGTGTTGGCTATCGATCCCCAAGGGAAAGATCCGAGGACATCGTGAACCACAGTCACATGACTATGTCAACATACGAGCTGGCACCCCACTCTCACAACTTCCACACTTCCTACGCCAAAGGGAAGACATTGGGGGTCACGAAAGAATGAACGGGCACTACCCCTTTCCATGCACACGACGGTATTTTGTTGAATTCGAACTCTCAATCCTCCGGTACTCTTTCAACCGGGCTCTCTCCTAGTAAAAAATGGGTAATGGTAATTTTTAATTAACGTCGTACTAGAGCAACAACGGGCTACTGACGAAGGTCCGGGATCAATCTCCTAAAGCAAAGATCCGAAGACAACGCCACGTCATTTTGAACCACGGTCAGATCACTTGGGTGACACCTAAGCTGGGCACCGCACTCCCCCCAACATGAGGATTTTCGACCACGACATATTCAAGGTGCACCAGCCGCTTACAAACATCCACGAACCAGGAAACTTCCTATCTGGAGGCTAACACCTTCACCGGTAGTTGGCAGTAAAAGACGGATGCATCGTGTGTGCGAAGTCTGTTCGACATCCCCTCTTGAGACACTGGCCACTGATGAAGGAAGGTTTTACAGAATGCAATGGGTTCGTGACTTGGAGGTTCCACGATGCTTACTGTTACGCACCCCTTTGTGAACATCTTGATGGCACCTCCTACTTTCACTCGTGGATCGTATCTGGAATGTCAGTGTCTCTAAACTCTGCTGAAATATGTATTTGCAGGGCACAACTCACCCTCTTCACTTTCCGTATAATCGCTCATTTTGTTTCAATCAGTTTAGCTGTTCTGCAAGATAGCAGACTATTTTCATTTCATTTCTATTCGTTTTGATTGTTTATTATATTGCAAATTCATTCCGTTATTCTCTTTTGGGAGAAGTGGGTCGCTTTGTGCTTTGACTAGTCTCTGGATCTTGTTTGTGTGTTATGCGGTGGGTTGATGCAAAAGTGGGTCCCTTTCGGGGGCGCTCGGGGGCCCATTTTGCATCCCAATACGCAACAGTCATCTACTCCACGTGTCAAGTTTGAACATCGTTTGAAAGAGAGGATAACCAGCGAGCACTAAGGAAAAAAACTTTTTTTTAAGTATCCGGACACGTTCGAAACCCTTTTTTTTTTAAATGTGGTATACAAACATTTGGGAATATTTTTATGTCTCGTGTCATTAAACAATAGCATTGGGCTATAACTACACTCCTATCCATAAATTAAATATAATTCAGAATCACACGGATATCGAACTCCAAAGTAAGATTTGAGAATCATTTCTAAAATTATGTTAGAAAAAAAGTAAATTTTAAATATAAATTTGGACAGGTCTTTTAATTGCCACTCCCGTTGTTTTCCATACCTACTTCCGGTTTTCCCGCCTTGATTAAAATCTTAATATCTCATTGACTTTGTGAAAAAATCAATTCTATTTTGGAAAATCAAATACTCTATCCAATAAGATGACAAACTTTTTGAGAACTTTTGATGACATTTTCAACGTGTTCGGATACCTTAAAGGAGTGTAAGTTCTGTTAAGCATTCAGAAGGGCAGAAAGTATTTTCGACATAGTGTGCTTTTTGGTTTCCGAACAGGCGAGAATGCAAAGGAAGATGTGCCGTCGACACGTTCACGTGACGGAAGAAGTTTCGGATCCGTTCTTTAGCCACAAATTTTGGGACTTGTAGTAAGTAACACGAGATGATGCAGCTACTGGAGAAATGGAAAAGGGGCATTTAACAGAACAGATTCATTGATCTCTATTAATTCGATGTATTTTTAAATTTAAAAAAAAAATTGAATTTTTGTCCAAATTCGGGATGAACTTTTGCATTAACCCAATAATTTGAAATCTGGTTGGACCCTTCGAAATACTAAGCAGGTCATCCCAACCTCCTGTCTTACACCTAAGTTAGGTGGAATGGAATAAAAATACTCCATTCTAAAATAGTCTAAACTAGCTGAATAATTCTGTTTTGCTCTGGTTTCAAATATGACTGCGACAGCTAAAATAGGACCGCCACATTTCCCTGTGCTAACTGAGACCCTGTAAAAGGTGTAAACAAACTTTAGATTTTAAAATTGGTAGTTGTTAGGAGGGTGTAAACAGGAAAGCCTATGTTTTCCGCAGTGGCCAATTGGGTGTGGATGGGTCAAACGGTGTGCATTTGTTTAGATTTATTTTATTGAATTGAATACTACTTGAGCATTGATGGTAATTTTTAATTAGATCAACACTATTGACGACGGTCCGCGATCAATCAGCATGGATGAAATTCATTTGACACTTTTCCCCACAGAACGCATTCGCATTGATGGAAGGGAGAGTAGAGGAATAAACACATGGATAGATGCCGGAAACTTGTAGGTGCACCCTTGTTTCTATAGCAACAGGTGGCACTCCAGATGATCAGGTGAGCAACGCCAGGTGTGTGTCGTTAAGCGGATTTCATGTCCTTTCCTCACTGAGTAGACAGCATGTGTGACATGGTGCGGAGGCATTCATACAAATTTCGACCGCATTTGTTCGACACTGTATCTTTGAGGTCCAACCCCTTGTCAATATATTTACAGTCAGTACCTCAGTCAATGCCCCACTATTACACAAGTTCATGCAAATCAGTAGGTGTTTCAAATACTGCTTTGAAGCATGCACAAACGCTTCTTTTTTCCGCATGTACTTGAACAGCTTTATAGAAGGTGGCACGAATCTAGCGCACGCAAGACAGATAGATACTTTGATTAGCGTCTCACAGAAGAAACACAAAGGGCTATTGGCGACCCACCAAGGGAAAGTTCGAGGACAACACCGCGTCATTTTGAACCATTGTCAGATGAAGAGGTAGCTTCTGCGAACTGGCACCCCACTCTCCAAACTTCCACGCCACGTCAACGCGAAGACATTGGAAGCCCCAACAGATAGAACATGCACCAGCCCCCTTTTGTACACGACGGCCTTTGGCGGAACCCTCCAGCGGATTCAAATCACGCGCTCTTACTGGCGTGCGCTAGATTCGTGCCACTCAACACTAAGACTCGCGAAACAGATTGCTGTGTAGAAATGCTGTTTCAAGTAAATCGAGTGGAATGCACGGAGTAGGGTCCTTGGTAGGTGTAAGGACAAACATTGAAAACTTGATAACCACTCAAACGCTGTCGTGCAAATAAATAAAACGTCCAGAGAAATAAGGAACCAAACAGAAATGCACCGCACCAATCGAGGAAAAAACTTTTTATTCATAAAAACAGTACATGCATCGGTAACAATGGGTTCGCGAAGCATGCGAATCAAGATACTCTGAGCGCACGTTCCAAGCAAAATACAAAACAAAAGTCATACAGGAGATGGTGTGTAACATAACAAACAGTGCCCACAATAGGAATATAGTGCAGGAGGTAGGTAACTATTTTTTAATGAACGTCGCACTGGAACAACATAACGGACTACTGGCGATCCAACCCGAAGGGAAAGAACCGAGGACAACACCACGTCATTTTGAACCACGATTCGATGGCACCCTCCAACCTTCCCCATCGTGCAACATTTAGAATTGTCCTCCATTGCAGTAGGGTTTGAAAGAGAAAATCTAGACACCTGTCAGTGACCGGTATTTAGTTTTCCGGAGAGTGTTAGATGAACTGAGAATCTGGCAATGTTTCAACGCTCAGTGAAGAAAAATGTGTAAAGGGATAATATAAAATACAAGCAGTACTTAATAGTATTCAAAGTACTACACAGTACAGGTAGTAATAAGTACTACCGTACAGGTAGTAATAAGTACTTCAGCACAAATTGTAATAAATACTTTAACACATGGTAGTAAGTACTTCAGTACAGATAGTAATAACGACGGAATCAAACCCGAAGGGAAAGATTCGTAGACAACGCTTCCTGATTTTGAACCATGGTCAGATGTCGAGAACACCTGAGTTGGCACCCCACTCACTCTCCAGACTTCCATGCCAATGGGATGATACTTGAGGCCGATTTAACATATACCAACCCCTCCAGTTGCTGATCCTTCCAACTGAGCTACCGCGGTCCCAAACTCCAGTACAGAAGAACACGCAAAGCACAGATCACAACATTCAAATCGACAAGTAGTTTTTAGCTTGGCCGCGTGCAAGACGAGGAAACAAATTCTGTCGGGTATTTGGGTTTTATGGAGCCAGTATATTGGACGAAATAAAACTCGATTAGTATGCGTGGAAAAGATATATCGAGCCAATACCAACAATAGAAAAGGTACACATTAAAACAATCCCAACACGTGGAAAGAAATATTTCATTGCGATCGAAGGTGCGACAGAGTTACAAAATGAGATAGAAATTGAAGTTTTAAAACACGTTGACTAGCAAAAAGGTGTAGAATACAAAAGAGATGGTGAATACTAAAGAATATCAGTTTAAAAATGCCACTTGTGAAAATGAGATTGGTGTTGAATGGGGTTTTTCCCCATCATTGTAAATATGTCTATTAAAATATGTATGGAAGTTGGACAGTCGATTTAAATAGGATGAATCGAAAACAAAACCGTCACAAGGTCCCCCCCCCTCCTTAGAAAACGTGCCTCTTCTCCTAAGAGGATCGTATCGAATAAATCGTCATTAGGTGAGCCGATTGTTCACTAAGGGTAAGACGAAAAAAAGGGAATTTCGCCGGAATAAATTAGTATAGGGAATAAAGTTTGGTAAGCCAGTTTAGATAATCCGACATCCAAAGATAGTATATGGAACAAAGTCTCAACAATGAACCAAACATTGGCCAAAACTCTAAGGTTGTATTTGAATTAACGTAGCACTGGAGTAACACAGCGGCCAATGGGCGACGGTTCGGGATGGATCAATCCCCAAGGGAAAGATTCGAGGACGACACCACGTCATTTTGAACCACGGTTAGATGACGAGATCACAACTGAGCTGGCATCAGAATATCCTAACTTCCACACCAACGTGAGGACATTTGAGGCCACCGACAGATTTAACGTGCAACAATCCCCTTTGTTTGTATTCGAATTCGCAACCCTCCGGTACTCTTCCAAATGTAATTGGCCGGCTTGTAAAGCTCTAGATTCGGGCGTCGTCGAAATGTAAACAACGTCACGTGATGGAGAGGGGAGACGGAAGCCAATCACAGCGAGCTTATCGATTTAAACGGTGGTTCACTTCTTTCGTGAATACCGCTCTTGGTTGACTCGTGGTTTAACCCTGAACCACGGATTGGCTAGTCGGCGGGAGGACTATGGAATAAGGGAACCGATTTGAAAGCAGGAGGGGAAGAAAATAACCCCGATGACACTATATCTTTCGTGTCGGGGCAAAAAGGGTTCAAGTCAAAAGGGCTTCTTCTCAGAATCTTAAGTTGAATACTTCACCCTTTCTCACAAATAGTGAGAAAGGAAAACAATTTGTTTTGTTTTTAAGCATATTATATAATTTGCAGAATTAGCCAGCGTTGCTCGAGTCGGTTCAATTTGGATTGCAAAGACAACGCTTCCATAGAAAAAGGCAAACATCATTTGAGTGAATT
Organism: Metellina segmentata; assembly: GCA_947359465.1. Lineage (NCBI taxonomy): Eukaryota > Metazoa > Arthropoda > Arachnida > Araneae > Tetragnathidae > Metellina > Metellina segmentata. Next base: position 137,165,682 of record OX375874.1, on the reverse strand, counting down.
AAGTCCATGAAGTGCATTTACGTACATCATTAAGTAAAATTTTTACCATCGTTTCAACTTAATGTAACCTATCTTATTGTAAAATAATTTCGTTTTCACTTTCATTTTAAAATAAGTAGTTGCACACCTTACTAAAAAAGGTTTTGTTTTGTATAGAAACAGAATTCTACAAACCAAAGACTTAAGGAATGTGGGTCGAAATATAGGGGAAAGTGGGGCATAGTGTTTACATGGGGTTACATGGGGTGCTACAGTGAATTTCATTTTAAAGCAACATTAGCTCCAATATGTTAACAATCTTGTATTCAACAAGTCCATGTGTTTTGGAAGAATTTGCATCTGCAGTTATATTTCGGTAAGTAAATCTATTTTTGCATGTTAAAAGTAAAATTCTGTGTTTGGAATTAAATTTTCTTTATTTATGAGTGATGTTTATTTTATAATGAACTAGCAGAAATACCCGACTTTGCTCGGGTTGAATTAAAAATATAGTTGGAAAACAAACTAAATTTAATTGATTTAAATCGTCTTTCAATGAAAAGATGTATCAAAATTTTGAAATATGTATGAACTACAACGTATGAACTACACGCTTTAATTTAACGTAACCCATCTTATTAAAGTTATTTTTTTTTAAATTTACTTGTCAATTTCAAATAAGAAATTAACACTCTTTAAATATAAATTGATTTGTATATTTTATTTATTTTTATGATACAGCAATCTACACACTATTACGTATTCAACGAAAGATTTAACCCGTCCATATAGCAAATCGAATCGCCAAGATGGCCACCAACTGACTTCAACCACCATCTTCTTTTGGCAAAAAAATTTACTTGGCAACTGTGAGGTTCTCCTGCCAACACAATGGTTGGCGGAGGGAACGAGACATCCTCTAGGGACGTTGGCAGGGGGTATCGGTGAAAGGTCACCCATGTCAGGAGGAGAAAAGGAAGTAGGGATTCGACCAGCGGAGACAATGGACGGATGAGGGGCTCTCTGCTGCTGTTTTGTATTATCATGTATAATGTATTCCTATCTAACCCAGAATGTCCTAATAAATGGATGAAATACACCTATGAAGTGGTGACCCTCTCCAGTAGACAAACGAACCACTCACTAGAGAGAGTGAAAAGGGGTGTGATAGCAACAAACATACCTTGGATACCACAACTTTACCAAATAAGGATTTATTTACAAAAACCAAATTTATAGAACTCAGAAATGCCTCAAATATGAAAGCAACATTTCGCTACCTTAACTCAAATACACAAACACGAAATTCTAAATCAAATTTATTAAATAAACATCCATTCTGGGTTGCCAGATATCAAATAGCAAAATTACGCTTTTTGGATCCATGATTTTCGTTTGGGCTTTATGTATTCCATTCCATAGACTCGCTGTAGCCACAATCGCATTATACTCAATGTTATTTCGATTTCGAATTGTTTTTGCCACTTCTTCACATCTAGAGCAAATAGGACGGGGGTCAATATGTAGCCTACGTTACCCGCAGGGTTCTAAAGTATAAATGTACCAAATTTTGTGTAGTGGTCAAACAGTAGATTTGTACAGACAGACACCCAACTCTGCTTTATAGACTAAAAAAAAAATTGCACCTAGAATTGGATCGCGAGAGGTTCCCACTACCCGTTGGATGTCTGCAACTGTATCTTCACGCGTGGTGTCTTACAACACCCCGATCCTCTCTCGATCCGGTTTCTCTAGGCCTTCTTGAGTCTGGTAGACGCTGCCATGTGCCTTGTTGTATCCACCGCTGCCAACAGCGTGCAACAGTAACATCTCTGCAATCAATATGTGGCGCAATCCGTCGATTAGACCATCCACCATCTCGGAGTACAAATACTTGGCCTTTGTCAAACTCTCCCACTTGGTCAAATTGCTCGCGAACTTTTTCCCGAGGCATAACTCAATGAGAAACGATGGAACCAACACAACAACAGGAGTCTAAATGAATTGGCTGCGCTACTGGATGATGTACTTTTATGCTCAGGTATGCGTGTTTGAAAGCTGTTGATGTTTGTAGAGTGGGGTGCTAGTTCAGGCAGGGCCTCGTCATCATCTGACCGCGATTCAGGGGACGACGTTCGAAGGTGATCTCGGACTGTTGCCCTTACCACGTTGTGTTGCTCCAGTGCGACGTTAACTAAAATATCAGCCTACGGTCCAATTTAAGTTATCCAACGATGTTTACTTTTTAAATTTTGCTTTGGACAGGCATCAGGCATATTGGGTGGGTAGGAATTTTAATGAACGTCACACTCGAACAACACAAATAGGGTGTCGGCGAAGGTCCGAGATCAACCCAAAAAGGGCGTGATCCGAGAACAACATCCTGTCATTTCGAACCTCAGTCAAATGACGGGGTCACCTGAGCTGCGAGCTTATTTGCTTCCGATTCCAAAAGAAAAGCTTCGCCTTCTCTGTATAAGAACGTCTAATTTAGAGATGTTTAAATATACTAAACCAGGGGGGGGTGATAGTTGTTTTATGATGTTCGATTCTGTCAGGAGCGGATGAGAGCAATAAGGAACTTCCAACCTACACGGAATGACGTAAAAACGCCATTAAAAGGCAAGAATAGCCTCAAACAACGCGATATTTACAACAGTGACAGCGGACGACATTCGCACACTTTACCGCCTAATTGAACAACTTAAACTGTATAATCACAAATAGGGGACGTGTGCTTTGGTTTTGGACAGTTCGGTCGCCAAATACTAGGATGGGTCGCAATAAAGGGGCAGAAAAGTCCCTAGACCATTTAAAAAAGCAACTTTTTTGCTATTCATTTTTTTAGATTATTTATACGTAATTATCGAAAATTGTCGGAGAAATTCACGAGAGTAAAAATAATCCCATTTTATCTAAAAAATTAACAATGGGGTAATCCAAAGACCTTCCATCTGTGTCGACCCCATTTGGCCTAGCTAAGCCAGGCAACTAACGAGAAAAGAAAAAGCAAGATGGCAGATCACTCGGGTAAACTATTCCTGTCACTTCCAAGCGGCAATTCTTTTCATGCTATGCAGTTCGTGATATAAGCAGCGAGTTAGTTGCCTCCGAGTGTTTACGCTTGTCTGCTGCGATGTCTCTTTACAATTCTTAAATGTCTCGTTGGACTCTTATTTCAGTAGATACAAAGAAAAGGAACGAATGAATTTCTCATTCCAAAGTATCGGGGGCAGTTTTGCAATGGTGCGTTCGGGAACACGACTGGAGCTTCAGTACCGCTCACCTTGTTGAAAAGCAAGCGATGCTAACAAAGAACTTGAATGACTGCTAAAGACGTACGGAGAAGGGGAGGACTAATGCGTGGGCGCGGTTGCCAAAAGTTGAGGGTGTACGAACGCACGCGCGCTGATGGAGGAAAATCCTCGAGTGCGTTCGGAACGCTCCACCCCGTCTCTTCAATAAAGCTCGAGATCTCGACCCAATGGGGTTGACTGAACGAGACGATGCTCAGAGCAGCGTTTTTGGTCCAGAAAATTCGGAACATTAAGCAGCGCACAATTTTTATCGATTTAAAAATTCTTAAGCATTTTATGAAACACAAATTCGATCGATTGGATTGGAATGTGGTGGTGTTTCATGGCGGAGCAGACCAGATGCTCCGAACACAAGACTGAATACGACCCAATAAAAGTATAAAATATTTAAGAATTAAAAGGTCCAAGACAGAGATTTAAAACATGATCATTCAATTATTCAAACCATAGTCAGGTGATAAAACCATCATCGTCTGAAGCATAACGAATGAATTGAATTGTGACATGTCCGTAAAAAATTTCGAAAGTCCAACTTTAAAAGATTGAATTATAAAAGCATTTGATTCCCCGTCATTTTCAATTGGGTAGGTAGGTATTTTTATCAACGTCGCACTGGAGCGATACATCGGACTATTGGTGACGGATCCAACCCGAAGGGGAAGAGTACAGGAACCTGCGCCGCCTAAAACTCGAAGGTTGCTAGCGCAGTGGGCATACCCACTGAACCCAACGGTCCGGTAGCCCGGTTGGAAGAGGGACCGGAGGGTTGAGTACACGGATGCCGGTGCAGGATCTGAACTATCCTCACGTTGGCGTGTTGGGAGAGGTGGGGTGCCGTCTCGTCAACCGACACCGTGGCTCAAAATGACAAATCGCTGTCCCTTCTATGGCATATTTTATAGAGAGATTTAGTACTTTGACTGTTTTTAACATGTGGAACAGTAGCGGAGCCATAAAAACCTCCAGAGGGTCACAGCAAGACAATTAAAATGGAAGTCCTTAATTGAAAAAAAAAATATTAGATACCGAAACCTTTTTACAGATACAGAAATTGTGTCCTAGGTATGAGGCGAGTTAAAGTTCATTCCAACAATCTCTAAGAATTTTGCATTCCTTTTAAAAAAATAATTGGGACCCCATTCTTCGAGGACTTTTGCAAATTAACCAATAATTCGGTAAGAACATAGAAAATGTAAGAATCCCTCTCACGGGTAAGTAGGTATTTTAATTAACGCCGTACTGGACAAACACAACGGGCTATGGACGATGATCCGGGATCAATCCCCCAAGGAAAAGAAATTGTTCTCGGGAATAAACCCGATTTTTGGGAAGGAAATATTGAAAATTTCTGGGATTTTTTGAAATTTCCAATGTTTTAATGGTACAGCTACAGTCTATGTTTATGAGCGGTGGCAACGGCCTTGGCTATTTTTTTTTTTTGGGCGAACTTTTAAAGTCGCCAATAAAAAATTTATTTCAAAACTCTTTTTCTTTCAAAAATATTTTTCTTATTACAACGGAAAATGAGAGTTTGAAAACACATTTGAGAGTTATTTTAAAAAAACTTTCACAAAAAGTAGTTAGCTGAAACACATTTGTGAACCTGCAGAAAAACTAAGCTGTGAATGTTGGGTAAGAATATCCTGAAACTTATCAATTACACTAAATACAATAGGCTGTTTGAAAAGAAAAAGATTTTTTTAAAGAAAAAACAGCAAGAAATAATACAACCTGATCCGTCAGAACTGTTCCTGGAAAATAAATAAAAAACGAAAAGTCCACAAATGGCAAAAAAACAAAACTCTTAAACATTTCTTGATAAAAAATTCCACAACTGTAGAAATACAAATGAATGAACCAATGGTATCACAGAAAAAAATTTTAAACGACCAATGCAATCAAAGGATATTTTAAAATCCAAATAACCAATGGAAGCAAAGAAAAAATTTCAAACGAATCAATGAAATCAAACGTTTTTAACGGATTTTGGAAGAACTTTCTAGAACCGAGGTTGCCATGAAAACCTCCATAACCGTAAAGACAGATTGGTTGCCTTAATCTACCGTAACTCGCTACTAGAAGTGAGACAAAAAAAATCGGGAAGGCCGTTGCCAGCAGTCATGAAAGCAGAGTGTAGCTGTACCATGAAATTTCTACACATTTACCAGTCTAATGTTTTAGTTTCTTTTCTTTAGAGTTTAACAACGTTTTACAAAACACTAATTTAGAAGCTGTTTGTAATCCAAATCTGTTTCAATTTTGCTGTGAAGTCTGCAATCAAGTTTGAGTGGTTATCAATATATATATATATATATCAAATACCTCTCACTCATCACTGTATCTCAAGAACTACAAGTCTTAGGAAGCAGAAATTTTGCAGGGTAATACTTCTAATTTTGTAACGGAACTAGAAAGCTCAAATAAATAATTCATTCATCATAAAAGCGTAATTTTGCTTTTCGGTATCTGACAACGTCAGAGTTAATGTTTAATTTGATTTAGAATTCTTTGTTTGGGTATTCGAGTTGACAGCGAGATGTTGCCGTCATATTTGAGGATTTCCAACTATTACAAATGTGTTCTTTTTCCATATAAATCATTATTGTCTTTATCAGTATTGTTCATTTTTTGTGGAATTGTTCTATCTATATAAATAAGAATGGAGTGTTTGTTTGTACATTCAATATTTTCGACCCATTTCAAGTTTTCTATCCGTTTTGGACCCTTTTTATGCCAAATCCGCCTTTTTCGTGTTTGGTGTCTGTCTGTCCATCTGTCTATGTATGTATGTATGTGCCCTATACACGTTCACACGGTTTAATATATTTTCATGGAAATTTGCATACAGTGAGTACTTATCTTCATTTAGTGAGTGTAATTGGTTGCGAAAGTCTGTCTGTCCGTCTTTCTGTTCTATGTTCGATTTTGTGTTTGTGCAGGCATCACATGAATTTTATTCCAGATATTTGATTGCAATGTGTTTTATTTTATACATTATCTATTAGTTTAGTGAATGGAATATTAAACAGTTCATTATTGCTAGATTTAGTTAAGTTTCATGCTAAAACACCCAAGTATACTTAAATCAACCATAATATGGTAGTTTTGGAAAAATTGGAATGTCTATTGAATATTACGATTACTTCGGTTGATTTACCAGTACTGCTAAAAAAGTAATTATTCTTCAAAAAATTATTATTTTTATGGAATTTCAGTTTTGATACTTCATTTATTTCGAGTCTTATTTTTGTTCTTTGCGCAATGAAAACGATTTCCGAATATTTGGGACAGACGATATTTTTCAACGAAACGAGAATGAACAAGATCGCGCGAGCAGTGACATTTTCTATTTCTTTCGCTCTGAATTAATTTCACAGTTTTAAGTTTTGTGTACTTTTAGTTGTAAGTTGTGGCAACTGTGCGAGATCAAGAGATAAAAAATAATCACAAATTAATATCTTTAGAACAATTTATTTTTTCCGACATCTATTATTTTGTTTTATTTCGCTGTTTTCTGTTTTAAATATTTATTATTTTAATAAATGTGTTTTCCTTCTCATCACACGCAACACCACAACAAAGAATTCGAATTAAAAATGGCAGGTAAGTCAGAATAGTTATCAGTAAAATTTAAGTGTAGTTATGCCATTATTGAAAGAATAATGCCGTTATTGAAAGAATAATAATGTTTAAAAATCCAAACTAGAACTTTTCAAACATTAAAAAACTCGTTGTAATAATGACAGTAGAAGATTGCAAAATTTCACAATGTCGCATAACGGATGCAAGAGTGCCACAAGTAAAAAATATTGTTTTGTTGATTATGAGTGCGAGAGCACTCGTCGTAAATCGTAATTTTAATTAAGTTGAACATGAAAAGAACTTAATATAGGGAATTCCAAATCTCTCTCAAAATCGTTTTCTATAGTAGTAACCTTAGTATTTGTAGCTTGCCCTTTTGTCATTTTGTAGCTTTGTCATACAGCAAGGGTGCGATGTATGTGAAATGTATAACATGAATGGATATGCATGTTTAGGATTTGTGTCCAAAGTAAGTTGTAGAAATTATAAAGATGGCGAAAGATGTTCAAATTAATTTGTATTCTACAAAAAAGGTAAGTCATTATATTATTTTGATTATCTCTTCAATCTAGAGTAAACCAATTCAAACCGAGTATGGTCGGGTATTTTGCTAGTTTTAGAATATATTCAGGAAGTCAAAATTCCAAATCTTTAAAACAGATATTTTTTTCAGAATTCTGCATTTTTTTCAAATGTTGGAATTTTGTTTCTGTTTGTATCTGTGTTCTAGAGAAGTTGGATTTTAATTTTTTCAGAATTCTGCCTTTTTTCAAGAATTGGGGAATTTTGTTTCTGTTTGCTTATGTGTTCTGGTATATTATCTATTGAAGAAATATTATTTGTTAGTTATGATTTTTATAGTTTATTTCCTGCAAAATATCGCCAGACATCGGGGATTTCTTGGTGGTATATGTATATTTCGACCAACTTTCTTTACATTTTTGGTTGAATACGTAATAGTGTGTAGGATAGGTGTATCATAAAACTAAATAAAATATACAAATCAGAGTATTTTTAAAGTATGTAAATTCTTATTTTAAAATGACAAGTAAATTTGTTTTAAATAACTTTAAAATAAGGTGGGTTACGTTAAATTGAAACGGTAGTCATACGCTGTAGTTCAAATATATTTCAAAATATTGATATAGCTTTTCATTGAAAGACGATTAAAATCATGGTCATCAATTTTTCGTGTTCATGGGTGTTATTGAAATCTGTACTCCACATAGTCTCAAGTAACTACATCTATCATTCTAAATAGGTAGGGTCAGGCGGGGTAATTGTAAACAAGCTATACAAGCGCCCACATGGGATTCCGAGAAACTAAAAGTTGTGAAATATGAAAGCTGGCAACCCTGAGGATGCAATATTGTGATCTCGTATTTCTTTCAACCACAGCTTATAGTAATATGTTTAGTAGACAAATTTATGGTTGAAAAGTTTGGGTTTTTAAGTTTTTGGGTGCTGTATTTTCTGCTGCCCTCCGTAATATATAGAAAAGTATGTTGTTCCAATTCTTTACTATGTTTCTATCGAACAGAAAATCATTGACTTTTGCTTCTGGGAACTTGGATGCACCTACAGTTGAATATTTACAATTACCCCATATTTTTCAAGGTACGGGGTAATTGTAAACATAACTTTGCCAATAGTTTCGTTCAATTTGGATAAAAAAAACCAGAGGCGGATTAAGCGGTAAGCGGACTAAGCGGCCGCGTAGGGGCCCGGAATACCAAAGGGCCCCAAAGTCTATAAATATATTTTCATTAGTGTTCGAGGAAAGTTGTGACCTGAAAAAAGGGATTGAGAAAACGCAGAAGATATAGATAGTTCAGAAAGACGCCTCTATATAGACATTGAACTAATAAATGATATAACTTTATGACCAACAATATTAACAGATGCTATTATATGCTTGACCATATTCTTAATAATAAACCAAAAAAAATATCGGGAATATAGAGAATTTCAAATCAGTGTATAAAGACAGAGATGAAGTATATTACAGAGGACTTTCTTATGATCATTTTTACAGAAAAAGAAATCAAATGGAATCATGGAAAAGTGAAATTGGATGATATTTTCTGAACTAGGCAAAAGTGTGTTCACTGCTACCCGTACCACTTTTCTCAACATTAAAGTATAAATTAATAACAGGTTGGCAAAATTGAACATCAATTACAGTTATTTTATCGGACCACGAACTTAAAAAAAACATGTCAACCATGTGTACTATGATAAAAGATCAAGTAAAATTCATTAGAATTGATACTCAACCATCAAATTAAAAGGGAAATAACTATGCTACTGTAGAGATGTGTTAAAAAGAATTGTATCAACAATAAAATTATTCGGTCGCTTAGGATTAGTATTTATGGGTTCATGATGAAAGCAAAAATTCTAATAGGAGAGGAAATTATTTAACCTGCTTGGAATACCTAAGTGAATACGATGAGTTCTTGAAGTTACATCTACAAAAAAGTCCCAACAAAGAACGAGGAAGTGTAAACAATTTATCTCACTTTTGTGATGAATTTGTATGTCTTCCTTGTAATAAAGTAAGATCGGAAATAATTGAAGAAAATCAAATCTGCGACTTATATATTATAGTATAATTGTTGACTTCACTCCCGATGTTTCGCATGTAGATCAACTAACTTTTGTGATAAGATATGCTTCATCCTGTGGAAATATGAAGGAAATATTTGTGAAATGTATTCCCATCGATAAACATATTTGGAATAAGAAGTTTTGCAAATTTTAATTAAATTAGGAGTGGGATAGTGAAAACTGTTGAGGACAATCATTTAATAATGCTTCCAATATGTCAGGGAAGTACTCAGGTTTTCAAGAATGTATTAAAGAACATAGCCCAAGTGCGGTTTTTATTCCGTGTACTAATCATTCCTTAAATTTAATTGGAAATTTCAATGCATAAAGTTGTAGCGCTATAATTCAGTACTTTATGTTTGTGCAGAACATATTCACATTTTTTTCTGCGTCAACCCATCGCTAGAAAATTTTAACCAGAAATCTAGAACTGTACAAACATTCCGTCTCAGTGGAAGATTTCTGATGCAAGATGGTCAGCACAAAAGAGTAGATGCTGTATTAGCTGTAAAACTTGGTTTCACCCATATAAAAGAGGCTTTAAGTGAAATTTATAATTCAAAAGAAGAAAAAAGTTATAACGAAGGCAACTTGACATTTGAAGAAAATGGACAAATATGAAACAGTTATTTTTGGAATACTATTTCACAAAAAAATAAAATGTTACTAGTAAATCACTGCAATCAGTGGAATGCGAACTATTAAAAGATCTATTCTACTGAAGTCATTAAAAATTTGATCATTAATTTCATAGAAGAATTTGAAAAAGTTGCGACTGATTCATCAGGGCTATCATTTAATGTTGAAGATGGACAAACTCGCAGACAACAAAAGAAAAAAAAAATGTTTTTTTATGAAAACAGAGAAGTTGAACACGAATTTACATAAGAGAAAATTTCATTGTCAATTCATTTTATGTCATATATGATAACACCAAAGCAGATTATCGCCGTATGAAGTTGTTGGGGAGCCTTTTCGAATATCTTTTTATTGGGATTTATCAATTGAAAAAAGAACACGATAAAAAAGTTGAAGGATATTTTCAAAAAGGACATTGTTTGTTCTTTTGAAGATGAATTTAACGATTGTTTAATCTTTCTATAAGGAAACGAGGACACCATAAAAACCACACTAGACATCTATCGAGCCGCCAAAGAAATGTCTTGTACATTTCCAAATGTTGAAATATTATTGAAATTTTTTTAAACTTTACATTCCTTTACATAATGCGTCAGGGAAAAGATTGTTTTAATTATTTCAGTACTATGGGAGAAGATTTAATAACATGGCCATTCTGTATATAGAGTAAGAAATTTTAAACCGAAATGACGCTGCCAAAATCATCAACAAATTTGCAAAACGGAAATTCATCTAAAAAAAAAAAATATGAATTTATTTAATGTGTTATGGTATGACATTTTTTATTACTTTTCACTTTTATTGTTTGTTTTTTCTGTTTTTCTTTTCTTTAAACTTTTTTTTCCAACTTGAGTTTGAGAGCCCCGAAATGATTACCGCTTGGGACCCCCACTTGACTTGATCCGCCACTGTAAAAAACGAATACGTTTTCCCGTGTAATTTTATATTTAATTGTATTTAGTACGTTTGAATTGCGTTTTATTGCATTTTTTTTTGTTCTTGGGGAGGAGGAAGACTGATTTACTAAAACCTTCACACATATGTTGAAGTTCTTACAACTGACCAAGTACTGTCACGCTTGAAAGAGTCAGAAGAGAAAAAGAACAAAAGAAAGCCTGGTGAGAAGATAGTGAAGGAGCCAGAAGGTAAGCAAGAAACTAAGAAAGAAGCAAATGGAAAGTTCAGTAAATGTTTGAATAATTTATTCTTATGTATTCCTGGAAGTTAACCTCATGATCAATGCAACTTTCAAATGTCACTATATTTTTTGGGGGGAAGAAGTGGAAGTATTTGGTAAATGTAAAGATCAAAACGGAGTTAATGTAAACGTGGTATTTGAAGGGTAAAAATACCATTGGAAATCCTTCTACTGCCATGACTACTGCTCATGCTGTCACTTGTTCAATATTCAATATCACAAGGAAATCGTTGTTTACAGTTGCCCCTACTTTCAGGGGTAATTGTAAACACACGGGGTAATTGTAAGCAGTACTAATGGATATCAAAGTAGAATAGTGACAAGTTAGGTTAGTAGGGTGAACAATGTTTAATTACGTTATCAAGAGTTTGAAAATAGGGATTGAAAGTGAACATACAAATTCTGTTTACAATTACCCCGCTTTACCCTAAGTGCTTTCCATTTAGAAACCGAATCTCTGAATTTAAAAAAGTTCTATAAGTGTTCGATTTCAATTTAAATGTCTGTTGGAGAAAAGGGAATTTTTGACAAGACTTTGTGTTGACCTTGGAATAATAAATATAACAGTAAGTAATTTTAAAAGAATTGAAATTGTTTGTCTAAAGAGACAGAAAGTCGAGGTTGCTTACTCTTTTTATTTGAGCTGTTCTTATGCAACTTAGATACATATGAATCGTTCGTTGAAAGCTACGATTTTCTGTTCGTAAAAGAGCTATAAAATCAACTTTCTGTTCATTAAAAAATTGTGATAGATTATGTTTAATTTGTCTAGTGACGATATATTTCTAGCACGAGCTCAGTAATTCCACATGCCACCGAATGGAATTTTCAGGAAAAAGTGCGTTTACTTGAAACTATATTAGTCACGAATGCAGTAAATTTGTAGCCCCCTTAGACAAATAGAACGCGGGTTAATATGTAGCGTATCATAACCACAGGGTTCTAAAATACAAGTGTACCAAATGTGTGGATTGGACAATATCTTGGAATAATATAACAGAGGTCAGAGGGAATAATATCAATATATCGGTGTAGATTTGAATAGAGAAACATACAAACGCCAAATCTGCTTTATATATCTAAAAGAAATTCCGTTATTCCACTTACCGCTGAATGGAATTTTCAATAATGCGTTTGCTTCAAACTAAATTGGTCACAAATGCCGTAAACAATTTAATTTACCATCCTCTCATATTGATGATGGCATTCGAAAATATCGCATACTAGGTGTGCAAGATTGCCACAAGTAAAACATATTCATAGGAAAACTAAGTGCAAGATTATCCGCCAATAATTTGCCATTTTTACTAAAAATGAATTCAGGTGAATATTCGTAGTCACTCCAAAGCTCAAAATCAACTTCTGTAGTAATCACTTTAGAAAAAAAACTTTCAGCAGAAGTGAGACGAATATGAAATGGGTTAGATGGATGGATACAACATATATTCATATTTTTGTCCGAAAAAATTGGTAGATGCGATGGAGCAGTTAAAATGGATATTAAAAATTTTTTCCGTACACTGAGGGGATGCTAACATTTTTTTATGAAAAATAATTTATGACTTTTTAATCAACATATAATTAATTCAACCCGAGCAAAGCCGGGTAACTATGCTAGTAACGTTATAAATGAATTCTTTCCTTAATATTGAGAGAAAAAAATTTTACCGATAGGTAATATGGTTGTACTGGAAATATGAAGATTTTACGGAATAATTAACACAAGAATAATTAAAAACTAACAAAAATTATACTTTTAATTTTAAAATGTTATATAAATTTATATTTTGTAGCCCAAACTCTTGCATCTCATTCACCATAATTTCTCCCAAACATGGTTAAAGGCCTCTTGAATGTGTTATTACATCACCATTTGTTAATAGAAATCAGTGAGACACTTGGACTACGATGTTCATTCTGGTATTTATCAGTTTCCTCGCCGGGAAATATTATTTTGGGACAAGAAAAGGCCCTCCCTGGTTGCTGCACACTGGTTGGGAATTATTGATCGAGATCAATAATTCCCAACCTTTTAATAACTGAGTACCACTTGAAAGTTTTAGAAATTTTGGCCGTACCACCAGTCCTATATTTTTTTAGAAATATATATCTAATGTCAGAAAAGTGCCCAATGGCTTGTTTTATTTTAATTAAAATACTAAGAAATCTTCACATTTTATGATTAATACACTTGTATTTCGTATTAATGATGCTTTAATAAAGGAAAAAAAACTATTATTTAAAATTACAGTTTTATTTTTTTACTCACATGTCTAAAAACAAATATTTTAACTAATTTATGCAAACTAAGCACAAAAAAAAACCATAATCAAAAATCAATCTTTAGTGCGAAACTTGTAGTTTGTCTCTTTTATTACAATATCAATATCAGAAGCAACTTCACTCTTAAGTACTTCGCAGAATATTTGGGTCGCTCGTATCATCCTTGCGTACCACCTGAAACGTTGCCGCGTACCACCGGTTGGGAATCCCTGGTCTAGGAGATAGAAAGAAGAACTGCATAACTGAAGTTAAAACTTTGTTTTTATCTAAATACTCTATCCAATAAGATCATAAACTTTTTTGGAATTTTCGGTCAACAATGACAGTTTTAATGTGTTGGGATACCTCAAAGCCAGAAGAAACCTAGGAATTCGCAGGAGGATGCAGCTACCGGAGCGATGGAGAAAGGGAATAGAACAGAAAGGCACATGCATTTTGAGTGAATGAAATACTTTTCCTTCAATATTTGTCTCATTCTATATGTTTCCTTTTAACCCCGTTTCGTCTTCCGTTTCTTGCTTCCCCTGGGCCGAGAGCCAAGGAACAGTAACACCGCACGCAGAGTAGCGGATTCTTCTCTCCTGTCGGTTTGCGGTGCGGAAAAACAATCGCCGCATCCGACGCTATTTTTACCACCTCTGCGCGATCTTCAAATCCCAATCCCATTGCAAGTTCACGGCCCGCTGCAGCCTAGTTAGCAGAGTGACTGGACTCGGGAGGGTCGCGATTTCGACACTGTCCAGCCAAAGACCATCATGATAAATCATGTTGGTGCATGATAAATCGGACTTCGAGTGTCCTCGCGTTGGCTTGGAAAGTGGGGGTGTCAGCTCAGGTGTTAACCTCGTCATCTGACCGCGGTTCAAAAATGACTAGGTGTTATCCTCTCGGATCTTTTTTCTTCAGGAAGGACCGTTGGCAATTGCCCGATGTCTTGCTCCTGAGCGACGTAAACTCAACTCCGTAGGTATCGCGCTCTGTGGGAAGAGCGATACTGCGACGAATTAGACAAGTATTGAATGAACGTCGCACTGGAACAACATGACGGGCTATTGGCGACAGTCCGAGATCGATCCCAAAGGGGAAAGAGCGGAGGGCACTGCCACGTCATTTCAAACCACCGTTGGATGGTTCAGAACGACCTGTTGGCACCTCACTCTCCAAACATTCGTACGTGAGGAAGCTGTATGGATATTTCTCTCTTCTGTGTCAGTCACACTGTCATTGGGGGTGTTTGTCTAGTAGTTGACGTTATGTCTAGTGGAGTCAAACAGGGCCCTTCCGCCAATGAACCAAACCAACGTGAGGCCACGACAGATTGAACGAGTACCGTTCCCCTCGTGCACACGACGGTCTTGGACTCAATTGAAAGTCGCCACCTTGTGGTCGCTAATCTGTTACTCTTGGAAGCGGCGAAGAAAAGGAGTCATCGAAGGAAAATAAAGAGCGCCTCATTCCATGACGTACTTCCTCCCTCACAAGACGCTCTATTTTAAAAATAGCCTCCCCTCCCGGCGGTGGGGTGATGTGACGCCGGGGCGTGTCCGCCATCGATCGCCCCTCGGACCGCTGTCGTCCACCCCGGCACACTTCGATTCGAAATTTCAATGCGCTGCAGACGATGCCTTCCATCACGCACTCCTCCCTCTCTTCGAGGGGGTTTCAACGCAAACCTAAACAAACTGGCGGAGTAGGCACAGTCGCAGGGGGAAAACACCCCTCTCGTTCGAACCATTTTAACAGTACAGAAAACTCAAAAATGACGTTTAAAAGATCGTCTTCTATAAATTCCATTTTACACAAGGGGGCGACTTCGTATTAAATTGAGCACCCATTTCATAATTTCCAATAGAAACCCCTTATTAAGACGCACAATTCCGGATCTATATCGAAATTTAACTTCAGATAACTTTCGTCTTGGTTTCTTTCGCTGGTCTTACCGTTCCGAAGTTACGAGTACCGAAAGATTAGAGCTCTTTACGTTAAATCAGACTTTTATGGGAAAATCTTCCTAAATAATATTTCTACAGGACTGATAGTTTGTACTATTTTACTGTTAAACAAAATCCACTTAATATTTTATTTTAAAAACAGTCCGTTTTTAGTTTACAAGAATTGTTTAAATGAAACTCAACATTAAAAGTTTCTGCCGCCGCCGCAGGATTGAAAACTCGCTTTTTTTCGCTCGATTCTTAGACGGTTCCCCGAGAAAGTACGCATCAAAAAATTACGAAATTAACATGGTTTGTTCAAAATTGTACAGGAAACAAGTCGGAGAAGGCTTTTTCGATACGGCTCTTAGTTTAGGGTGTATTAAGGGTTAAAGTAAAAAGCGAAATTTTTACCGCGAGTGAGCAAACATACACTTTTTCAGTCTTCAGTAAAATTTCGCGACTTTGTCGGAATCGGTGAGGCTCAGAAAATCCACAAGGTGCACACACTGCGATAGATAAGTCGCTGAATTAGGCCGGTTTTATACTATAAAAGTTGTTTGAAGTTTTATAAAAGATATATATTTTATAAACTATTTTTACCACTGTAACAAATTTATCATTTGCATTAATTGTAATGGCTTCGATTTTAAAAAATAGGCAGAAAAAGAAGTTTGGGGGGGGGGGTAAGACCACGCATGGGTATTGCTCGGCGAGAGTTGAAAGGTGTAGGTACATAACATACTTCCGGAGTTGGTCACGGAAGATCATAGAAGTTACATGAGCTATATAAGGATGGGTGAAGGCTACTTTCCAATTATTTAACTGTGAACCTTTAATATCACGGAAAATGCGCTGCCTTCAACTTTTTCACGAGGTACTGGCTCGTCGACCAGCTAACTTTTTATCCACATCTCCAGTGGTGTAATGGAATCCATTTTCTTTCGAAACATTTTCTATTTCTTTATAAGCATCCAACCGCTTTTGTTTCTGTTTTTGTAGTCAGCATGCCCATTATGGAGAAATTCAAATCTCTGATATTCGCATATTAACATCTTTGTAGCTCCCACTGACCACCAAGCACTCATTTTTGTCGCCTTTCGAAACTGGGGTACCACGCTTCATTTTCGAGTGTCGCAAAAAGCGTGTTCGAAAAACTTAATCATTTGAAAAATATAAACGATACATAAATGAAGAATATCGCGTTGAAAACAGCATTAAACAAAGAATGTTATAAATGCTCATTGATCTTGAGGTGACGTCATCGGCTGATGCAAAGTTGAGTCGTCACGAAAATGCGCGCCGGCAGGATTTTGAATTTAAAAAGAGATTTCTTGTTTCGAGTACCGAAGGATGGCTCTTTACTGAGGTACTTGTGCAAGGGCTTCAATTTCATGTTGAAGTAGGACGGTCGCGGAAGTGGCTAAACACCAGGTAATTGCGACGACGGTAGATTCTGTTTGCGGTTACTTTTGAACTTGCATGCATACTTTGCTACGGCCATACCTGTCAAAATGTAAAACTTTTTTTTGCAAATATAGTTTTAGAAAGGTTTCTCAAATGTTTAAATGGTCTCTCTTTGAGAAACAGTGTGAACATTTTTAAAGAGAAGGGAAGAACAAAATTGCTTACACAAACGGTAAAAGCAAGAGAAGAGCAAATGATACTACTTCAAACTATTTTTACTCTAACATTATATTCAGGCATTATTTCCTCCCTTCAAATGTTATAACTCAAAAAGTTAGGGATGGATTCTTGTAAAACTTTGAGAACTTGTTCTTTGTACTTTTGTCTAGGGAATGAACTAGAATATAATGATGCTGAGTTGAAGAGTGTTTTGATTATGGCCATTTATTTAAGGAATAGGACTGTAAAACTATCGAAAAACGTGTCTTCATTTTTCGATTGCTTATAGAATTTTTGTTTATGTAGACCCGGTGCACATATCCGGTTTTTCAACGTGCTGCACTGAAGCCCAACTATGCACACATAACGTTGAAATGACGCAAGAATTCATTTCGCGCTATTTGCGATACATATTCTATCGAAGAAAACGTGTTTATTTCGCTTACCTGGTGTAAGAAAAGTATATTTTGAAACAAAATAGACGCTTCTGGATACAACCATTTATTAACTATTATTCATATTCCATTTATTTGTGAAAACAAGGTACTTCAGTTCGGAGAAGCGTGTGCGGCCAGCTGCGGCGCCGTGGTAACAACGGTACAAATTACACACAAGTTGGACGTGCGTCGCCAGAGGTATGTGTGCACTTCTCCATTGGATCTAATATATCTCAGACCGCACTTGCGTTACCGCAGCGGCGCCGCACGTTGGAAAACCGGATGTGTTCATCGGGCCTTAAATATCCATTTGATTCTAGTTCATTCCCTAGAAAAATGCATGTGGTTTATTTGGGTAGCTTCATTTTTCAAATGGGTCGAATAAATTTTTTATGCAACACATTTGAAGTCTTTCACACATTTCTACAATATTATTCAAATGTTTTTAACCCCATTTAAAAAAAAGGGTCTCGAACGTGTCCGGACACCTTAGGTTGTTCCAAATGGCAGCAGGAGCATTTTCGATCTAGTATGCTTTTTATATTTCCGAAAAGGCAAGAATGCTTCGCAAAAGATACACGCGTTGTGTAGGGGGACCCTCGTGTCGGAAGGAGTTTGGGAAGTTTCTTCACCTGAATCCGTTCTCGAGCCAGAAAGCTCGGAATGATGCAGCTACCAGAGAGATGGAGACATACGATATGGATTCAATGGCATCTTTAGTCAATACTTTTGGTCACTGAAACGGGTCAAACCTTTGCAACCACCTCTATTTCGGGGCATTTCAGGAGTCAAGAAATTGAGTGCGACTAACATCGGGCCTTCGAGATCCGATTGAAGTAAGGGATGGTTTGAAATGAGTGGCAGTGATAGGAATCACCGATGTAAAATCGTTATCACTGGGACACGCAACTCTTCCCTCTGATTGGCGGAGTGTGACGACTATTGTGTGGCACCGAAAGGAGGAGGAATGAAGACGTGACTGGGCCATTCTTGCCTGCAAGGTGGGGGAGGAAGGTAATCATCTCATGTGTAGACGTTGAGATTGAGGCGAGAAATTTTTCCGCCCTCACCCAAGCAGAACGAAGACCTTTTCCCTTCACCACAAACAATGCGAACACTCGCTCATGGTGGGACAAATAGAGTTCGGTAGATTGAGTTTGAAGCCACAAGCGCAAGAGGACGCTTTGAAATAGAGTTCGGTTTTACAATTCGGTCACACAAAAAAATCCCCAAAACCTGATCGACAGTTAGCTTGAAAGCTAAACCGAAAGCCAAGAATAGGTCGTAAATGACCGTCGCACTGGAGTAACACAGCGAGATGTTGGCCCGAAGGGGGAGATCCGAGGACAACACAACGGTTCGATGACGAGGTGAGGCGGCACCTTACCCTCCCAATTTCCACACCACGCATTAAAATTCGATAAAGATCAAACAGCATAAACACTCTTCAGATCAATTGTTCGATAAAAATGTCAAAACCTGTGGTCTGGTTTTCTTGCGACTGATTGACCCAACCCTCCCCACGTCCCTCTGAAGGGTCTTCCGCTGCACGCGCCCTCAACTGGACACCGAGACTCGAACCTGGGCGCGGTAGGCGAAGGGGGTGGGGAGAGTGCAGCGTCTTCCATTTTGCGCCGTCCCCGATTCCAGCATCGATCGATGGAGGGCGTGCGTTCGATTACGAATGGACACTCGCCATTTGGAATGCACACCTCGAACGGGGGTCAGCGACGAAACCATTCCGCCCGAGAGGGGGTGCCGGAGGAAAACTCGCCCTTTCGAGAGATCGGGGGAAACATCACCTCAGATGGAACTCAATGTCGAGGAGGCCATGGTGTGGAATCTCTAGAGGAACACAAAACTCTCGTTCCAACCCTTCCCTCGGTCCTCACACTCGATAGGACCCGGTTGGAAAAGGAACGGTTGCTTAGTTTGGGAGTGTTCAAAAGGAAGCTGGTGCACGTTCAATCGGTCGTTGCCTCCAATGTCCTCACGTTGGAATGGTAGGTTATTTAATTAACGTCGCACTGGAGCAACACAACGGGTTATTGGTGACGGTCCGGGATCAAATCCGAAGGGATTCGATGACGTTCTGAGTTAGTTAAGAGAGTGGGGTACCAGCGCAGGCCTCTCCATCTGACCGCAATGACGTGGTATTGTCGTCTGATCTTTCCCTTCTGATTTAATTCCAGGATCGCACTCTCAAATCCATTGCGCATATCACCGTTCATCACTCGGTCCAACAGGAGAGCTGCTTGCCTTCCATATTAGCTCCTGGAAACCTTCTCTGCTGGCCATTGGACGCTTGAATGTCCAGAAATCCTTTCCCACATGGTGTACTAAGTGCAGCACATCCTCGATTGGCATTGGAGCCGAAGACATGTTTGAGGACCCATCTGTCATTCTCAACTCTTTCTTGCACACTTGTTTGAACACTGGGATCCGAAAGAAGCTCGGCATAAGTGGCACCGAGAAAAGGAAGAAATGGGCTCCTTCTATTGTTAATGGTGACACTAATTGAATAACTTGGCACTGGAGTAACACCGACGGATCTATCTCGAAGGGAAAGATCCGAGGTCATTTTGAACCACGGTCACATGGCGAGGAGAACACTCGAGCTGGCACCTCCGAACTTCCTCTTGTACGGTTGAATTCAAACCTCTTTCAACAGGGAAGGAAGTTATTTTCATTTCACTGGAGCGACACAGCGGGCTATTGGGAATAAATCCAAAGAAGGAGGCGGTCATGCTGAAATCATACTACGTTTCATGACTACATCGGATGGGATAGTTTTTTAGCCAAATAACGAATATGCGTTTTGTAGATTCTTTTCCTTATTTCAAAACAAATAGCACTCGAGTCGCTATCAAAAATGTCTCAGGCGTTCCAAACGGAGAACGCGTCCAAGTTCACCCTCGAGATTCCAAAGGTAACCAAGAACTCTACGTACCCATAGATAACACATGTCTTGAGTTATCTACATCTACTTTCAGACGTATTAGTTCGCAAGGTGAATTTACCTGTGATATTCTTCATCGAATGTGTCCTGCTTTGGAATAGATTAGAAAAAATATTTTCATTCCCACCGTCTAAAGATTATTTTAATATTCTTACAAAAACGAATTCTTTTAATCTAACACGAACTCTTTATCTGATAAATCGCTCAAATTATTATTATGTTTTCTGATGAGCGTAGATTTTGCTTTTATTTGAGTATTTTTAGTTTCGTAAAACTACATAATAATGTAGTTTTGAAGCTTGTTTCAGACGCGGCCCTAAAATTGCAAAAAATTCCGACTACCTGTGTGCCAAATCCCATTACTGTAAGTGCCATAGATTCGTCAGCACTTTGCGTGCGGGAAACAAACACTTCCTTTTATAATAGTAGAGTTAGTAATATGTATGGATAATGTTACGAATGTATGCTTATTTATATGGATGTGAGCATTTATATTTTAAAACCAGATAGGGGCATATATATTTTACTCATAGAACTCATCCCACTGTTCATAAGCATTCCAAAAGTTGAAGATTTATTTCATAGCCAATCAATAAGAAAAATTGCTTGTAATTTTTAGAAAATTTTGCTTTACAGTTTCTAGCGAAAACCACAAACAGCATTTTGATATACATTCGCGACGATATTAATTACTAGCAGATTTTCCCGACATTATTCAGGTTGAATGGGTTTGCTAACTTCCTATTCATCTCTCTCACATGTAACAACAACCACAAATAAAGGTGGACAGTTGTTAAGTACGCAATTGCACAAATGTAAATACATATTATATTTAATATTAAGTAGAAAAAAGTAAGTAGTAAGAAAGAAAAGTGGGTAGAGGTGTGCCTATGTTTCCCTGAATGTATAGAATACTTCAGAGTATGCATATAAACGCCTCGGATGTAAATTAAAAACAAAGGCGTTTTCCAAAATTATCATACAATGATTACCAATGATTTTAAACTAATTAAGCCATTATTTATCTCGATTAGTTATTGAACGAAAAACATCCACTTGAAAATCCAGAAATACATCTCGAAACAGATTTAAAAAAGCTTCGAACAAAAAGTAATCAATGCCAATCTGTTTTTCCACAACAAAATAAATTCTTCGAATATAACAGACACAAATTTTAAAAAGCAAACGATTGAAAACAATACCACGGTTGCCATATTAACTACCAGTCCTATTTTAAAAGGTCTCGTCCTGTATACTTTATTTATAATTTTTTATTCTCTTTATCGTCTGTGTTCCAAATATTAGAATTTTTTCTTTACGAAATATTAAATATTAAGGCTCAAAATAAAATATCAGAATTTAAATTCCGTAAAATTAGTTTTGGGAGAAATAACTGATTTTTCAGCAGCACTGGTGAAACAAGCTAAGTCCTTGCAATGCTCGATATACATTCGATACTCAAAAACTACCTATTTATGGTTGATTTGAGTACTAGTAACTCGTATATTTCAACACGAAACTTGCCTAAATATGGAAGCATGGGAATTTAAAATAATGTATTCACCTAAACTAAAATATTCCGTATCAAATATAGAACATTAAAATACGTTGAGTAAATGTTTTGCAAACAAAATCGGACATAGAACGGTCAGACTTACGCAAACAAGTTCAGTCACTAAATAAGTGCATATACTCACAAGTATACAAAGTTTCATGGAAATATATTCCACCATTTGGACGTAGTACGGGCACAGACATTCAGAGAGACGGATGGTTTGAGACGGATTTTGCGTCAAAAGGCTTCAAACGGTTAGAAAACTTGAAATGGGTCCAAAACATTAAATGTACCCAAACACTCCATTCTTATTTATAAAGATTACTTATCGTTTGCAGTTTATACTTTTAAACTCGGAACACAAACAATCAGAACAACACCTCAACTTTTTACTTCAAAATTAACAAATCGTAATTCCGATTCCATGATTGCTCTTGCTTCGGTCAATCTTACCAGGTCCAAACTTGAATATATTTCCCCAATTATTTTTACAAGTTTGGTCGCGACCAAGCATTGTTTTCGGTTCTTTTTAGTGATTTTTGTTATTCCATAACTAAAAAAAATGTATTTGTTTTCCTTTCTTTTTTTTTTATTGCTATACGGTCAACACGAGGACAATTTAGTCCGAGACCTACGATTTAAAGTAGCATGTCCAGAAGATTCAAGATATCACATATCCTTCTAACGTTACATGAATCAATTAAACATCGATTTTTAATTCTTCCCTGCTTACTACATGAAATTTGATACATTCAGTTGCGAGTCCAAACAAAATTCTTTATACTTTTAAATTCGTACAGAAACGTTATTCAAATATTAAGTATGTTATTAATTCGTAAAATACCATGAGGTAGGTATATTCATTAACGTCTCACTGGAGCAACATGAAGGGATTTGGCGACCCAAATACCTTGAAATCATGAATAATGAAGAGCATACAAATGCCTTTGACACTCGATGTAAATAATTTTGTACAATATTCAATAGAAATCTTGTCGCTTATTAATTTTAAAAGTTATAATCACAATTATTGCATTCTCGCGAATAGAAAACAGCACAAATATTATCACTGATGGAAGGAAGTTGAATCAACGTCATACTGGAACAAAACAATGGGACCTATCTAGAAGGGAAAGATTCGAGGACACCTCGTCATTTTGAGCCACGGTCAAATGGAAAATTCAACTAATCTGTCACCCTACTCCAAAATTCCACGCTAAGATGAGGACATTCGAGGTCGACAAATTGAACGTGCACCAGAACCCCCTCCGTACACGACGGTCTTCGGTTGGATCCACTTTCGAACTCGCAACCCTCTGGTTGCTATCATCTACTCTACCAACCAGGCTACCACGGCGACTAATACAGCAGAATGCCATTATTTTGAAACAGTAAGCAAAGCGGTTGCTAAGTCTTCGAAAGCAGTTTTACGTCAATTGGTGGGTTGTTCGCTTTTGCCACCCCAAGAATATTGGTGTTTTAAATGGATTCTAATAAAAAACAGAACAAAATCAAATAATTTGGCAGAAAATGGTTTAAGGTGCACGTCGACTTTTTAAAATTTAACTTGAAAAATCTATTTTTTTTTCCGAAACTTTTTTTATTTTCAATAAGTCAGACTAAGAGAATCATTAATTATCTAATTTAGATATCATTTGAATAGTGATGCCTCAAATTCTAATTGGTCTAAACAAAGACTATTCCTAATAGTCTAAAATAGTCAAGATTTTTTCAGGAATTTTGACAAGTTAACTAAAAATTCATTCTTAACCAATAACCGAGAGTGAAACCATTCACTGTATCATATAGATTAGAATGATAGAAAAATAATTATAGTAGATCAATTCATCGGTGAGTTATCACCGTTTGAACAAAGCATACGATTGCAAAAACAGTTATTCAGAAATGAAGGTGAAAGTTTTGGAAAAACAAGTTTGTACCTCTCATCACCCCAAAAAAAGAAGTTTTTGAGCTTTTCATTATATATATATATATATATATATATATATATATATATTATTAAATCGATAATTAACAGCAAAATATGAAGGTATGAAGATTGACAATTTGAAATAAGGTAAAAATAAAATTTCATTATTTAAATGTTTGTTTACTGTTACTTATTGTCGTAAGCATTTCGCAAACACAGGTAATATTAAAAGAATTCTGTATTCGGATAGACTAAAATGTGTCGTCTTTTACGCTTAGCGCACTGGTCCCTTGCTTCCAATCCAATATAAGATAAAGCTAAGGCTACTGGTTTTAAGTAACAAAATTCAAGTCTTTATTTAGCTTCAATATTGAATTCCTATTTAATTCCTATTAATTTTTAATTTTTTTTTTTGGGGGGGGGGGATGAAGAGCCAATAAATTTCTACAAAAGTTTTTTTTCTCCGTTATGATTGAATTTCAATCAAACTGAAATTAAAAAATTGAAACACCCACTGCGATGAGTCAATAAAAGACAATCAAGTATTTAATTAACGTCAGACTGGAGTAACACAACGGGCTATTGGCGAAGGTTCTGGATCAAACCCCGAAGGGAAAGGTAATGGTAATTTTAGTTAACGTCGTACTAGAGTAACACAATGGGCTATTGACGACGGTCCGGGATCAGTCCTTTAAGGAAAATTATTCGAGGACAACACCTCGTCCTTTTGAACCACGGTCAGATGACGAAGCAACACCTGACCTGGCACCCCACTCTCAAAAATTCCACACCCACTCAACGTAGGGACTTTCGGCCACGACAGATTGAAGGTGCACCAGCCGCCTCTACACCATACGCTTAGAAACATCCATGTCCTGACCCGGATTCAAACCAGGAACCTTCCGATCTATAGGCTAACACCTTAACTACTATACCGGTTGGTCGGCCCCCGAAGGGAAAGATAAGAGGACAACACCACGTCATTTTGAACCACGCTCAGGTGACGTCAAGAACAATCCGGTTTTTTAAATAAAAATTCAGCATTTGTAAGCAACCTTTCGCACTCGATGGTTGTTTTAAGGCTTCATGGCGGAAGTGCCACATTTGGCCACGAGATGTCAAGTAAACAATGGGCCTATAACGCTAGAACGGAATGCGCAGATCTCAATCTAACACATAACGTCAATTGAATGGTCACTTCAAGAACGATTTATTTGTTACATTTGCCATATATCTTCAATATTTCTCATTTTTTCGTTCCTAAAATTGTAAAACATTTTTTGCAAACATCTTGCATTTCGCTGGTACATTTTCCGCAATTGTGTTTTAGACTAGCCTATTCCAATTTCTATTTGTGTTGCAACAAAACCGATTGGACAACGCGCATTGGAAGTAGGTAGGAAGTATTCGATATGCTCGTGTATCCGACTTGGGTCGAATCTTATATTTAATTATGTACGTTTATAATGGGCGTCGCACTGGGACAACACTATGGGTCCAAGCTGCACCCGATTCCATGCAAGATAGAGTAATAGACAATGCAAGTTCCTACTGATACCGAAGAGAGAACCTAGGAATGGAACCTGCGCCACTCGAAAGTTACTAGCGCAGTGGACATACCCACGCGGCCTCTCCATCAACTCATTGCATTGACTGTTTGGGGAAACCTCCAAGTGCTACGACCCCATCAAAATAATTTAAAATAAGAAATATGTCTATTCGAAGAGTTGAAACGATTTCGAACATTGTCAGCTCAGTAGTTCACTTCTAAAGATATATTTTAACCCTGAAATAGGGTTTTTTGCCCATTGCAGGCGAATATACTAAACTTCGCGAAAGCTTTAACAGAACACAGTTGCATAAGGGGGGGGGTGAAGATGCAAGTGTCCTGTCAAGGAACACCATTTCGTCTGTTCGGACACGTTTTCCCACTGAGCAAAGTGGGCTGAATATAGTTTTGAAAACATTAAGAGAGAGCAGTTGGATCTTTCAACACGACCGTTTCTCAGGGTCCTTATATAGCAAAATCAAAACTACGTCCACACACTGGCGAAGTGTAGCACGTTGAGTGGCGTACAGTTCCCGAAGGTTCGGGAAGTGTTCGCGGGCGAAGTAGGGCAGAGAGAGGGACTCACCTTTCTTCTTCTCCTCCTTCTCTTTCTTCTCGACGAGGAAGGCGTCCCGCTCCTGCTCCCCGTAGAACATGCATCGGACATTGTCCATAAAGGAGAGTGCGATCTCTGTGCGGTTGTCCTCCTCCGAGGAGGACGCGAGGGCCGCAGGATCGTCCGCCATTAGCGAGCCATCCCTCCGCCGTCACCTGTACCTGTGCCGCAGCGGAGACTGGCGGCCCCGGCAGCTCCCTCTTCCGGGAGATGCGGACAAGATGCGCAGACGATCACTTCCTCTCGCGCAAGAATTCTTCGGAACGAACGTAATAAGGATTCGGATCTTCGCCACCGTTGGCCGAGAATTATATTCTAACAAGAATTCAAATTTCGACGTTGAAACGAATAACCCGCTGTGTTGCTTCAGTGGGACGTTCATTCACAATAACGACATTGAAAAGCGTTTGTTTCTCGAGCAAATTGGCAAAAATGAACTCGGATTGTATTCGTTATTTTGTTGTGGAATCCCGAAATCGAAACGTGTTTTATTCTTGATCGATACACTGCAAAAATGAACTCGGATTGTATTCGATGCTTTTGTTTTGTTGACATTGAATTCCGTTATTGAAACGCGTTTGCTTCTTGATCAATACACTGCAAAATAAAATCAGACTGCATTCGATTATTTTGCTTTGTTGAATTCAGACATTGAAAGGTGTTTGTTTCTTCATCAAATAAGCAAAAATAAAATCAGATTGTATTAAATTATTTTGTTTCTTTGACATTCTAATTTCTTCGATGGGATTTTTTGTATCGATTCTTACTTCAGATTATCAGTAAAAATTTTTCACGCTTTAAAAAAACAGTATAATTTAAATGTCCGAGTTTACCACATGAAACCATTTCAATGTCTGTATTTTTACTTTGATTCGATGTTTCTCGTACTCCATAAACGTAAGTGTTATCTGTCAATTAAGTGTTCTTATTAAGTGCTATTTATTAAGTGCTCTAGCGTCAGAAATAGGGGAGGAAGAAGTATTCACATATGTAAGCTTTGAATTACAGATACACAAAGCATTGTTCCTTATTGGGATGGGATACTAAATCTTAAAAACGGATGATTTTGTTATGAATGTGTTAGTTTTAAAATATTCGTAACAGCATCGAAAGCGACCGAAATTCCTTGGGAAAATGTATTCATATTCTAGATTGATTGGTTACTCAATATTCCGACATACTTACGTGCTTGATATCAGAAATCCGTTCATAAATCATTATTAATAACCAACCATAATGGACATTTTACCATTCCCAGGTAATATCGTATTTTATTTTGGAGACCTAAAGGAAATATTTTATGCAAAGCACTTTCTATGTTTCTTTTTATGTTATCTTTAAGAAACCAAGTTATGTTTGAAATTCGAAAGGAATATCTTCTTGGGTTGTCTTGTTGCAAGGGTGTTTTTATCCTATTTTAACTAATCAATTCGAGTTTATTCATAACATAACAATTATAAGTTTTGTTAAAAGTTTCGCAATTCTTATTCGTCTTTCGGGATTGATATTACAAATTTTTATTCAGCAAGAAATAAAACAATTTAAAATGTTTATTTTTTTTTTATTTTCATGTAATTTACTGTAGCCCGTTGTGTTGCTCCAATCATATCACTTATAGCACTAGAGAAAATAGCAATTTGAAAAATTATCGCCAAGACAAAAAACGATTGTTGACAGAAACGATTGATTGTTTTTATTAGCTCACTTTACTCAAATTGAATTTATTTTAAACATTATTTCGTATATTCATTGATTGCAAAGCTAGGAAATGTTTGAAATTTGTAATAAATGTTCATTCCAAATAAAAAAAATCTATTTTTATTACCTCACAAATATTAAATAATATTTTATTTTGTTAATAAAATCTTTCAAGGGCTATCAAAGGTTGTCAGAACATCTCTTTTAAAGAAAATATGTCCTCTTTGCATTCAGATGTTTTTCACTCTTTTTTAAGTCGGATCTTTTTTGTCCTCTTTGTTCATCATTTCGGATCGCGTTAAAAATATATATATTTCACATTTCAAACTTTACACGCTAATATTCTACTGTATCGAGATGTAAACCATATTTATTCAAACACGTACTAGATCTAGTACATTGTATAAACATTTGACGAGGGGTAGAAGCCATGTTTCCAGTCCTTAAAAATGTATATATAATGTGTTTCAAATTAGAATTCTTTACAGCCAGGCTATCTCATAAACAAAACTATTATAAAAATTTCTTTTTTAAAACTTTCTTAGAATTATATCCAAAAGCCCTGGAACGTCTACTCAGTGGAAATTCTACAGAAGAAAGGGAAGCCATTTTGATTTCCCTGAACATTTGGTGAACTGAGTGCTTTCTTACGTTAAAATGCAAGACTTATACTTAGATTTGGTCTCATTGTCTATGAACTTCGGGGCTCGAATTATTTACAATACCTTATTAAGTTCAATATAAAGTACAATACCATTTCCCTCCCTACTATTGTATTCCATAATTAAATGGCTTAATTTTAGATTAAGTCATATTTTTCTAGCATGACTGCCTTGTTCCATTGTCATCAAAATCAATCATAGTGTCCACTCTTGTGGACATTAGAATAGGCAAAACAAAATCGAATTTCGCTAGAATAAATTCTAATGCAGAAAGAAGTTTGTTCGCCGAAGTTGATCACACATATATTTCTATTTTTTTTTCTTTCAAAATGGCATATTTTTGTGAAGAAATCGGGAGTTTTCAAATTTTGGCGTTTCGGCTTCTCCGCCAGACAGCATCCAAGAGGCTTTCCACACAAATAGTGACCTAAAAGAATGAGTTTCACTCATAGAAACCAGGGGTGTTAATCAGAACTGCTACTATTCAATCAGTTCTCACATGTTACTGAATTATCAAAAAAACAGTGATTGAGAATATCTGCGATTCGGTAGCAGGGATCGAGGGCTAAATGACACCAGCTGATATCAGTTATAACCCTCCTACTGCGAATCGGTGGCAGTCATTCAGGGTAAAGTGATACCGTTTAACCTCTATGTTAGTGTTAGAATAAGCATAAAAAAATGTAAAAGAGAGTATTTCAGATAAAAAGTTATTGTAGGGTTCGGATCGAGTTCTTTGAGGCTTCAGGCCGCGACGCAAGCTGTAGGGTAGTTCCAGTAAGGGGTACAGAATATTTTAAATCGCAAAAAACATTCCGTTTGAACCCATCAGATTCAGTCAGTTTAGAATCCGTTTTGGAGTCACAAATATTCTTCGGTAGCAGTCACAGTTAGAACTGTTACAGTGAAATTCTCTTAGTAACGTAGAAACTCTTAGAACACCAATCTAGAAAGTCCAGTTCGTCTCAAACATTCAGACCAAACTTTTTTCATATAAATGGCATTTATTATTAGTAGTACTATTTAATGGTATTTTAATGTGCAATGCACAGTTCTGTCTGAACTCATGGACGAAATTGTTGCACATATCGACCCAGTTCCAGCCATTCTATCATTCGTTTGTGGAACCTGCTCAACGGATAAGAGGTTTGTAGCCTAATTTGGAGTCCATTTGGGGTAAGTCCGTTATTTTGCTCCAACGCGACTACCCACCTCTATTTGCTCTGTGGTGGCACGGTATAGTATTTGGTGTGTATTTTGATTAACCCATTAGTGCCTGAAGTTTTTTCCCTTCAATAACCTGTACTGCTAGCAGATGGTGTGAAATGGATAGAAAAAAAATCATAAGTTTAGGAAATCGAATTTATTTTAAAAATTGAAACGTCTCTTTTATGGGACGCTAGATACAGGAGGGTGGATGTTTTCTCCAATACAACGTATATGTATGATTTCTTCCAGAAATAAAGTGATCTTAGTATTTTTAATACACTATTAGGTATATTAATTCACTATATATTTCAAAATTGAGACAAAAATATTAGAATCTTAAATAGCAAATTTTAAATGTTTAAAATTTTATCTGCTGTGGAATTCTTTGAAACATTTTTCATGCAAACCAACCTATAATTGCTGCATTTTTTAACCTTATTTCCACACCATACTTGTGTTGGAATTGAAACAATGTAATGGTGAAGGCCATCATATCTGATGGATTCTAATTTACGAACCCGTATTTTAAAATTACATTTCATTACGAACACAAAAAGGACTATTTAATTGTTTTCTATCTTCGCAATATTTGAAGATAGAGAAAATTTCCGACGTGCCCGTGTTGAGTGGGACTCATTCTTAAAATTGTTTCTTCTTTTTAATGTTTTCAGTATCAGTAAAAGGGCACGAAAAGGACTGTCACTGGCAACGCCGTGCTGGCCTGCTAGTACCCGACTCTTTGGAATATCGCTCGCTGGAAAAACGTTAAATGCGGGAAATATTTCGAAGTGATACTGTTAAATACGAGATTTTTTTAACATTGAAAGGATAGAAAATTATTTAACACCAATGAAAAATGACGTTTTATGCGGGAAATCGTTAGACGCAGGTTACGTTAAATCGGGGTTTCACTGTATGCACATATGCTATGTACTTTCACTGTATGTACATACGAATCAGGGGCGTAGCCAAGTGAGGCACTTACCAGATATGTAGTATACCAAAAAATTCCAATCTTTATCTCTGTCGAATGCCGACCAACCGGTATAGTGGTTAAGGTGTTAGCCTCTGGATCGGAAGGTCCCCGGTTCGAATCCGGGTATGGATGTTTGTAAGCGTATACCAGCTTAGGTGTTGCTTCGTCATCTGAACATGGTTCAAAATTACGATGTAATTGTTAGGGGCAATGATGGCCCTCCCACTGGGTGCTCCTTCACAAGTGGCCATCACTTCCGGCCTTGTAGTGGCCAATGACTTCGGTCAAAATGTGCCCGCCATTAGAAAAAAAAAATCTGTGTCGAATTTGACTTGATACCCCTCGATAAAAAAACTCGTGACTGCGCCCCTGATACTGTTTCAAACTTATATACAACAAAGTATAGTTTAGGATACAAAAAATTCCGAAATAAGTTCGTAAAACAAATATCCCGTAAGCATGGGCACCCGTTCGTGCCTAGCGTCCGTTTGGGGAGACGCTGGGAAAAACCCCAAAGGTTAAAAAGAAACTTGTGAATTTGAAAAAATATTCATTTTAAATTAATGTATTTCGTTACCGCTACACTCTGCGTTTATGAGCGGTGGCAACGGCATTGGCGATTTCTTTTGGCGCACTTCTAAAGTTGCCAAGGACTGAATTATTTCATAACTCTTTTTCTTTCACAAGTATTTTTCTTTTTACAACACAAAATCAAAGCCTCCAAACACATTTGAGAACGTTTTAAAAAATTTATATTTTATAAAATGTCACAAAAATTAATACGCATAAACTAAAATGTTTTTCACAAAATAAGTTCTTTTTACAACGGAAAATAAAAGCTTCAAAACAATGAAAATAATTTTTTTACATTTTTACAAACGTGCCTTCCAGCAGAAAAACTAAGCTGCGAATGTTAGGATCAATCCCGATGGAAAGATTCGAGGACAACATCACGTCATTCATGACGGTCCAGGGTAGAAATAACGGGCTAGCAATTGGAGGGTTGCGAGTTTGAATCCAACCAAAGAACGCCGTATATAGGGCCGGGCGAGTTAATAAGTCTATCGAATCAGCATGTATTTTTCCAAATCGGCTGAGTGAAAGTAGGTGAAAAGGATATAGTTCCAAACTGACGTTCATTTTAGCATTAGAAAATGAACTTGATTCATAATTATCCCAATAGATAGGAAATCAATAAATTATAGCAACTACTAGTAGTAAGTATGAAACGAATGATGATGATCAGTCTTACTCGTTTCCACTCTAAAAAGCATCAGTTTGTTTTATACGTAGTATTTTTCTGTTTATCTCAAATGAAGTAGTCTCTATCTCTAATGGCAAATGACATATAAATTGTACCGAACCTTGTCTCATCCTAATATAAAAATCGAATCTTTGGCAGTTTGGGTCAACATAACAAAATATAAAAATTCTTCTCAATTGCTTAAATCCAAGTTAAATGGTAATGAAAATCCCTTTTGAGTTTGAAAGAACGATCTAAGGAAACAAATCTCGTATTAATTGTGTTTGGTTCCCAACCTACTTCTCAATGAACTGCAAATATAAGCAGCTTCGACACTAGTCGGTTGAATCGTCTCATTCAGTAATCGTACACAAATATTTCACTCTCTCTCTATTTCATATCAAGTCATTTCTTTCTTTAGTAATTTCTCAAAATCTGTTTCTTTTCTAAAATTTATCTTTTTGCAGAAGGTTTTATTTTCTTACAGAATTTGCTTTTCCTCTTTTAATGTTCAATTCGTTTGCATTGAAAGTGAGTTGGAATTGAAGCTTCGTTCTTTGACCCTTACTCTTAGTGCCTCTGATAATTCAGCGCTTAAGACAGTGTCTTGTTTTTACAGCGTTTCTAAACTGAATTGTAGTGTTGTTTCAGCAGTAAGAAGGGTCGCATCTCTTCTGCATAATGCCTCCACTGCCAATTTAAATGTGGTACCGAATTATAGTGCCAATTAATAACGTTTTGTATCGAAATGTACTTTTAAACCTTTGCACGTTTCCTTTCTTCCAGTAAATTTCCTTCCTTCGCAAGCCGACCAACCGGTATAGTGGTTAAGGTGTTAGCCTCTAGACCGGAAGGTTCCTGGTTCGAATCCGGGTTCGGGCATGGATGTTTGTAAGCGTATGGTGTAGAGGCGGCTGGTGCACCTTTAATCGGTCGTGGCCGAAAGTTCTCACGTTGGGTTGGCGTGGAAGTTTGGAGAGTGGGGTGCCAGTTCAGGTGTTGCTTCGTCATCTGACCGTGGTTCAAAATTACGAGGTGTTGTCCTCGGATCTTTCCCTTAAGGGACTGATCCCGGACCGTCGTCAATAGCCCGTTGTGTTGCTCTAGTACGACGTTAACTAAAATTACCATTACCATTACCTTCCTTCGCAAAAAAATATTATTGATCATTTAATTTGTTATTTTTGCTAAAATTCTCCAAATCGATGATTGAAAAATATAAAATCGATTCATTCACAATCGATTGCTTAATAAACGATTTTGCGAGTTTATTGTTGGGTTTGAAGAATCGATTATTTAGTTTTTAAAAAATTCGGGTTTATCGGATCCGGTCTAGATTTGATAGATATTACTGGATTCGGTAGGTAGCCAAACGATGCAGGATTACCGGATGGTACAAGTCACATCTGTCGTGACCCGCACATTGGCTTAGAAGTTTGGAGTGCCAACTCAGGTGTTGGCCTCGTCATCTGACTGGTGTTCAAAACAACGCTGTCCTAGGATGCCCTGGGAGGGTTGATCCCAGACCGTCGCCAATAGCCCGTTGTGTTGATCCAGTGTGACGTTAATTAAAAATATGAACGACCCAATTTCTTTTACGAAACTTCCTTTCTTGATTTTTTAAAATATTATTTCTGATCCAGCCCTCCGAGCAATGGGAAATGTACCCACCTAACGAGAGTGCCACCGGCCATGCGTGGACTTTTCAATTGCTCGCTCCCAGAAAACAATTACGAGCTCTCTTCTTGTGTGTGTGTGGGGGGGGGGGTTTAATTAGCGATCGGAATACCGAGATTAATTGCGCTATTTAGGGCTGAAAGCGATCGGCGGACCGTGCTGATTGGGCTGGCTTCTTCTGCCCAAAGATCCTGCAGTCACTTTTAAGAAGCGCTCCTTCCTCTGCGACAGCCCGTTTTAATGCTTTAGTGCGACGCTAATACCTTCCTCTGCGATAGTAAGTGAATTCCTAGCTAAATCTATCGAAGCTACCAACGTCGACTTTCAAATGAAATGGTAGTGAATGAATTTCGCACTGGAGCAACGGGCTATTCAAATGAAATGGACAGGTGGCTATCGGAGCTCAGATTGGTGATCACTTGAACCAACGAATAATGGTACTTCATTAACGTTGCACAAAGGGCACACTTGCCATGGTTTACGGATTATCCTCAATTTTTACGGATTTCTACTTAATCGTACTGATTTGGAATATTTCATTTTCTCTGCATCCATTCACTAAATACATAAAAAACCCAAACCTTGTTTTAAGCAGAAATTCAGAGCAGGATTATGAAAGACCAAAAATGCTACTGCAGCTTCATTGAATTTTTCTGCAACCCCCTCTTCTGGATGAAATAATGAATAAAGCAACTTTGTAAATAGAACATTGATTTTTGTTTTTACTTTCATCTACTAGTAAATAAGCTTTATGAACACCCATGTGTAATCCTGACCAATGCCGTAACTAGGCAGGTGCAACAGGTGCACCCACACAGGGCCCACTTGGAAGGGGGCCCAAAAGAGAGATAGGACAGAAAGAGAAGAGTTAGATGAGATAATGGAAATGGATGGAACACAAGATGAAGGAAGAAACTTGACACCCGAAGAATTCCAATTTACACTATTCTTGACACACTATTGTCTCAAATCGATTGGCGGTATCAAAAATGAAAACTATCTGTGACCATTTGTGCTTTCTCTATGGCTATTAAAAATCGCCACGGCCTAAGAATTGCAAAACATTTGGACTACCTGTGTGCCAAATCTCATTGCTGTAAGTGCCATAGAATCGTCAGGATTTTGCGGCCCCCAAACAGACAGACAAACAAACACTTCCTTTTATAGTATTAGAGATAAGAGTCGTAACTTAAAACTTTTAATTTCACATGTGAATTCTTACTTTTTAAATCTTTGCTATATTTAATAGCGAGATCTGTAGCCAATTTTTTTAATCGGCAACACTCATGTATAGTAAAGAAATATTTGATGCTTTGCTGGAAATATATGATAACTAGGGGGCCCGCCCCCTGCTCGCTAGCGCTCGCCAACCCCCGGAAGATTGCTTCGCAATCTACATTGGATCGCTACGCGAACCAAAGCTCGCTTCGCTCGCATCAATGAAGACATGTGTCCTAGCAGAAGGAATTGTTTACAAAATATGATATTCCAAAAAAATACTTTTCAAATCTAAATTTTTTGCTGTTTTTCAGAAAAGATATATACAGTACCTCTAAAATCAGAATTCAAATGAAAACTTTGAGCAAATTTTGACTCGAAATGTGAGCGCTGATTTGGAAATGGAATACCCAGCATGTTGTTTGTATGTACATTTACCCCTGAACTTGATCCACCCACGCTTTTTCATTGAGTTTGTAGTCGAAAGTTGTAGTGCAAGCGTCTTGTTGAACTATAATTGTTGACCCTGAAAAGGACCTTTTTTTAAATGTCCCTGGAAAGATCCTCCGCTTTATTTGATTGGTACAGCTACACTCTACGTTTATGAGTGATGGCAACGGCTTGGCGATTTTTTTTGGCGCACTTCTAGTAGCGAGTTACGATAAATTAAGGCAACCCGTCTTTCGTTTCGGTTGTTATGGTTTTCATGGCAACCTCGACAAACGGAAACTTTCAATTTTCATTTTGAATATTCTAGAAAGTTCTTCCAAAATCCGTTCAAATCGTTTGATTTCATTGATTCGTTTGAAATTTTTCTTTCCTCCCATTGGTTATTTTGATTTTAAAATATCCTTTGATTGCATTGGCCGTTTAAATTTTTTTTTCTTTGATACCATTGGTTTATTTATTTGTATTTCTACAGTTGTGGAATTTTTATTTCATAATAATTTTTTTTTTCACGGCAGAGTTCTGACATGTATTGTTTTTCGCATTTGTGGAATATTCTTGTTTCGTAATTTTTTTTCTCGGGACCGTTCTGATGTATCAGGTTGTATTATTTCTTGCTTTTTTTCTTTTAAAAATCTTTTTCTTTTTCAACTTGCCTACTGTATTTAGTGTAATTGATAAGTTTCATGGTATTCTTTACCCAACATTCGTAGCTTAGTTTCTCTGCTGGTTCACAAATGTGTTTTAATATGTGCTTAAGTTTACTACTTTTTGTGAAAGTTTTTTAAAATATTCTTTTCAAAACGTTCTGAAAATGTTTAAAAAGTGTGTTGTAAAAAGAAAAAAAGTTTTGACAGAAAAGAGTTAGGAAATAATTCTTTCCTTGGCGACTTTAGAAGTGCGCCAAAAACAATCGCCAAGGCCGTTGCCACCGCTCATAAACGTAGACTGTAGCTGTACCATTTGATTTCTATTATTAACTGCACAGCTCGACTAAAATTAATTTTTTTTCCAATAAAATTTCATCCGATAACGCTATAAATTCAATTGAAGCGCGAGGCTTCGTGATAAACAAACAATCGTACAATGTTGCCAAAACGCGATAACTAATAACGTCTTTTTTGCGTGCCACGTAAGAGAATTATATATATACTAGGGGGCCTGCCCCCTGCTCGCTAACGCTCGCCAACCCCCGGAGGATTGCTTCGCAATTCTCATTGGTTCGCTGCGCGAACCTATGCTCGCTTCGCTCGCCTCAATGAAGACACGTGTCCTAGCAGAAGGGATTGCTTACAAAATATATTCCAAAAAAAATATTTTTCAAATCTAAATTTGTTGTATTACATAAAAGATATATACAGTACCTCTGGATTCAGAATTTAAATGAAAACTTTGAGCAAATTTTTACTCGCAACGTAAGCGCTGCTTTGGAAATTGAATACCCAGCATGTTGTTTGTGTGTACATTTCCCCAGAACTCGAGCCACCCATACACTTTTTGACTGAGTTTGTTGTCGAAATTTGTAGTGCACGCGTCTTGTTGTACTATAATTGTTAGCCTTGAAAAGGACCGTTTTTTAAATAGCCCTGAAAAGATCCTCCGCTTTCTTAGATTTCTATTACAAACCGCAACAGCTCGTCTAAAATTCATTTTTTTTTCCAATAAAATTTCATCCGATAACGCTATAGATTCAAATGACTCGCGAGGCTCCTAGCAAACAAACAATCGCACAATGTTGCCAAAACGCGGTAACAAATAACGTCTTTTTTGCGTGCCACGTAAGAGAAATATATATATAGATAGATTCGTCGCTTGCTTTGAACATTCAAAATTATAGATTTACTTGCTGGGTTGTAATTTGGTTCGATATTTTAGACGAAATTAATGCTCTGAGTAAAATGATGCAAAGCCCCACAAAATAAATACTCTCAAATCTACATAAATTTGTTAAATAAGTTGATTGATAAGTTTACAGATGAACACTTTGAAAGGGTGTTAGAAGAACTCACAATGTCTCAATGCAGAGCTCTCTCTCACGAACTCAATGCAGAAACAGATTTTCAACCAATAAACACAATTCGTCCAAGAAGAAAACCAACACAATTTCAATATGAACATAGTGATGAAGTTTTACTAGACCCCAAAATCAAATACAAAGTAGAGTTTTTTTCAGTATCCTTGATCAGACATTAACTTCTTTAAAGGATAGATTCGAGGAGATAAAAACTTTTGCAGACGTATTTGGCATTTTCAGCAATAACTTATTTAATTACTCCAATGATGAATTAATGAAACATTGTAAGGATTTAAATCCGAAGCTTAAAGACGATTCAAGTAGTGAACCAGACATTGACGGTATTGATTTGTTTAATGAAATCAATGCTTTAAAGTTGCATTTTCTAGAAAACCAGTCTAATGATCCACAAACCCTATTACAATATCTTTTTACTAATGACTTAATTTCAACATTTCCGAACACAGCAATAACGCTAATAATATTACTTACATTGCCGATTTCAGTTTCATCTGGTGAAAAGAGTCCTTTTCAAAATTAAAAATTATAAAAAAACTATTTAAGATCAACAATGCACCAGCAAAGACTAAGTAATTTAGCTATAGTTTCAATTGAACATGAAATCTTAGACAGCTTGGATACAAGAAAATTGATAGCAGATTTTGCAAACATGAAGGCTAGAAAAGAGTTTAATTTCTGTAGATAAATACACTGCTGGCCACCCAAATTGCAAAGCCAAGAAAGACAAAAGATATCACAAAAAAATTTGTTTTGTAGATAACATGTTGACCAAGTATCAAATGATTAAATTTATAGACTTCTGTGAAGTGTGGTTCCTGCCAAAATCAGTAGCCAGATTAGCCGCCATTGTTGGAGATCACCGCTGCCACACGCCTCGGCATTGATTCAAAAAGACTTTGGATGTGTTCTTGGGGTACAGCAGACCAAGCAGCTTCCACACGTTGCCAAAGTTGATCTGGTGTGGCAGCTGGGGATGTAATCTGAGTCAATCGTTGAGCAACCATGGACCACATGTTTTCTATCGGCGAAAGATCCGGAGAGCGAGCTGGCCAGGGAAGCAATTCAATCTGGCGATTGACGAAGAACTCTTGGACAATGCGTGCCACGTATGGTCGCGCATTATCCTGTTGAAATATGGCTGTGGGCAAGCCCTGAAGGTAAGGAAGGACAACTGGCTCCAACACCTCGGAGATGTAGCGCTGGCTGTTTAAAGTACCGGAAATGCGTACTAGAGGAGTGCGAGATTGATATCCAATACCGCCTCATACCATAATATTCGGTGCAGGACCAGTGTGGCGGTGCATAACGCAGCTGTTCAGCATCCTCTCTCCACAGTGTCTCTAGACTCGAATCCGACCATCGTGGTGTTGCAGACAGAAGCGTGACTCGTCAGTAAAGACAATTTCATTCCATTCTGCCGTCCACATCCTTCTTTCATAGCACCATTGGCGGTG
Organism: Metellina segmentata; assembly: GCA_947359465.1. NCBI lineage: Eukaryota > Metazoa > Arthropoda > Arachnida > Araneae > Tetragnathidae > Metellina > Metellina segmentata. Next base: position 137,126,852 of record OX375874.1, on the reverse strand, counting down.
GAGACGTCTGTGGTTCTGCGTCAAGGGTAGACGAAGCAATGGACGTCTTGCGGACAGACCACTCTGCTGTAAACGGAGTCGAATGGTACGCGTAGACACTGGATGATGCGTTACAGACTGAATGTGCTGTGCTATGGTTCGTGATGTGGCTGAGCGATCCGTCACTGCCATACGCACAATATGCCTGTCATCACGTGAAGTGGTGCACTGAGGTGGATGCGATCGAACACGTCGGTCCGTCGTACCCTCCTGCATCCAACGATCACATATCCGCATTACAGTTGTTTGGTTTCGTCCAACACGACTACCGATTTCCCTGAAAGATAATCCACAATCTCGGTAGGCCACTATCCTTCCTCTGTCGAACTCGGATACTTGATCAAAAGATGATCTCTGTTTTCTACGATGCATAATGGATCGTTTTGTTTGAAAAAAACCACAAGAAAAACACAATTGCCTTACTTGAAATCGTCGAAATCTCCAAGCCTTAAATAGCGCTTTGAAGTGGCGCCACAGGCGCGTGTGATGTGCGTCTGCACTGAAATTCTATCATTTGCATATCTCACCTCCGCTAATGCATGTTGTAAATTTCATATTATTTGCATGCTTCCTTCAGGGTGTTGCATTTACGGTGGCCAGCAATGTATTTATATGGTTTTGCACTTAAGTAAACAAAACTAAGTAAAGAAAAATAAATAGTTTTTCGTTGTAAAGTAATTTTTTCTTTTTACACACCCTTATGAGACAACATTAAAGAGCTTTACTGGCAAGCTCAGTGTAGGTAGTCGTAGTTAAACAGGGGCGGCATAATCGGTATTGCACCCGGGCGTTCAAACAGCTAGCGACGGGCCTGGCCGTAACCATCGATATCCTGGCTGTACAACTAGTTTCTGACGTCATACAACTGAGATCCCAGTCCTTCGTCGTATCCATAGAGGAGATATAATAGAAGTCTTAGGTCTTATATTAGAAGTCTATAGTCATATCCCTCCGCGCTGTGTTTCGCCGGAGCTTATGCGTTTTATTTTTCTACTTTAAAACTAGCGTACCTGCTGATATTTTCTTTCTACTATCGATGGTTACGGCCATTACCTATAATCTGTAGAGTACGACCGTTACACTTGACATCTGGTCAAAAGCCGAAATAGGACCCTCTAACGCTAACAGATGGCGCTAGTAGTACTTCCGAAAGCGTGTTGGCAGTAATTGGAGTATAAACCATGGAAGTAGGAAATATAATATGTTATGAAATAAAGTAGTGCGTAGCCCCGTTTAAAAGAGTGTGTTTTGTGTGTGTAATTTACTAGTATGGAGAAGAAACGAAAAAAAGACAATGAATGCAGAACATTCAAAGATCAATGGAGCTATCAATATTTCGTGATTGAGTCCCGTATTAAAGCGATATGTTTGATTTGCAACGAAACCATAGCCGTTCTCAAGGAATATAACATTAAACGTCATTATGAAACGAAACAATTTTCAAAGTTATTCAAAATATACAGGAAGCTTACGGACAGAAAAATATGAAACTTTGAAGAGAGGATTGAAATGGCAGCAAGCTTTGTTAACAAAAGTCAATACTGAACAAGAGGCTGCAACTCGTATCAGCTTTCGTGTGGCTCTTGAAATCGCAAAACGTGGAATACCATTCACTGATGGAGAAACGATCAAAGAATGCGTAATTGCAGCAGCCGAAGAAATGTGCCCCGAAAAGGTAAATTTATTTAAAACTGTCATCAAACACCGTGGATCGGAGGGTACAAGACATCGCAGAAAATATATCCAGCAATCTTTGGTTAGCCCTCAATAATTAAAGATTTGCCACAAGCACGTGACACATCTTTAAACCGAACGACTGGAAGTAGGTGGGTATTTGAATTAACGTCGTACTGGAGCAATCCCAACAGGAAAGACACCACCTCGTAATTTTGAACCACGGTCAGATGACACTAACTATTGGAAGAAATAGCGGTTCGAAGGGATTTGCAACCGGAGGGTCCAATCAAGACAAAAATCCTAATGGCCTCACATGGCTGTGGAACTTTGAAGAGCGGCTTAGGCGTGACCTCAATTCAAATACCTACCCGTAACCATAGGAAATTTTGCATGTCGCAATTCCATATTGATGTATTATACATTATTATTTTTTATATTTATTCAAAGGTTACATCGCAGCAAATTCACCATTCAAGTTCACCACGAAGTAGTCAAAAGCAAGACCAGTTTTGCTGCTGTTTCCAAACAATTTCTTAATTCGTAGTGAATAAACGAAAAGTTTGAGAATATTCTTTCTATCTCAGCAGAACTTGCGGGCAATATCATCACTGTGCAAACAAAAGTTATGAAATCTTCATTTGCAATTGTTTTCTTTAAACTAGACCACCATGTAAGAGCTGAAACATTTTCGAAGACTTCATTGGAGTAATGTTTTAGGAAAAGGAGCGGATGTTGCTTGAAATGCTACAATGTATGGCACGAAATCTGGGTTGATGTTATTCAGTAATTCCCTAGCACTTTCTTCCTGGTCATGTGACAATTTAGATCCCCATGTACTTTGGGTGAAGCTTATAAGCTAGCATATGATGTTGAGTTACTGCTGATTAGATCTACTTATAACCTTTCTTTGGTTAGTTTCCATGAGATTATCATCAGGTGTTAGTGTTAACCAAATTTCACAAGTATCTGCAATAGAACAGTCATCTTTTTGCATCTTATCTAGGGCAACGGCAATAGGTTTTAATAGCTGCAATAAGTGTTTGACTTCTTTATGAATCATCCGATTATTTATGACTTGAACAACCCCTTTTTGTCATGTATATAGTCTTCACGATCTTCCAAGTAATATGGACGATTCTTTATGAATGATTCCAAGCAATCTACCCGATTGTTCCACCGTGTATTGCCAGGTATTTGTGGTTTCACTTCCTTTGGGTATTCCTTCAGCCAACCACCTTGTCTGATGACAGGGTTCCCACTATCTTTTTCTTACTAAAAATAAGGACTTTCTAGGACAAAATAAGGACTTAAATAAAACATTAAAGAAACCGTATTATACAATTTAATACCCGACTTTCGATCAAATGGGATGCTCTTACAGATTAGTCCATCTTATAAAAACAGTAATACGTAAAAAATTTAATATTTAAGTCTATTTTCTAAAAATTATACACAAATAATGCCACACAAAAATGAGGTTTTTTTCAAAATAAGCCGTTTGATTTTTACAAAATTCAGCAGTTCATATATGGGCATTTACGTGTACATGTATTAGTAATATGTGTAAGTACATAAACAAATTATAGAATGGAAACCGCAAGAAAAAAACTTTGGATGTTTTGCTCTTTTATAAAAAGGGAAAGAAAGAGTTAAGTTTTTTGAGGACCTGACTTGGTGTTGTCGATCTCAAAGCTGCTGTTGCAAGTTTGATTTTGTTTTCATATTGTTTGTTTTTACTTTTTAATGGTCTTTTGGGGAGTGTATGAGGAATTTTTAGCATATTGCTGCTCATGGGTAGGAACCACCATTTTGTGTTGTCTGGGTCAGGCTCCTCCCTGATCCACCAACACTTTCATTTTCGAAAATTTCCTAACTTTTTTATTTTAAATTTCTTTTTGTTTTTGAAATTACAATGCTTACCTTGTTGTGTCTGCAGCTTCAGCCTACTTATGAAATGGAAATTTCTCACCCCAGTAATCATTTTATAATACACCTTCATAAATTTATAATGAAAATAGGAAGTAAATTCATTTATTGGCACATCAGAGGTTTTAAGAAAATAAAATTAGCGGCAAACTATTAATTTACTAAAAGGATGTAAAAGGATTGCAAGTTGCATATGTCAGTCAAATTTGACTGGATCGGAGACGGAACGAGTTGCGAAAAAATATTTTCAAGTGAACCAAAACAAAATCATAAGACTTATGCAAAAACTTTGATAAATTTATAAAAAGGTTTAAAAAATAAAATGCAATTTTATTGAATAGATATTCAACTAGTTGCCATCGTCCCAGCCTAAGCCATTTGGTGTATTGCCACATAATTTTGAACCACTGTCAGATGACGAGAGATATGAGCTGGCGCCCCCACTCTCCAAACTTCCACACCAACCCAACGTGAGGACTTCCGACCACAACAGATTTAAGGTGCACCAGCCGCCTCTACACCATACGCTTACAAACATCATTTTAATGAGAAAAAAATTACTTTGAAATAATCATCTAAGCTGACAATGGAAACAGATTGCGCATGGCATTACAAAAGCAAAGTGAAATTCAAGCAGTCTGCCATTGAGTATTTGTCACCCAGATACAAAGAGAAAAAAATTATAAAGCATAGAAAAATTACTTTCGATTTCGGTCAGCGGCCAAATACGATGAAAGTCCGAAATTTCCAGTTTTTAAACGACTTTTCCCGATTCATGAAATTTTGACAAAGAATTAAAAGCATAAAAAAAAGTTAGATTAAAAAAAATATTGCAACACATTGGGTTGCCACTCAGATAGCAGTATTAATTAAAATAAATTATCTTTATATTGTTTTCGATTCACCTACAAACTTAAAAATACACTTCCCCATAATTATAATAAATTTTTAAAACATTGTACTTGCGGGTAACTGAATAAAACAAAATTAATTAAAATTTGATGATTGTATTTTAGTTTCCTCTATCAGGGTAACTATTTTGTGCATTGCAAGAGCCACTCACAAGTCGAAAACAGACCGTTTTTTAAAGTGTATTATGTGCTCATCAAGAGTCGATTTGTATATTTCGTATCAATGGTTGCCATTTAAGCAAGCCAGTTCACGAATCATCACCAAACCCGTACTTGCAAGCAGTTTTATCGCCGATCAGTCGCTAAAAATACGTCGGAAATATTGTGAAAAAATATCATTTCAAAACTGAATTTTGTTTTCAAAGGAAAAAAAGCACTTTCTAAATACTATTGATAAAAAATAAGCACTTCTAAGGGCCCTTAGAAATGAAAGGTCAAAATAAGCACTCGTGGGAACCCTGGATGATTTCTGAACAGATATATACCACATGCTTCACAACAGACTGGTGGAATATCTTGTCCAAGAGGGTTAAGATAGTGAGCTGAAAACTCACAAATTGTAACTGATGGGTTCTCTTCTCTCATTGATTCTCATTATCTGTTACAAGAGCTTTCACTTAACAATTTGCATTCCTTTTCTACTTCTGTTATTGCTGCCTTGGCTAAATCAGCACAGTAACATGAGTTTTTTCCCCCTCAGATCCTGTGTTTACAGAATTGAAGATACATTCAGTACCAGTATGAATACAATAGCTAATTCACCCCCCCCCACACTAATAATGAAATTGAATTATGCCGTGTTGTCTATTGATGAAAAGATGTTAGTTGTTTTTAATTAGAAAATACAAATTCAATATTTTTCTTTCATTTTTTCAGACAAGACCAACAAGATATAGTTGTATGTGTCTTGTTGTACAAATAGTTGGGGGGCTCGTGCCACACCAACAACTGTCTATGCTGCCACGTTCTGTTTTTGCTATTGTAAAAAAATCGTCTTGGCAGTTTCTGCCACTGCATGGCAAAAACAAGTTTCTGCTGACAGAAAGAGTGACTTTGCCAATGCTAGAGTGAGCCAATGTTATCCAGAATATGCATTAAAATGCCCCTGTATGTCATTTTAAAACCAAAAGTACTTGTGGAAAAATGAACATTTTCCAGACGGTCAACAAAAATGAAACTCGAAATCAACTATACACAATAAGGGAACTAGTAACTGTATAATCCTTTATTCAAACTTATATTTTACAATGAACAAAATTATGATGCAATAAATTCATAAAACAACAAACATAATGTATTGAGCAATTTCAGGACTAAATTATTCAACTGGATGTATTGAAAGAAAATATGTGGACATAAAATATCGAAAACTTTTCCTGAATTCGAAGAGTGCAAAATAATTCACACGACAATAACATCGGAACTTATCGACGAACAATCCAAACAATTTTTTTTTCAAACTTAAAATGTTAAAGAACTTTATAGATTCGTTAACATTTTTGGCAGTCAATCGAGAGAAATGCTCAATGTTGAAAAGGCAAGAGCAAATAAAGATTTGTTTTTTATTGAAAATTATGGAAAACTAGAATATTTTTTGCTTTCTACCATCCCATTGGGTTGATGTAAAAGTTTGTCCCATTTTGGCTACTCAATGGCATTGCATTGCCAAACCCAAGGACTACCAGCTTGGTTCAATATTGGATAGTGTCTTCAGCAAGTGTTTTTTAAATTGTGTTAAGCATTAACAATAGCAGAAAACAAGAAGCATTTCGACAGTGTGTTTCCAAACAGTACAAATGCCCAGCAGAAGACGAATGTCGTCGAGGGTGCCGCACGTGCTTCGTCACCGTTCTCCTCGAGAAACCTCGGAACTTGTAGGGATGATGGAGAAAGGCACATACTATATTCATTCAATGCAATTTTTCTTCCATTTTTGTCAAAAAATCAGGACAAACTTTTGCATCCATCCAATATATTAACATTAAATGTAAACGATGAAGCTCATGTTTTTGAGAAACAGATTTAGATTCACCTCTGTAGTTAAAATTCAATGGGGACGAGTCAAAATAAGTGATATATCCAGACAAGGGGCGACTATTAATCTTCTGTAGTATTGCAAATTTCGGTCGAAGAAAGTACGCGAAAGAAGTTTAATTGTTCGATGACAGACTGTAAATCACCATCTCCTTTTCCCCCGACTCGGTGAAAACTCGACCGAAGAGGTGAAATTTTGCTTTTCAAAACTTCCAGCTCAGTGATTTTTTCCCCCACTTAATTTAAGTCCTGTGCTCAGTTGCAATGAATGATAGCAGACAAGTTCTAAAAACAAATAAATCGTACCAGAGTTTCTGATGTCTCGCCTTTTCTTGGCATCCATTAAAATTTCAAACATTAATTAAACAGGATTGATATAAAGCAAGAGGTTTTCGATATTTACAATTTTTCCATAAAATGTAAATGATTTTCTTATTCAGAGCACAAAATATCCAGCTAAAGTAATAAGCTTTTATTCGAACTATCGCCGATCTCACTCGCGCAAGAACATTCGATACAACAGATACTTTTAAAATCAAAACTACAACAGATAGTTGAAAAAGGTTCGTGCATTGAAGGTTCAGCAGTTACAATTTATTTGTTACAAAATAAGTCTGCATAAATTCAACTCATCTATACCTATCACCCACAGATTTGTTTTCTTAAATAACTAATCAAAAATAGTTGGAGGTCCAAAAGATTTTGCAATAACATAAACAGATATTTGAAGCTGTATCACAGGGTTTTCACCAATATTCGTAATCTAAAATGAAGGCATGCGATACTACTTTCGAAAGGAGTACAAATCATTGAAATCGACATCCAATTGTGGGAGTAGTGTTAAGATCAAGCATACAAGGTGACCATTTCATTTTTCCAATGACACATATTTGCAAATGTACACGGTAGAAAAAACATGCTTCTGCGCACGAGGCGTCGTCAAATTGTGCTTGCAAATACACATGTCGGACACACACGGTCGGCAACAGGTGGATCGAGTGTCGGGCAGTAGAGAATAATTGCATTGTGGTTTTCATACTCACATTTCCGAAAATGCTGCTACGTCCACGCGTCCCAAGGGAAACGAAGCCAGACCCTTTCTGGCCCTCGCAGACACTAGAAATGAAATGCATTACACAAAAAACACAATTCAATACAGATATATATATATATACATACACAAGAGGGGATCTGAATCGGGGGAGCAGGATGTCCAAAAGAGGTTCTTGTAACATATTTACAGCACGTCCATTAGCTCGCAAACAGGAATTTTTTTTACTTCAAGCTAGGGAGGAGAAGGGTCGTCACGCGCAAGCATCCAACTCGGAAATGTGCCGGAAAATGAAAACCACAATGCAATTCGACTCTACTGGACCTTTATTTTTTGGACATCCTGCTAGCACACAAAAGGGACAATCAGAATAGCCCACACCAGGCTGGAGATGCCCCACTATCTCGAATAAGCAAACATGCAGTTTAGAGAATTAACACAAAGAAATGGCTCTTGAAACGGTGTCACTTTTTACGAGGCTAATCACTTTTCGCGATTGGCATTTTTAAAAGGACCCCTCAAACATGAATAAAAAATTACAGAATGTGTTACATTTTCGAGCTAATCGTCGGGGAAGAACTGCACGAACGCATACTTAGATTTTGCGACAGAGCCGCAATCTTAGCCTGGTAACTGAATTTTCGGTGCTTTCTGTGATCGGGTCACAAATGAGGAAAAGCAAACTTTCGTAATTGAAAATAGAATGTTTTCCCATGGAAGGTGTGAAATATCCAAAGTGGCTGGCACAACTATAACTATTACCTCTTTCGAAATTCACTTGTGAATTTCAAGGGAAATCATACAATCTTTCTGTATACCCTCATCATTACCATTGTGAGACATAAAAAGAAACGCGTTGACAGACATAAAATACAGAAAGTTATATGCCCCATTCATGCATTTCAATGAATAATTAATAAAAGTAAAAGCAAAACTATCATAACCTGGGTTCTGTGGAACTCTGTTCTTTTTTTTTAGATTAAACCTCGATGCAACATACTCTATGACCACAGAACGCACTCAATATTTGAAGTATCAAAAACAAACTTACATAAATTACTCATATGTACATACAAAAACGTGAGGAACATTTGACAGTCAAAGATGCAAGTCAAATACGAAACCGATTCTCTTTGCGGTTTGAACTCGCAAACAAAGCACTTGTGGTTTCAAACTATCAAAACTCACAGCTAAACGGTTTAATCCAATCAAACTATGCAAAAATAGTTTTACTAGTTTCAGTTAATAAATTTTGTCTAAAAAACAGATACTACAATAGTGGAAGTTAAAGGTATGCTACCCCTAACATTGCAACTCACACAGTTCTTCTCAGAATAATCGAAGAGCGAGAAATATCTTCTACGGAATTTGGAGGGTACTTTTGGATGTGCCAAATTACCATTCCGAAATTTGTCTCAGTGGAGAATGAGTTAAGTGCATTTAAAAAATTGGAAAAGAACTTTACACATAAAATATAACTATAAAGATCTGATTACAGGTCTGTTCATACTATAAGCATGAAATTTTCAGTTGGGTAATTCAATTCTTCATAAACCTTCATTGAAACACAGATAATCAGTAGTAGAGCATAACACATTTAAGCAGAGAACTATAACTCATACAAAGAACACAATTTATTACAAATATAATTGTTGCTAATACATTGGAGAGCCTGATCTACTCAGATGGCAAAATACAAGGTTCCCACTTTTCAAGCAAAGAAAAATATTAGGGGCTTTTAAAAGCTGCATTTCACGCCCACAAGTTAGCAAACTTTCAAGAGTGCCAGGGTAACTAGGGTTTTAATATACTAATCTTTAGATGACCCATAGCCTTCGATTTTCGATGACACGCAACAATTAATTAATTGCAGGGCAATAAAATATGAAGTATTCTTGTAAAAACTAGGCTGGTTAAAATTTGTAAGGACTTTCGATACATTTTTAAAGATCCTAAATGGGAAAAAAAAAAAAAAAAAATTTTAAATCCGAGAATTGAGGGAAAAGAAAAATGGAAACGTTTTGCCATCGGACAACAGCAGAAAAAATGAAATACTTATGAAAGCATTAAAAGTTTCCATTACAAGACAACAATTAAAATATTTGATTGATCTTGTGTGTTGTCGGCAATTTGTTGTGCACGATTGAAACGAAAATTTCTATAGAAAATAAAAAGTGACACCGCTTTAAGAGATCTAAACACATTCAGACAACAGAACAAAAAACCTCGCTAGACGGGTGATGAACCATAATGAGGTACACACAATTTATATGTACAAAATGGGAATTCCAATGCCATTACAAGTTGAGAAAAATAAATTCTTTCTGTAGCATGGTGAGACAAGTTTGTGGATCTTAGAGGATAGAAATGTAGTGCGAGAAGTGTCATCCAACCCACACATGAGTGAAATAAATGCACATGAGAATGAGAAGCCATTAGAAACTTTGGAAAAACTTCCACAATGGAAAATTGTTTAACATGATTTGAATGAGCTCTTTTGATGCAAGAAAAATATTTTTCATACAAAAGTCACATTTTTAGAAATGTTGATATATGTACAATGCCTTTTAATTGTTAGTGTGACTTATAAGAAGCACTGGAATTTTCCTGGTGAAGGAATAGATTTAATGCCACATATCAGAAACAAAAGCAAAGTCTATCAAATACCTTTCAAAAGAGGACTGACCCCAGTTGAAAAGTTTTCTTTGACTCGGCATAAACTAAAACATTCTCTTGCCGACTACAGGGTTCCCACTATTCAAGCAAAAGAAAGTCTTTTTGAGGCGGGTTTTCATATTCCATAGGTTGAGAACCACCAGTGGAGGTGGAGCATGCATGCTAGTGTTGTGTTACATACATTCTTTTCATAAAAACGTACATTTTTATCTAACCTCCAAATATTATGTCCTCTATTCAACACCCGACCTTGGTCGCATATCACCATAAGACATTTAACATTTTATTCTAATATTTACCATTTTTAACTAATTCATTTAATGTGGATTAACTAACAATGATAAATTTTAAGAATAAAATGTTAAATTTAATGTGGATCAATCTATAACGACATAGTTAAGAACATTTTCACGAGCACAAAGGTTGGGTGTCATGGAGATAAAATGTAAACAAAATTGTTTTCAGTCATTAAATTAAATTACATACTATACAAAATTCTTTTTTTTTTAATCCATGAATAATCCAATTATCAAGATGGGGCCTGATACCAATTGATCCATATAACTGGAGTTCTACTGTACTTCCAATTTAAGAGTTCATCATGCTGAATTTGGCCATTTTCAAAGAATAGCATTTTTAGAGGAAGAATGGGGAGCAGACTTTTATTTTGGGGCATGATCCAAACATTTGCTCTACTATTCTCATCTCTTCAATATTCAGTAATTTCAGTGGCCTGATTTTTCCTGAGGCAAAATAAACTTTACAAGAATGGAAATTTGCTTTTTTTTTTTTTTTTTTTTTTTGCAGTCAAGTAAAATTTTCTTGTAGAAATTGCAGAGAATCCCCAACAGTCGGCAATTGAAATACACGCCGGATCTCTTGGAAACAAAAGCGATCGGTCGACTTCCTGAAACATCTCACTGCACTCCGTAAGATTCGGTCGAAACCCGTCCATCGTATGACCCAAATCGTACGCAAATTTGTACAAGATATTTAAATTTTACTAAAAAGAATTTGCATTGAAAGGAAATAGAAATAAAACTAGGACACACAAAGAAATCACAAATGGCATTCAACACTAAAATTAATTCCAAGAGACATCTAAATCGGTGGAACGTGGGATTCCCGTTCTCAAAGTAAAACGAGGGCCCGTTTGCAGCCCTTCCCGGGCTATTTATAATTTTTTTACGAGATTTCGTTTCGCACAGATCGAGAGCGTCGAGTTGGGTCCGATTTCAAGAACCTTAATTTCAGCCGAGGAATAATCCCTCGACCTCGAAAAGCGGGCCCGTGGGAACCCAGCAGGAGAACCTCGTTCGTTTTAAGGAACAGAAGAGTAACAAAATGAAAAGAGTCTTGCGAGCAAGAGTACCCTCGAGTGCCGCCCTCCTCTCGGGCAGACGACCCGAGGGAAAGGAGCGTATATCGCCAAGAGAATTTCGGTTCCGTGTCACTCGTTCTTTTGACAATACAGCTCCTTCAGGGACTTGAGTTCTTCAATCAACGCCTTGTTCTGGTTTTCCAGTACAGCTACTCTGTTCTCTAAACATTTGATGTACTCTTTTTTCTTCCTTCGACATTCTTTGGCTGCTTCCCTGCAAAGAAATTAAACGACATTACTTCCAATTCCACCACGACAAGAGCACAATTTCGGTTCAATTGGGATAGGACGTGGAATTGCGAATCGATGCATGAAACACACTGGCTTTACGCGACTTTCGAGATCATTTATCAGTTTAACGTAGATAATTTGTTTATTACTGTATTCAAGGGGACACAGTACTCTAAAAATGATGCGGATTGCCTTGGAGCTTCGGAGGTCGCCCGCCTACATGCTACTCTCCCGCCACTGTCGCTGCGATGTCGAGTTCCAGCAGTGAGTAGACCACTGTTGGTCAAAGGAACGGCCCTTCTCCATAGTGGGGGAGGCCACCCTCCCGAATTTCAACTACTCTTATCATTTAAGTAACTACCCAGTATTTTAACTGGATTACACATTCAACTGCAAAAAAAAATTGCATTACATTTTTTGCCAAAAAATGCAAGTAATCCGAAACAGCCGAGGTCCGGATTTCGGACTCAGTACTGTATCTATACGACTTTCAAAATTATGCGAAAAATTTTATTTCTGTAGCTACATTATTCAACGAGATATTGAAGTTTTCCTTTAAGCATTTGAAACTTCAAAGTGCTTTTTCACAACTCTTTATTTTTCATGACTGCTGTGTATTTAAAATGATAAGGCTTTTATTGTAATTAATAGAGATCTGAAACTTTATTGTTGCTTATTGCATTATATTCAATACCTTCATGCATGGAATAAAGATTTGGGAAAATAGTTATTTTTCTCAAAAATACTAAAATCAACCTCAACTTTTTTATTGCCGTAAAAAAAAAAATAATAACTGTGGTCTTATGCATAAAACTGTGAAAGGTAAATAAAAAGAAACATTTGGAAAATAATTAAAATTTGCAAATGGAGTAAAAATGTGAAAATATTGAAATATTTTTATAGAAATTTTAATTTTTAAATGTTGTGAATGAAAAGGTGAGTTTATTTCTTTTGCAATGGTATTGGAATAAGGTACCACTAAAACATTTTGTTGTGAGATAAAAAAATAAACAAAACAATTGTTCAACTAGCCCCCTTAAAATATGAAACAAATAATAGAAATTAGTGATAAAAAAAATATAACGGTCTTTACAGTCTGTTGTTTTTTGATGGCATTAATTTACCATCTGAAATTCAATGGATTTCCATAACGTTTACTCAACACATTATTAAGAGTCACTCAAATAGGAATTCCAATTCTCCTCCTTTATTCCCCCCCCCTTTCATTTTCTTAATGTATTTTTTTCTTTAGCTTTAAGACTTTTTAAAAAAGTATAGCAATATTTTATTTTTATCATTTCGGTTTTGATTTACGCCGTTTGTCAGAATCAGTGAGGTTTAGCGTTAAGACATTTTAAAAGCATAACTCCCTTTTCAATTTGTACCATTTCTGCAATTTTACTGTTTCTTGCTTTTTTTTTCTTTAGCACTAACACTTTTTGTAAGCATAGCGATACTTAACTTTAATCATCCATGCAATTGTTTTGTTTGTTACTGCTCCATTTGCTTGACTTTTTGAAAGTACAGCAATATTTTTAAACATGCTACAGCCTCCCAGAAAAAATAAATGTCTTCGAACACACCAGCGAGGAGACAGAGAAAGAGAACAAAAAGAGAAGCTGAAACCACCCCAGAAAAAGAAACAAGAATACAGAGAAGCTGAATTCGCAATAGCGTGAAGCTCTCTGAGTAAGGATCAGTTTGGACATGCCCTTCTGATGTGAGACTCATTCTTAAAATTAATGTTTTTCTTTTTAATGTTTTCAGCACCAGTCAGGGCATGACAAGAATGCTGTTACGGGCAACACCACGCAGGTACTGCTAGAGTTGAATAAAGAAGGAACTGATTCAATTAATTCATGCTTAGATAGAGGTTTATACATCAAACTAGTTATGTGTCATTGACAAACCTGGTGCAAAAACTCTTTAACATTATCAATTTTTAAATGTGCACTCATTTTGGTTCAGAATGGAAAAAGCGTGTGCTCCCAAAAACAGACATTTTGTGGACAGTGGCCACGGAAATTTGCCCTTTTGCAGCAACTAGGACTGGGCGATGTATCGATACATCGTGGTAAACCGGTATGAGATCGAAATCGTCACACCGGTTTCGCGATTTCGATGATGACGATGTATCATGATACATCGGTTTTTCCCGATGTCGATTTTTTCAAAGCGCATGCGCGGTATCGCGGTTTTTCCCGATGTCAAGGAGCCAATCCCAGAGCACATATATCACGATTTCGATATTTTCAAAGCGCATGCGCGATATTGCACAGCCAATCCCAGAGCACAAGTATCACGGTTTTCCGTAATCGCGATGTCTCCTGTTGCTCAGCGCCAACGATTTCTATGTTTTCTTAGAGGAATCAAATGCCCCGTTATTTCTATTTTTATGCTTCTGTTTTTTTCCTTCTAAATAAGCTATTTTTTAATCTACTTGAGCATATATGGTGTGTGGAACATACTAGGACAATAGGTGTGAGTGTGAGATCATCATTTTCCTCTCTTTTGCATCTTTTCAAACACTCTTTATAGTTTAAGTTAGGCTATTCACATTTTCCTTGCTAATAAAAAAAAAAACAGAAATTCGCGTAACATTTACATCTCTGGGTCACGACAAATTGAACGTGCACCAGCGGCCGTTGTACACGACAGTCTGGCTGCCGCAGAAGAGGGAGGATCGAAGGCCGTACCTGTTCTTCAGAAGCCTCAGTTCCCGTTTGCGAGAGGCTTCCTCTGCCAACTGCTGGGGGTTCTGAATAGTCTGGATGTTGTTGACCACATTCTGAGAGAGACCCGTGGGGGTGGAGGACCCCGTGCGAATTTGATAGGCTTGGAGATCAGCAGCAGATACTGTCACTGCATGGAAAGAAAACTCAATTTCAATGTCAATTAAAACTACCTCATAGAGTTAATTTTAGAGGAATTCAGAAGAACTTCTCACCTGGAACAAAAAACTGTCCATCTTGCCCTTGAGTATACTGTACGATAGCACTGGCCGTACCGCTTCCTGTGTTCGTCATCGTCAGGGTTTGTAGGCCTTGGATGCCACTATCCTGTGTTGCTGTTGCTAACTGGATGGCTAGGGAAAAACCAGAGTGTAAAAAAATTATGATTTTTTTTTTAATCAATTCATCAGATTTTTTTATTTAAATTTCTGCAGGCCCTATATATTGTTTTTATAATAATTATATATAAATTTGTTAAATAAAAAATTGAGTTTGTGACATGACATGTAAACTAATATTTATTTTACGTAAACAATCAGAATTTGTGACATGGTAAATCAATATTTACTTAACATTTGTTTAACTTTAAAACACAAGTTGACATCCTACTTCGTTTTTCTTGAGAAAATTACATCATCATGTTAACAAATTTATCAGCAAGTGTAAGTGAAAGACCTAAACTATAGTCCGAGAAGAAGAATAGAGGACAGAAACAATCAGACTACAGTAAATTCTGATAATAAAACTGCCGAGCAGCAATAATAAATGGATTTTCATTTCGTTTAAAAAAGAAAGATCCAATAAGGATCTTTCTTTTTTTCCTGCTGACATTTTACTGTGTGGGTGAAAATGTATATATATATATATATTTTTTTCTACTCTTTAATCTCTACTACACACCACAAGAATAAGCGAACATAGGAGTTCCCAAACTTATCCAAGTGGTGACACCCTTAAGAGAATTACAATTTTCTCATGGCACCCTCATGTAATATTTATCTGTGGTATATTATTACATATATATACACAATTTCATATTTGTACCAATATGAAAAAGAAATTAGAGAAGTAAGTACATTAACATAATTAATGCAACTAGTATTTAAAATTCACACACTTTCATTTTACTTAATAAGAAAACAGAGGTTGGTGAAAATATAAATAAAACACAAAATTACCTTCATCATGCTCTTGGTTGGGGAGTGAACCGATTTTTGATGAGTGACCCTTTTTTCTGTTGCTTAGAAATAGCTTAGATTGGAGGTTACGGGCGCTTCGCAGCACTTTTCATCTCTCTACGTGGCACCCCAGGGTGCTGCGGAACACACTTTGGGAACCCGTGAGCTAACTGACAAATGCCTCAAAAACTTTACTTCCCACTTATGTTTTTTAGCTAATAGCTTTTTTAGCAAACTGTTGCATACTTCCTTTAAGTGTTTATATTATGAGTGCTGTTAATCAGGAATGTTTATACATTACTCTTCCTGGCATTTAGATTTATCTCATGTGTGTTTACAATACTGTTTCCAGTATATAGTATATTCTAATAAGTTACAACTGGCTGTTGCAATCTTTTATAATATGCAGTAGATGACCCAGTTCCATCTGAGTTTGGTGTAGCCATTACTGCTGAAATCAACATGAGTGCAGAAAAATTAAAGTATTTGACCACTTCTGTGATTTTTCTATGGTGTATTTACTTAGTTATAAAAATGTAAGAATAGAGTTGTGATTTAAATCAGTGATTTAAAAAAAAAATCATTTGATTAAAATCATGATTTTAATCATAAATAAGACATACAATATTGAGTAGCAGACGCACAATGAAAGTTCGACTCGCACAGGAATATACCCAGAAAGGAATGCATCCGACAGGAATTGAACCTGCTCTGCCAATAACTCGAATATCGCCAGAGCATTGCCGACTTTCGAGTTGTAGGCGAAGGTCGCCAGTGCAGAATACAGACCTGGTTTGAAGCGAAATATTCACGTCGGGGTGTGCTGTTTTGAATCGGCTTGATTTAAATCAAACTCTAAATCTTGTTGTTTTTAATTGAGGTAATAATATTCAAATGAAATAACCTCGGACAGAATGTATGCGATTCAAATAAGTTTTCAAATTCTATTCAGTAACACCCAAAAAGAATGACCTTTTTAACTGAAAATACTTGGATTCCCTATTAGAGATGGTAGTATTAATTGGGATGGAGTGGTGCCAACTTTGAGAAATTATTGGGAGAAGTAAAGCACCACTCAAAATACCCAAGGATGTTTCAGAGAACTATTTAGTTTCTATATTTAGGTGTCCTGGGTCTACATGAAGGCTTTCAAGAGAATCCTGCCATCTCCTAGGGCATCCTTGGTGTGTAGATGCTTTTTTAACAACCTATTTAGTTGGACCAAGTATATTTTTGGATACATCAGTTTCAATAACAAAATACTACAAACTACTTTATTAAGTTGATAGCATTTTCAATTTATCCAACAGGAAAGATTCTCAACTCCCTTTTGATTCCGAATTTACACTGATCGTTGAAAATTCTAAATGATATCGTTACCACCACACCAAAGGCATCTGAATTTTGGCAATTTTCACCTCACTGCATTTTCCCAGTCACCCTTTCATGATGACAAAGCGTCGATTCCAAGTGGAAGTTCCATGAGAAAAAAACACCTTCGAGTCAATGTTTCCTGAAACATCAACACTCGGAACCCATTTCTGTAGAAACTTCCATCCTGCAGATTTGCGCCTTTGGAAACGATATTAAATACAGAACATTTAACATAACCACAGAGTAGACTTTTCTAAAAAGAAAATTCCAGGTGCACGATTACATTTTCCCCGAAGGCACCGCAATTCAATTTACACCAATAAGTAATTCTAAAAAAGCCTTGGAAAACAAACTGAAAGAGGAGAACGTCAACAACGTCAGAGTGGTGAGTTGGTTAACGTACCTTTGAGCAAGCCTGTGGTGGAGTACTGATTTCCCCCTACAGTGATGGTGCTGGCACCACTGTCTTGCTCCTGGCTTGAGTCTGTCATACCGTGGTCGGGGGATTCTTCCTTCAACACTGCAGTGGGAGCAACTGTAAGCGTTGTGCCGTGTGCATCTGTTGCGGAAAGCTCGTTCAGGATCTTGCGGTAGGAAGGCCTGCGGGCAAGGATCTCTCTCCTCTTCTTGGGGTCTTCGGACGAAACGAGCGTCACGGTGCCGCCGTCCTCATCCTTGGCAGTTGTGATTAACTGGAGGATGGAAAGAGTACAATTACAGCATGAGCTAGGTATTCAACTGACGGCCCACTGAAGCGACACAACGGCCTGGGAACGACCCCGAAGACGACACCATGCAATTTCGAACCCAGAGAACGATTACATTCTCAGACATGTTTCTGCATTTACCTCAAGGCATATGTCACTAGAAGTCACGAAAATCAACATGAATATCAATGCATTTGTAATTGCTTCAAACTACTTTCTAGGTCTTGTAAATATTCAAAATAGTTTTCTAGTTGCAAAGGTTTTTCGTTAGGTATTGTCACCACGTACCAAAACTTTAAACTCGATTTATGAAGAATTGTGTTTTTGCAATGGGATGCTTTGTTTAAACAGTGATAACACAACAATTTGATCTATTATAATATTTTTTTTGTCATTATAATCTATACAATACAGTGAATGCCTTGATATTTCACGTCAGTTATTTGTCAAAAATTAAATTTTGGGTTGGTTTTTTCTTACAAATCTTGATTGTTTAGATTACTTCAGTGAATGAAATTGGAAAAACCTGTTCCCTCTAGCAACTTGATTGTGGGTCAAAACTTGAGGAATAAATATTAGGACCAATTTCTGTTCTGTTTCTGAGCCAATTCGAATTTGCGACATCACTATTAAAAAAACATCCCCATTAGCTAATTAATTAATGATTAGATTAATCTGATTTTTTCACACAAATTATATTCAGCACAAACCAATGACCTTGTGGTGTTATGCAAATTAGACTACTTCTACTTCCACTTGAAGATACTTCTGACGTGCGCATGCTGCGTCATGCGTTCACGCTTTAAATACCTCAAGCTCTTCTTGAGATTTCAGTTTCGTAGTTTCGAAACCACCTCTGTTAGCGCACTAATAAATTATACTTTAGTTAATGTATTTAATTTATTAAAATTTAATAAATGTTAAGAGTTTAATTGTTTTAGTGAACTTAATTATATTCAGTCTAAATTCACTGCACGCTAAAATAACGCAACCGTCGTGGCTTAGACCTAAAAAATTCTATTTTTTTTAAATGTCAAACTTTTTTGAAAATCTTCTATACAGGCCTCCCAGTGGTTCTTACCTTTGAAAATAGTCGCTTTAGTTGCCTCATATGTGAAAAATAGTAGCCAAAATAGTCTCCTCAATTTTGTAAAATTTAGCACTATATTAGACACTTGATCTCAATAGCAATCCAATTATTATTATTTTTTTTTTTTTGGAATGGCAACAGCATGAGAGATTATATATTTAAAATTTATTTTTTCCGCTTCCGTTTGGTTTTGCGGAGGAACGATTTTAGCAGGCAGACAAAACAAATTAAGTTTTAACTTTAGTTATGTAGTTGATTTTTTCTATCTCCTAGACCGTTAAAAATATAGAAAAAATTTCAACGGATTTGAAATCTGCGGAAAATTTCACATTACATCGATATCTAAAAATATGATTTTCTCTAAATAAATAATTTTTAAATTGTAATTTTATACTTTTTCCAGTACGAACGCCACTGCGCAGAATGACCTTCAGGGTGGGAACAAAATCCTCGAAAAAAAGTTCCCTGATTTTACAAATCCCTTAAGTAATGTCGGGATCCATAATTGGTATCTATATACAGTACACACACGACAATATTTTTATATATTTAGGGTCAGATAGGGTAAAATGATCCACAAATATTTTGTATTTTTTTTCATCAGATATTTTAATTGTTACTGTGAGGGTTGGAACCCTCAATGGAACTCTAACAATAGCAATTGAAAAAAGTGGAGAAAAAATTAAAATATTTTGATTGTGAACTTTTTACACCTGTCCCTACATTTTCCAAATATACATCAAAATCAAATGTAAAAATACATATTGGTACAGCTTCAGTCTACGTTTAAAATGGTGGCAACGATCTTGGCACACTTCTAGTAGCGAGTTAGGGCAAGTTAAGGCAACCCATCTGCATCACGATTATTATGATTTCCATGGCAACCTCAGCAAGCGAAAAGTTAAACCTTAAGGCCTGGTGCACACATCCGGTTTTTCAACGTACG
The DNA here is from genome assembly GCA_947359465.1 of Metellina segmentata. Classification (NCBI taxonomy): domain Eukaryota; kingdom Metazoa; phylum Arthropoda; class Arachnida; order Araneae; family Tetragnathidae; genus Metellina; species Metellina segmentata. The sequence goes on along the minus strand of OX375874.1, from coordinate 137,106,899 downwards.
GCGCCACTGCCGCAAAGCAAGTGCGGTATGAGATACATTAGATCCAATGGAGTAGTCCACACATGCCTCTGGCGCCACTCCGGCGATGTACGTCCATCTTGCGTACAATTTGTACCGAAGTTCCCCACGGTGCAGCAGCTCGCCGCACACGCTTCTCCGGTCTGAAGTAATTAATAAATGGTTGATCCAGTAACGTCTATTTAGTTTCAAAACATACTGTTTTACACTGTTAGCGAAATAAACACGTTTTCTTTGATCGAATAACTATCGCAAATGGCGCGAAACGAGTACTTGCGTCATTCCACGGTTAGGTGTGCATAGTTGGGCTTCGGTGTGTGCACCGGGCCTTAGACTACGGCCGGTACATCAGTTGTAACTTAAAAGTTATAAGAATCGCGGCAATGACGAATCGCGCTTGTTATATCGATAGTCATAGTCAAAAGGTTAAATTTCCATTTTGAATCTCTAATATTATAAACGAAAGTGTCTGTCAGTCCGTCTGTTTCCTGCAAGCAAAGTCCTGACGAATCTATGGCAATTACATCACAGGTAGTCCACATGTTTTTCAATTTTTGAGAATTTTAAAATTCAATCGAAAACATTTTAAAATGAATTTAATGAAATGTAATTATTATTGAATGCAACAAAAGGATCACATATTCAAATTTTTTTTTTTTTCGTTTCCGTTATTATTTTGCGTGGAGGAATGATTTTCCAGCAGACGATAAAAAACAAATAAACTTTTAACTAAAGTAATTCAGTTCTTTTTTCTATCTTCTAGACCGTTAAAGATAGAGTAAAAATTTAAACGGATTTGAAATTTGCGGAAAATTTCACATTAGATCGATACCTAAAAATATGTTGCTGTTTCTTTAAATAAATAAAATTCTTAAATTGAATATTTTCAAAAATTTTTAAAGTGATTTCGACGTTTAGAGAAATTTTCAGCGAAAGAGAAAAATAAACTTTTTGGCTGGCATTGTTTAGTTCTTTTTTGTAAAATCGGGATCGTTAAAGATAGATTGAAAATTTCAACGGATTTGAAATTTGACACCAGATAGATAGATACCTTATACGTTTATGATTTTCTTTTAATAAATCTTTTTTTAACTAAATATTTATTTTCACAATAGATTGTGACGTCACGCCAAATTCCTATTTTGTTTGCGAAACAAACCAACAAACACCACGGGCAACTCCGTTATGGCTGTTATCCAATTTGCAAGGCAAATCATATTTCAAAATTTGGTTTGCGAAAAATTCGCAGAGAATTCATTACCATAGGCTACGAAATTTCATTTGGTTTATTTCTCAAACAATATCCGTATCAATCACCGGGGGTTAGCGAGCAGCACATAGTTAGTTAGCACCTGACCCCACGAAAAGAACTGTCACGGGCAAAGTCGCGCTGGCAACGCAATGGCTAGTATCTTTCAAGTTCTTTCAAAATTCGTTGAACAGTCGGTTGATTTCATTGGTTCATTTGAAATAATTCCTTCCTTGGCAAATTTAGAAGTGCGCAAAAAGCGCCAAGGCCGTTACACCGCTATAAACGTAGACAGAAGCTTTACCAAAAAATTCTACAAAAATGTAATTGCAAACAAAAAATATTAATTTAATGCACAAAAAAAACACATCATTAGTTACACAAATTTAAAATTGTTTTCCACATGTTGTATCGCTGGCCTCACGGCGACCACACGCTCCGGCAGCGAAAACCACGGCGGCAGTTTTCGCTGGGTTCGAAAATTACGACACCAGTGTTCTTTATTCGAATTACAATTTCGGAGAAAACGATTTATTCGATTCTCAAAAGTACTTGTAATTGCGCATCTCTAAATAGGCCACAAACGACAATAGTTACCGTTTCTTAAAATTTTTTTAATTCCCTGATTTTTATTGAAATTTGGAAATTTTCCCTGAGAATTCCGATATTTCCAGAATTAAAAAGTTCCCTGATTTCCCGGGTTCTGTTGCCACCCTGACCTTCGTTTAATTCGAGATTACATGAATAAGATTTCATTTCCTGCGCTCAGCAAAATAAATAAAAAACATTTTGACTGACATTGCTTGGTTCTTTTTTGCAAAATCGGTATCGTTAAAGATAGGTTGAAAATTTCAACTGATTTGAAATCCGCAGAACATTTTACAACAAATCGATCACTTGCATTTGATTTTCTTTTTATTAATAATTCTTTCAATCAAATATTTGTTTCTCCAAGAGATTGTGACGTCACGCCGATTGGATCTCTTCGCAATTGGAATTTGGTTTGCGAAGCAAACCAACACCATGATGGCTGTTATCCAATAGGCTCGAATTCCCATTTGGCTTGGGAAGGAATTCGTAGCAATTACCGCGGGTTTGTGAGTAGTGGTCACACCTGACTCCACAAAAAGAACTGTCTCAAAATATCCCAGAAAATAATAGTAAAAATCGATTGTCCGTATTATATCGATTTGCTTTAATATTCATGCACGGCTATAATCGATTATTATGCCTCGATGATACTAAACGATCATAAATTGATAAATGTAGCGCAAATATCAAGTTTCTAAGAAAAAGTCGCCTTGCGGTGAAAATAGTTGCCTTTTTTCCCCAAAATAGTCGCTTTTGACGTTTTTCAATGTTAATTTTCTGAAAAAAGTCGCCATAGTCGCCTTGAAAATAGTCGCTTTTTTAGTCGCCTCTGGGAGGCCTGTCTATAGCATCTATACAATACACTTTAATCCATATTAAAGGTACACATTAACTAAGTTAGCATCATACAAGCAATGAATGAATTCTAAAGATAGCGATTTAGAGTAGTGAATTTAGTTAAGCAGTTGTATCAGAACGCAGTGGCATACTTTCATACTCAAGGCTTAGATTGATTTGAGATTTAAAAAAAAGTAAGTTATGCCTAAAAGATTTTTTTAATTCAGCACTATCTGAATAAGCTGGCAATGCTTGGGTTCAAAATATGACCACAACATTTCCGTGTGTTAACTCAAATACACAAACCCTGTAGAATGTGTTTCCTTGTCCATGTCCATTTATTGCAGGAAAACAAACTTTAGATTTTTAAATGGGGGCTTCGAGGAACACTTTTAGGACTACCTGTGTGCCAATTTGCATGGCAACACCAGAAGACAGGAAAGAAAGCCTGAAAGTCTGAAGACAGGAAAGAAATAGCCAATGTTTTCCAGTGTTCAGTATAAGTGCACCATACATGGCATGGATTGGTAAAATAATGTAGATTTGTATAGAGAATATGCATGCACGCACGCACACATAGATATATATATACATACACATCATTTTATCTCTACTATTATAAAAGGAAGTGTTTTTTTTTATGTGTACGCACTGTCCTGACGAATCTCTGGCAAACAGGTAGTCATAATTTTTTGCAATTTTTGTACAAAGCAATTTTTTAAATTCAATTTAGAACCTTTTAAAATTAATTTAATGGAATTTATTATTGTTGTTTTCTTCCGAATGGCAACACCATAAAGATAAGACAGATTCTAAATTTATTTTTTCTGTTACATTTTGCAAGGAACGATTTTTCAGCGGACGAAAAAAAAAACATGTTTTAACTGGAGTTATGTAGTTATCTTTTTTAACTCCTAGATTGTTAAAGATAAGAGTACAAATTTCAACAGATTTTTAATTTGCAGAAAATTTCACATTAAAAATATGATTTTCTTTAAATAATTTTTTAATTGTAACTATTATATATTTTCCAATACGAATTATGCCTCCGCCAAGAATGACATTCATTTGATTTGAGATTCATTCATTTTGATCTCCTGAGCAACGGATTCGAGTGAAGCAAAAGAAAAGTTATGACTGGCGTTCTACAGGTTTTTTTTTATCTCAGCAATCGTTTAAGATGGAGTAAAAATTTCAACAGATTTTTAATCTGCAGAAAATTTTACACCAGAAAAATAACTTATGCGCTTGTGATTTTCTTTGAATAAATAATTTTTCAACTAAATATTTATATTCTTGCAAGAAATTGTGACATCACGCTGATTGGATCTCTTCGCAATTCGAATTTGGCCACATTTGACAATGACGAGACCATCACGGTGTTGCCCGTTGTGTTGGTTTGCCAAATGGGTAACGCTGTGATGGCTGTTATCCAATGGGAATTTGTAGCAATCACCGAGGGTTAGCAAGCAGTGGTCACACCTGACACCACAAAAAGAACTGTCACGGGCAATGCCCTGGTTGCCACGCAGTAGCTAGTTCATATATATATATATGTAACATTAAAAAATGAATTGTGAGAAAATTTATTCAAGTCTGGCTGGCGCCTCTGATATATTTTTTCACGTGCCTATCAGTTTCTCAGCCCATTACATCAGAAATAATTAATTGATGCAAGCTCAGCTAAATGCATCTTCCCACTCCTTGATCCATCTATTTACTATAAGATGTCACATTAAATGATACCATAAAAGACAGTGGAATCTGTTTGAGTAGTGCTGATCAGGGAATTAATAATTTGATGATACGCAACTTGTAACTTGCTGCGCCACCTCTTGTAGCACTCGTAATCATGACTGTTCTGCAATAAAGACGCTCGTTTCATTGATCCCGGCCCTGCTCGTCTTTAATTGTTAATTAAGCAGCGAGATCTGTAAAAAGTCTCACATATACATAGATTAGTCTTATTTCTACATAATTGTTAATTTTTTGGAAATACTTTCCCTTTGATTTCAATTTCAGCCTTGTGTATGAAAGTAGACCGATGCGTTCCGAGACGAGTGCTTAAGTAATATCATTACACTAAACTCGCTATCTTTAGAATTCGTTCAATGCTTGAAAAGGCTTACTTAATTAATGTGTACCTTTTATATGGATTAAAGTGTGTGGATACTATAGAAGATTTTCTTTGCGTGGGGTCGGGTGTGACCACTGCTCACTAACCCCCGACGATTGCTACGCAAACCAAATGAGAATTTGTGGGCTATTGGATAACAGCCATCAGGGCGTTGCCCATGGTAGCCTTGTCATTGTCATATACTGCCAAATTTGAATTGCGAAGATATTCAATTGGCGTGATGTCACAATTTCTTGCGAAAATATAAATATTTAAACATCCTGTTTCAAGTTTCAGTTTTAAGTCAACCTGACTTGTTAAGTTTTGAAACATCCTGTTCCTATTTTCATTGTAGAAGTCGCCAGACTGAAGTGTACTTTGAAGCATCTTGTTTCAAATTTCGTTTTTTAAGTCAATCCTGACTAGCATTTAAGACATTCTGACATGTTGTGGGGGGGAAAAAAGAGGAACATCAGTTCTGATTTTTGTGTGGTTGTTTATGTTATATTGTTAGTTTTAAAAAATTGATATATCATTGTGTAACAATCATACTGGGAGGATATTTTGATAACAAGTTTGAGAGGCACGTTCACTGCATTCAATTTGACAAATCCAAATGGGTTTCATATTTGATTGGCCTCTTGCCAAATGAAAAATCCCAAATTATAGCAAGGGACCTAAAACAAAGGGCAGAAAATTATTTACATGTGAAATTCAGACAGGTGTTCATTAAACATCAAGAAACAGAATGGCAAGATCAGGGAAGAATTTGCTTCCAAAACTATTTCAAAGAATGGATTGCTGGATTAGAAATAACATTTAACAAATTGGTAGATCTGATGGTTACTGTTCAGGATAAAAGAATAGTACCTGCAGAATGCCAAGATCATTTTGTCGATGAATGGAGTAAGATGACGTCTGCCAAAGAATTTGCTCTAAAGATGGACAAGTATGAAACCATGAGAGATTTTACAAAGAAAAATTTCGGGAAAAAAACCCAAGAAAATCCTATTCAAATTGGAGAAATAAAAATCAACAAATTCCAAAGGAAGTTAAAGAAGAATGTACAGATTCACCGAAGGTAACACCTTCGTCTTCTGCTTTTGAGACTGTCAAGAACTCAATGTTATGAAAGTTTTGAAGAAATTAAACCAAACTGCCCTAAATTGAAATAAAGATCCAAAGCTTCAGTGCAAATAAATAGAATTGTCAGTAGTATCAAAGAGCACCTGTTGAGACCACACACTTGGAAAGGATGGGTAAATGGAACTCACATGAAAATTATTTGAGACACCGGATCAACAATTGACCTTGTTGGCCAAAACCTCATTCATCCAGAGATGCTGACAGGCGAGAGTGGTTTAGTCAAGCCGCTAACAATACTACTATCTGTTGCAGAGGTTGAGCTACGAGGAAAGTAATAAAACCAAAGCCTGTAATCCCTCGGACAAAGAAATAGTATATTTGTTGGAGAATGAAACGCCTACATTTCTGGAAAAGATCAAGGTGGATGATGTACCATATCAGCTGAGAATCATCGAAACACATGCTCAAAGACAAATGGCTCAACAAGCGGAAGAAAGAAAGGCGAAGAGAAAAGGGAAAAGTTATTTCTTCTGATTTGAAATTCTTTGACTACAAAGACACCAGTGATGAAGAAATCAAATAAATACAAGCTATACTTAAAGGTTCTTGGATAAATGGTTGCATGGAACTACCATGGGAAACCGAATTGACCGAAAACTGCGTCAAGGTTTTTCAGAAATTGATAATGCAGATAAAATTGGTTTCTTAACAATTCCACAGTCACGGATTGCAATTGGTCATACCTTACATTTTGTTACAGCACAAACTAACTTGCCTTTGCCTGTCTCTCCACTTTCACCCAAGAGAGTTCAGACACTTGTTACACTACCTATAAATGTAGGTTTGAACAGAAATGATCCGTACATCGTTGCCTTTCAAGCTATACCTTACTTACTTTCCTATCTACACATGGGGGTACAGCACTTCACTTGCCCTCAGCCTAGGACTAGAGAAGCAAGTCCCTACGGGCAATTTGTGCCCATGGTCTCAACAGGACACAAGAAATTCACTGGACAGATTGAAAATGAATCAAATCAGAAAAACAAGACGACTGCCGAAAAGCAGTTGAACAGACACAAGGAAAAACACTCAAACTCGGAGTACGCAGGTGTATCAAAATAGGAAGGCGTTGATTCTTACCCATTCAGAGAAACTGTAGAGGGTGACACCTTTCCCCTTCATGGCTAGCCATCTAGCATACACACTCTTAAGTAAATGTAATTAAGTAATAATCTCTCATGGAACTAAGGTATCCTGTATTTTTGTTTTATATTATTTGTATAATTTACTTACATTTCAATTTTGTTGTGTAAATTTTGTCAGTACCCTCTGAATTTGGTGATACACTGATTCAGCCTGGGAAGTTGGTACTACTGCCCCCTGTGTGAGCACTTATGCTCATTACTTTTCATTTTCTTTTCACAACTTTTCTTCGATCAGGAGGAGTCTGTAACATCCCGTTAGCCAGAACAGTCGAGATCTCAACAGGAGGCGTTCACCCCCTAGTTTGGCTGCAGAAGTGACGACTAGAGGATGCTGTCAGGGGGGAGAAGACGGAGGGGTCGAGCCGCAGACGATTGCGGGGACTTTTAGCTGCTGTATTGATATCATCCTCAATTTTAAAACTGTAGTTTGTAATCATATAACTTTTCTAACCTCAAAAGTGGTTTTTCTTTAGTGTCGATATGGTACACATGGGGAATGATCCCTCTACAAATACTAACATCTTTTGAGACGTAAGATGAGTCTTTTTAATGATGTAGAAACAGAAAAAGCCTCTTGCAAATTTTAAAAAAGCCATCTAAATGGAAAAATTCAAAAACTTTTAGAAGGTCAATGATAAATATTTTTAGCATGAAGCTATTTTACGCACACATTATCTCAGAAATAATGCCAGTCTATTAAGAGAAGTTCTCCCACCCAGTGAGCATCTGTCGGATGCAGTAGAAACACGCCTTTCCCAATACGATGTGCTTCGGTTTTTAATTTTCCCACTTAATAACAAATTGGAAATATATTTGTTGTCAAGGTCTCTGAGAGTCAACTACCCTTGCCATTGGCGACATTTTAAAAACAAAATTAAAGACATTCACCACCCACTCCAGCTCAAAATGAACCAACCCTGTTCCCATGGCGCCATCGGATGTAATGGCAGAGGCAGTTCTTGTAGAAGACAGATGGTTAGTTTACCAACTAGTGCATACTTTGCATATAAATCACAATTGCACAAACAAGGAATAGAAGGGCATTTGATAAAGTTAAAAGACACTCCTAAATAACTTGAAAATCAATCAATAAAACAAATATTTCTTTCAAATTTAAACAAAGAATATGGAGATTCACCTGTACAGGATGAACACTGGCATCACCGTCCGTGCTATGAATTACTGATCCAGTTCCGGTCAACTTATTCAGCAAAATTACATTTTTTGGAAGCTGAAAAGAAAACACTTCACATATAACGATTTTAATTCAGGTAGACGGTTCATCAAAGACACAAGAAAAAGGCATGATAACATTGATGGACAAAAAAAATTTACTTATAGAAATTAAGGCACTTTTTTTTTAAATATAAAATTATGTTAAACTAAAAGTTTACTCAAAATTGACAGTTTTAAGCTTTTAAAATGATATAAATATTGTAGACTATTTTTGAAAACAGAATATCCTTCTCATCAAGGCAAATTTTTGGGGCCAAATCATTTCAAGAAAACCGCTTGAAGATAGTGATCTTCAAACCACAAAATCCTGCAAGGAGGTTATTTGTCTTGTGCACTCACAATCCCTACCAACTTTCCAAAAACAAACGTTTAAGTTTAACATGCCTACTGATTTAAAGAATAAGCCTATCGAAAAAATTACGACTCAAAAGCAATTCAGCAGAGCAAGACTGTAATTGGATTTTATGTTGGCTCCAAAAGTGGACATTCTGCCAAACAGAAGACAGAATATGATGCAATAAAGCAAAAAATGTTTAAAAATTAATAGTCTAAAATAGGGATGCACAACCTTTTTGGGAGAAGGGCCACTCGCATCATTATCGAGGGGGCCGCAAATGAAGTTGCAGCACAGACACAATAAAAGTGCTACTACACAATTATGTACACTTAATATGTATAGTAAAAAAATAATCACTTATTTTTTTTAAGATTAGACTTTCAAATGTTTTCTCAAAAAATCTAGGAGCGTGTTACAGAGTTATAGTTTAAAAAAAGAAGTTAACAAACATTGCAATGATCAATCATTTAGAATTACTTTTAAGAATGTGTCTAAAAAGAATGTCACATGTACTTCAGCAAATTATTTTAGGTTATAAATTTACTAACAGTAATAGTACAATGAGCAATAAAGATGAGTATCAGAAATTTTAATGATATCAGTAAAATTAGAAATAAAAATTACAGCAAATATATTTAATATTAAAATTTTTAAAGCATAAACAATAATTATGTTACATCTTGCTAATGGGATGGCTGATACAGAGTTTTACGAACTAATTTAGGTACGTTAGGTTCAATACTGCTAGTAGAAACTCTTAAGACTGATTCTAAATGTTTGTCAGTCAATTTGCTTCCTCTAGTCTAAGACAAAGATAAAATGTAGATTTAAAACACATAAAATGTACATATGAGAATAAAAATATTCAAATAATAGCCAGATGATAAAACAGGATCATTGTCTGAAGCATAATTGAAATTAATGATAAAGAATTGAATTTACATACAGATAAATATTGAAAGTGAAATTTAAAAGATGGGGAAAAATTAGATGAGGTTTTAAAAGAACGCAAAAATGTGAGAAGGTTCGAGTGAGGATTTTCCCAAATCAAATCTCGCATATTCAAAATTTTACTTTTAAAAAGTTTGAGACCTTGAGGACTAAAGGCAGGACAGGATTGTAATTGATTTTCTACAAAATCCAAACACTAGTTTTCATCACAATAGCCAAGACAGGATTCCCCTATGCATGAGTTAGGACCCTCTTTTATTTCATAGACTGTACTTCATATCGATTGGCTCAGGAGTGCACAATCTTTACGAGTTCTATGTTTGGGTCTCGTGGAGCCCATTTTGAAAAGAACAATTTCTGACTACCTACAAATAATGCACTCTAGATTTTTTATGATACTTTTTACAAGTAGCAGTTGTATCCCACAAGTCATTGGTGTTGCACAAGTATATATGAAGACAGTATGCAGTATTGAAATTATCCAAGAAATATTAGTCAGTAAAGGCTTTTACAAGGAAATCTTGCCAGTTGAACGAAAAATTTTAGGAATCCTTTTCTACACTAAAACCAAAAGATGATGACATTTGATCCAGGTTTTTGAATCGATCAAATAAAATATGCTGTAATCGTGGAATTTAAAAAAAATAGTTTTAAGATGCAAAGATTAATATAATCACTGCGAGTGGGAAACGTGTCTTGTAAAACCTAAAGTATATCAGAAAAAAGGTAGGTAGGTATATTAATTTAATAAATGTTGCACTGGAGCAGCACAGCAGGCTTTTGGCTATGGGATTGGTTCGGGATCAATCCCTGAGGGAAAGACCCGAGGACAACACAATGTCACTTTGAATCAACATCAGATAATGTCACGCCCGAAATGGCACCCCACTCGCAAAACTTTCACACCACACGAACATTTAAGGCCATGACAAATTTAACGTGCACCCGCTCCTTTTAACAAAACGGTCTTGGGTTGGATTAAAACTCTCCTGTTGCTAATTCGTTACTCTTCCAGCCAGGTTATCGCGTCCCCCCCATTGACGATACAGGATCAAACCCAAAGGAAAAGATCAGGACCGTAATTTTGAATCACGGTCCGATAACAAGGTCAACACCCAAGCTGGCACTACACTCTCCAAACATGTACACCATGCAATGTGAGGACACGACTGTCTTAGGGGGGATCGAAACTTGGGACCCTCCGGTCGCTATTCCAGCCAAGCCTAAAAGCTATCATAAAAAATAAAAAAAAAGGCTACTGACTGACACTAAAGGGCTCTCAAGTGAACGTAAAAGTAGTCACCTGAACAGACTGCAAGGTGGCACCTCCAGGCGCTTGTATCACAGACTGCTGATTGGGCCCAGGCTGTATGACAGATTGCACATGCATAGGCTGATTGGGGATGGCAACATGAACTATGGACACGCCTCCGCCTGCCTGTGGGACTGCAATAGCTTGTGTATTCTGAAGTGAAGAAGAAAGCACCTGTAGCACGAAACACACCAAATACACCCTTTCAGCATTTCACAACACAGTCAAGAAATGAGGCACAGTATCTACATTTTTCAAAGGCTACCTTTACATTATAGCCATACCAATGACACACATTATTTCTTGGCTCTATTGCTCTCCTTTTTTTAACTCATTCCTTCTTTGTTAGTGCAATGGATTTCATGGTTTGTCAAGAGCAGCTTTCTTCTACTTCACAAAGAAAGATTGTGTTCAAATAACCATTGAATGAAATTAAGATGCTTATCAATTAGTTTCGTGTTGCTAATGTAGTCATTTAAAATACAATAATTAAAACTATTTTTTATTTGTTTATTGTTAGCTGGGCCAGAAAGAAACGGAAACAAGTGGTATGGCTATAACGTAAAAGTAGTGGTAAATAAAACAAATTAAATTATACAATTTCACAAATACATTTTCAATCAATACCAGCAACTTTTTCAATCACTTATCTGGTAAAGGATAGCATTTTTTTAAAAATGGCAAAATTAGCATCTGGCATTTTTTTATTTTTTTTTATTTTTATTTTTTTGAAAATATGTGGGGACCTCTTTTAGATAAACGTTGTTGCTATTGCTCAATTGGCAGTAACATAGAATCAGAAAATCTGTAGAACGCACAACCTTAAACACATTTTTGTACTTGCATTGAAAGAAAAAAACTTGATTCAATAATTTGAACTAAATGTACGTGCAGAGTATATCATAAAAAAAGAACAAGATATTCGAAAGTACAAATGACCAAAAAACCATGCTAGTTAATGAATCATGCCAAAAACCATTTCCCTATGCTTCAAAATGTGTTAAACTTAGAAGAATGAAAAAAGAATGGGAAAAGATGAAAGACAATGTCATATAAACTGAGGAGTATGTAACAATCAATTTAGTTATGAAAGAGTAAATATTTTTGCAGACCCAGCATTGACCAAGGTTTGATGGCATGACCTTATATTCATGTTCTCATAGGAATTGAACCTTTTGGTAGCAATTTAGGTACGATTAGAGGGTTCATACTGGTTACTTAAATTAACTGAGCACCCTAAATTCTTTTCAGGAGTGGGGAAAATCTGGCCTCCAACCACTACCAAAAGGATCAAATATAATGACCAATAAAAACGCATTTATGACCCAAAAAACTAAAAAATATTCAATGTAAAAAAACTTACAATTTCACATATTTTGTCAAAAAATGAAATACCACAAAATGTCTCAATGCTGCTCTTATGCTGTTTGTGGTTCAGTTGATGTTTAAACTAGGATGAATATATTTTAAGAGATGTTTTTCACATTCAAATTTTGAGGGAAATCTTTTTAGTAATTCCATTTTGGATAATTGCTCAAAAAACAAGCAACTTTTGAACTCCCGATTCTAAAGAAACAGATGTGAAAAATATTCTGCTGTTTGCAGACTTGAATTAATACTGGGGAGGAATTAAAAAAAGAGTAACATAGCTCATAATTTGAAGTGATAAAATTGAGGTGTCATATAATGTAGTCTTTGCATTCTTAGGTTAATTAAATTTTAGAAAGACATGGTTAGAAACATCTATGATAAAAATCAGATTAGTTTTACTGAAGAAATCCTGAGTTAAATCAAACAATTTTTAATGAAATACATTTATGATTTAAATCAAATGATTAAATGTTCTTTTTCTTTCTGAAAGTCAAGTAATATTGAAAATGAATTCACCTGGGCAGGATGCCATTTAACTTTCCACAAACAAGTTAAAAATTACTTCTGCTCAGTAACATCCCAAATGATCTCTCTCTCTCTCTCTTTTTTCAATTGATAATAATGGCTTCTATGGATATTTCTAGATATAATAACATGGATCAGGATGCAGAGGCATTAACTCGGGGAAAATATTGTGAGGTCTAAAATACCAGATATAGGCATTCCAGAACTCTTTAGTTTGCTTGAATAAATTATTACTAATATTATTTACATTTTTGGTACATTTATGCTAGTACATGGGGCTCCCACCAGGGACAAGGAAAATAAAAATTTATTCATTATGATTTATGAAAATTTAATTTCACCCCTTCTTATTAAAATATTTATTATCTAATTTAGAATTTCAAGCATCATGGATTCATATCAATTCAAATGACAGAATAAAAGCCCGAGAATAATTTTAATGGTTTTGACATTGCAAGTATTTGTCTGTTGCATTTTCTATACCCTCATAAATAGTAATGTTTAACATACTATCTAGAAACTACACTGTGCTTAGCATCTCACTTCCAAATATATAAAGGGCAACAAACTAATTAAAATAGAGTAAATTTGATTTTTTAATCATGCCATTTTATGCACAATCGTTTGAAATCCAACTCTTACGAAGGCGCGCACACATAATAAAAATAAACTTTGAAATGTGACAATCCCACGGAATACACGTCGAGTACAAAAGAAAAAAAAATCGGTTTGGGGACAAGGAATGCTGTAGGCCGCCATTTTTACCATTGATTGGCTTTCAGAAGTTTCAAAACACAATTCGGATATCAGCCGGCTGCACATTGAAACAAAGTCAGGCACTATTATGGCAAGTAAGGAAAACAAAATTTAAAAAAAAAATGGAACTAGATCAAGTTTTTAAAAACGCGCAGTGGTTTATAGCTGTCCACCGTCGAGCAAAAACCTCCAGAAGACTTTTAGCACAAAAAAAAAAAAAGCAATGTGTATGCTCAATATTAACAGCAATCGTTTGTACTCAAACATTATGCACAGTACAATCAGAATATCGTGAATCTTCATTTTAAGACATCAGAAGTTAACTACAATGTTGATTTGGAGCACTGACTCATTTTAGTCATTTATTTCACAATTCTGTATTGATTTTGAAAATTTTTAAGTCCATCTCTAACCTCAGAATTCATAAAAAAAGCAGTCTTCAAAAAATGGAAGAGGATCTGGAAGTTTCAAGGACCTACCAATTCACACGAAATATTTCAAAATTCTGTTTCTTTGTGGAAAACCAGTCCATTTATATAAACTCCATAAAATCGTGAGCTTCACTAGCGATAGCTTATTTTAAAGCCAACGAGACAAGCTTCTGATCAATTGCTATGCTACAATCATGACTTTTTGAAAAAAATATTTCAGTCATATTTTGGATTTTTAAATAACCTACATTTTAAAATTCTCCAGGAAAAAAAAACCTTTTAGCCTATGTTGCAACATATGCTCCAAATTTGGAATTGGCACTCTTTCTAGATTTAAAGTAGATTAATATTCTATAATTCAAACCTACCGAACTAAAGTTTGCAAAATTGCAAAAAAAAAAAATTGCAAAAATTGGTGCATTTTTATATTATCCGTTGAAAACCCTCAGAAAAATTTTACTTTCATTATTCATGTCATACAAATTTTCAGTCAAAACAAAATAATTAAATCTTAAAGTGACCATTTGAAACTTTTGTACACAGAGTAGGCTATATTTGACTGTCATGAACTCAACTTTATTTTAGAGAATTATTAATATGTATAGGTTTTTAAAAGTTAGTATTCCACGAATTCACAAAATTGAATTTTTGAGGCTCGCCTCCCCAGACACCCTTTTCCCAAGTATCGCAGTAAAAATTTTACCAAACATGCAGTTTTTTGTTTTACGTTGTACCACGCCAAAGGAACAAAGCAGACTCTGACTTCTCAACGAAGGTTTAATGCTCTAAACCAACTTTGATAAAGCAAGACTTCCAAGCAGAAGGTTCTGGGTTCAAAGTCATATGCCAGAGGAAATTTTTTTTTAATTTAAAAGCAAGTTTTCTTTGTTGACCCAAATAGCTCCATTCCAATTGCCATGCGAGAACATATTATGAAAATTAGTCCCAACAACTTTTAACGTAAAGGAAAGGGAGAGCGGTCTGCCTACCAGGAGGACTACCACCAAGTCAACGTGATTGTCTAAAAGAACAGGGTTCAGTCACTCATTTGTGTACAATAGAACCAGCAATTTTGATCATATGATATTAAATAGTATTTTTTTTTACTTTCAAGAGTAATGGTATAAACCACAACTTTTTCTGCAAAACTGCTTCCATTCACCTGATTCTGTGGACTGGATGACTCGGTGAAAGTTCATGTCATTGCATACAGGTCTACTCGAGTCTTCTATTTGCGTGCGCCAATATGACGAACACAATTCTTTGAGCATTCCCTCTGGGAAAGTGGGTAAGGCCAGTTTCCATGGCAACATGAGCGGGGCACTTCTCTCGGTAGACAGACAGGGTAGGCCACAAAAAGCAGAATGGGACAGAGAGCGAGATCAGATGGTAAATGAGACAGCCAAAAGAGAGAAAGGATGTTGGTACCCACATGCTTCACTTGGGCAGGGGAGGCGAGGACCACAGTCCCGTTGGCTCGGACCTGTGCCGTGGTGCCGGACGTCCGTTGTCCACCGTCACTCTGGCCGTTATTGACGCCGGACGACTGGTCGCCGCCCGCCTGAGAGGTCTCGACGGTGGCGTTCTGGTCAGCCACCAGCGTCTCCATAGCATGCTGCACAAAGAGAGAGGAGGAGAAAAAGCTTCAAAGCACAATCAAGCTTTGTGTGAAAAAGTATGAAATGTGGCAGGAAAAGACACAAAAAATACATACTCAACACTTACAGTACAAGTGTCGGCAACAAACAGCAAAGCCACCTGGAGGGGGTTTAGAAACAGCTTTTCGCATGCCAAGTGGAGATCGGGACCATTTTTCGATAAAGCCAAAAAATTATCTTGCTATTACAAAAAACAAATGCTAAGTTAGCTTAATCGACGTACAAAGTTTCATTAAGCCCAGGAGTGGGGGTGGGGGGAAATCACAGACCCCTCAGAAAATAGTCTAATATATTTGAGAATGTATTAGTTTTTGTGTGCTAAAGCAAGCGAAGAATAAACACTTGTTAGGTGACTGACTGGGAAAGGAAGGAATTGGAATAGGCAAGAAAATGTGCCCAAATCAGACAGGTGCAGAGGAAGGGTTGAATCCTTGCAGATAATTTTTTATGTAAAAAAATTACACATCATAGAGTCAATTCAAACACCAAAGTTTCAGTTATTGGGCAGGTAAAATGCACCTATATGTGTCTGAAAACAGTAAAAAACATTTAACATCACAACAGTTTAGTATTTTGCTTTTCAATCAAGGTAAAGAAACAGGACACCCCTTGAAATTATTTTCCAGATACATACCGGAGTTTCTGTATCGGAACCATCGTTTGAAAGTAAGGTATTACGAGCATAAGATGAACAATCTTCATTGATTTCCATACAGAAATGAATCCATAAAGTTGCCAATATTTATGATGATAAATAATTTTAGGCAAGAGTATTGAAATTATGTGGACATGTGATCTGCAGATGAGGAATAGCAAAGCTGTTTGTATTAGAGCAAAAAAAAAAACATATCTTGTGTTCATACTTTATGTAATGAAAGCACTGTCAAAGTATCAGTTATTACACAGGTAAAATACACCTAGATGTGTCTGAAAGCAATAAAAAAAAACTCAGGACAGTAATGTGGAGAGGGGTTACATTGCTATCAAAGCTTGATTTTGGAAAGAAATAACTTGAAACAATTAAATCTCATATTTGAATTTATAAATGAGTAATTCTAGAGATTTTTAAAATTAATAAAGTAGTTTTATATTTAAAAACTAGGACTTGTTTTAAAACGAATACTCTAAAACACATAAAAGGTGTATTGAAAGCAAAAGGTAGCCCAACTTTTCATTACAAGAAATTTTAAATATTTTCAATCTTTCTATTACGTCTAACTTTTGTAAATAAATGAAACACTTTTGAAGGAGACCCCGTGTCATTCATGAAATAAGTGTCACAAGCAACATTTAAGGTGTTTCACCACACAACAGAAGCTTCAGAGGACAGTGTAAGCAAGATGTACTTTGAACCTATAAGAGTTGATGTATGTACTTAAGGTTTCGTTTGCCCTTCTATTTTAAAAGTTTGTGTGACAATATACTTTTGTGAACAAGAAAAAAATGGTGACATCGTAATTCCGATTCATTCTACGAGCAAGTTTGATGGACCCATCGATCTTACTTGAAAAAAGTATTTCAAGCCCCTGGTGAGATCATTGCTGGAGTGTCTCGGAAAAGTGGACAAGGAATTTTTGATGTTTCGCAATGTTTTGTCATTGTGCGCTTTTGAGCTTAACTTCAGTTTTTCATAACTTTATAATCCACCTGCAGCACATTTTTGAAAATTTGTTTTCGAAGACCGGGAGTTTTTCTCACCCTTATTAATTTTGAAAAGGTGTCTTCGGCCTAAATTGCTTGGCATGTCTTTTTTTTCTGTGGAAGCCTATTAGAAAATGCGGGGGAACACAATGCCCCAGACTGCGAAGGGTCTGCTCATACGAGACGTGAGTCACGACCGAAGAGCACTGACGTCACTACGCGGTCATGTGATCTTCCACTTCGGGCGATGACGTCAGCTCCTCCGTCATCAGCCAGCGCGGAAGGAAGGCGCGACGACGCTTACGCAACGGAATAACATCCGAGACGAAAACGTTGTTCAATTCGCAATTGCCGAACTGCTGGAGCGAGCGAATTAATTCCAGGCCTTCGACGAAGGGCGAGAATAGGAAATGCCTTGCAATTGAGTGGTGGCCAATTTCACGTGCCCTGCAGATTTATACTTCTGCCGCCTAGGGGCTACCGGCAACTTGCTGCCCCACCCCCTTCCCCTCTACACTTCACCTCCCCTTAAAGTCTCTTCGCTCCCCCTTGAACGCTTTCTCAGTTTATCGATAGCACAAATCACAGAATCAATTTCAAATCACACAATCACCCTAATTTTGTCCAACAGTGGTTTTGGATAAATTAACAACTAGAACCAGACCGACACGTCGACAGTTCCATTCCATTCAAACATTTTATTTTAAAATTGGTTGACATTTTTATTTATTTTGGTGCCTTGGGTATGTTTTCAAAAAAATTTGCCGCGCAGGGCATAACCCGCGACTTGCATTTTTGGTCTTTTTCAGCTTTAGAACTTTTTTGCCCGAGATTTGGAAACTTATTTCTCACCAGCCTTTTTGTGTGTGCGTAAGATTACTGTTTTTACATTATTGGTTTTTTTAGCAAAAAAAAATGGAGAATCTTTGTCAAAAACATACTTGATTGGTAGTCTTCCACTCGTTTAGGGCAAAAAAAAAATGTGTGGGTTAAGAATTAAAAAAGTTTAGTATTGTGAACGTGAATCATTTCAATAAAATAACTTTTAATTGAAAATTCTCAAAAATGCATTGTACTTTCAACAGAGAAATATAGTTTATTTGGTGCTGTAATTTAAATGTTCTAAATAAGATGGCAAGCTTGCGGATAAACAATGAAATCTACCATATATCTGACCATAGCTGTAGCATTCTGAATTTGGAAAGCAGGGCTGTTTGTGGCTGAATGAACGATGGCCCCCATAGAGCAGCTCTCTCGGACGACGGTTATGCAAATAAAATGTATATTTGAAATCTGGTAAACTAAAACGGATCACTAATCAACGGAAAACAGTGTTCTCTTTTGAGATGGAAAACAAAACTTCTCTTTTGCACTCATATTGAAGCAAACAAAAGATATTACGGAACAACGTTTGCTTACGTTTGAGAGCTTTGTTAAGACTTACGTTTTGTCAATCCAGCGTTCAATCGACAGAGATATTGTGATAATTTTCACACATTTTATATGTTGAATCTTTTGCTTTGAATCCGTGTTGTCTCAGCCAAGAAAGCAACGCTGTTTTGTGTTTCATCTGTGAGTCACACAGGCTGAACTTAAAAGAACTCATTTCCAGTTTCTCATTGTTTTGTTAACAAAGGTAAATAAATGGCTCGTTCAAATATTCCTTCCTTCCTGAAATATGGCTTCCAAAGGCCTATGTAGCTGGCCACCCCTTGGTATAGTATGTTTCGTTCTGTTCGATGCCCCTCCATCTCTCGAGCTAGTTGCATCATCAAGGGCCCAGAGTTCAGAGGTTTCTGGCTCAAAAACGGATCCCGGCGATGAAACTTACTGAATGGACCCCTCACTGCATAACAAATATCTTTTTTTGTGTCTGCGAAGCAATATTGCCTTTTAGGAAATAAAAAAGCATAATCGATAGAAAATGCTCCCTATTTTCTACCCTTTTGAATACTTAACACAATTTAAAAAAAAAAAAAACACCAACTTTGTTTTCCAAGAACTGGCTGAAATTACTTCTTTCAAACATCTAAAACTTGACGCGTGCGAATCTTCGGTTTTGCGATGCAATGCCATCGAGCGAACCAAAGCGGAGCGAATTTGTGCATCAATCCAATAGATCAAGTCAGAAAAAATTCGCATTTCATAGATTGACCTAATCCTAAAATATAACCTGGATCGAGTTGGAAATCGTTTACCGATCAATTTTTTGACTTAAACCAACGAAACCCGTTTTCTCAAAATCGCAATCCGAATGATGGTATTTCCAGCAATTCAGAATCATGAGCCACTGGTTCAGACAAAAATTTCCAGAACGTGTCGCCACTCATTGACCAGCTTTACACCCAACAATTCGACCTTGACAACGCTCGAAATAGATTACAACGCGATTCCAGAAGAGTTGCCTTTTTTCATTCGTATGTGTTCGTTAAAGACTGTACCGACTCCTGTCTGTTTGCAAAATGGAATGAAAATTAGTTCTTAAATATTCAGAGTTAAAAGGTTTAGAAAGAAAGTTAAAAAAACGTTTTGTGATCTTGTGAGAAAAATCAATCAGAAAAGGAAACTTGCTGCGATTTGAAACCTCAACGGGTTTTAAAAACTGCCCCGGGTATTTTGATTCAATGATAGGCTCTGATGTTTAAGGACAAAAAATTAAGGTGAAAAAAAACTTTTCAACTGTTTACCTTACATTACACTAAAACTGCCCTAAAACAATCTGCATTACCCTTTCCAAAAGTATATCGGTAGAACAGAAACCTCTCCAAAATCAAACGTGGACATCCTCTCCCAAAAACTGAACTGAGCTACAAACGGTTTAAACTTCAATCTTGGTTTCGGGCGCTACAATTCCAAAACACAAGAAGGAACATTTAATTTTTTTTTATCAAGAAACTTTGAAAGGTAGTCCCAAAATCAAAAAGAACACGGAAAATTTTAAATGCATTTTTTTTTGGGGGGGGGGGAGGCTCAAGATCCGTCAAGCTCAGGTTTGTTAAAAATTAATTGAATTGAAAATATTTTTTAAAAAAAATCAAACTTATTTGCTCGCAAAACATCGACATGCCAACGCGGGACTCACAAAACTTATTCCAAGATCAAATCAATCCGCCATTAAAATAGCCCGGAGAAAAGGTCCATAAAAAAATTAAATTTAAGAATTCTCTTTAAGTAGTTTTTAAGATTTAAAATGTCTTACTTTTTTGAGCTATTTGAAAAGTACTTATAGGCTTACCTCAGAAGAAACTTAGTTATATTGTGCAACTTTTCATAAGAAATATCGATGGACTTACATTTTTTTAGAAAGTATTCTTTGCTCTAAGCTTTTTAATTCAAACTTTTTCGGGGTTCTAAATATCTTTTTTGACAAATTTGCTTTTTCAAAACTTATGCAGTGCATCAGCAGAAAAGATTTTCTTCCAGCGAAATCGTTAAACTATTCAAAGAATATGTGGTAAAAATATTGTGCCGATAATTATAGAGCATCCAGTTTTTCAATTTTCAGCATGGGGAACATTAAAGTGTATTTTAAGTGTGATGTAGTTGAAAATTTACCATCCACCAGGTAGCCCATAGAAATGCCCTTCGCGATTTTCTCAAACACAAGCACTTCACGATATTGCATACTCTGCGTCTAAACATACAAGTGACAAAGGAATACACGATTATCGCAAATTACTTCAGAAACAATGCAAGGCAGTCTGAATGGTCAAGGTGATAAGATTTTAAGAAAATGTGATAAGCCATTTTCCCCCTTAAAATTTTTTTTTCCTTTTAGGAAAGAAAGTATTAAAGGTTATTTTTCCTTTCACTAAACCAGCTCCATTAATTTCCAGAGCTTCATGTCGAAGATTTTGCCAGATCCAAAATTCAACACATCCTAGTAGATCGCAATATGCCGATGGCCTCCAACTCCAACAGCAGTAGTGTTCTTTTAATTTACCAGTTAGCAACTGTAATAAAAAATATTGACAGCTATCGATACATTTTAAAAAGTACCTTATAAAATGACCAAAGTTGTCACAAAATTTTATGAATTAAATTTCAAGGTATTAAAATTTACAAAACAAAAAGTACAATTCAAAATATTAACAATTTAAACAAACTGTTTAACAAGCCGATTCCTAACAGTTAATGATTTTTCTGTCCAATTTTAGTCTGAGTGTTGGTTAGTAACTGTAAACGGAGGTGCTAATATCAATAGTTATTAACTATTGTCACAAATTAGCAATAACCGTTAGCGTAAAACAACAGTTTTGCTCACCTAGAAAGCCAATATGTATGCACGTAACTCAATGTCCCAAAATCAAATAAAAGATGTGTCCGCAAAAGATTTGAAAATTAGAATGCGTTAGTGGTTTTCACATTTCAAGAAACGGGTCTATAGTATGCTTGGTCAACACTTGAATCACTCCTTCAAGTACGAGTATACCTACCTGTTAATCTCGATTGGTAGAGATAACGGGATTTTTCTATTCTCCAACTTGACGCAAGAAACGATACAAAAGCTAAGCTGTGGAAAAAGTTACTGATGGGATCAGAGTACAGTGAGATAGGCCAGACATTTTGTGCCCCCAAAGCCGTATATAAGTTAAATGCGATATTTTCGAGAAACAAAATTTACCTTTTAAGGAATGACGTTAATATATTTTTCTGCTACCAATTTTTGAAACGTTGTTTGAAGCGGAGAGTGGAATTTTTTTTCCCTTTTAGAATCAGTTTAGGTAATTTTTAGTTAACGTCGTACTAGAGCAACACAACGGGCTATTGACGACGGTCCGGGATCAGTCCCTTAAGGGAAAGATCCGAGGACAACACCTCGTACTTTTGAACCACGGTCAGATGACGAAGCAACACCTGAGCTAGCACCCCCACTCTCCAAACTTCCACCCCAACCCAACGTGAGGACTTTCGGCCACGACAGATTGAAGGTGCACAAGCCGCCTCTACACCATACGCTTACAAACATCCATGCCCGAACCAGGAACCTTCCGATCTAGAGGCTAACACCTTAACCACTATACCGGTTGGTCGGCTAGAAGTTTAGAGAAATTATCTTATTTGGTTGTGCGTTCAAGAATTTGCGAACTAAAATGACCATAAAGATAATAAATTTCAAACTTCGGCGTCCATTAGGGACATTTTGCTTATTTCTTGGCGCTATTTGTTTGGGCCAATCGGCACATACTTCTCGCATGGAATTTTTCCAATCTACTGTTATGTTGCGATTCAGCTGAAGCTGTAATTCACGGAATTCGATAAACGTTAACTCGCGACTCCATAAGCTAATGAATCGTAGGGCAGTAACGAAGGGAATGCGTGATTCAGTAAACCACGTTTTTGTTCGGACACCTTTTTCTTCCCGTCTTGAACGAATGCTACGCGTAACCACCGTGGCTTCGTGTCGCATTTTAATTGCCATCAGGTGGTTATTCGAACACAATCTTTCTTTACGAAGAATATTTCTTTCTTGAAAATCCATCGCACTAACGAAGGAATAAACTAAAATGGCGCCCAAACAATAATCTGATATAGAAACAAATAGCGCCAAGAAATAAGCAAAAAAGTGCCCAAGTTTATTGGCATAACGGAAAAGTACCAAGAAAACTTCCAAAATAGGCTACAAAGCATTGCTATTTGTTAAGAAATGTAATCTTTACAATGATCCTTCTGACTGCGACAGTTCAATTCAGAGTAAGAAATACACTGTTTAGTTCTGGATGATATTGCGGTTAATCACAAGACCCAATATCAAACATTAGTGGTTCAGTCTTCAAGCAAAAAGCCTTTCCAAATGCTACATTTTCATTTAAGGTTGCATAGATCGCTGCGGATACTTCCTTTCACGACATTTACATTTATCCGTTTTCGGAGCTTTTAGCCGACCGATTCTTTGATTCTTAAACCATGCCTTTGGCGATGGTCCGGGATCCAACCCGAAGGGAAAGATCATTTTGAACTACGGTCAGATGACGAAGTCACGCCTGAGCTAGCACCATACTCTCCAAACTTCCACACCCGTCAACGTGAGATGAAAAGCAGATATTTCCGTTTATTTTGTGTAAATTGTGGACCACCTGTTCGGTCTATAAAGAGCGCCCAACGAAGGTCTTGCAAATTTAAAAAAAAACAGGAGCTTGAATGCGCCATTTTGTTGGTGGACGATATGCAAAAACAAAAAGGAAGGAATCGCAGTTTCCTTGGAGATTAATAAGCCACAGATCGAGAAGTGACAAAAGTTGGGAACAATTCCGTTCGAATGGAGCGAAAAGTGCTCGGCGGAAGGGGAAAAAAATACATATCTGTTCTAAAAAGACAGCAGACGGAAATAGCGAGGTACAGGCAGAGACGAGAGAGATAAGACGAAACATCCCCTTCGAACAGCTTCGCGGGGAGGCACGTGCGTCGGAAGCCTTCTCACCACCCACTCCCAAGTCGTTTTACAAAAAGTGAGCAACTTGATAGATTCAGGGACACACGATTCATATTCATGAGCTTGATCAGGACAGAAGAAAAATAGGTGTTTTGAAGATCCGAGGACAACACCACGTCATTTTGAACTACGGTCAGATGGCGGACCGTCACACTGGAGCAACACAATGGGCTATAGGCGACGATCCGGGATCAATTCCGAAAGTGCAAGATCCGAGGACACCACCCCGCAATTTTGAACCACGGTCAGATGACGAGACAACATCCTCCAAAATGAAGAAAAATAGTGGGGCTACTTTCTTGCGGATGCATCGATCACGTAGGACAAAATATTTTTCAAACTCAAATATTTTTGCAGCAAATTTCTCCATCTATTCAAATGACTTCAACGGGTCCACGCGGGCCGATCAGGAACGGATTAGCAACCGAAGGGATGCATGTTCGCATCCAACCGAATACCATCGTCTACAAGGTGGGCTGGTGCACGTTCAATCTGTCGTGGCCCCCATTGTCCTCACGTTGGCGTGTTGTGGGTAGAAAGGTATTTTAAGAAACGTCACACTAGAGCTATTGCAGACAGTCCAGGATCATTTCCGAATGGAAAGATCCGATGGCAACAGGCCATTTTGAATCACGGTCAGAGGATTAGATCACACATGTGTGTGAGCTGGCACCCCTCTCAAAATTTCCACTCCACGCCAACATGAAGACATTGGAAGCCACGACAGATTGAACGTGCACCAGCGTACACGACGGTCTTTGGATTCAAACTAGCAACCCTTCGATTGCAAATCCGTTTCCCTGCCTGCCGCATGTTGTGGGTGTTTGAAGACTGGGGTACCACCTCAGGTGTTCGTCGGCTTGTCATCTGACCCTGGTTCAGACAGACGTGGTGTTGTCCTCGAATCTTTCCCTTCGAGAGTTGATCCCGGACCGTTGTGTTTCTGTGATGCGACGTCAATTGAAATGCCTTTGTAAAAATGACTCAAGTCGGGAGGTGACCTACCAACCTTTGTTTTTGAATGTGGGTAGGTGTTTGTATTGACATCGCAGAGGAGCAACACAACGGTCTGCAAACGACCCTCGGAGGGAAAGATTCGAGGACAACACCACGCCATTTTGAACCACTATCAAATGACGGCGGGAGCAACAAAAAAATGCAGCTGGGTTTTTTCCTTCCTTTTTTGGACACATTTAAAATACAAAGCTTCCCAACGAGAAACAAAACGGCAGAATCGTTCGCCATTTGCGCAGGTTGGGAAAGCGATGCAACGGGAGATTGGGGGAAAGAGTAGAGGTGGATTGTTTTTGCAGCAGAAGAAAGCGGCCTGTGCAAACGAGAGGAAAAGGCTTCGTGACGTCACGAAAGTTTCCTTCTCCGTCACGTGGCAGCTAACTTTTAGAGATGACCTCATTTTCATTCCAAAGAGAGAGCGGGCCTTGAACAATCCGAGAACGCGTCTTCCAAGTCCGAACGAGAAGGGAAGGCCGGACAGGAGTCCGAGCGAAAACTACATGCTCGAGTCGAATTTTGGCTTCGAGAA
Organism: Metellina segmentata; assembly: GCA_947359465.1. Classification (NCBI taxonomy): domain Eukaryota; kingdom Metazoa; phylum Arthropoda; class Arachnida; order Araneae; family Tetragnathidae; genus Metellina; species Metellina segmentata. The sequence continues at coordinate 137,081,603 of OX375874.1, read as the reverse complement.
GGATAACCGAAATCATGACAAAACTATCCGCATTCCACGAAATGGTCATTTAGTATTTAAAGCAAGCGACGTACCCAATACAACGGGCACTAGTTGAATAGCGAGAGTATATTTATTTAAATTCCTCAGAAGTGTAAGTGAACCAGTCAGATGACGAGAGCAACATCTGAGTTGGCACCTCACTCTCCAAACTTCCCAGCCACGACAGATTTAACATTCAGGATCGAATCTCGCATCGGCTCGTTTTTTGGAAATTCACTGCTTTCCTAGGAACCAACGTTGGAGGGCCTCTGGAAGAGTAACGGATTAGTAATCGGAGCGTGTTCGAAACTCTAAGACCGTCGTTTAATCTGTCGTTGCTTCTGTTCTCAGGTTGGATCTTTCCCTTTGGGTTTGATCCCGGCCAATAACTGTTCCTCCAGTAACTTCCTCCATCACTGGATACGATGTGTCAGATGATACGAAGGATTTTGAATATTAATTCAACAAAAAGGGAGTCAATATTTTTTAATTCAACACTTTTTCATTTCGAGAATCTCAAAAGGTATTTCATGCATTGTAGGAAAAAGAATTTCGGTACTTTTCCTTATGAATCATAACAGTAAACTTGGCCACAATTTGGGGTCACGCCTTACGTGATTTTTTTTTTCCTTTACGTAAACAAGGTTTCGTCTCTATTTCAACAATTTAATCGCCAATTTTAACGAGATAACAAATCTGCCGCTGCGTTGAGTCATTTGAAACTGAATTCAACAGGCGTTTAACGAAAGGAATGAGTGATGCTATCAACCACGATTTCGTTCGGGCACCTTCCCGTCATGAACGAAGGCTACACAACCCTTCGAGTCGCATTTTAAATTCATTAGGGGTTATTCGAACACAATCTTTCTTTGGGAGGAATTATCTTTCTTGGTATTGCAGCTTGTTAGCAAATCCCAAATAGCGTTATTTGATGAGTGAAAATCCCCATCCAAATCTTTTAAAATTTTGCCTTTCATATTTTTACTGCATCCACTATTTTTACAGTGAGGACGACGATGTGTTGTATTTAGAAAATTAATTTTAGTTATTTTGTTAACAATCTCTATCTTGTGTTTGCGCAGCTTGTCCGCTTTTGGACCTTGCGCTTTAAAAACCAAATAGCGTCAAGAAATGAGCAAAAAAAAAAAACACCCTATTGTTGCCGAAGTGGATTGGTGTGGATATAACGATATGGTAATTTTATAAATCGTTAACGAAAGACTCTTTCGGGAAGGGTCTCGAGTCAAGGGAAATAGTAATTTCGACTCCACACACTAATAGCGCACCTTTAGCCGAGAAATGACATTCGGAATCCAATTCGATACAAGTGGCGACTGAATGGATCGATCTGCAATGTTCTGACAAGTTCATCCAAAAAGCGATAAATCGGAACGAAATGGAACATATGTTATTCCTGCGCTACTTTTCATAAATAGTTATCTCAGTCACTTCTAATCGAATTTCGTTCTTTTTGCTTTATCGCTCGTTTGCATAGCCGTTTTGCGCAACACAATAGCCAACCTGTTCAAGGCGGAGGAGTGTGCGTCGATTTCGACTTGTTATTTATACAGCTGACAATGGCTCCCAAGCGGAAATTAACTTGCCGTTAAACAGACAAAATATTCCGAGGGAATTAGTTTTTTTTTTCTCGGAAAGGAAAGTTTTTTTTCTTTCTAACTCATAGATCGTTAAAAGATAAGAGTAAAAATTTCAACGGATATGAAATCTGCGGAAAATTTCACAGTAGACCGATACTTAAAGATATGATTTTCTTTAAATACATAAATTTTAAATATTTTTTTAATATTTTCGCACGAGATTGTGGCGTCACGCCAACTTTCGCGTTCGAGAAATCCATTTCCTGCGCTCATACAATTCCAGCCAAGAAAAGCAAAACAAATAAAAAAAATTTTGACTGGCATTGTAAAATCGGGATCGTTATAGATTGAAAATTTCAACGGATTTGAAATCAGCGGAAAATTTTACACCAGTTAGATTTTTTAAGGTGTACCTTATACATTTTTGACATACAATCTATCTTTAACGATACCGATGTTACAAAAAAGAAGCAAACAATGCCAGTCAAAATGTTTTTTTATTTGTTTTGCTGAGCGCAGGAAAAATCTGATTTTACTTGAATCAGATTTTGTGATGCCTGTTTCAATTTGCCAGACATGAGACATGCAAATCAATGTAGTTTCTAGATAGTATTGCTTTATAAACATTCAAAGAAGATTTGGAAAATATAGAAGGGTCAATTTCTTAAAAGTAAAAGCAATTAAAATTAGTATAGGGCCTTGTTGCTTTTATCTTTTCATTTGAATTCTATTTTATGATACAAATCCATATTACTAGGAATTCTCTGCAAAGATAGAAAAACAATTCACTAAGGAGGTAAAAAAGTAAAACATAAATTTATCCCCTTTTTTTTTTGTTATCCAACTGGCTTGAAAGTTTTAAGGGCAAAAACAGAAAATATTCCTTCTATAAATACGCAAGTAGCTGCAGCGGTAAGATGGATTGATGAATAACTTTCTTGTCATCTACAAACACTAAAATCTGAAGGAGATTCCCCATTCCAAAGGAGACATATTTTCACAAAAGAATAACTTATATGCCTTTTCTTCATAATTACGCAATACTTTTTGATTTTGTGAATATTAAGAGGTTCTTTCTATTTAAGTTGATTCACTTTTTGAGGGTTAAATAAACAAGCTGGGAAGTGATGAGCACCCACTATCCCTTGTAACATACTGAAAACAAATATTAAACAGTGCTGTAACTAGGTCAGAAATAGCAAAATCTCTCTTGGGAGGTCAAATCTAATTTCTACATGGGGAAGAGAAGGTTACAATCAACCCAAACCCTTTGTTTTAAATACAGGGTTAACCCAAAAGTCACTAGACCATTTTAAAATATAACTTTTTAGCTGTTCATTTTTTCAAAAAAAAAATTTCTACAGATCATTTCTAATTAATCCTTGGAAATTAGTTGTGGAGAAATTCACGACAGAGCAACAAGTCAAAAGAATCCAATTTTATCTGCAAATCATTTTATCATCAAATTTTATCTACATAACCATCCAACTACCTAACCATACAACAAGCTTCCATTCCAAATTTTGGGGTCAGACAACCACCACCCTCTAAACAAACAACAAAAATCTGAAAACGAATTTAAAATAATTTCCAAGTATATATTGTTTATAAAAGAGAATATGTGTGTAAAATTTTAATACATAAGTTATTTATTTTTAAATGGTCTAGTGACTTTTGGGCCACTCTGTATTTACTAGCACCATGTGTAACCCAATAAAACTCAAGTGCTGATAAACAGATTTATGAGTGACACTTGATAGAGTAAAAAAAAAAAATCTTTAGTGCACAGAAGTCATTTTTATCCCAACATGGCTGTCAACTCCAAGTGGGTGAAAGGAAATACTTACAAGGAGAAACAAAATCAGTTGTTTCAAAAATCCCAGACCAGGCACTTCCTAGGACCCCTTAGCATTTTATGACCTCCAAACAAGAGGGGTAATTAAGGTTGCACTGAATCAACACAACAGACTATTGGCAACGATCCTGGATCAAACCTGAAGGGAAAGATCAAGGACAACACATCATTCGAAAGAACTCGCATTAGTATTTCTTTCAAAAACCAAAACCGTACACGTGTTGAGTAGTTAACACTTGGGTTTTTCGATGACGTGGCATCAAACGTCCCAAACGGGATTAACTTTTGCAACACAATACAATCTCTAGTGTCCCCTAAAGAAAGATCTGTATTATGCAATCCATTCAAAGTTATTTGACTAAAATGGAAATGAAAATCCCTTGATTTAAATCAAGTCAATTTAAATTGGCACACCATGAAGAAAACTTTTTTATAGGCCCAAAGAACTACAAATTGTTTCCCAGGTCAGTGATGAAACCTTTTTTAAAAGCCAAATACTTTTGAAAACTGCTTTACATCCTCCCCTTTGGAGACACCTAAATCTTTTTTTACCAATTCAGTTAAGCAGAAACCAAGGACCCAATTCGAAACGTTCTGAGATTTCACCTGTTCACAAAAAGAGCACTAACAGGACCTTGTGCTACATCAGTTCTCATCAACTGAAGAAAAACACAAGTTGTGTGTATTTTTTTATGTTGCTTTCTAAGACAAGAGACTTGAGGTTTTGTTTAGCTGGATCCATGAAACTCTTTAATCGGATAGGAAAATTTTTCTTTATATTAATCACATTTTTATTGGTTGACCATCGATTTTGAATATCACTTTTTAAATTTATAATATGACACTGAAATAAATTTGGTCAAAATAGATTCAATTTTGTAGAAGAAACTAAGCATAAAGATCAGTTAATGCGGTTTACCGATATTTAATCTGTAGGTTTTATCTTGGAAATTTTTTCCTTGTTCAAACCAGTTACATGTAGCAAGAACTCCATCAGATTTGAGTTCTAATTCAGCATTTCAGGAGAGCAGAAAAATAACCCTACTTAGATACTGTAAAGATCTTTCTCAAAACATAGGCTAAACAAACAAACAATATATGAAATTATACTAGTTTTTACTACTTATAATCAGCTGAGCTATGACTGGCCAACCAACTATGCAGACTCATGTTATTTTTTTGCAATCACCAAGCTGCAAAATAAAATACAAAGTGTAACAAGAACTGCTGGATGGATTGCATCTGTACATAGAATATTCTTTTCAACATCGCAAACTCATCCGACACAAGATTATGAAAAGAAACAAAAAAGCAAAGGCTAAAAGAGGGAAATAAAAAACAAGTGTTCAATCTCGGGAGGACTTTTAGACAATATTAAGGCTTTTCAAGGACCCTTAGAAACAAAATTTAAAAAGTCAGGCCTTTCAAAGGCTTGTGGGTATATCCTCGATTGAAATCGCTCCCTTGCATTGAGGATGCAGATAAATTAACAGTCTTTCGGAATGGGATTAGTTAATTCCATTACTCTCTAGTACCGGCTATATGGTCAGTTTTTTAAAGTCCAGTCTAACTTAATAGGGAACATGAAGCGCACCGCTAAAATAGTCATTTTATTTTCTTGGTTATCAGTTATATGGTCAGGTTTTTTATCTTTTCAATGAAGTTAGATTTTTTTTTTGAAGAATAGTGATTGTTGTAACATATCTTGAGGCTGGGAGCAACATATAGTTCTTACTGTAGTTTTTATGTTGCAAAGTAATTTTTTAAATGTTCTTAAAAGTTTAATTATTTGTTTATGAGCACTATATTCTGATAAGTGAACATAATCCTGCCATAATTAAATAGTGTAGTATATAGAGGTCGGATTTTTCTGGTCCGCTGAGCTGACCACATAACCCATACAACAGCAATGTTGACGCGTTGCATTGGAAAGAAAACAAGAGTCGGTTGGTTTTTATGGTGCAAGTGCTCCATTTGGCCATGCTGTGCCAGTATGGGGCACTAGCAGTGCTCAATATCAAGTAATAGATACACACGATGAAATTTTTACCCACTCAGAAGAAAGAAATACACACAGGGAGTAAAGGTGAAAATTAAGTTAACTGGTTTTATTCAGTGGCCACTTGTAAGCATTCACACATTTTGTAGTATACACACACGTTATACATCTAAATCAAAATAGATCTTCTCACCCCGCGAAAAACCAGCATTACGGAAATACCACAGGTTCCGTGCCCACGCAAGTACTAATCTTCTTTCCCTAGATTTTTTGGCATTCCCCTGCCCCAAGCTTCTGTGTTTTTGTCCCCTAAATTCCAAGGACTATTTTCCATTTTTATGTTTCAGTGGGTTTTTTTTCTTAAAAAGAAAATTTTTTCTACGGTCTTAGAGGTAAAAAAACTTAAAATCGGTGGTACTATCATATAAACTAATATTTTTACGAAAGTGTGGTGACTATAGTTACCACATGGCGACCATTAATTTTCACTTTTACCAGGGAGGAATGTACCAAAATTGAAGAAGGAAGTTTTTCTGGTCACTAAATTTTCGATTGTTTGACATGGGGTCTTTTATACTTTTTGAAACTAATTGAGAGAAAGAAAATAAACAACATGTTGCCTCTTTTAGTGGATTCCCACCCTTCAAGCAAAAGAGAAATTTGTGCCTTTCCAAGAATATTTTTCCTTATTAAGGCTACATTTTACTAAGTTCGAATAGGCTAACCCACGAGTGTTCAGGGGAAGAAAAATGTTTACAAGTGCTAGATTGGTTGTGAGGTTTTATAGCACAATGGCCATGCTGTGACAAGACATACATCAAGTAATCGACACACAAAGTTTTAATCGATAGGAGTCGAACCTCCATTTTGAAAGTTGCTAGCACAGTGGGCGTAACACACTGAGCCACAAAGACCCCTCGCAAGTGCAAGGAATCTTCACTGATCAGTATGGCAACTTTTTGCAACAAATGCAACTTTTTTTCACACGTTCTACGCTACATGTTAAGTACAAAAAAAACAAAATTTCTCCTACATGGGCTGTATTGCAAGTTAGTTATACCGCAACACAAATGCAACTTACTGCATAAATGCAACCACTTGCAACTTTTTAAAATGAAATTACTATTTCATTTTTTGCCCTCTGAATCAACCCTTCGAGCACATGAATCATCTTGCGAACGCCAAAGTATTGCGGATCAAACAAGAAGTTCATGGAAAGAAGGTGTTCGTCTTAAATGACGAAAGTGAAATTAATGGCAAGAAGTACTTTTAACACATTGGTTGGCACTCTTGATAACCCAGAGGAAACTTGCGTAATCGACTGCAGAGTTTGTGAGGCGAGTGTCAATCATAAATATGTTGTTCGCCTTGTAGATCACATTTTAAAATCTCTGAATGTTGAGCGAAAGGATTTTGCGCTTCTGCTATCCGATACAGCACATTATATGACTGCGGCAGATTCAGTCTTTCAATGTTAAAAAAATTACTGGCCAAGGATCGGCCATTCAACTTTCTTCTGTATTTAATGATGTATTATAATACTGTTGTACACGATTAAAATTGTCAATATATTTTGAACTTTTTGTGAATAATTTATTTTAAATTTTAGTGTTTTAAAAATAAATGCAACTTTACTTCCATAAATGCAACTTTAGGGAATGATAAATGCAACTTTTCTCATTTTTACTGCAACAAAAAAGTTGCCCTACTGATCAGGTTTTAAAACATCAATTTTTAACTAACCTATAAATACATCGCCTTCGATTTTGGACGAGTATAACTGATCTTGTTTTTTTTTAAATTGATAGTTGGGTTTTATGGCACAAAGTTAAAAAGGGACAAGCTGTGCCAAACAATCCAGTCGAAATAAAATGTGGTGCTCTTGTAAAAACCAAGGCTTTATAAAACTTTCAGCAATATTAGGTTTTTTAAGGCTTCGGTTTTATAAAACTTTCAGCAATATTAGGTTTTTTAAGGCTTAGGTTTTATGAAACTTTCAGCAATAAGAATTATGCCTTACTTAAGACATAGTCCTCAAGGCATTGTGAAAACCCTATATAGAAATTGCAATGAAAAGCAAACACACCACTGATAAATTTTTAGAATACATTTATAATACAGTTAGTTTTATTTTATATAGACATGAGAAAATTTTACTTCGTCTAAGTAGCCAGCAGAACAATTAGAGTTGGTCAGGCCTGCATTAACCCATTTAGCTTTTTGATACATCTGAACCAAAAGAAAAAAATTACATCGATCCATGAACAATTAAGAATTTTCAAAATTCAATTTTTATTATAAAAACTTGCTGGAACATTGAAAATACAGTAACATTTTGGTTTTATACATTGCTTGGGTCCTATTTCGTAACATTCTAACTGTACGATTCTTTATTCTTTTCAATATATATTCTTTTTTTAATTATACCTATTAAATTAGAATTGGCAAAATTCAGACTAGAAATATTGGATAAAGGCAAGCCAAAATTCTATCCAAGAAACTAGTCAAATTGCTATAGTACATTAAAAGTCCAAAAGTATAGGAATATCAAATGATTAAAATAAAGGTTAACAAAAGAAATACGACTTAACTCTAAATTTACATTTTAATAAGCTGAAAACTTTTTTTTATAAATATTTCATGTTTCGTAATTCGAGACATTGATGCATTCGGACTAGATTCATCACCAAATCCATACACAATTTTATCTTAACTAGATATATAACACGTCAGTGCAAAAACAAAAAATTTTCACACTTGGCTTATTTACAAAAGTTATAATAATTTTCGTTTCATTTGAAAACACTTGAACACAATTACTGATGTTGCGTTTCGCACTTTCGGAACAATCGTATCTGAAATGAAATTGTGTACGTTTTAACTTGAAATCGAATTTATAAACTTCCACGTGCCACCGAGAATTTCGATGTCGTTTGTATTCTGTTTTTTTTTCCAGATTCTGCGACCTATTCCATATTTGCCCTATCAGATAAGAATATCAACGATAACGCTACTTCAAAGTGGAATAGCTAGAATTCAGCTTTAGAACATTTTCACTGTTTATCAGATGTCGAAGCCTAGCCTACTGAAACCCAACTGTATAGTTTGCAAGTCCGACATAATTTTCCAACAGAAGGCTATTTTTAAAAATCGAACTTGTAATACAGCAAAAAAAATAAAAGTTCAATAATAACAGCACCTCCCTCTTTCCGAGAATTCGCGAAACGCCCTTTTTAAAACCGTTCCGTATCGAAGCTTTGCATTTTATCCTAAGCCATTTAGCACGGCATTCAAGGCCACGCAAACATATTCCCATTTAGCACTTTCAATTATTAGTTATTACAATCAGTTGAGGAATTTTAGGGTAAAATGACCCGTTCCACGTTTTGGCCATGTGTGATTGTTATTATTGCTCAGCTGGAGAGTACTTACCAGTTACGTATTTCTCGTCACACGTTACCCGCAACCCGACTGGATAAATTGGCAGAAACGTAGCAGCCACGTCAAGATGCCTCGACTTCGTCACTGAAAAACATGTCTCGTCACTTGCATAGAAAATGTATTACTGCGCGGGGCGAGGCGGCTCCATTGGTCCGCTTTCGTATTACGTCATCGTGCCGCTCCACTCAAGCACTCAATTGGTCGCAATGGAAACGCCAGATGAGTAAATAGCGCTGAAAAAACTTTCTTTGCCTTCTCGTCAATTTATTTTGTTCAAGAAAAATCGCCTTGAATCCAGAGAAGGAACCCAAAGAAATCGAAAAAGGGTGGCGTCGGGAAATTCAAAATGATATACTTACGCGGACTACTTCATATACATGTGTAAATGTATCTCGGGAGTTTCCTGCTGGGAATTTTCAAAAACCTTCCCTTTTCAGTTGCAAAACCACGAAATAAAATAAAAACAGATCCTGAAATTGGAATAAATGTCGAAACACGAAGATAAGTGTTTGAAATTTTTCCAATTAAGGTTTCAACAGGTTTAGGAAGTCCAAAAAATAAATGAGGGAAGGTGTAGTCAGATCAAATTAGAGATACAAAAATTTAAATGTTTGCCTTTTAGATTTCAAAAAAGCTTCCACACAATCAATTTCTGTAAATCTCAATCCTCTTGTAAACTTTTGGCAAGCGAAAACTGTTCACAAAAAATAACTACCTTCGAAATGAAATTCTGCCTATGCTGCTGGCATTTATATATTCCACCTATATTTTGAGTACCTGAAATATAAGTCGATGGCCTAGGCCAAATTTGCACCTTTCAAGCATTCTTGAGATTGCATTGAGTCAATTGTAGGTGACAAACCATTTGAAACAAAAAGCATTAATGAATAATTTTTGGAAATTTCTTAATTATGACTACTTATATTAATTAAATCCTTTACAATTTTGAGGTTGGTATGAAAGTAGTCTTGAAATAACTGGAGACATCCATCCGTGGGTATCGTCTGTTTCGTTGTTAAGAGCAAAAGTAGAAGGGAAAATAAAGGATTCTCTTGAATTCAAAGCACACCCTTTGGTAACACTCATCACTGGGCCAATAGCATACAATGAAACAGAAATTACTTTGAAAAATTACAATGTATATGCCAAAATTAAAACAATACACAATTTCCAGAACTCTGGAAGCCTCCTTTGTATAATCAACCTCTCAGTGTCAATAACAAATAATTAGAAACATAATTAATGCAACATCCTTCAGAAGCCTTGCTGATGGCCTCGAGAATCGCACATCGACAAAGCAAAAAAGGAACCAGAGGCTCTTAAACCTCCTGGATAGCGTCATCCACGTGTTTCAAAATTCACCCAGTAAACTATGCTATGACGTATAATCAGTCTGACACTTGAAGGAATAGTTTGGTGCGAGACTTTTCCATTTTCTTCACTCGTTGCGTATTTGTCTCCAACAAGAATCTTCCCACCACTCAGTCTGGTTGCTATAGGAATAGGACATTTTGAGAAGGGAAAAATATGCAGATGCCTTCTTTTTATTGTGTTTTTCGTGAATGTCGGTGGTTGGTTGGGGTTGTATGGCACAAGGGCCCTACTTGGCCATGCCACACAAGACATACAATACCAAATAGACATGCACCCAATGAAAGTTTTACTCACACACAAGAGAGAAATAGACCCGGGGAGGAATCGAACATGCATCACCTCCAACTTGAAGGTGAGTGGCGCAGTGGGTGCACCCACTGAGCTACGACTGCCCCCCCTGAATGTAGGTGGTGACGAGGGTAGTTAGGTTACCAGTAGAAATCTCAGCTAAAAATCAAAATTACATTTCCAATTTGGAGTCAAAAGACCCCAATGGGACTAAATTTAAATTCATTTCTTTAAGCAACCCCTATGGAAAATGGGATACAACCCGCTTCTACGGCAACAGACAGGGAAACTCGGGGTCGACAGACGGTACAGCAGTTTTTACAAAGTATGCAAAACTTCCATAAATGGGATCGAATTTCTTTCAGAACTACATTTGAGCGCATTTGAAAATTTACTGTTTAAGAAAAATCACTTTCAGCTCACCAATTCGATAGCAAATCTGTCACCCTCTTAAGGCAAGGAAAATGAGGGCCTATTCGTCTTATTTTCTATTTTTGAGGCTCTATTTCACAAAGATCAATGTGAATAAAAAAAAGTACTGAAACAAAACATCCAATTCCACAGCAAATCTAGTTTGAAGAAAACCAATCCTTGGACAATCATTGGTCGTGATTCCTTCAGAGGATTGTTTTCTGGCACTTTCGGTAAAATCCCAAGCATATAGCTGCATTTTATAGCTAACAGAAATGTTTGAGTAGCATTAAAACCGAAATCAATGACATTTGATTGTGTAAAGTATCTTGGTTTTAGAATGCAAATGAAATAAAATATAGTTCTAGAAAAAAAGAATGTATGTGTAAAAAATGAGGGTTTCTAATGATTTTAAGCAAACTTTAAAGAAGTATTAACAAATAACTCTTCAACCAAGTGAATGTGAAGCAATCGAGAGGAAAAATAGAAGCACAATTTAAAAATACGAGAGCACATTTGGTCAAGCTCCATAAGAAAACGTAAATTAAGCAAAAGACTAAAAAAAAAAATGCTATCTTCTATTTTTGATCAATTTTACTCCATCAATGAAACATGAAATTCAAAATAAAAACATACTTGAATCTATTATAAATGGTTTGCTAATTAGAATATGTAATAGGCTGTTTTATGTTTTCCTCTTATGCTCTCAGTTTATTGACTATTTTGGCTCAGGATTTTTCATTTCTCACAAGATTTACAACTATGAACCCAACTGTATTGGGTTGATGCAAAAGTTTGTCTAATTTTTGTTGCTCGATGACATTGCATCTCAAAATCGAAGAGTTTTCTACTTTACACGTGTCAAGTTTGGATGGTGTTTGAAGGAAGTACGCACAAAGAAAAACAATTGCGTATTGGGTTGGGTTTTATTTTTAAATTTTCTAAGCATCCAAAATTAGGGTTGCCAACTTTTCTGAGACTTGTACTAAAATTTTGGCACCTCTTTAACTAGAACCCTCAGAACTTGTATGAGTGCAGGATTCTGCAGCTACTGGTGTGACAGAGAAAGGGCATCGACAGAACGGCATGTACTATATTGATTCAATGTCATTTTTAGTCAATAAAAAACAACTTTTCATTTTTTACTAAAAAAATGGGACAAACTTTTGCATCAATGTAATAATTAGTCTTTTAATGTCAGTGTTGTCTCCAAATTAAAAAAATGTATAAATTTCATTTCAAAACCAATAAACATGAAAAATTGTTTCTAAATTAATTATAAACAGGACCCATGTTAGAGAGTAACAACATAATAAAAACAAAAGGATAACACCAGTCTTAATTGATTACCATTGCTTTTATCTCAATCCAAAAATAACTAATACATGAAGAAATTTGCCTTCGATATCATAGACCCTTCAATGCAGGTCACTTCATTTAATTAAATCCTCATTCTTTTAAATTGACATCATGCCTAGAAAAGAGCTGCCTGAAGCAAAAAAACATTCAGTTTCTAAAAATATCCAATTGATACATTCTGAGAAAAGAATGCAACAAATGTAGAGAACGTCTTTATTGGTATAAAATATGTACAGTTTTACAGGACTTACACAAGAGAAAATCAAAATAGCTGGAATGCAGGGAAGGCTGAATGCAGGGGGTCCAGCAAATCCAAGAGGAAGTAGATAGTACCAGCAAAACCTGCAAGTATGCAACAAGAAGCATTTGAATCCCTTGCAGTTAAAACAATGATAAATTTAAAAGGCCGCACTGAAATTGGAATAAAAATATTTAACACCGGCATGGACACTTTTTGGAAAATATTTTTAGGATCATATTTGTCAGACTTTAATTTGTGACAGAGCAAATTTATTTATCAAGCATTGTTGATATTCATATGACTTCTTTGTGGTCATTGTGGACACACATTTCAAACTAGTTTTCCTTTCATTTGTTGGTAGGTTTTTGGAGAGAGAAATTGAAATAAATTACTTTATTCTATTATAAAAAAGGCCATATAGTAACAAAAATATCCCCAGTTTATTTCAGTATCTTAAGAAATTACACATTTCCAGGAAGCATATGAATGCTGTATGCTAAAGAACAGCGTCCACTGCAGAAGTTACGGCCGTTTGAAGCGAATTCCTGTAACGCTGAATAGGAAAAAATTATTTTTAATCAAAAAAGGCTAAATTTATTTCATTGTAATCAGCTTGTTTGATAAAAATCGTATTTTTATGATTTAAGTTCAAATGTTTGAACCAAAAACATAACAGTATCTCTCGTTGTGAGACTGATAGCAAAAAATGTGCCTTTAAACATGCACAAAAATGCAGTGTTTATTTGACAAGTAATTATTATCTCCTTGGCTTGACAAGTAATGACCATAAATTTCGCATTTGCATATGAATTAAGGTACACAAATATGGAGAAATAAATTCCATACAGCTTCTCTCCACCCTGAAAAAGTTTGACTAAAGAACCAAAAAGTTTTAAATGGGCTTAATTTTCTGAAAGGTAGATGAACAGTGAATCAGGCATGAAAAAAAGCAGGTAGGCAGTCTCCACCGTGAGGTTTGGTTCGTGAATACTTTTGGGCGTCAGATGATGAGACTTCTGAGCTGGCACCCCACTCTCCAAATTTCCACACCAACCCTACGTCAGGATTTTCGGCCACGACAGATTGAAGGTGCACCATATGCTTACAAACATCATTTTAATGAAACAAAATTAATTTGAAAATAATCATCTAAGTTGACAATGGAGATTGCACATGGCATGACAAAAGCAAAGTGAAATTCAAGCACAGTCGGCCATTGAGTATTTTTAACCCGGATACAAAGAGAAAAAAATTATTAAGCATAGAAAAATTACTTTCGTTTTCGGTCAGCGGCCAAATACGATGAGAGTCCGAAATTTCCAGTTTTCAAAAGACTTTTCCAGATTCATGAAATTTCCTGACTATTCTGGTTTACGTTTTTGCGATTTTTTCATCTAATGTTTTCTTTAATCAAGTGTTTTTTTTTTCTTTTTGGTCAGAACTGATAATTGATTGCTTCAAATTTGCAGAGCAATTTCTTTCAAAAGACTACCGCGTTGCTTTGTGGATGACGGAGAGCACATGAGAAACCAGTACCTTCGAAAAGAGAGAGCGGCCGGTCCGGGGTCCTGCAGCCGTGTTTCCCGTAGTCGAAGCACCACTCGGCGAACTGAAAAGAAAGATTTTATTAATGGACACGACAAAGCAAGCACTTTTAAACAAGTAACAGAGATTAAACCGAATGAACCGAGGATTATCTGCAAGACTGATGATGACAGCAAAGTTCGTACCTTGACAGCTCTGTAGAGATATTTGTCATCTTTGGTGGCTTGGAAGAGCCGCAGCTGTGCGTAGCCATTGCCAGAGACTCCGTGGCAGATCCCGTAGCCCTTCTTCAGCAGACCTCTCTGCCAGATGACGTCACTGCACTTTTTGGCCGCTTCCAAGTACTTTGCATCTTTGAAAGTCTTTGGAATAAACAAGAAATGTACATTGATTATACAAAATATGAAATTATGTCAGATGGATTGGATTCTATGGCACTAAACAATAGCAGCACAACGAGAGGCCGAAATGAAGCGATCGAGAGTCGAGACAAAAATATGGTAATTAAATTTTTCAAAAGATAAATTATTGAATTAACTTTTGGATTTTTTATAATTTAGTTTTTGTATCTGGCAATATTAAATGACATTGTATTACTGGAACTGGTGATCGCCTGACTCGTTTCGTTTCACATCCTTTTGCAGATGCATAAATAAATGTGGAAAATCTATTGGATTAGAGTTTTGATTTGCTTACGACAGGGCTCGAAATACCCGGGTGCACAGGTGCACCTGAAAATAAAATTGTGCACCTAATTTTTTCCCTCTAGGTGCACTAAGTGCACCTATCGTTAAAAAAAGCGGGGAAACATATTTTATGTTATTTTGATGTTTGAACAATATATTAGTATCAACCTCTCTCGCTCTAATGAAACGTAATTAAAATTACTAAATACACACTATGCGAAAACTTTAATCCAGAAAATGCTATGTTGCAATGAAGGAAAAATACAAAAAGAAGGATGGACACTAAATCTTATGGGTAAAGATCTGCCTAAAACGTAGACGTTTCTGATTGCCCATCAATGTCTGATGATGACTGAATACTTGTCAGTAATGATTTCGCAGATAAAAAAAGTGTTAAATATTTTTATTTACTATCTACTCGTAACATATCCAAACATTCTCAACTAATAAAGTACTTTACATTACATGAATGCTCTTATATTACGTTTTTTTAAATGTGCACCTAAAATATATTCTGTGCACCTAATTTAAAAACTTAGGTGCACAAGGTGCACCTGTATTGAAAAATCTATTTCGAGGCCTGGCTTACGATGAAACGTACTGAAATATTCAGTGCTTTTGGAACCTTTTATATTCAACTCGACGGACACTCGGTGATTCTGTTATCCAACTCGACTCCATCGTAGGATAACGACCTTACAAAGGGCTTACAGTAAAAAAATTTCCCACAACGTGAAAGATGACTAGATAAGATAATAACTTTTTTTGTGATGCAAAGCAGAATTTGAGCTATGAAATGCATAAACGTGCTGTTCTAAATAAAATTTTCTTTGAAGGTTATAGAGGCAAGAGACTCGATTAAAGTGTCGTTATTTTCAGGTGAAAAAAGGGTTAGGCTCAAGGAATCTTTTGCACGTCAAAGTCAACCGAATTTAAAACGCTTGCTCCCGTTCAAACTGCCCGGAGGCCACAAATCCTGTGATTGGTATTTGTCTTTGAAGTAAAGGGTGTACAGCAATGCATGATGGGGCATGCAGTAACATAGGGGTTCAGGTCTGCTTCCATGACAGATGCAAACGTCACTGCAACGAATATTCTGTACTTTTCCTTTATAAGCCTTACCAATAAATTTCAGCACCCAATTGGTGCATTTTTGCTTTAATTCTTGACACGATTTGTTTCCAGACCAGCTTTTTGTTTGTGCCGCCATTTTAGCTTATTCGTTTGAAAGTGCAACGGATTTTGTGATCTGTCGAGAGACGAACAAGCTACAGTTTTTTTGTCAAGAAACATATTCTTAACACGTGATGGGGAAAAAACCCGAGCATTCTCCGACCCGTGGTTCAGCCGTCTCTTGGAACGAGTCCCTTCTATCCAATGAAAAAAAACATCTTTAATTGGATGGGTTAAAATGAGTGGGGTAAGTTACTTTCTCAACAAAAAAAATACTTAGAACTTCCACTGCCACCTGTTGGCAGTCGAACGAAGCTTGTTTCCGACTTCACATTTTCCGTTAACAGATCAATGTATCTGGATCTGGTTTCCAAGTCTACCAATCATTTGTAGTTAAATAGGGTTATTTCATGTGTGGTTTCTGTGTCTTTTTTGTGTGAAACTGACTTACATACCACTAACTTTAACGCATCCAATTGTTAATAACATCGTTTTCCTCCCTTTTACAGCAAATAAGAGTTTCACGTATAGTGTGTTAATGCGCTCCAGCATTCGAGAGAACCGACGAAACGGATCCTCGAAGGATAGGCCCCACAAAAGGAGCTTGCCGTACCTCGTGTGCAAGCAGCAAGAGATGCACCACCCCGGGAGCGCCGTGGCACCAGTGGACGAGGCGGTCCGAGGCGTTCCCCAGGGACGAGGGGAAGTTCCCGGAGGGAAACTGCAGGCCCAGCACGAAATCGATGCAGGGACGGACGAGCTCGTTCGTCTGTTCGGGAGAGACGTACTGCTTGGCCTGAAAGAACAAACACACAACATCATAGAGAGGAGTTGATGAGAATTCAGTTTTAGGTCAAATGCAATCTATTGGGTGAATGTAAAAATGTGTCTCGTTTTTAGCGCTCCACAGCATTGCATCACAAAACTCGAGTGTCATCGACTTCACGCGTGTCGAGTTTCAATGCTGTTCAAAAGGAGGAATTTCAGTGAGTACTTGGGAAAAAATTTTTTTTATTTAAATTACGTTAAGCATTCAAAATGGCAGAACATAAAGAGCTTCATAGACCTAGTGCGCCTTTTTATATCCGAAAAGGCGAGAACGCTTCCTTTGATGCAAAAGAAGTAATGTGTCGCGTAGGGCAAGGGTGCCGTCAACTAGAGATGGGCGATCCGCTCAGGAGCTGACTCAAAGAGTCGACTCTCTTGACGGAGTGAGCGAGCGCTGATTCGTCAAAAAAGAGCTATAGCTCTTTTTTAACCAATCAGGGCTGAAGAGCGGTGACTCTTTTTTAACCAATCAGCGCTCCCACTCTCGAAGAGTCATTTCCGCATGCGATCACCAGCTCAGTGATTCTTTTTGGGAGTTGATTCTTTGGGAGTCGATTCTTTGGGAGTTGATTCTTTTCAAGATTTGACTCTTTCGAAGAATCATTTCCGCATTCGATCGTTTGCGCTCACTGATTCTTTTGGGAGTTGATTCTTTTAAGAGGTTAACTCTTTGGCTCTTTTCGATAACTATCGCTCTCGAAGAGTCAACTCCGCATTCGTTCTTTTGCGCTCCCTAGCTTTTTGTTACTTTTTTGAAGTTTCAAATTTTTAATATCTATGTATTATCATAAATGTTATTTTTTTAAATTTAATTCAATTTTAGATTGAAAGGGTGTTTTTACGGCTTAAGTCATATCACGCCTTTTAGCACTAATTAAAACTAGTCTTAAGGTTGTTATTAAAACATATTCTAACAGTTATTATGTTATTCACTTAACATTAATATAATAATAACCTTGATTTCTCGGGAGTGATATCATTTTAATAAAGCTACACAAAATTAAATTAAACGTAACTCGTTTTTATTGCATTGCCTTCACAAAACAAGGCATTTTGAAAATATTTTATTAAAAAAC
Organism: Metellina segmentata; assembly: GCA_947359465.1. Classification (NCBI taxonomy): domain Eukaryota; kingdom Metazoa; phylum Arthropoda; class Arachnida; order Araneae; family Tetragnathidae; genus Metellina; species Metellina segmentata. Next base: position 137,063,708 of record OX375874.1, on the reverse strand, counting down.
AGGGAGGGGACTTGGATTTTGAAAATCTTTGGGACAACGAGTATTTGAGGGTATTATATACCTATATCTTAAAATAAATAGTTAAAAATCTTAAGTACTTCAATAAATTATTAATATTTTTATTATATGATTTTAAAATATCATTTAAATTATTAGGAAGTCTCATTTGGTAACTAAGTGGTTTTAGAAAGAAATCTTAATGTATCCAAACACGTCCAAGACACTTTTTTTAAATGTGGTATAGAAACATTTTAATGATATTTTTATGTTTTGTGTTTTAAACAATAGCAATGGGCTATAAATATTAAAAGTATATATTAATAATTTTGTAAAAATATGATAATTATGTATGAAATTTTAAAGAAATGTGTCAAAAACTTCAAATGTGCTACATGAAAATCTATTCAACCAATTTGAAAAATGATGCTACCAAAATAAACTACATGCATATTTCTAGGGAATGAACTAGAATAAAAGGATATTTAAATAAACAACAATTTTACTAGTGATTGAAAAATGAATAGAAGATTTTTTATAGTTTTACAGTCCTACTTCTTAAATAAATAGTAATAATTTAGAAACTTTTGAACTCAGCATAATTATTCTAGTTCATTCACTTGACAACATTATAACTAACAAACTCTCAAAAGTTTACTAGAATCCAGAAATAAGTTTTTGTATTATAACATTTGAAGTGAGGAAATAATGCAAAAATATTAATTTGGAGTTAAAGGTAGTTTCAAGTGCATCGCTTGCTCCCTTGCGTTTGCTCTTTGTGTAAACAATTTTGTTCTTCCTTCTCTTTAAAAAAGTTCACTCCATTTCCAAAAGAGAAACCATTTAAATATTTGAAAAAACTTTCTAAAATTATATTTGCAAAAAAAAGTAAGGTTTAAATTTAGATTTTGCCATGTTTTTGGCCTTTTAATGGCCATTTCCAGTGTTTTCCATTCTTACTTCTTATTTTCCCGCCTTGATTAAAATCTTAATACTTCTTCAAGTAGTTAACAGAGAAAAAATTAAATATGTTTTGGAAAGTCAAATAAATACTCTATCCAATAAAATCGAAAACTTTTTTAGAATTCTTGGTCAAAAATGATATTTTTAACGTGTTTGGATATTTTAATTGCTACTTCTGTAATCTCAACGGGTTCATGACGGGAATTACAAAAGTAGAAGTGTCCTCAAAGTAATTTATTCTTTATGGACAATTTCAAAGTTATATGAATTGACATGGTTTTGGGCCATCTTATGCCTCAGCAATTAAATTTTACAGCTTAGCAGCCCTATGCTGCAATGCCTATCGTCCTCGGGCCCCGTCTCCCTCCTTTTGTTGATTTTAGAGGTAAACTGCGCAATTGCTGGATGAGTGAGTGTTTCAAGTGTTGTGTGCGTGGGTGTTTCAAGCACGCTTGGCGCCTCTTCGTCTGGACACATGCGCTCACGTGACAACGAGGGATGTTCGATGGCCCAAACATATTGTATACATTTCGATATGTTATATACATTATTATATATCTCAAAGGAGCGGTGAGTCATCAAAAAGAGTTAGCTCTTTTTAGTGAGTGAGCGGTTCCGATCCGATACCTGAAAAGAGTCATTTTCCCCATCACTACCGTCAACAAGTCTGCGTGTCACTGGGGTTTGGAAAGTTTCGGCGCCCGATTTCATTCTTTCGCCAGAAACCTCAGAACTTCTATGGGGCAATGCAGCTGATGGAGAAAGGGCGCAGAACCAAAAGGCGCATACTACAGAGATTCAAAGTAATTTTGAGTTGCTAAACAGGACTGATTTTTGCATTGCTCCAATAATTACATCAACAGACAAGTACACCAGAAATGTGCAGAAGAGCATCAGATTTCCTACTCTACAAGCAAAAGAAAAATGAAGGCAATTTTTCATTTATTAAGGTCACACCCATTACAATAGATTAACTTCTGAGCATACAGGAAAATAAACCTACCTGCAACAGCATGTACAGTATGCCGACATATCCATGAGCAGCACCAATGTATGCTTTATCGTGCCATTCGTAATAGAGGGGGATTTTATGAACATTCTTGAACTTTTTCGCCATGCGTTGTCCAGAGGCTATGATTGCAGCCACCACCTGTGGGAAAACAACCCATTGTCACGAGCAAAATTAAGAGAAATTTTCTTGGAAGCAAGTGTACAGATAAACAATCTAGAACAGCGTTGATCAATTGTAGATGCTTTGAGGTCAATTCATATTTCCGTCACTTGTACCACAATAAACGACCCGGATACGGCGAAACTTCGATTGAGCGTCACTCTTTTAACAGTTGGTTTTTGTTAACCGTAAGACCATAATTAAAAGTTAATTAATTATTAAAAGTTATTTGTACCTACACACATACTGTACCCTATGCACAGTAACCCGATTGCTGCGAAAAATAATCCTCGCTTTACTACCAAACGCCGGTGATGTAAATTAACAATGTAAATTGTACATTGTTTGTTTCTGTATGTTAAAGATAACCTATGTTCATTAGAATCCGTCTTCACACGTTTGCACCTCCTTATTGTTCGGTTATAATTAGCTAAAAAAACAAGTTGAGCTGGCATCCTTTCGTGATGGGTCACAGTATGACATCACAACTATAAATGGGAGTGTCCATAATATTATGGTCAATCATCTACTTAATAGAGTGTTATTATTTTGCTTATGACAATCATTCTATTAAGGAATTTATGCTAATTTTTAGATGTACAAGTAGAAAGACAAAAGTTCTTTTCTTTCAGATTACAACTTTTGTGATACTTTTGTAAGAGATGTAACTCTTGTTTTGCAATCTTTGTTTCTTTTCTGTAAAAAGTTTAACAGTTTTTAAATAATGAATGTTCATAAGTTTTGCAATCCTTTGATGATGTATTTTTACTCCACATATCACTGGGCACATATGTGGGTGATACTGTAAAATAAAATATCTGTATGTACAGTGCATTTCCAATTTTAAAAAATATTTATTTTTTATCATTCATTCATATGCAATGGATGGGGATGTTGTTTAATGTTTTTTGTTAACTGTCTGTTCAATTAACTGTAACGGTCTTGACCATGACGGTTAATCGAAGTTTCACTGTATCTTGGTATGAGTCTTAAAGTCCAAATAAATGTTTGCTCCAGATCTAACAGCAAATCATTAACTTATAACTGAACTAGGAAAAATAAGGATTTTCAATTTTATCGATATGTATGTCCTTTTATCACTAAACATAATTCAAATTATACATAACTATAATTTTGCCAAATGCACCCATGTCTCATCTGCAAATTTGACGTTTCTACAAAAATGCATTGGAAGTTTCAATGTTTGGGGGAAAATCGTATGGCGACTCAAAGGTAGTTTTCTCGTCAAAATCGGCATTTCCATTCAGAGAATCGAGATGCTTCGTGGCTTTGTAAATGCATAAAAAGTTAAATGGGAAAGTGAAGTGGGTGCCTTTGGCTTGGTGGTACCGAATGTTTGTAATTATTTTAACTTAGCCAAAATGGTCCATATACTGTCACTTTCTGATGCCAAATAAAAGTTTGGCATCATACATGGTTCCCACACCTTTGTCTAAAAAAATTCAAGGACTTTCAAAACCTCAAAAAAAATTTCAAGGACTTCTATTTTTTATAACAACCTAAAACAAGGCATATGTAAAAACTGTCAATTGAAACTAAAAATGCAAAATTTATTTGTTTTAATATTTTTTTTTTTTTTTTTTAATTCTATGTTTTAAAGTACTGTTAGTCAAACAAAGAAAGGTTATCATCAATTCTGGTTACAATTTAGATTTTCTTTTCTCACAACCTGTGGATTTTTTTTGTTTGCCAAGTGGGCTTCTCATCTCAATGTCTATCAGGCTACTTGCACACGTATCAATTTTTGTAGTGGGATAAAATATTGTACGATAAATTCTTTTAGTGGCATGAAGATTAACACCAGTCAAAACAAATCAAAAGTTTCGACCTGTGTTAGGGCTCTTTTATTCTCTAGTCTAAGTTTCTACCTTATCGATCATTAAAGATGGAGAAAATTTGGACGGATTTGAAATCCGAGGAAAATTTTACATCAGATTAATACTTCAGGTATTCCGAATTTTATGCAAAGCCCGAATTCTGTCAGGGGCAACGCCGTGTTGGCCTGCTAGTATGGTATGAAATATCCTTCCCATTTTTAGTCTAAAAATAGAATTTCACTGTGCTGAGTCATGTGCTTGAAGAAACTTCCTTCCTTGTTTCACGAAAACAGATAATTCAGTAATCCGAAACTGTAAGTTTTTTTCTTGTACATATGCCATCAATTATACAAATTTTTAATGATACTTTAAAAGTGAAAAAAAGTAGGGTGCCCCTTCAAAAACCTTAATATTTTCTTTGCATTTCTGCTTTAATCCCAAGACAACTTTAGAAAAGGTTCAAAGAGGCTGAATTCTGCCTCTTGGCGGAACTCTTTCGCTTTTGAATAGTTTGTGCAAAAAAGCAATGGTGGTTCAATTGTGGTTGTTCTGATATACATCACATGGTGTCAAAGCACAAAACACCGGCTTCCTTCAGAATGACGCTCAAATGGCACACCTGCTGTGGAGGAAACTAGTATGGACAGTTCCAATGTAAGAAGAAATTAGAATTATGTACTAGTTTAAAAAATCAAGGACTTTTCACCAAGTTCCTTAATTTTCAAGGGCCACTAGTTCGAAAAAAAATATTCAAGGACTTTTCAAGGACTGTGGAAACCTTGTCATAAAGTGGTAGTAGGTTGGGACGGATGGAGATGAAAAAAGTAGCAGAAATTTTTCAAACATTTAACTCTTTAAACCAGAAACTTATTTAGCATTTGATGAGTTTTTTAACTGACTTTTCCAAAAGTTAATGCAAGCCAAGCTGATTTTAGTGTTTAAAATTATCATGAAAACATAATCTATGCAACAACACACGAGGTTAACGGTTTCCAGAAGGGCAACTGATTAATTAAAATCATAAAAATGTTCTTTTCAGATTTAAAGTCGAAATTTAAAAAATCCAATATTTAAAATGAGTTTTTACTATGATATTTCTACCTTTCAGTAATAAAAACTTCAACTCAGAGATTTATTTGAAATCAGATGAACTTAGTTTCTTTATCATTTGCAATACATTTGAGAAATATGAACAGATTTTGATAGGACATTTGGACGTGATTGAAATGTTTAACCTTAATTCCCTTAAACAAATAAAAATTAATAAATATCACCATTCCAACAGATCATTGACAGTACTCAGTGCCGACTTTGTCGATAAGTGCAGTGGGAAGGAAAAAGTCAAGTGCTAAGCATTCATGGAAAAAGTCGAAGTAGAAGCAATTGCTTAGTTACTTATAAAAAATCAGCATACATTTCCACTTCAGCTAGAGTGAAAATGACTCATAAAAAATTAAAACAGGAAAATAACTTCTATTTCAAAAGGTACATTTATCAGATTTCAGGAAACAAGACACATTAAAACCTTTTAAAGGATTGAGTAATATTAAAATGTGATGTTATTGAAACATTTATTTTCCTACCATTCCTCGTAAACCCTTTCTCACATGTGTCACATTGCCTTCACTCCTTCAATTTGCTCCTATAAAATCAGGTAATGTAAATATTTAATTGACGCTGAACTGGTGCAACACAATAGGACATGGGTGGCGATCCCAGAACTGATCCCAAAGGGGGACAGAACAGAGGACAACGTCATTTTGAACCACGGTCAGTTGACGAGGTCACGCCTGAGCTGGCACGCCATATCCAAACTTCCACACCACATCGACGCGAGGACATTCAGGATCTTTGGTCGGATTCGCACGAGAAAACCACGATTAGCTAATCCGTCGCTCTTCCAAATGGGCCATCCCCTCCCTGTAAAATTGTATTAAACAGATTCGTTGTTTCAGCCAATCGTGTTTCCGAATAAATAGGGGCGGATTCCCAGAGTAATAAACTAAGTACAGTGTAACATTAGGAGCTCTGCAGACTACCAATTAGACGGCAGTTATGTAAATGGGTAGAGCAAGTATTGTTCACAACACTTGAAAATAACCACACAGTGAACTCATGAGCAAGGAAGACATATTTGGAGACCGATCGTACTCTGCGAGGCACGTCCCCGAGACTAAATACTGTCATTTGATTCATTGTTGTAACGTTCATTCAATAAAAGTCTGTTCGGTTTGAAATGCTATCTTTCCTTTGCCAAAAGAAGAGCCACACTGGGAATACTACACCAAGCCATACCTCTTTGATAGTATTTTCCCGAAACTCGTCGGGTCCCGGGAGATATTTGTTGAGGAACAAAAGAGCAAACAGAAATCCAGCTCTGCCGTACAGGAGTTCATCCGGACAGTCGTTCGACAGGGAGCAGACGTCGTGTTCCAGGTTTTCGAGCCTAAATCCACCATTGAAGGGGATGACAGAAAAGTAAACTTGAAACATTTTTATTGAATTAAAATACAGACAAAATAACAAGCTTCCTAAGGTATTTTTAATTAACATCACACTGGAGCGACACAACGAGGTCACACCTGAGCTGGCACACATGACATTGAATCAATATAGCATGTGCAGTTCTGTTTGATGTCCTTTCTCTGGTAGCTACATCATCCCGCACTCCTACAAGTTCTCAGGTTTCTGGCTAAAGAACGGATCCAGGCGACGAAACTTTCCAAACCCTCCATGGCATGTGGATGTCACCCTCACCCTTATCTTCTTTTGCATATGCGAAGCATACTTGCTTTGTCGAAAATACGAAAGCATAATAGGTCAAAACTGCTCCTTATTTTCTGCCATTTTCAATGCTTAACACAATTTAGAAAACAGAACCCAAAGACACAATTTTATTCCAAAGCACTCTTGATGATATTCCTTCTTTCAAACATAAAATCCTAACACGTGTGAAGTAGACTTGGGTAATGCCATCGAGTGCCAAAAACGGGTTCTACAAACTTTTCCATCAGCCCAATTTCAGGACTTCCGATTCCCTAGAACTTTGCAACCCTTCTGACCCAAGACAGATTACATTCATATAAGGGAGGTCTTATTTTTCTAAATCAAACACAAGCCCTGTAGAGAAATGCAGAAGAATCAAACATTCCTACCTCCTAGCCAAGTCATTGCTCTCTTTCTCCAAACCTTTCCTGTGGAACAAGACGGAGGCGATGGCGAGAGGGCCGGGCACGCCGCACAGGAAGGAGTAGCGCTTCTTTTTCAAGTAAGGTATGATAGGTTCAATGTAGGCCATGGCATCCTTCAAGAAATCCTTCTTCCCCTCACACAGTTTGATGTCCATGAAGCGCATGTACAGCAGGGCAATGCCTAGCAAGCATAAAGCACTTAGTCAAACAACCACAGAAGAGAGCGACTTGGGGCTAAGATAAGAATTAAATGGATCTGCTCACCTGAGGTGCCGGTGTAGACGCTCGTGTCGGACCAATCAATGTCCGAGGTCAGGTGCTTTTCCAGAGTCTGCAGCAAAATGAAGACATTTTCGAGCAAGGGGCCTTCGATGTCGTCGATTAACTGGAATTCAAAGTACATTCATTTGGGGATGGGAAAACAAACGACACTAAAATACTGAGGGAAGTCCGTAAACAACTCGAGCTAAAATTTTATTTGGGTGCTCTTGTTACAGCCATGACACAAATATATGTTTCTTTCCAGCCAGACTGACAACAAACGAATGCAAGAAATGAGTAGTTTTAATTCTTGCAAGTAAATGACAGTACAAAACAATTTAATAAACATTGCAGTGAAAAAATGAATTATATAAGACTTAACAGTGTGCATAAAATTAGAAATTGCATAGCAAAGAAAATTTCCTCTTTCCAATGTAGCGGACTCCACTTGAATTCAATTGGAGTCTAAATGTTGGCAGGCAGTGTTTCTTTGGTGTTTATAGCGATATTTTGCCTTCCCAGCACGAACGAAAGCAGCAGCATTTCGGCTTTGAGCCGCAGTGTAATTTCATTATGTGGCAATTCGAACATAATATTTCGTTGTAAAGGATATTTTTTTCTTGAAGAACTAGTATTGACACTCATTCATTTCTTGGAACATCCCAAATTATGAAATCTGTTGCACTAGCAAAGAAATTAACTAAAATGGTACCTACCATACAACTAAAATCTGGTAGTATGTAAACAAATAGTTCCAACATACAAAAATGAGCCAAATTGGCACCAAAATTTATTGGTATGGCTATTATGGAAAAGTACCCAAGTTGGAACTGAGATACACAGTATTACATACCAAAACAAAAAATAACTTTAAAGACTTGAAGATAATCTGAATAGAAACTAATACCAAGTCGAAAATACTAAACAGATATGAAATTTGCTGAAAAGCATTGAGAACAGAAACTTCTATAGTGAAACACAATTGTAAAACAATTTAAAAGACAGTCAAATTTAAGGTAAATTTTGAACTCACCCGTTCCGTAGAAGGATCGAATATTTTGATGCTGTCATCATAATCTTGATAAGTATTTTTAAACTCTCTGTCACCACTCATGATTATTTGGTACACTAAAAGAATTTACTTAGTCAATATTATTGCATACACATCTCAACACATTTTTACTTAGATACAATAAGTTTGGAAAGGGTTGATTGGATTAAAAAGTGCATAGTCCAGGAAAAGACTAGTGAAATTAACAGAAAGTAAAAAGAAGTCTTAAGTTTCATTGCTTGGCCAGCATTGATAGGTTGTTTACTTGGGGTTTTGTACAAGATTCATAATAGCCAATTGTGCCAGATGTGAGGGAAAGGGTAAGAGTTGAATAAGGAATGGATTTAATTCAATACCACTAAAAAATTTGAAATAGATCATAAAACAATGCATGAATTATATTCAATTTAAAAATATTCCAATGAGGATCAATTAAATTTGGATTTATTAAACTATGATCATGCAATTTTTATGATGACAACTGGACAATTTATATAAAATGAAAAAACCACTCCTTGTACACAGTTGACTCTTCAAACTGAAGATGCCTGTGAGTAAATTGTGTACATTTTGATGAAACAAATTATTTTTTGTTGTTTCTCATACTTTTGTTAATGTCAATTTAACGTAAAAACCTGAGGAGCAAACATTTGTGTTCTTGGTAAGATGATTGGACAAAACTTGTGCAAGACCTTTAACTCAGTAACGGATGAAGGGTTTATGAAGCATAATAATACACCTTCATGAACACTCAATTGGATTGAAGAGCTTAAAAAACCATTCATTGATGTGATTACAAGCTCCATGCAGCGCATAATGTAATAAAAATTCAGTTTTCATTAGATCAACAAAGATGCCGACAACATCAAATCGTGAAAGCCGTTAAATATAAGTGATTGAAGGCCAAAAAAATAAAACTTTATTTTGTTTAGACTTAGAAAAATTAAGTAGCACTACCGTTTGGTCAAGTTCAAATTTTATAAAATTGAATCGCTCAAGGAACGAAATCTTATTCTAGTTTCACATTTATAAAGCCCTTCATTGTTTACAAATTGTATTGCCATTCTATAAAAAGAAATTTCTACAGTTGCAAAACGTGATTAAAAACTGGAATTTTAAGAGAAATCTCAAAATTTGTGTAACACTTTTACAACACCTTGAAAACATATTTTTTTCTGGAATTTCTTTTCTTTTTGCGAAGCACGAATTTAAAAAACTGATTTCAAACACTGAAATTCAAACTGAAGTGAAGTGAATATTGTGTGTATCTTAATGTTTAGATTTAGTTTCGTGTTTAAAAGTTTGGTTCCTCGATTAAGATTTCTGACTGTAAACAATTAATTTTGGTGTGAAACCACAAACAATAGTTTGTAATGTTGTTGAACAAGATCAAAGGTTTGGAAGAGTTCGAAAGCGATGGCCTCTATCAACAGTTCTTAGCAGACAACTTCGACGTGAAGGGAGTCACATCGTCAGCTGTTCAACAGGCTGCGGTCGCCGAACACCTGGCCAAACTCAGTTCCGGAATCTCTCTTCTGGACAAAGCTCTCCATCACCAGGTGTCAAATCATTACGAAGATCTCCTCTCCCAAGCAACCGAAATCGAGACTTTTGAGGGCGTACTACTAGTCGTCCACCAACAAATTCAAGCCCTCCTTTCGTCGGCTGACAAACTGAAGAGCAAAGTTATTCAACCTTACGAAACAATCGCCACCCTGACGCGCAAGCTTCAACGTCTTCACCTCGTATGCGATCTCCTGAGGAAGATTATCAGGGTAGTGCGGTTGTGCAAACGTCTTGAAGCTCACATGAGCAAAATGCCACCCGAAGTGTCCAAGATTGTAAACTGCGTGAATGAATTGGACGAAATCGATGGCATGTCAGGACTGAAAATACTAGAAGCAGAGAGAGACATCATAAAGAAGGGTCGGTCCTTTCTGCAACAGAATGGCAACAATGGAAGCTGATTTGCCAGTTAGTGAATGAAATGTTACAAATTAATCCATAAATAACTGATATTTCCTTTGCTAAAATGTGTGCAGTTGGTGCTGGTTGTTCTATTTTTCCTGTGAAATAAAAAAAGTCCTACTACCGTGGTTAACACGATCTTCGTGAAACATTCAAAATTGGATAGCTTAATCCAAAGTTCCTACTATCAGTTTATAGGTTTCTCATGAAAGAGAAAAATTGAGAAACCACCTGTCGTCTTAGTTTATTGAATACCTTTATCCAAATTATCAAGCATCCTAAATCCAAATGAAACTAACTTAATTACAAAGTATTTATCATGTAACACTTGTCTTCAAAATCCTGCCACTCCTTTCTGTGAATAAGGGGAGTTGGTACCCAAAAAAAATTGAACTTGCCAAGGTCACCCTCAATACCGGTCAAATTAGAAATAACTGCTAAAAAGTTTTACATTTTATGAAAAATTGATTATGGCGTAATTTAGCTTTTTTGTACATAAAATATGGACATTTGGTTGAAGAAATTCAAGAATGCCGTCAGCTTTACATCACTTTGTTCTAAAGATGTTTCAGAATGCCTCTCTAGCTGAAAAATAGCCCTGGATTGATGCTCCAAATTACATACAGCAGCAATGCAAAATTGTGATGGTTCTCCTAAAATTGAATATTTTTCTAAACTTCATTCCAGTTTGGATTAACCTTGGGTACGACGACGAGAGACGAATGAGACTCTTGTCATGCACTCTAGGACAAAATTTAAAATGTACATTGTTGTTCATGGCAAGAGTAATTGGTGTTACGAGACTCCTTGAATCAAATCATTCAGACGTCGGAGATCAGAAGCTGTGCGATCTCGTACTGTAACCATTTTTATCAAACGAAAATATAACTAACTAGATTGCAAACAATAATACAACGGTAACTAATGTGCAAACGATAATCCTAACTACTTTTCAAATTAATCTACCCAAGGGATTAAGGAAATAAACATTGTTTCATTTTGTTTTTATAGCCGATCATTTGAGAAAATGTGCCACTCATTAAAATTTATAATTTAGTTATCTGGTTTTAAAATATGGATGCAATAAAAATGTACATATTTACATTGTGTGTAGGTACTATCTTCACAATTAAGTAACCTAATGTAGGTTCAGTTCATTGACAATTGATCTTGACATCCTACCCAATTTTAAATTCCATCTTAAGTTTTATTACTTCGAAAGATTTTTTAAAATTTGTGTTGAAACTGAGAAGTATATAAACATCAAATGTGTATTGACTGTTTATCATAAAACTTAGTTTTTGAAACCTCTGTTCATCTTCCCAAGCATTTTAATTAATTTTTATCCAATGCAACTTGAGAGTTTCTCACATCTATTATTTCAGGTAGGTAGATTATCTACCATAGATATTTAATTACTGTCACACTGGAGCAACACAAACGTCTTTAAACAAGTCCGATGATGAGGTCAACATAAGGACATTTGAGCCCACAACAGATGCATCAGAACCCTTTATGCACAATGTTCTTAGGTTGGATTTGAACTCACAATACAGGATTTTTACAAGTTAGAATAATAGAGCAAAATGTAAAGCATGTCATGTGCAAAGAAATTTCCATCACTGCCATTGTATAAATACAATTTTATTTATCACTTGATTTCCAAACATAAAAGAAAAAACATTGGCAACATTTGGAGAAAAATATCACTTATTTGTTATAGCTGAAAATGACTTTCATTTTATCATACAATTTAAAATTGAAGGTGGAGATTATTTAACAAAAATAAGAAAATAAACTACAAGTTACACACACTGTCAAATCTGTTTTTTTCCATTGTCATGCTCATTTATCAACAATATTAATACACAAAACAAGAGGAATAACTACTTCAATAAAAAGGTAAAAAATTTCAATATACCTTGTTAAACACACACTAAAGAAACATAAGGTGGCTTGACTTTATACATTTGTAAACAAAATTATTGAATATTCAACTTGAATTATTCCTAAGGAACTAGTATTTGTATCACTTTGAACAAATTATTTGTCCAATATTTGCTCACAATTTTCATTTAAAAGCAAAGGATTATAGCTTTGCATGTCTCCTTTCAGTTATTTGAAATATTAAGAAAGGATCCAGAACAATATTTTAATATGAAATCGAATCTCGAATATGATTGCTAAAAGTAATATTTACAATTGTTTAAACAAATTTAATATTTTAGCTTAGCTGATGGAAATGTGTTAAGTGATTAAAGTGAGGAAAATGGTGGAAGGAACCCTGAGTAACATAATATTGCATGAATAAAATGAAGTGATGTACATTTTAAACATCTTATCCAAAAAGTCCATCGAATTTGTAACAAAAAGTCTCAGATATATTTTCCTAATTCTCATGGAAAGGTAAGGATTTTATTTTATGTCTGGAAAAATTACATCTTTCCTCTGATGAGAAAAGTTTTCTGTTTCATTCCTACTTAGTGATTGATACATTCAATACTGAAAATGTAAAGTAAATGTCGTAGTATATTCATCAAAAGTAAAATCATGATAAGATTTCAAAATTATTTACACTGAATTTTATAATCCGTTAAATTAGCCTTAATTATCGATTCTATACTAAATTTCATTAAGGTCATTGTTTGTAAATATATAAAAACTATTCAGAATATATAAAAACAACTAGTGCTTGAAACTATCCAGATTACAAATTTCTAATATAAAACATTTCATTAGGTGCACTTAGAAGCTGCATCATTTCTTATGGAATGATAAGACAGTGATTCCGGAAAAATCTGATATTTTTATTCCAACCCAAATAATAAATTTAATAATTATAAGAAATCTTAATATTAAAGGAGTGTAAATTTTAAAATATTATTTCACATCAGGATTTTTACTTCAGACAAAGGAAAAATTAAGGCCTTTCATTTTTAAAGCTATATTTCACAGATTACCCTGCAAGTGCACTGGTGCAGTAGCTTATAAAAGGTTTCGATCTTGGACCGTTTTAAACTAACCTATAAAATCATATGACCTCAATTTTTAATGACATTTGGCAAGTATCGTAGACAATGCAGGTGAAAAAAATGTATTTTTGTTAAGACTAAGCACATTTTTAGGTTTCTTAACAATCAATTTTTCTACCTTTTCTAAATACCTATTTTTACCAAAACTAATTAAATGCCCCATTTGGATGCAGGCAATAGTGGTATTAGTGACTGATAAACAAAATTATCTAGAAATATTTAGAAAGGAAATAAAAATTTAATAATTATAAGCTATATTTTGACTTTATTCATTAGATTTGCTTTTTCGATAAAATCTCGATTCATTTGTCAAATTTTTCAGATGTGAGTTTGCTCTGCTATAGTTTCTGCAAACATCTCTTGCTCGGGGAGCAGATTTTAGTGCTTTTATTTTTATAGCAGTATCTTATGTGGCACTGTTTAAGCAAATTGGTAATTTTACTCAAGTCTTGACGCCATATTAGTTTGTTTGTTCTGAAGTCTTGATATTCACTAGAAAATCCATCTCTTAACTGAAAAATATATTATTTCCACTTGTTTTGTTGTCATCGACCAGGCATTTACTCAAGCTCAATCAAGAATATTGAAAAATTCATGGAGAGGCCATCTACATTTGAAGCTATATCCCTTTACGGTAGTGTGTGATTATTTCACACAGCAGGAATGGTTTTAGAAGTGTTGTAAAATCAAAAAGTATTAAACAGGTAAAATGACCAGTCATTGTATAAATAGGAATACTTAATATGCATATTGGGACAAATGGTGAGGTGAAGAGAAATATATACTGCTAAATTAATTTTTATAAACAAAAAATAAAAAAAATAGTCAAAATTTTAAAGTGGGTCATGTTGGATAAATTTAGTGTTAAATTTAACCTTAGGATAAATTTAGTATTAAGGCCCTTGAAACAAATTAAATATCAGGCCTGTGGAAACTTAGTTCATGTTTCTAGTGAACCTTCAATAGAAAGTTGCATAACACTTTTTTAAAAGAAAAATTTAAAAAATACAATTTGTACTGCAAGAGGCAGAGCGGCATGATTTTGTACTCGCAGCAATTTTCGTCTCCTCGACTGGCAAAATGCTTAATGAAGATTTGCACTACAAACAAGAGTGGTTGAGACAAAGAATACAAAACTCTTCTTGTACAGGGAATAGTGGATGTTCAGTCAGAATTTTTACTAAATAGCAAATTCTCCCCAAACCCTTTTTTAATTTAAAAACCAATAATGGTATGTAAATAAAATACAACTAAAATTTATTACATGTTCATGCAAAAAATGTAATTATCATGCGTTTTACATCAGTAGAAAAAAATATTAACCAAGTGTTTATAATAGACAACTATCAAATGAATGTGGCAAAAAACGATATGCCTATCCCTAGATTAAAAAAAAAAGGGAATATCACTCGTTTTAACATGGGAAGCAATGAGGATGCAGCTTAACTCTGAGTTACTTTTATATTTATGGGGTTACTGCCTTTAAAAAAAATTAGTTTACCCTAGAGTGCAAACAGTAACCATTACTTCACTTTTAATCCACATCAGTTTCCAAAAATGTTTGACATTACATGTTACATAATTTATAATCATTCGTCTTGTCTTTCTGTACAAAGTGCACACATTTTCAGATCTTATTTTGATACTTATTCATTCTTAACATAATATAGCTCACAAGTGACAAATCTGAAAAAGTTTTTTGTTTCCCTTAATGGAAACAGTAATTCATTCTAGCATGAATCGTGAGTGAATTGAAAGATACAAATTTTATCTGATGTTTGTATTGGTACCCAGAGATTGGTACAGCTTTACTATTCACAATGCATGGTGGCAACACTCTTGGTGTACTTCTAGTATCAAGTTATGGCAGATGAAGGCAACCCAACTTTATAAGTGATTTTCCTATTTATTGTACAAATTTTCTTTTCAAATCTTCTAGAATGTTCTTTCCATTTCTGTGAAATTGTCCTGTGATTTCATTGGTTCTAAAAGTTTTTTTTGTCCTCAATTCTTTTCCATTTCATGTAAATTGGAAGAATTGAAGCATTCAGTTTGATTTTAGTCTCAGTCCAGTGGCATCGGGTTGTACTGCTTCTTGCTATTTTCTTTTAAAAATCGTTACCTTTTTCTATTTGACCATACCTTCTTTGAGTGTTGCAGATAACTTTCAGGGTATTCTTTTGGAAAATTTGAAGTCGAATTTTTCTTGTGGGGAAGATAAATTTAGGAAGTGAATGGCTAATTGTTTATTTTGAGCATATGTTTATGACAGCAAACACTATCTCATTTTTATTTGGCTAAGTATTAGTTTAAAAATTTGCATGAAGATCAAAAAATGAATTACTAACAGTTCTCAGCAATTGTTAAAGATTAGATTAGGAGGTGTTTAAAAAATAACAAGGTAATTTAAATGCCCTTTTCTAACTATTTCTACCAATTATTTTCAGTTAAAAAAACATGTTTTTTCAAAGCTTGGTAACTTTTCGTTCTAATTAGTTTCCACTAAGGCAAATAAAAAAGTTTTATTTAATATGCAGGTCGACGAAAAAATTCCAGTGTTCGTGAATTTTAACATTTTTATAAAAGAGCTTTAGTCAAATATCAAGGCTTTGGGAACCCTCTTTGAGCAGTGTAGTGCTCCAGATTCATAACTGATGATGCACTTATTTCAAGTTAAGAATTAAATGGTAAATTATTTCAATAATCTATGCAGCTTGATGGATGTCAGTAGAGAATCCTTGATTTAAAAATGTTTCGTAGGACATTCACTGTTGAGGAAGTCCAATTCGCACAGATAATTCTTTCATAACATTTCGCTACACAATCATCACGAATCCAGTTCCTCCGTGACTTTGTTGAGCAGCAGGTCGCACGTCTTCTTGGCATCGCCCAGCAGCATGGATGCGTTCTCCTTGTAGAACAGTGGGTTGTCCACGGCAGCATAGCCCACGCCCAAGCTGCGCTTCATCACTATCACCTTGGGAAGAGATAATTTACAAACCGTTACTACTTTTTGACATAAATAACAGCAATAAATAACAGTCTGTCTAACGCAAGAACTGCTGCCACAAAGTACGGGAGCGAGGCTCATTTATTTTTAGACGGGTTCAAGTTAAATTATGTGTCAAAAATGTCTCAAGTTTTACTTTTGTAGGGTGAATTGTAACAGTACAGGTCTTTCTTATCACAGTGTAAAAAAAAATGACACTAAGTCATTGAGTCTGTGCAAGACAGGTTTTGGGACAGTTACAGTCCTCAAAAATGTCTTTGTGTATGGGATCGAATGCAATCCAGGAATCTGCACTTTGTGGAAAAGGATTTGTGGCCATCCAAGAATCGCATCCAATGGACAGATGGGAGCTCTCCTGGTGTGGAAAGGTCTGGAGATGACCTGCACAGTTGCTTTTAACCACAGACAGGGGTCATCGTCCAAGAGTGGGACACTACTTTCTCTTCTTGAGCCAGGTTGATTATTGGCTCCAGCTTTTGCCAACACGTCGGCTTTCTCGTCCCACGATTAAAAAAATACGAAATTATTTCTGACCAAAAAAAACAGGCTGCAGGCAAGAGCTTCTGTTCAGTACAAAATAGTCTGTCACTGAAATTCAAAAATCGTTTACATTTCGCAAAGGAAAAACAAGATGCGAAATGAAGTATCAGAGCTAACGTTTCGAAAAATAATTGCTTTTTCACCAGTACCAGTAAAACACTTGCAATGCTCAGTATACATTTCTTGATTCTCCAAAACTACCAAGTTATGGTTGATTTAAATAGTTAATCAGATGTTTCAGCATTGAAACTTACCTATATATGTATTAGTTTAAATTCACTAAACTAATACATGATGTAAAAAAAGGACATTGTATAACACTACAAAGAATAAAATCTGGGATACCCGTACAAACACGCATAACATGAAATCACACAGAATGGGAACACGTGCAATCGAGTTCGGTCAAAAAATGAATGTAAGTACTCGCAGCGTGCAAAGTTTCAAGAAAATATTAGGTATACAACTTTGCTTCCGACGCTTATGTTGCCAGATGTCCAAATTTATTGCATGACGTCTATGATCTATTTATTTTGACCACTACTTACCACTAAAGCCGTCTATAGGAAAATGTCGGCAGCTAAGTTGTACACCTAATACAGTAGAACTCCAATTATTCAAATCAATTGGGACTGGACCTCGTTCGGATAATTAAAAATTAGGATAATTGGATTTTTTCCGAAAAAAGGTCTAGTATGTATTTTAATTAATTACTGTATGTATGTTGAAAATGGGAGAAAAAAAACTATTTTTAAAGAAAAAGAGCTTTTAATTAATTAAATGAAAGGGCGACACTTTTACATGTTAAGCGTACTTACAAGTGCTGTGCATACTGTAAATGAAAGTTATTTCTAGCTGAACATCTTGGTCAAAGTAAGCTGTTTGACTGTCTTCATTCGTTTTCGGACAGCCAAGTTTCGCATCCGCTTGACAGCGAGAAGTTACATGTGGTCCCATGCCTTTCAACTTGTTCCATGCGCGTCTTAATGTGACTTTCTTAACCAAGCTTCTGCCACCATGTAAGCGCAATCTTTCAAATTCATTTTTTTGTGGTTAGCCAACACACCTTCTTTGTCTTCACACTCTACCAAAGGTTTCCTTCTGTAATGACATTTCATGGTTTCGATAACAGACTGGTTCATTGGTTGCAACAAGCTTGTGACGTTTGACGATAAAAAGATTGTAGTGAGCTGGCCATTCCCTCTTTCCAACAATTCTTTGGTGGGATGAGTTGTTGCATTATCAACAATGAAAAACACTTTACTGCCTTCTTTTTCAAGATTTTTGGTGCTTTTTCACTTCAGGGATGATAATTTCGTCGTACCTCTTGGTAAACAATGCTGCAGTCATCCAAGCCTTAAGTTGGTTTTTATAAAAGAGGAGAAGCTTTTTCACATTTTTAAATGCTCTTGGACGTTTTGAAGAGGTATTTTATGGCTTCCTGAAGAGTTCATACAGTTAAGCACCGTAACACGGTCCTTAATAACTTTATGTCCTGGAGCACTATATTCCCTTTTAGATGCTAAAGTGGTTTTAGGCAGAGCTTTCCAAACAAGACCGGTTTCATCGGCGTTGTACAAAAACTGAAGATCCTAGGAGTCTGCTAAAACTTTAAATTTTTCAATAAAATCTTCTGAAGCTTTGGAGTCTGCTGATGACTTCTGGCCACTAAATCTAATTCACGGACACCGTGCCTGAAAGCGATTTGGATAATTGGAGTTCTACTGTACATCCAACCCTTCGGACATAGTGTAGGAAAGCGCATGCAGACAGATGGACAGACAGACATCAAACACACGAGATATGGACATCGCATCAGAAAGGCCCGAAATCGATAAATAACTCGAAAATATTCAATTTACAAACACAATTTTTATTCACATGGTCTCATCTTCAAGTGGCTTCGAGGATCCACTGTGCATTAATAAATCAACTTTCTTAAGTTTTAATCCCAATGTCGGTTGGTCGGCTTTGGGTTTTATGGCACGGGAGCCTTAATTTGGCCAAGCTGCACCCAACACAATGACGGAGGAAGAAAAGGCAGAAGGGGACAGATGAATTTAACCACAAGGCTCATGACAGCTTTGTCTTAATACCATTTATACCTTTTCAAAACAAATTGCAGAATATTTACCACCGATTGTGTTGCAGAGTACTTTCTGATGCGCTACACCACGTTCCAGATGCACGACGCGATACGACGGACAAGTCCGATTTTTCGCAGATCACGACGAACGTAGCCACTGCTACAAAAAATTAACTTACGATGCAATACTATATGGAGCAGTGAGACCCATCCTGAAGTACTTTTTGGTAGACAGACTTGCACTGTTTCACTATCAGTTGGCCAAGAAGACAATTAAAGCAAATAATTCAGAATGAATGCAAACAAAAGACATCCACAACCAATGTGAGCAATGGCACGTTTTATAAAGCCATTTCATTTGTCACATAAAACTGGGTACGTAGGTATTTTAATTAATGTTATGAAGGGAAAGATTCAGGCCAGTTGCCCGAGTAATTTCGAACCGAGGTCATGCCCAAGTTCGTACCCCACTCTCCGAACTTCCACATCACGCTGACGCGAGGACGTCCGAGGCCACGACAGATTCAGTGCATCGGCCTCTTTGTTCGTGACAGTCTGCAATCGGAATCGAACTCTGCCGTTACTCTTGTGGTCGGGCTCTCACGGCCCCGCGTCAAACTGGGAGATGAGGTAAAAGAAATAAGCTTTTGTTCTAGCTCATTCTAAACTATCAGCTATAAAAATCTATGCATTACCTGCTTTGCCAGCCAAACTTTGAGCACAGGCATTCCGGCGATTATGGAGTTGGGATCTTCCTCAGCTGCCGAGTTGACCGTGTCGTTGGCACCGATCACCATCACCAGATCCGTTTCCTTGAAGTCCTCGTTGATTTCGTCCATTTCGAGGACGATGTCGTAAGGCACGCCGGCCTCCGCCAGCAGCACGTTCAGCTGTCCGGGCATGCGTCCTGAAGGAAGGAATCGCATTCAGTACGAGTTGCAATGTCCAAGCTTGAACTCGTTTTACAGTGAAATGAGTACATTGGAAACACTGGGAAAGGGGTAAATATTGGATTGATGCAAAAAGTTTTTCCCGGGTTTTTTTTTTGCAAAAATTGATGACTAATTATTTTTGTGAACAAAAATTACATTGAATCCATAGAGTATATGTCGTTCTGTTCGACACCCATTCTCCGTCCTGTGATCGTATGAGTTTCGAGGCCACCGGCTCAAGAAACGACCCTAGTGAAGTAACTTTCCGAAACCCTCGCAGCACCTGGAATCGTTGACGGCACCCTCACCCCGCACGACTTCTTTTGCTTCTGCGAAAAATTCTAATGGAAATTAAAAAGCATACTAGGTTGAAGAGTCTCCTTGTTTTCTGCCATTTTAAATGCTTAACACAATTTAAAAAATAAAACCCAATGACACAATTCTTTTCTCGAGTACTCGCTGAAATTCCTTCTTTTGAACAACATCAAAACGTTACATGTGTGAAGTAGATAACGCTTTGGTTTTGCAATGCAATGTCATCTAGTGCCAAAAACGAGATGAACTTTTCTATTAAACCCCAATATCTCTTGGAGAACAATCACTACAATAAACCTATTTAATTGAATTAGGGTTTGCAAGATTACCACAGAAGCAAATTCCAATAATTATTTTGAAAAACTTCAGCCCTAGAACCCAATTTAACACTCCCGAAACTATGACTTTTTGTGAGGGTGACTTCAAAGAGTGCCAGCATCGTGACCAGTAGTCTATTGTACTAAAAAAAACACTAATCTATTAAAGACTGATTGCTGAAATAAATTTTGGCACGTACCCGATTCGAATGTTTGACAGTTTCCAGGGTTCGATACAGTAATGTCCCAGATACTCAAATTATTGGGTAATCACAATCCCACCGAATGCATACAGGACTCTCCTCCAACAGCCTCTGCATAATGGGTACACCCAGAAGGTAGAGGTGTCTATTTAAGGCACAGGAGGCCAATAGCTACCCTCATTTCTCTTCTGCAGCACTTCCCTCCATCTGTTCCAGGGAGCTCTTTGACTCGTCTTTGATCATCACGGTAAAACTCGTATAGGAGCGAACCCTCGATAATCTTTCTAACCACATGGTGAGGTAGACCCAAAAAAAGGCTCTGTTCCAATGGCATTTCATTGTTTTTTAGTAGGTCTACCATTTCATTGTTTTCTAGTGGGTCTACCATTTCATTACCCTCAATGCCACAGTGACCCAGATAAGAGACACTGTTTCCCTCAGCCAGACCCACAAGTGCATCGTGAATAAACGGACGTTCGTCACACGTTTACCTGCAACGGGGTGGATCCCGAATCGAACCTTCTTCCCCTTGCTCGTCAACTTCTTGACCATTTCCGCGAGAGGATACTGAGCTTTGGCAACGCACAGCCCGTAGCCCGGAACGATGATGATGTTGTGTGAGTCCCGGATCATCTGGGCGACCTGGGACACGTCACTCTCCGTGTGGGTGCCCGTGATGGCCATCGGCTTCCCGGTGCCCGTGCTTGAGGTGCCGTAACCGCCCAGGATCACGTTCGGCAGGGACCGGTTCATGGCCTGCAAGAGATTTACAAATAGTAGAACTCCAATATCAAAACATATTTTTCAAGGACCCACACTTTGTTTCAACAAAGTAGTTTGGTTGCTGGTGCAAGGTCTAGAAAGACGAGCTGCGTCAAATGCAAGATAAAGTTGGATCCAGTAAATTGCATAAAATACTTAATTTAAAATAAGTATACTCATTACTTTTTAGAACATAAAATAATATTCGTTGTGAACACAACAACAACATGAATAAACACGTATGTATACGCAGAAGTATGAGATTAATATTTTTTTTAAATGAGCGATAGTTAAAAAGTTTTGATGACCTTGAGACATTTGAGAGATGTGAAAGATGAAAACAGATGGAATTTAAAAACTTCATGCTTTGTAAAAATTTAAAGAGGTTTGGGCAGAATTTTCCTCTAAGAAATCTTGATAAGTTTAAAATTGTGTTACTAAAACAATACTGGTGGTCACGATTGTAAGCAGAACAATAAAATAGGATGAATGGTAAAAGCGTTACACACAGGGGCACTTTCTCCCACATAATAGACCAAATAATATAAAGTTATAGATAGAATATTTAATTTTACATTTTTAAATATTTTGATGCATTTGTAAAAGCAGTCATCAGCCCCAGAATCCGTCAATGGTGCCAGAACTCGGTACATCTCTACTATTATAAAAGGAAGTGTTTGTCTGTCTGTCCTGTACGCAGTGTCCTAATGAATCGATGGCACTTACAATAGTGAAATTTAGCACACATGTGGTCCGAATTTTTTGCAATTTTTCTATCACGCCCAAATTTTAAAATGTAATCTAAAACATTTAAAAATTAATTAATTGGAATTTAATTATTATTTTTCTTAGAATGGTATACAGTATAAAGACATGACGTTCTAAATTTATTTTTTCCCGTTTCCGTTAGATTTTCTCAGCAACAATTTTAGCGGACGAACAAAACAAATAAAGTTTTAACCGGAGTTATGTAGTTCTTTTTTCTATCTCCTAGATCGTTAAAGATAGAAGAAAAATTTCAACGGATTTCAAATCTGCGGAAAATTTTACATCAGATCGATACCTAAAAACATGATTTTCTTTACATAAATAATTTTTAAATTGTAACTTTTATATTTTTTCCAATACGAATTTGGCCGCCGGCGCCATGAAGAATTCTACCTTCGTGGTTAAAAAGATCAGTAATTCATTTTGATTTCCTGAGCATTGGATTCGAGTTCGTTCGTTCTGATTCGAACTGCCGTTCTTCATTGCTTTTTTCTATCTTTGCGATCGTTAAAGATAGAATAAAAATTTCAACGGATTTGAAATCTGTGGAAAATTTCACATCAGATCCATACCTAAAAATATGATTTTCTTCAAATAAATAATTTTTAAATTGTAACCTTAAAATTTTTTCCAATACGAATTTCGACGCCGAGAAGAATGACCTTCGTTTGATTCGAGATTCATTCATTTTGAAAAGTAACGGATTCGGGTGAAGCAAAAGAAATAATTGAAGTTATGACTGGCGTTCTTCAGTGCTTTTTTTCTAAATCAGCGATTGTTTAAAATAAAATGAAAATATCAACGGATTTCAAAACTGCGGAAAAGTTTACACCAGATAAATACCTTATACGTTTGATTTACTTTTAATAAATAATTTTTCAATTAAATATTTATATTTTCATAGGAGATTGTGACGTTACGCCGATTGAATCTCTTCGCAAACGATTTCGAATCAATCACGAAAAGAACTGTAACGGGCAACGCAAACTTTTCAACAAAAAAAACCCTCAGAGTTCGAAAATTTTCGTAAATTTAATAACTTTTAACACATATGTATTAAAAAACATATGCATAATCTAAATGAGTACTTTTCCGTTAGCCGGGCGCAATTTTGGACCTAAATCAAAATCGCCAATCTAGGTATTTTAGAAAAAAATGATTTTTTTTAATGTTGATTAAATTGGAACCGGATGTTTAACTTTAGAAAGTTTTTCCGGACGTTAGTATTTTTCAAAGCCGCAAGGCACTACGTTCCTATTATTGACATTAGGGAACGTGGCACAGCTGTAGACTTCGGTTACAGGATTTCCGGCCGTTATAGGTTTAATAAAACAGTATACAATATATACAACTCTTTTTTCTGGATGTTTACGTAAAAAATACACTTCTCATTTTCGGAATGAAAAAAAATTGGCGACATTTTGATTTTGGTTCAAAGTGGCGCCTGCATGGCTAACGGAAAAGTACCAAATGGGTGCCATTTGCAAAACGAAATTCCAACTTTTTCCCTGAGTTAAACGAAACTTCCCTGAGTTTTCCCTGATTTTTCCAGAAAATGATTCTTCCCTGAGAAATCCCTGATTTCCCTGAATTCCCGGTTCTGTCGCCACCCTGTATGTAGATCTCATTGACTGGAAAGCGTGTCATGTGACATCGCCTCCAGTTCATAGAGAGATCAGCTCTCAAGAACTTCTGAAGATGATACAGAACGGTATGCCAATGGACTGCTGGGACTTTATTAAATTTCCGTCACACACGCAAGCAGTTGAGCGGATTGTGAAACTAGCCACTGCAGCCTCCGGAAAAACAGTTGGTCCGCAGAACAGAGAGGAATTTATTAGAGCAACACTAGAATCCTGAAAACACATGTCCAAATTTGAGACCAACAATGATTACAAGCAGTAATGCTTTTGTCATTTGTATGTTTGAAAGGAAAAATAAAGTTTCTGTTCACATTAAATGAGGTAAGTGTAAAGTGTATTTATTTAAAATTTTGCCTTCATTTTCCAAAATTTGGTATCAATAAGGCGGCAGATGATATTAACCGATAATTCTAAAAAATTTTATGGTTGTTGTTATTAAAAAATAGTAACTTGTAAGCACGACCTCAAACCGATCAACGAAATCTGTGATTATTTATTATTTTTTGTATTTTAACCATTTTTAGTCCAATTTTCGGAACTTTCGGCCAACTGAGACGACAGATGAAATCCACCTACAGTTTTAAGATTTCATGCGCTTTTTAATGATGGGAGTACACAACTTTTCCGCACTACTGCAAAGAGATCTAAGGAATTTCGATTTTTTTCTATACGTCCTACTGGATATCCCTTCAAAGCTGATTCTTCTAGTGGCAAACTCCACAACCCAACGACAGCATACCTTGCACATGATGTACGAGAGGATGGCACCCGACGAACCGATCAGAGCTCCGACGATCGTCATGAGGTTGTTGTTCAGCATGAAGCCTTCTGCACACAGGGCCCAGCCAGAATAGCTGTTCAGCACCGTTATCACGACGGGCATGTCGGCACCTGGACAAACAAAAGTTTATCAAAAAAGACAGTAAGAAACAGCACGCAAGTTAACAATTCTTACCGTTCAGGGTAACAGGTCCAGTATCCATACCGAAGGGAAAGATTCTAGGCGAACATTGCGTCATTCTGAATTGTGGTCGGACAACGAGGCAACGCCTGAGTAGGTACCCCACTCTCCAAACTTCAACACCATGCCTTCTCGAGAACATTCGAGGCGGATCGAACGTGCCCCCTTTGCACACGACTGTCTTGGATTAGAACTCGCGACCCTCCCGTTGCTGATACGTCACTCTTCCGACTGGACTGTCGCAGAATTTTTATGCCGATCCTTTATGACTTAACAGTTGGAATCAATATTCACATGATTTCCACTCTTGAAGAAAAAGTCCTTTGCAAGCTTCATTTTATGAAGGCTATACTGTACATACTAGACCATTGAAATATAAAATACCCTTCTCTCGAGGAAGAAGTCCAATTGTGAAAAAAGGCAAAGACAAAACGGTTTGTTAGTTGAACTTGCCGCAAACTGGAACAAATTCGAAAATTATTTACTACTTCTCTTGCTAATTTAGTACCAATTACAGGAATGATACTAGATTAATAGTGTCTATTGTGAAAATTAAGAGGTTCTTTCTATTTAAGCTAAGTCAATTTTCTTCCAAAAGTTTTACTAAATAAACCAGTAGGTGAGGGGCACCTCAATTAGTGTTTAGCCTACTTTTAAAAAAAATGTCAAATTGTGTTCCAATTCGTCAAAAATAAAATTCTCTCTTGAAGGGTCATTAGTTCAAGTCTTGCACTGGCAAGACTATGTCAAGATTAGTCAAACATACTTTCCGCAATGAACGATCTGAACCCCAAACAAATCATTCTTCAGTAGAAGGAAATTTATAAACGTATCTGAAAATAACATACGTGTTATTTTAGTTTTAATGCCATTTTTTAACTTCAATTTAAAGTTAGATTTAAATCATGACTTTTTCAATCAAAACCACTTGTTTTAAAACCATCGGCATCCACAAAGAAATGAAATCGATACCTCCGATGGCAGCCGTGAGTGTGACGCCCATGATCATAGATAGGGCACTGGTAGCGCCGAGGCAGCTGAGTCCGGCTGCACTGCTGCTGGACATCATGTAATAGGCCATGGCAGCAACGTTTCCTCCCATGAGTCCCATGTTCAGGGCGTGGCGTCCGGGCAGCAGCAGAGGAGCAGAGTTCAAGAAACCTGCATCCGAAAAGAAAACACGCTTACTACGAGAAACACTCCGACAAAAAGCAACTCTTGAGAAGGATATTTGCAACCATTAATAATACTATATCCAGACACAAGGTACGTAGGTATCGAGTACGCGCCGTTCGGATTTGAACTCGCAACCCTCCGATTGCTTCCGTTACTCCTCCGGCCGAATTTTCTCGACAAGATAAATACCTTGAAGCTTCCCGTACGCTACGAGCGAGCCGCTGAAGGTAACGCCTCCGATGAAAGTTCCGAGGAACAGGGCCGTCTTGATGGCATTGGCGGCAGGGTCGGTGGCGAAGGTCGGGAAATCCGCCATATACGTGGCGACGCAGGTCAGCACGGCAGCCATGCCGACCAGACTGTGGAACGCGGCGACCAACTGAGGCAAGTCGGTGATCTCAATTTTCTTGGCGATAGTCAGTCCGAGAGCACCACCTGGAAAGCAAGAAAAGAAATTCAGATCTGGACAAAGTCAATCCGGCTCCTGCGAGTCGGTCGTCGCACCATCGAAAGAGTCTGTGTGTTCCACAGATCCCGTCGCACATTGGCGTTACGTGCCACGAGAAAGTCGACTGGTTTGTGTGTAACTAAAAGGGCTGACAATTTGACAGTGAGGTAACGCAGAGCAGAATGCCTGATGTAGCACAGTTGAAAAAGGATCATGGCAGAACTGATTAATAGAAATAAACATAAATCGAAACAGCGTCGAAACAATACTAGCAGAATTACTCGTTGTTGCTCTGGTTGAATTGATTATGTGTTGTTTGAAAATTGATCGGACTAATCAACTTTTTTCATGAAAGAATGCTATTATCATTTGATTGTACAGAAAATTATTTTAATACCATTTTAACTTCTCCGTCGCTTCTACAATTTACTTTGGACGCAAATATGCATACATGATGAATCTATCTACATAATATTTTCATTGAATTTCTGCCAATATTTATTTTTCCAAAGGTGCCTACTACAGAAGTTGATTTTGATTTTTGGAATGATTACAAATATCCCTGTGTATTCATTTTCAGTAACCATGGTGAATTTTCGGCAGTGTTTTCTATGAATATGTTTTACTTGTGGTATTCTTGCACCTGGTATGCAACATTTTCAAATTTCATCACCCCATCTAATTTAGTTTGAAGCAAATGCACTTTTTCCTGAAAATTCCTTTCAGTGGCTTGTAGAATAACAGAGTTTGTGGAATAAAAGAGCTTGTATTAGAAAATAAATGTCATCAGTGTACACAAATTAAACTCAATCAATTACAATTTCTTAATAAACAGAAGGTTGATTTTACAGAGCTTTTACAAAATGAAAATCACTGCTTTCAACAAACAATTCACATGTATCTAAGTTGCACAGGAATAGCTTCAATGAATAGAGCAAGTAACCTTGACTTCCTGTCCCTTACGACAAAAAATTTCAATATTTCAAAATTACTAAAAATGATATTATTCCAATATCAACAGTCTTGTTGAAAATTCTTTTTTCTCCAACAGACATTGTTTTAAATCAAACCCTTATGGTACTTTTTTAAATTCAGATATTCAGTTTCTAAATGGAAACCACGCACCTATTGAGAAGGATATTTACTTGACTATGGAGTACAGCTTTCAATGAAACACGAAAAACAAAAGGAAATTTAATTGATTTTAATTGTCTATCAATGAAAAGCAATATTAAAATTTTGAAACACATTTGAGTGATATTTTCAGGAAACAAATAAATCATTAAAATTTAACTCCTAAATAATATTTTTCCAATAGGTAACATACCAGAACACATAAATGCAAACAGAAACAAAATTCCAACCCTTGGGAAAAAAATGCAGATTTCTGAAAAAAAAATATTTGCTCAAATGTGTTGAATTTTAACTTACTGAATACATTCTGAAAGAGAACGAGAAGGACAGACGCAGACTCAGATTTGAGCGACCCTCCCGGCTCCGAGACAGATTCGAAAAATTCAGCATACACAAGAAATGTCAGAGCAGCAAGAAAACAAGAGAGAGGACCGACCTGCCGTCATGCACCCGGCGATCTGCAGGGCCAGCTCCGGAGGGACGTCCATGATGCCGAGCGTAGACACGAGTCCGGAAGACACGCCCACCATGCCCAGGGCGTTCCCCAGGCGGGAAGTCTTCTGGGAAGCCAGGCCGGCCAGGGCTCCCACGCAGCAGAGAGAAGAGCCCAGGTAGGCCATCTGGTGAATCTCAGGATAGCCAGAAGCAGCCAGGGCAGCGTAACCACCCACGAATGCAGTGCCTGAAACAGTAAGATAGTTAGCTCAGGGTGTATTGATTTGGGTTTCATGGTGCGAGGTCCAAAACTGGACAAATGTTAGATGAATGAGATGCATTAAAACAGATTGTAAGGTACACAAACAAGGTATACTAAAGGGTACATAAAAGCTATGATGGTAAACAATTTGAAAACCAACACAGTACAGAAACAGAAGATGGTTGGTTGGGTATTTCATAAAAGGGCCACATTTGGCCATACTCACACACTTGAGCATTTTGAAATAATCAAAAGATTAAATTTAACACTTTATTTATGTTGGTAATTCTTAGTCAAATGAAATTTTAAGGATAAAAGGAACAATCGCATTTGAAAAACGCAACAGAAAACTACGTAGATTAACCCTCTGTGTGCTTCCTATCTGTTCTGTGACCTGCAGTCGAACATACTTTGACCCTGACCAATAGAACCTTTCAACCAATTGATGTGGTCATTGATCCATTAGGTGTGTTGGGGGGAGGAAATAAAAATACCCTAATAGTCTGTAATTTTTTAAATGTTTGAACATAGGGTTTATGAAAGTTTTTCCTGTTTTTTTACTAAAGTGGAAGAAAAATTATATTATTTACTAATAATTACATTGAATCACAATATGTGCCGTTTTGTTCGATGCCCTTTCTCCAGCAGCTGCATCGTTTTGCGCTCGTGAAAGTTCCGAGGTATCCGGCCGAAGAGCGGATCCTGTCGACAAAACTTTCTGAACCCCTCACGTTGGGTGGATCATCCTTCATGACACAAATCTTCTTTTGCGCTTGTGAAGCACCCTGGCCTTTCAGAAATAAGAAAGCATGCAGAGTTGAAAACGCTCCTTGTTTTCTGCCTATTTAACACAATCCAATAACATAATTTCTTTCCCCAAATACTCACTGAAATTCCTCCTTTCAGACAACATGCAAACTTTACACAAGTGAACCCTTTGGCTTTGCGATGCAGTGAAATCGAGCATCAGAAACGACACAAACTTTTGCATCCACCCAATATTATAACTCTTGTTTTTCGACTTGATCCGTTTGATGCATCCATTAATGTACAGCTGTGAATAAAATTGCAAATTTCATAGATGGTGTCATCCACTCACCTGGAATCCCATACAAGTAATTGTACTCCGGAGGATCGGTGGGTCGTCTGAACATGTCCAGCATCCTCTTGGTGACCAGAAATCCACCACAGATGTTAATGGTAGACAAGAAGGTGGCAGCTGCCCCCAGTGCCTGGGGCAGAGTGTGAGGCAGAACCCCTCCCCCCATCAGCAAGAGTCCCCCGACAGCAGTGATGCCAGAGATGGCGTTAGTCACCGACATGAGGGGTGAATGGAGAGCTGGCGTCACGCCCCAAACGGTGTGGTAGCCTGGAACATAGAGCACAGATATCAGCACATTTCCCTGTTTGTCAAAGGTGGGACCACTGCAAACGTTTTGTTAGTTTAATGACCCTGCGTGGCCGTGTTGTGTCAGACAAGAGGAATACTCTATCGAGCGAAATAGACTCAGGGAGGAATACCAACTTTTGGAGGGATCTTGACTTGGAAATAACAAAAGTAAAAATACCAAAAAATTTGTTCCAGACCGTGGATCGGATCGGACGTCAGGGTTTCGCGGCGCAAGGTCCGAAAGCAGACGAGCCTTTAACGTAACAGATTACAACAGACCATCATTGTCCGCAGCATGAAGAATTTAACTAACAAGCATAAAATTTTGAAAGTGTGGAATTTAAAGGATTGAATTATAAAATTTGATACCATAGATTGACGAGTCACGTTGAATTTGGAAATTAGACGAGATTTAGAAAACCAACCAAAAATAAAAACGAGAAAAGGTTTGAATGGCAATTTTCCTCAATACAATCTTGCAGCTACAAAATGGTACTTTTAAAAAGTGGACAATTAAAGACAAGACAGACAGTTAAAATGTGATAAAAAAGAAAATGGAGTAAAGCACGAGTTGCAATTGGGAACACTCACTCCTTATGAAAGAGGACGACGGGTGAATCGAGCGTCCGATGCAAAGGCGGGTTTGACGTCCGCATCAGAGATGCTGGCCACCGATGGATGTTATTTATCGTAACCTGTTGGTGACTTGCACAAGGAAACGACCCACTCCTCTGTGGCCATCTCGATGTCACCGAGAGGAGCGGCAATGGAACGGAAGCTGCCTTCGCAGCACTGTCCTCGAGCTCGCGACCCCACGAGATGGCAAAAATATCCAAAACAACAACTAATAGTATATTGCTTCAAGACACTCATGCTGTCAGTATAAATGCAGAACAAGCGGTGGGTACTACTTTCAAACTCGATTGTAACGAAACAATACAAATCCAGTGACAAATTAATTCTACTAATAAATTGAGAAAATGATTTCATTTTGAGGGGAATAACTTGAAAAAGTAATTTTTTTCAATTTAATGCAAAGAGATTAAAGGCGTACTTGGGGAGAAAGTGGGGAATACATACCAACGAGTCCAGAAAGACCAAAAGTGGTCATCATAGTCGTAAAGGCTGGATTTGGAGAGACCATGCCGAATGCCAGCAAGGTAGATAAACCTATAAAAATAAACAAAAGTTCAAAACAGGATTATCACTTTAATTTTTTAAAGACATCATTTAATATGGAATGTGCTTTGAGATTCAATTAACTTCTTTTTATCCACTTAAGATGTTAAATGTCATCCTTTACCTTGTGGCTCTGTCACAATAATTAACTTGCGATACAAGAGCATACTGAGCAGTGTAACCCAACTCAACCAGGAAGTACTCTCGATAGCTTTCACGCAAGCTTTATTTTATAACTAAACTAGCCACATCACTAAAACTCAGTGATTGCTATGAATTCCCATTTGGTTTGCAAATTCATAGCAATAATGGTCCAATGGTAATGAATTCGTAGCCTATTGGATAACAGCGATCACGGCATTGCCCGTGCTGGCCTCAAATGCGGCGAAATTCGAATTGCTAGGAGATCCATCAGTGTGACCTCACAATCTCTTGCGAAAATATAAATATTTGATGGAAAAATTATTTTATAAACAAAAATCAAATGCATAAGGTAGCTATCTAATGTAAAATTGTTCACAGATCTGTTACAAATTTTCAATCCATCTTTAACAATCCCAATTTTTCAAAAAAGAACTAAACAATGCCAGTCAAAAATTTTTTTTATTTGTTTTGCTATCCTTAGCTGGAATTAAAAATCTTGAATGCAAAAGTCAAATTCGTATGGGAAAAAATATAAAAGTTATAATTTAAAAATTATTTATTTAAAGAAAATTATATTTTTAGGTCAATCTAATGTGAAATTTTCTGCAGATTTCGAATCAGCTGAAATTTTTCCTCTATCTTTAACGATCTAGGAGATAGAAAAAAGAAATATATAAAACCACTAAAAACGTTATTTCTTTTTTCGTCAGCTGAAATCGTTGCTCCGCAAAATCTAACGGAAACACGGAAAAAATAAATTTAGAATCTGTCATCTCTTTATGCTGTTGTCATTCTACGGAAAACTATAATAATTAAATTCCAATAAATTAATTTGAAAATGTTCTAGATTAAATTTTTAAATTCGGCTTCGTACAAAAATTGCAAAAAATTCTGACTATTCATGTGCCAAATCTCATTACTGTAAGTGCCATAGATTCGTCAGGACAGTACACAAACAAACACTTACTTTTCGTAATAGTAGAGATTAATTGTCAGCTTTATATTGCAATTGGCAACTTTGTCCAGTTCACTAGAAGTCAAATTATTCACCCTTAGATAAAAATCCGAGTAGGTTCCAAAAAGCAATGAGATTTGGCAAAAAGGTAGTCCAAATTTTTTTAAATTTTTGGGTCGTGGCGAATTTTAAAATTTAGTCTAGAAGATTTTTAAATGAATTTAATAGTTTTATTATACACGTTTCTTCCGGAGAAAAGAAGAAACGCACAAATCTGGATTTTTTCTACCCACATGACCTTTTTTTATATTTGTGCAAAAGATTGTGACGTCACGTGAACTTTCTCTTTCCAAAAAAGACACATTGCATCTTCTGCTCTTCGTATTTAAAAAAAGAAACAGATTACATTTCCTTTTCCATGAATGAGAGCAAGAAATAAAAAACATATGGACTGGAATTGTTAAGTTTTCTTTCGTAAAATCGGAATCGCTGAAGATAGATTGAAAATTTCAACAGATTTTAAATCTGCAGAAAATTTTACTATAGATTGATACCTAAAAATATGATTTTCTTAAAATAAATCCTTTTTTTAATTGAATATATATACCTTCAACGGTTGTGAAATCTGCAGAAAATTTTACACCAGATTAATACCTTACATCACGGTGTTGCCCTTCGCAAACCAACACCATGGGCACAGGCAACACCAGGCTAGCCACGAGGTGGCTAGTGCACTGTAAAAATTGAGAAAAGAACTCTCAACTCATAAATTAGGTCAAAAATTAAATGAAGGGTAATTGGCATAATTTTTTCCACTGGGGTCAAGCCACAATTCAGAAGTATGGTTTCGAAAAAAAGAATGCAAGCTAAAGGGGAATTTCCATTAAAAAATAAGCGCTTTGTGACTTCAAAAGAAGGTACTTCTAATGGGACTTATTCTTGAAAATCCAAACTAAGAATTTTTAAGACCTTTAAATACCTTCAAGCAAAAAAATTGGGACACCAATACTCCTACACATAAAAATCTTTTACACTTCAAGCATTCTACACAGTACCTTCAGAAAGATTTATAAAGGATATTCTTTTTAGGTAAACATCAGGTCTCCCAGTCAGAAAAATGCCTTAAAATATTCTTTCAGTTAAAAAATGTCAACCCCCAAATTAGTGACAATTGTGCTAAATTGGGTTTTATGAAAGCAATACGAAACAGAAAAAGTAACACTGCTTGTACTATAAAATGTTTGGTAGCAATTTGAACTCAGCGCAATCAAATTGGTAATATTTTAAAACTGAATGGCACAAAACACAATCTAAAATTGTCATGCTTTTGTGATTGGCCACAGTATGATATCACAACTATAAATTATATGATATTATACCCAATCATCTACTTAATATATATATAGAGAGAGAGTATTATTATTTTGTCTATGGCAATATATGCTAATTTTTAGATGTACATGAAGAATAAAAACGAAAGTTCTTTTCTTTCAGATTATAACTTTTAATAACACTTTTATAAAGAGAGGTAACTCTTGTTTTTCAATCTTTGGTTCTTTTCTGTAAAAAGTTTTACAGTTTTTGATTAATAAATGTTCTTAGCTTTTTGAATCTTTGTTGATTTATTTTTTTACTCTACATATCACTGAAACATGAAAATGCTTTTGAACAATTTTTATTTACAGAGTGTAATGTGCCTAGACATACAATTATGAACTAATAAACAATAGATTTCTGTTCTTAAAAGTTTGTTTATTTATTTATTCATGTTTTTTGGTGTTAAAAAATCTATTTTTTATTTGAGATTGTAGTTTTTTCAACACCATTTTGTCACATGGTGATGAATTAAAGTGAAAAAAAAACAGATTATCAGGAGTTTACTGTATATGCAAGGTTACTTTATTGAAAAAAAGTACCACAGGTTTTCACAGTAATGATAGCCACCACTGATTCTGGAGTTTCTTTTTTATGGTTGCCACAAATTGGTGCTAAAAATTGGCATCACTTGAAAATTTCAACCCTAGAGAATAATTTCTGAAAATATATTTTCGGTTTGAAAGATCTGAAAACATTGGCAGTCTTGCTTTAAATCTTCAGGCTATCTGTTCATCCAGCAACAAAGAACAGAAATAAACTTTATTTCAACCTATGATGGGGAAATGGAATTCCAGCACTCGTGCAAGTTCCGAGGTCTCCCGCTAAAGAACGGATTCGGGAGACAAAACTTTCCGAACCCCTCACGGCACGTGGAGACGGCAACAGCATCCTCACCACACACAACACATCTGCTTTTGCCATTTTGAAAGCTTAAGAAAATGGTTTAAACAACTTAATGACACAATTTTTTCCCTCGAGTATTCACTGAAATTCTTTCTTTCAACATACAAACTTTACACGCGCGAAATGGATAACACTTTGGTTTCGTGATAAGATGTTGACGAGCGCCAAAAATGGGAGAAACGTTTGCATCCACTTAATACAAAATAGATAATACTGTTAGATGTTAAATAGGTAGATTTTGTATCAATTGCAACAGCTCATACCCAGGTTCAACTTGTACATGATTTTGTATTTTCATGCATGCTGCTCATTCATTGGGAGTGCAGCCCTGTAAAAATCACACTAAACACAAAACATTTACCTGAAGTGTACGCCAAGGAGTCTTTGAGAGTGACATTGAAGGGATTGGGTGGCGGCAGCACGACCTTTTCGACCGGCTTGGCGGCAGGAACGCCCACCGGCACCTGAGGGGGTGGAGGGGGCCAGAGGAGCTTTCCTCCGTGCAGCACGATGGACCCGCGAACCACTTCGTCTTCCAGGTTGATGTCAAAGTGATCCTTGCTCCCTGTCAATACAATGCATATTAATTCATAACGTTTGCAAGAGAACCAATACAGAATTCAAGGTCCGTATGCCTTTCAGATAAGCGATTCCCTAACGATACCTCAATTGAATTGAATCTGCATTTGCTGTAACAAAAGTGCAACAGCAAAAAACAATTTCATTCATGAAAATCCATTATATTGGAAAATCCAGTTGTGCTCATTTTCATCCATGTTAACAGTTTTAATTTGCCTACTAAACATTTCTCGTATCGATCAAAAGAGTAGCGACGTGAAAACAAACATGTATCGGCTCTTGAACACAACATGTCTACATTGAAGCCTCTAAAGTGGAATTTTCCAAACGGGTAATGTTCCAGAATAACTACAGGTTTGATCCAGGCCAATAACCAATCGTGTTGCTCCACTGTAAAACTACTGAAATAAACTCTCTCCTTTTTTACTCATTTCAGTCGCTACCTTTTGGCCTCATTGCTATAGCATACCACTTTGAACTAGCTTTTCATATGTGTGTTTTGTATTTCATTTTTTCTGCATAGATTTTAAAACTAATTTGGGCAATTTTGACAAGCACTATTTTAATAAACAATTACAAATATATGAGGGGTTCAGAACTGGAGTGGATCAAGTCCATTTTATAACATTTCGAGATACATCGAGTTAAAGTTTCTTCTCGTGTACCTGTTCGCCAGGCATTACTTCTGCCATCTCTCACGCACCAAGGCAACTTGATTCAAAGATGCACTTCAAAGGAATTCCAGTGTGTTCAGAGTTTGACGTAGATCGTCTAGAATTGAAATTCCCAGAGGGCTCTGCGAAAGGAGGCACCGTGACACTCACCTATGGACAAGAGGAACTTTGAAATGTTGTTGGCGTAGAGGGTGGAGGACTGCGTGGGGAGGCGGCTGGGCAAGTCCGTGTATCCGATGTGAATGACGCCGTTGTGCACGTACAGTTCGCCGGGTCTGGTCGTCGCAACGTTCCCTCCCGCCTCGGATGCCAAGTCCACGATGATGGAGCCCGGTTTCATCGATTCCACCATTTCCTGCCGATTGTCAAAACGAAAAAGTATTGAAACACATTGAAATTTGTTTGGACTCACTATACTTGAAATAAAGTCAAAGATTATTCATAGTTGTATTATCGGGTCAATGCGAAAGTTTGGCCTGTCGTGTTGACAAAAATTGAAGAACGTTTCTTTTATTTACTAAAATTACATTTAATCAATATATTATGTGCAAAAGCAGGACAAACTCTTGCAGCGACCCAATATAAACATGCTATTTTCGTGATTACTGTAGTTTTGCGTGCTTGTTGTTTTGACACCGGGCCATTGGATTGAATCATCTGCACATCAAACAGTATGAAAGAGCACCTAGATCTTACATATATTAGGGGGACCGGAAAGTAATGTCGTTTCTGTGCACGTCGATATTTGTTAGTCATTTATCAGCTCGTTGTGTACTTCAAAGTCGTACCAAAGACATTTTAAGGTTAGAGTGACTTGTTTACTCGTAAATAATAAATTTTTTCTTTTTTTTTGCAATTTATGGTGAAATGGCCAGCCAAATACCAGAAGAGGTACATATCCGGCATTGTATGCTTTTTGAGTTTCACAAGGGTAGTAACGCAACGGTTGCTACCAAAAACATTTGTGATATTTACCCAAGTGCATTAGACGTTCGTAAATGCCAAAGGTGGTTTTCTAAGATCAGATCTGGTAATTTAGATCTTTCCCACTCGGAAAACGAACAACTTAGACAATGACGTGTTAAAGGCGGAAGCTAATCCGTGTCAGACACTCAAGGAACTGTCAAACACTCTCAACCAGCCTTGGTCGACCATCCAATAACATTTGCAGCAGATTGGTAAAGAAAGCACAGCAGGTGTTTGGGTCCCGCATAATCTGTCCAAAGAAAACAAGGCTAACCGATTCAACAAGTTCAACTTTTTGCTTTAACGGCCCACTACAGAAGCGTTTTTTGATTGCTAGATCACTGGAGATGAAAAATGAACCCCCAACGATAATCCAAAATGCAGTGGCTCTATCCTTGCTAAACCAGGTTTACAACCCAAAAAGGCGCTTTTGTGTGTTGGGTGGAGTATTCGCGGAATCGTTCATTTTGAAGTGCTGAAACCTGGACAAACTGTGAATGCAGACCTTTACTGTGAATCAATCTTTAATTGAAAATGTCCAGCGATTGTCAACAGAAAAGGCAACATAATAATGCAAGATTGCACTACACAAGACGAACTCTGGAAAAAATTAATGAATTGGGGTGGGAGCCTTACCCACCATACACGCCCAACATTGCACCGTCGGATTTCCATTTATTCCGATCGCTTCAACAATTTCTAAGTGACAAAACATTTGAAAATTTGGATGATATCCAAAATGCCATCTCCAGATATTTAGCTCAAAAACCAATTGATTTTTATCGATGTGGCATTACAAATTTGCACACTAGATGGCAAAAGGTTGTTGATAACGAGGGTGATTCCATCATGGATTCAAAATAAAAACATGTCAAAAATGTAATGTAAAAAACAACATTATATTCTGGTCCTCCTTATACAATGTACTAAAGTTGGTAGGCATGCAATCTTCATACAAATGCTTCATCTATAGTTAAATACACGTACCTTTGAAATGAGCTTGGGTGCGGGTTTTCCCGGAATGAGCGCCGTGGTGATGAGGACGTCGATTTCCTTACACTGTTTCGCAAACAGAGCCATTTCTGCTTCGTAGAACTCTTTCGACATCTCCTTGGCGTAACCTCCGACGCCTTCACCGGACTCCTTCAATAAAAAAATTAGAATTAACCCCGAGACTATGGCCAGTACAGCCAGTTGTACCTTGAACATTATAAGAATCGCTCCAAGAAAGAATGCAGCGTCAGATATATCTATAGCCGCAGTCAAAAGGTTAACCAAGGAATCACTTCTTTTTACATAACACTGGAAATGTTTTCGCAACTTATGTACTCATTGTATGGAAAAAAGAAACTAAGTTATGGTACACAACAGAAATAAAATAAAAATATGCAAACACATTAAATTTTGTACTGATAATTGCTTATATCGATAAACACAAAAATTGCATAACCGATTTAACGATCACAAGCATTTGACCCGACTCCAAATGAAAGAGCTCCATCCAGTCGTTATAGACAACACTAGAACCCAAAAAGAGTATACACGTCCCGTGCCGAGAATCCTTGAAGGAACGAAATGCCGTCGGTTTTCGAGAAAGTCGGCAATCCGAAACCACAGCATGTATATTTATTGACACACCAAGAAACAACATCTACTTCTGGAACAAAAGACTGGGTAACAGAAATTACCTTCACATTCAGCTCCAAGAACTCGGCTCCAAACGACTCTACCTGCTCCTTGACGGCGGCCCTGGTGTCGAAACCCCTCACAATGGCACCCATGTTCTTGGCCGTCCCGATGGCCGACAGACCGGCCACGCCGCCTCCGATGACCAGGACTTTTGCAGGTGGGACTTTGCCAGCAGCAGTTATCTGTCCTTTGAAGAGAAAGCACAGTAGGACTTGACTAACAGATGGATAATAGATACATATATTTTTTTTAAACCCTAACTCTGTTTGTAGAAGTTCTACTTCCAAGAATAGGGATCTGGTTTTAATGTCGGCTGGTTATTTTTTAGGTTTTCATGGCACACAGATAAGTATCTATTTTTTACAAGCCACAGCTATTTATTTGTAAAAGTACCACTTAAAAGAACAGTGATTAAATCCTCGATATATTTTTACGTTGGTTGGTTATGGCACAAAGGCCATATTAGGTTTTTCCCATATAAGTTTCAGGATTTTATCTTTAACAAAAATACTCCTTTAGATCGAAACAACCCAAGATTAACACTTTTATCATTGCCATGATGACAATTTTTAACCATGTACTCGGTAATTTTATAAATAACACTACAAAATTTGTAATTTGTAAGTAACGACGGGATGGGATGACAATGAAAACTGACAAACACCTGTTGTACAGCAGATTTTGTTTACCAATAAAGCGCTAGTCCATACATAACACATATTGTTTTCAGTTATTTCATGAAAAGGTTGGAGTTTCTTTCAAGAGGGAATTTACTATCTCTAATATTATAGAAGGAAGTGTTTGTTTTCTGCATGCAAAGTCCTGACGAATCTATGGTACTTACAGTAATGGGATTTGGTACA
Source organism: Metellina segmentata (assembly GCA_947359465.1). NCBI lineage: Eukaryota > Metazoa > Arthropoda > Arachnida > Araneae > Tetragnathidae > Metellina > Metellina segmentata. The sequence continues at coordinate 137,024,525 of OX375874.1, read as the reverse complement.
CATGTAGTGCAAATTTTTTGCAATTTTTGGGTCATGGCAAATTTTAAAATTCAATCTAGAACACTTTTAAATGAATTTAATTATTATTGAATGCAACAGCATAGAAGATCACAGATTCTAAATTTACTTTTTTCATTTCCGCTTTCATTTTGCGCGGAGGAATTATTTTCCAGCAGACAATAAAAAAACAAATAAACTTTCAACTGGAGTTATTTAGTTATTTTCTCTATCTCCTAGACCAGGGGTGGCCAACCTGTGGCGCATGCGCCAAACGGATGATTTGGATGATTCCAAGTGGCGCATTGCATTCTTGCGCCTAATATTTTTTTTTAAAGAATAAATGAATCAATCTTCTGTTATGTCTTGTAATGTAGAAATAAAAGTGCACTCTCAAGTTCAACAAGACATTTAATAAGTATAAATAGACATCGCAACAGATAAGCATAAGAACGATATGATCAGCGTAGAGACACAAATTGGCTCAATGCATTGCGTCAGACAAGGATTGTACGTGTATCAGACAAATTAATTCAGCAGTAATGTAAACACAGAAAATAGTAATATAAACACTCACGGGAAATAGTATTATAAACACTCACAGGAAGTATGCAACCACTTTATTTTCAACACCCGAGTGCTCACATTTCAATCTATACAGCCGTCTTTGTGCGAAAGAAGTGCGGAAAGTGATAGTAGGCGTGAATTCAATGAACAGTGGGAAAATGAACTGTTATTTATAGCAAGTCCATCAGGAAAATCGTTTTGCATTGTTTGTGAAAGTACTCTTTCACATAACAGAAGACTTGATCTTAATAGACACTATAAAATACAGCATCAGGCGAATATAGAAGGAATAATGAAGCTCGTTCTTGGGTCCGAGTTACGAAAAGAATACGTGATTAAGAAAAAGGAAGAAATCAGAAGACAAAATATTTTTACTAAAGTAAGTTGTGAAGACTTGGCAATGACAGAAGCGTCCTATGAAATAGCTTTAGCATTGGCGAAAAAAAAATAAACCTTTTTCTGACGGAGAAGAAATTCTTAAGCCTTGTCTCCAAATATTTGCACGCCATCTTGGTAACAAAGGTATTGAAAGGAAAGCAGACGAAATTGCTATATCAAGGCAGACAGTTACGAGACGTATCAAAGAACTCTCTCAGGATGTATCTCAGCAACTGAAAGACCTTGTCCTTTCTTTTCATTAGCTTTGGATGAATCAACGGACATATGTGATGTAGTCCAGTTAAGTATTTTTATAAGAGGAATTGATGATAATTTTAATGTCTTTGAAGAACTTGCCAGTCTGGAGTCATTGCAGGGTAAAACAAGAGGATTAGACATCTTTGAAAAAGTAAAATCACGCTTAGAAAATCTGAAATTAGATTATAGTAAACTCATCAGTGTGTGTACTGACGGAGCGCCGTCAATGATAGGTAAAAGCAATGGCACTACAACTTTTCTTGAAAACTTTTTTAATCGTCCTGTACTCAAATATCACTGCATTATACAGCAAGAGGCACTGTGTGGAAAAACTTTAAAAATGCAGCATGTTATGTTACCGGTTGTGAAATGTGTGAACAAAATTAGAGCAAGAGCATTAAACAGACAAGAATTTAGAGAATATTGTGAACTGTTAGATTTGGAATATGGTGAACTTATCCTTCATTGTGAGGTGCGCTGGCTTTCTAGAGGACATGTTCTGAGTAGATTTTGGAAATTGAAAAACGCTGTTCATAATTTTTTAGAACAGGAAAATGAACTTCCTGATGAAAGAACTCTATTATTCGATAACACCTGGCTATTTGATTTGGCATTTTTAGTTGATGTTACTAGCCATCTCAATGATCTAAATTCGAAACTACAAGGCAATAATAAATTATTTCCTAGCTTAGTAAATAGCATAAATTCATTTAAAATGAAATTAAAACTCTTCGTCTCTCAGTTAGAAAATCAGGATTTAAGTCAATTTCCACATTTGAAAGAGCAAAGTGAATGTGCTGCGGATAATAACAATTTGACCAAATATATCGAAAAAGTCAAGTTATTGCAGGAGTCATTTGAAAGTCGTTTTCATGATCTGGCTAAAGAATAAAACTGCATGCTCGCATTTATTAACCCATTTTCACACAATGAACAAAACGTAATGAAGATGCCTAGTAACATACAATTGGAACCTATTGATTTAAAAACAAATTCATTATTAAAAATGAAATTTGATGAGCTTTTTTCGGATTAAAATGATTATTTCATTATTAATTTCTGGCGTTCATTACCCTGTGAACATTTTCCAGAACTAAGAAAATTTGCAAAAACTTACATATGTCGTTGCGGAACGACATATAGATGCGAACAAGCATTTTCATCAATGAAAATTATTAAAAGCAAACGAGGTCGCGAATGACTGATTGAAATTTGAAGAATTCTCTGGTGCTCTCTGTAACAAATTTAACACCGAACATTGAGAAACTAACGAAATCCAAACAGGCTCAAAAGTCCCATTAATGGTAAGTAATGTTTATGTTTTGGAAAAATAGTTTTATATACAACAGTTAAATAACTTAAAATGTTAATTATGTCAATAAACATACTTTTATTAAAAAGGTTATTATGAATATGCCAGCACCATGAAAGTAAGAAGGTATAAAAGGTGCTTGTGTTGTATGGCGCATTTGAACTCGTATGTGAAAAAAATTGAAGCGTTGTATGTAAAAGGTTGGCCACCCCTGTCCTAGACCATTAAAGAAAGAGTAAAAATTTCAACGGATTTGAAATTTGAGGAAAATTGCACATTAGACCAATACCTAAAAATATGATTTTTTTTAACAAATAAAATTTTTAAAGTGAATATCTTTTATATGTTTGCAAGACATAGTGACATCACATCAACCTTCACTTTAAAAGCAAAAAAAATAATAATAAACATTTTGGCTGGCATTGTTTAGTTCTTTTTTGTAAAATCAGGATTGCTAAAGATGGATTGAAAATTTCAACGGAATTGGAAATCTGCAGAAGATTTCACACGTTCACTTATACGTTCAATATTCTTTTAATAAATAATTTTTCAATTAAATATTTATATTTTCGCAAGAGATTGTGACGTCACGCCAAATTCCCATTTGCAAACCAACACAGAGTGGCTAGATTCTGATTAAAGTTAACCTTTATTTTCAGTAAGTTACAAATGAGTTTGTCACTTCCTAGCTTATTTAATACTAGCCACTTTGTGGAACACAGCGGAGCAAAATGCATTTAGATTTTAGAGTTTGTGTAGAAGCCATTCATAAAATCTACAACTAACAATATGTTTACAGAGAATACTTTCAACAGTTTAACATAGTTTTCACACTTGGAACAAGAATGAACATGTAAGAGGCATGAAAATTAAAATTTATTAAGTTATGATTTATAAAAATTAGAAGTTTTGTCATTCCTTAACTTCTTTCTATTTTAAAATTTAGAATTTTAACCATCATGCAACATTTTACATATTTTTAGTGTTAAGCAAGAAGATCCAATAATAACTTAAATTTCTTTAATCTTTCAGGGTCATGTTGAGTATTACAGTGTAACAAATCAGTTTTACCTACAAGTTACACAGATTTGAGAGTCTCATGTCTGAGTTTAAACTTATAAGCAATAAATTAATATTTTCAGTTTTTACACTTGAAGTTAAGAAAAGAAAACTTCTTTGATTTTTATAAAAATTTATTAAATTCATAACATTTTTAATTTCATTTTCTCCAATTAAAAACCTCTTTTAATTAAAAATTTTAAGCATTATGGATTGATTTAAATGAACTTGTAAATGGGATTGTAAAAATCTGATTTATTAGTTTTGTGTTTCTTTTCTACACCCTTCCTATGTACAGGTTGTTTAACAATTGGCAGTATTGTAGTTCTGATTACAAGAGCTGAATCATTCCATCAACAAAAGAGTTAGCACAAGGGCTCCCCTATAGGGTGGAATAGATCATATATATACTACCTTCACCCTTTACTCGAGAGGACGAATGTATTCCATACCTGTGAAAAACCTTCCGAAATTATTGGCTGCTTCAACGACTGCCTTGTATCCAGCAATGTTGGCCATGGAGCTGAGGGCGTCAAACACTTGGGCTCTGCTGATCCTGGGTATGCAGTCCATGGCAAACGCGTTCATCTGACGCTGCCCCAGGCACTTGATGAGTTCCTGGTTTTGGCCGGGGTAAAGAAAGCTGACGAGAGTGGCGGCATCACGGAACTTCCCCACCTCTGGCACGGTTGGTCCGCGAACCTTCAGCACGATGTCGGACTTGAAGGCGCTGGCATTGTCTGCTATTTTAGCACCCACCATTTCGTAATCGGCATTGCTGAACTTGGCCTCTATGCCGGCATCCTTTTCGATGTTCACCTGTTTTGGTACATAAAAGACGTTACTTAAAACCTAATTTTGAATATGTTTAATTTTTATATTTATAATTATTATTCATAACACAAGATGGAATGAGAGTTGCGTAAGAACAGCTTCAATTTGTAGAGTAAGCAACCTCAACTTTCTTCACTTAAGATGAAAATTTTTCAATTTTTTCAAAACTACTGTGATATGACAAGATTAACAAAGTCTTGTTTAAAAATATTTTTACTCCAACAGACATTCAGTTTTAAATCAAATCCTTATGGAGCTTTTTTTATTTCAGAGATTCAGTTTCTAAATGGAAACCATGTACCTATTAAGAATGATAGATGTAGTTACTTAACTAAGGAGTATAGATTTCAATAACACCCATGAAAATGAAAAACAAAAGTTTATTAAATTGCTTTCTCTCAATGAAGTTTCTTCAAAATTTTGAAGTGATTTTTTAAACTTTACTGGTCATTAATTCTGTCATTTTACAAATAATAAAAATTAATTCTTAACTTAAACATTAGTTTTGGCATTTCCAGATACGGATTAGTAAAATTACGATCAATTTTGTTTGGGCTTTTCGTGTACCATTACAAAAATATGTTAAAAATTGAATATTAAAAAAAAAAAATTTCATCAAGTAGAAATATGAAGAAAAAATAGAAATAACTCTCTTGTAAACTTCTATTATTTTCAATCCTGTAAATTTCATGGTAGTAGTGTCTTCATATTTATACAAACATTATTCTAATTAGCAATTTATAAATAGTCTCTGACTTTTTTGCGAAAGACGAATATCTATATATATAATGCGCTTATGCGTGGCGCAAAATTGGCCTGTATTTCTCTCCCGGTTGTGGCAACGGGTTTGTCCTTTACGAATGTAAATAAATATTGATATCCCTCATTTCACCAACGGGAAGCGCATCGCGTTCACGCTTGATCAATCTTCCCGATAATTGTGAAAGGTTTTTGATAGAAAAATTAGCTCTTTGCGTCAAATTCAATATAATTTGCGAAGAGAGCAGCGAACTAGGGAATCTTTTGACGAACGAATTCAGAGAATTACAGCTAGAAATACTGCGGCCAGAGCACGCGATGGAGCAACATTTAAGTAATAGAACCGATTCCCAAGTGGAAAAGAGTGTTTCTGAACACGACTGTGGATTCATGACAGAAATATGCTAATTTTGTGGAGCTTTTTATTGGCCTGATGAATTGAACTCTTCAAAAAAATTCACAAAATGTTGCCAAACAACTGTTCAATGATATAGATTTTTAAACAGTGATGCCTGAAGAGCTCAAAAATCATTCCATTCTCACTGTAACAAATGATTCATCAATGCAAATCAATAATCATGTACTGCAGTGTATGCCAGGAAATGGAGTCATTTATAAGAGTATTGTTACAATAGTCAGTGAAGATCCACGAGGTCAACTACATATTCAGAGGAATTTTTGAATAGCATTACACCAACTGGAATGCCACCTTATAAACTTAAATTAAAAACAGGTGTTATTATAATGTTACTCAGAAATTTAGCACCTTCAAAAGTTTTGTGAAATGGAACTACACTTATTGTGGTAAATTTGCAGAAAAATACTATTGAAGCTAAAAAAATAAGTAACGAAAATAATGAATTTTACCTGATACCTCAAATACCTCTTATTCCATCTGATAGTAATATGCCTTTTAAATTCAAGCGTAAACAATTTCCTGTTAGGTTAGCATTTTCAATAACCATTAATAAAGCTCAGGGCCAAACTTTTGACAAAATATGTTTAGATTTGAGCAAACCAGTTTTTACTCATGGCCAATTGTACGTAGGTCTTTCTAGACATCTTTCGAATCTGTTACTGTTGTATCTGCGAGTTCTCAAATACACAACTGTGTGTGCAGGGAGGTTTTATGTGAATGAATATACCCCAGAATTTGTTATCATAGTAAATTCATTCATTCATATATCACAGAAATCTATTTGTCAGTGTAAATAATCACCTGCACTGTTCCTAAAAGTTCCAAGAGATTTCCCTTTCTCGCTGCTCTCTCAGAACCTCAGCTGTATCGTTCAGCAATACATAAAAGGGTCTTGGGATAAACTATTTTCCACCGTGTAAATGCTCAAATATCATATACCCCAAAATTTGTTATTATTGTAAATACATTGTCATATATCCCAGAAATCTATTTGTCAGTGTAAATACTCACCCACACTGTTCTTAAAAGCGAATTTAGAACAGAGTAGTCCCCAGAGATTCCCTTTCTCACTGCTCCCTCAGGACATTAGCTGTATGGCTCAGCAATACGTAAAAAGGGTCTTTGGATAAACTGTTTTGCACCGTGTAAATGCTCAAATATCATATACCCTAGAATTTGTTATTATTGTAAATACACTGTCATATCATATCCCATAAATCTATTTGTCAGTGCAAATACTCACCCATACTGTTACGAAAAGTGAATTTAGAACATAGTAGTCCCAAGAGTTCAACTTTCTTGCTGCTCCCTCAGAACATTAGCTGTATGGCTCAGCAATACATAAAAAGGGTCTTCGAATAAACTGTTTTGCATCGTGTAAATACTCAACTATCATATCCCCCATAATTTGTTATTATTGTAAATACATTCAGTTATATATTGTCCCAAAAATGTATTTATCAGTGTAAATACTCACCCATACTGTTCCTCAAAGTGAATTTAGTACATAGTAGTCCACAGAGATCCTCTTTCTCGCTGTTCTCTCAGAACTGTAGCTGTATTGTTCAGCAATACATAATCAGATCAATTTTCAGGTCTATGTAGACTAAATAGATCCCCTTTTAAGCTAGACTAAAGAATTGTAGTGTCCTATGGGCGAGTGAAGCGATCCGGAGGGAACTGCTTGCAGTTCCGGGGGTTGGAAAGCGTTAGCGAGCAGGGGGCGTTAGCCCTCTAGTATTTAATAATATCCTATGTGAATAAGCTTGTATTCACATAGGATAAGGTCTGTTTTAAGTTTACTCCAGTGGTGCCGGAACATCGAAGTAAACTTATATAAAATAAACTTTTTTCCTGTGCAAATATAGAATTTCGCTTTCACTCTGCAAATAGTATAAAATATGTTACATGAAGTTGAAAATGTTATTTTTCATGCATATTTTTGAACATCTCATTCTCAACAATGGTAAGATTTTTTTAGAACAGTTAGTTTTTCGAATTTTGGCTGGATTGTCAACATTTGTATTTTTATCAGAAGACAGGTTTTTTTTTATATCATTTAATCTCATTCACTTTTAGCTATAATTTTGTACTGGTGTTGGCCGGATTTGTTCACTTGGTTTTTGGGAATGTGGATTAGATTTAGATTTTTTTTTGGTGGGGGGGGGGGCAAAAACTTTTTTTGTCTTAATCTGGGTCCTGGCTGCTTCAAGAGAATTTTTTTTCAGCCAACTTAGAAATATTAATTATTTCAACATTATTAAGTTGTTTTTCTTTTTTCACTGCTCTTCTTGATGTTTTCACATTCACACATCCTACTGGATCCTGGTGTCACAATACTATTCATAATGCTGAAACTCGCTTCAAATTTTGGGCCGTGGAAGCATGTCAGTACAAACACGAGTTTATGTATATTTATTATAATCCACAACTTCTCCCCACAATTTATCGATGCTTTCATTTTCTACTTGTGGTCTTTAATGATCACATTGAAACTGAATGACTTCTAATTCATAAAGTTCCTTTTCTTCTGATTTTATCACATTATATGAAAAATCTAGCAACTGTTTCGTGTATTTTAAGGACAAAGAATTCTGCCTGCATGCATGATCAATACTTGATACTGCTTTCAGAAATGAATGCGTAATTGGTATTTTTGCCAGTAACATTTTGGTACAACCAGCATATGCTTCTATGGTGATGATTATAGTCATCCAAAGTTCAGGCTCCAGGTTTGCCAAAAAACCAATAATCACAAATGATTCTGTTCCATGAGGAAATGGCAGGACTTATCAGCTTGGGGAAATTTAGGAGAGTGCAATGTTAGCAAGATATTTCTCGTTTGGCACATTTTTATGTTTACAAAAGGAAAAAATGGCAGAAGTTCTCAAAAATCTAAGAAGAATCACATCCATGACTTGACAATTACTATTATGAGGATTTATGAAATTTAATGAGTTTGATAAATAATATGTGGTACTCACCTTTTATGTCTTTTCATCTGTATTATTTTAATATATTTATCTGTCTTCTTTTTGCCATTTTAAATACATAAATTTGTTTTAGACAGAGGAAGCTGCATCAGCATTATTTGCTCAGGTCCCAAAATGACCACTCTCAGATTATGAACGAAATATAGAGTAGATGCAAAAGTTGATCCCTTTTTATCAACAAAAACGGAAGAACAATTATTTTATTGACTCAAAATTACATTGAATCCACATAGTATGTGCCATTCTGTTCAATGCCATTCTCCAGTTCGGGTAGTTGCATCATCCTGAGCTCCTACAAGTCTTGAGATTTCTGGTCAAAGAATGGATCCAGGTGACAAAACTTTCTGAACCCCTTACTGCACGTAGGATCGTCAACGGTACCCTAGCCCTACTCAACACACGTCTTCTTTTGCGTATGCGAAGCATTCTCAACTTTTCGGGAATATAAAAGCATACTAGGTCGAAACTGCTCCTTAATTTCTATCATTTTCAATGCTCAACACAATATTTTCCCAAATACTCACTAAAATTCGCTTTATCAAACAACATCATAACTTGATAAGCATGAAGTAAATAACACTTCAGTTTAGCAATGCAATGGCATTGAGTGCCCAAAACAGGACAAGCTTTTGCACACATAAACCCAATTCTATCTCAAAGGAACAACGTACTTGAAACCCCTTCTTGGTGAGAAGGGCGACTGCCGTGGGGGAGAGGGCGACGCGTCTCTCGTTCTTCCACGACTCCTTGGGCACCCCGATGGTGAGCTTGGAGTATGGAATCCCCTTCACCACTTCCTTCTCCTTGGGTTCCTGTTTGGCCTTGCATCGCAGGAAGGCACTCTTGTGGAAGCCTTTGATGGACAACGTCCAGGAGCCCTTTTGGACGGCCAGAAGACTCGCTTCGCTCACAGAAGCGCACGTCTTCAGCAAAAGCAGCATGGTGGCTGAAACAATTAAGACACTGCTTAGGTATGCAAAAAACTCAAGACAATTTAGTCACAAGTCAAATTTTGATCAGCTTCTGTTATGTTTTTATTTCTAATGGCTAGGGCAAGACAGAATCAGGAGAAATACAACACAAACTACTACAGTAAAACAGATGAGTTTGACAACACAACATAAAAATATAGTAAAATGAAGTACAATCAGTTATCAGCCTAAACGTTGAATCTCAGAATCTCCATGCATTGCTTTGCAGCACAGCAGACTGCCACTGTTTTATGACGTGGTTCGTCACTCTTATGCGACAACTTGGATCAATATCATCTTGAAAATGTAACTTAAATATTAAATATATAAATTGTGCCTTTGGAAATTTTAATTCGAGATTCAAAGCACTGCATTGTACTCTGAAAACATTAGTTCCATTAATCCAGAAGCACAGTCAAAAAAAATAGTCATGTGTTCACTGTCCCACTGACATCTTAACAAATGGACATACGGATCATTCTTGCAAAATAGGCAAAATTCATGTCCCTTCAAAATTTATAGAATTCTATCACTCTGAAGATTTTGTCAACTTTCAAGAATAGTTTAGGATCACTTTTATAATCTACAGAATTAGAAAATTAATGACATATTTTTTTATTTTATACATTTTTAAAACTTTGAAATATCAAATATTATTGTCCTGGCATGTCCCTGAGTGAAATTTTACAATTTCTTCATTCATTAGGGTTTTAATATTTATTTATATATTCTTGTAAATAATTTATTCTGCTTCTTTATACATTTGAAAGGTTATTAGTTACAATAATGGAAATAATATTGCAAAATGTTCCAAAAGTAACTTCAATAACTATTGTCCCAAGTAATATCATTTTCCTGGCATCTCAGTTATCATTATGTGGGCAATTAATAGATGACAGCACTGAGTTAAAAGAATACTTTTCAAGTAATCTGGGGTTGAGGTTATTTAAATAAATAACTGCCTGTTTGAAAAGTTATCAACTTTTTTTTTGGTCAGCACATACAAGTTCAGAGTTTAAGGTTTATGTATATTGAAGATCGTTTTCCTGGCTTTGATAAAAATTAAATGTTCGTAGTAAATTTTTAATTTATTATTATTATCAAGTGTATAAAAGATATTTCTTAAATGTGTGTGAAATTTAAACTGAAATTTTTAAGGGTTCATCCATTAAGCCCTGAACAAGCCTATTTCATCATTATCCTGGCCATCATTGTCCTGCCTTTAACATACCCAGTCAATGATGTCAAGACAGGAAAATGATGTTTTATGTTCAGTATTTTATAAATATTTAGATTATTAACTGAAGAAATATATTCTTTACTTTTAACTATAAACTTTTGATTATTTACTATCCATTGTAATTTTTTTTAATAGTAAAATACCTGGGCTTGAAATTTTGAAACTTATTTGTTTCTTTTATTTAAAACATAATGTTTTTGTCATTGCACCAGAAAATGTCTAGATATTACTAAATATCCTTTATCACATACTTTTTTTTTATAAGTTGTAAACAATATATGGACAGATATGAGTGGTAAAAAGAAACAAACATATGAGGAAAGGTTGTTAAAGAAAAGGTTAGCTGAGAAACGTTGTCAGGAGCATATTAAAAAAAATTCCATAACGTTTGATACAAGATAAATTGAAGAGGCATGTGAAATATATGTTAACCAAAAGAAGAAAGGAGTGGTAAAGCCTATAGCTAAAATGAGTTCAAGGCAGAAAAGGGGAATTATAAAAATAGGAAAGAAAATTCAAAACTCTATCGCTTGAACAAGAAATTGTCATCCGATAGAACTGGCTACCCAAACCAAGTGAAAGTGGTATAGATATTCAACTTTCAGGTTCTTCAAACCCAGACACAGCAAGAGATGATAATGTTAAAAAAAAAAGTTAATGAAAAAAGTTAGAAGAAAAAAAAGCAGAGACCTACATTCGTATAAAGAAACTGGAAGAAAAATTTTAAAAATATACAAGGCAAATGGAAAAATACAAAAAGAAATACTACAGATGAAAAATAGCTGAGAATTGATTGCAGTAATTTAACACCACGCAGCAAAACACGTAATCTATTAAAAAAAGCATAAAAGTTGCAGTAATAGCTATCCACAATGTTCCTACTTTCTAATAATACTTAAATATTCGGGAATCCATAATTTCCTGAAGTGTCATGTTCCTAGTAATTTTATTTATGTACTTAATCAGCTGAATTAAAAATACATGGTCATATGAAATGTTCAACAAGAAATTTATACATTTTTTTCTATTTTCATCATTGTCCTGGCAGGTTTGTCATTGTCCTGCCTTCCAATATTTTGAAATAATTTTTTTCCTTAACAAAATGTTAATAATTCAGATTGCTGATATTTTTAATTTACTTAATGAACATGGTAGAAAATTATTAGGCCAAAAAAATAAAGTATTAAAAACCTTCGATTGAAAAAATTTTAAGAAGCCAATATTTCCTATTTCACAAGAATGACCCATATAGTTGAGTTAGGAATTAATTAATTCAGATTTTAGGGATTTATTAATTAGAGGAATTATTAATGTGGGATATCAAAAATCACTCGTTGCCAAGTGAACATCTGTGTCTGGATGAGTGATGCCAAGCGTGCTCGAAACACACACATACAACTCGTACAGCAATTGCAGTTTTCAGCAAAAATCAACAGAAAACGAGACTAGAACTGGGAGCTGAGGAAGAAAAATATTGCAGCAGATGGCTGCTTAGATGCTTGTTTGGGCATAAGATAATTTTGTATGCAGTCCACATTTAGCTCTTACATTAAATTCCTCTTAATATTAATCACTTTTATTAATTGAATTATGGTCATTGTGTCCCACATTAAAACTAGAATTCATTCATAGCATAAGTGCAGAATTTGGGGATTGTTAATACTTCATCCAATTTTTCCCTTTCCCTAACAGCAAACTGGCAGTGCTGTAATATTAGGAACTGTGAAAACTGGAATTTTCTGGTAAGAAAAATTTTAATTCAGTGGCAAAAAAAATCCAACAAAACCTAAAGAAAATGGGGCATATTTTCAAGCTTTGAATGGATTCCAAACCTGTACGAACTACCATGCCAAGTGTGGACAGAGCACTAACCACTCATGTGCCAAATTGCCTAATTTTTCAAGAAAAGGATTTTCAAAGGAAATTTTTTGCATATTTTAGAAAAGTAATATTTGAAGCAGGAAAAATATATTTAAAAAAATAAGTTTTAAAACATCAGTCGAAAGAACATTTTTTGGGGGGTAAGCAAATTGAACAGTTCTGAAATCGTTTCGTACACAAAAGAAAACGATTTTAGAAAAATCTTAATACATGTAAATTCAATACGAATAAATGCGATATTGGTTTCAACTTTGATTTGATCAACACACCATGAAATTATTAAGTATGTTCAAAGATTATTATATTTCATGAACAGTATCTTTTAAGAACTAATTATGTGGATGCGAGAAGACCTGAACTCACTGCCTGAAAAAAAATTTCCGTTTGAACTAGTACAGTTCTCAAAATTTGGAAAAATCAAAAACTTACAGCTCTAGTTTACAGATGATATATGACAGGGTGTTAACATTCAGAAGATAACCGGCCGGTGTGAAAACTCGCGAAACAAAAACGTGTCTAGTTTAGCCGCGTCGCAAAGTTTATTATTAGATGCAACAAAAGCCGTCGTGTAGTTGGTTGGCAACACAGAAAACCAGAGTTTAATGACAGTTTAAACACGGTGTAGATGCGCATGCGTCAAATCAACACTGTCATGGAATTGCTTGAGAAGCGGCTCAATCCCATGATAGTATTTTACGCAAGTCCAACTTGATTGGCTAGTTTCACGGGCTTGGCTTCACTTGGATATCTCGCCAATCTGATTGTTGCAGTAACCATTTGATTTTGAATATGCGCGTTGTTTCGTAGAAATACAATACTTACACTAGCGCCTCAGCGTACAGCGTAAGTGTCCGACAAGTTGACTCTGATTTGCTCCTCATATATATGTTGTATGGTTGTTGTTAGTAGTATTTCTTGCCAACTTATATTAAGGGTACTTATACTTTAAAGAGCTTCTTATCGTGAAGCATCGATGGCCTAAGGCTAAGTCACGTACCTTCGGATCAGCGTCGGCAGCGGAGGATGACTTCCCGAGTTCGAACTCAGCTGGCGGAAAAAAATTTTTAGATCCTCCAAATTATTTTAAAAATATTCCAATTTAATTCCTTTTGAGTCTAAATTGCTTTTCCTAATTTTTGATACCCTTTTTATATTTTTCCAAGCTCCGTTGATTTTACATAAATAATTTAAGAACCACTCCTGAACTCACTACCAGCTGATATTTTTCCGCCCCTCTGCCGTCCCCTTTGCTTTAGGATGATGGTGTCGTATCCACCCTCTGGCTTAGGACCATTCTGATGTAACAAAAAGCGTACATAAAACACTAACTTATATAATTATTAACTTATATAATAAAAGGATACAATTTTCGGCTCCCACCTCTACCCACCCATAGCCATGGATCTGAAAAGAAAAGAAGAAAGCAGAAAGGAAGAGATAAATTGCCAACAGAAAAATTCTCATGACGTACGTATATAGGTCATGTGATCCAATTAGCCAATCAAGTTTGACTTGCGTAAAGTACTATCATGGGATTGAGGCGCCTGTGATAGGTTGTGACGATAGGAGTTGCTTGCTTAAACACATCCAGTTTCCAAAAATCGTCCAAATCTCCCAAGCACAATTAAGAGGCCAATTTGAAAAAAATTTTCTTTCAGGATTGGCTGGATTAGGTTCTTTGGCGCCAGATGAATGACATTCCGCGCCAAATGCAAAAGAGGGAAACCGAACTGATATCGAATAAAAAAATGAGTTGAAGTATTAGACGGTGAATTTCGTCATTCTGAAACACAACAACACACCATTCAAACGGGAGTTAAGGTAATTTTAATTAACATCGTACAAGAGCAACAGAACGGGCAATTGACGACTGTACGGGATCAATATCCACAGGGAAAAATGCAAGGACAACACCACGTAATTTTGAACCACGGTCAGATGACAAGGCAACGCCTGAGCTGGCACACCACTCTCCAAACTTCTACACCAACCGAACGTGAGGACTTTCGGCCACGAAAAATTTAAGGTGCACCAGCCGTTCCTACAAATATCCATACATGTATTCAAACTATATAGGCGCTCTAATTCCAACCAGGAACCTTCCTATCTAAAGGCTTAATCACCGGACCGGTTGGTCGGCCCTTCAAACGAAATGGGAATTCTTTGTGATCATAGCAAAAATAAGAAATGGCATACCGTTCATATGAGCTCAGAAATCTGATGCATATACGTCGTTGTTCCAACTTTGAAGGACAGTCGAAACTTCAACTTTGAATATGAAACAATTTTTAACATTGTACGTTTGTTTAATTAACGTCATATTGGAGCAATACAACAGGGTATTGATGACGGTGCGGGATCAATCCTGAAGGGAAAGAAACGAGGACAATACCACGTAATTTTAAACCATGGTCAGATGACGAGGCATTACCTGAGCTAGCACCCCACTCTCCAAACTTCCACACCGCGCCAACGTGTGGACATTTGAAGCCACGACGGATTTATCATGCACCAGCCCCCTTTGTACACGATGATCTTTGGCTGGATTCGAACTTGCAACCGTTCGGTTGGTAATCCGATGCTCTTCCAACCGGCTGTCAACGGTCCAGTACATTTGTTGAAGACTGACAAACGTTGGAGAAGAGTTTAATTTTCAAAGTAGAAAATTAGTCAAGGGTCAAATAATGAATAGACATCCACCAACGGTTGAATAAGTTGAAATTTCAATCAATGATGAATAATTTTAGTGCGACGTGAGAATTCCATTGGAGGACATATATTAAAGAAAACTTTGGTATTGTAAGGTAATTTTAATTAACGTCATACTAGAGCAATACAACGGGCTATTGACGAAGGTCCGGGATAAATCTCCTAAATAAAAATTCGGTAATAGAGCGAGAAAAGTTAGCATAAGAACTCAATGCACTTAAGGTATCTGGACACGTTGGAGGCCTTTTTTTTTTTTAATTGGTATAGAAATAGTTTAATGATATTTTTATGTTTAGGGTTATCAAAAAATAGCATTGGGCTATAAATATTTAAATTATGTATTAATAATTTTGTAAAACTAATAATTATATATGAAATTTTAAGGAAATTTATCAAAAACTTCAAATGTGCTAAATGAAATTCTATTCGACCCATTTGAAAAATGATGTTTCCTAAATAAACTACATTCATTTGTCTAGTGAATGAACTACAATCAAAAGAATATTTAAATAAACAAAAATTTTACAAGCGATCGAAAAATGAATGCAAAATTTTTGATAGTTTTACAGTCCTATTTCTTAAATAAATGGCCATAATTTGAAAACTTTTCAACTCGACATAATTATTATAGTTCATTCACTAGATAACATTATATAAAGAACAAATTCTCAAAATTTTACGAGAATCCATCAACAACTTTTTGTGTTATAACATTTGAAGTGAGGAAATAAGACAAAATTTTAATTTAGAGTAAAAGCAGTTTTAAGTGTATCGTTTGCTCTCTCTTGCTTTTACTGTTTGTGTAAACAATTTTGTTCTTCACTTCTCTTTTAAAATGTTCCCAATATTTCCAAAGAAGAAACCCCCCCCCTTTTAAAGATTTAAAAAACTTTCTAAAACTATATTTGCAAAAAAAAAAAAAAAAAAAACATTTAATTTAAATTTTGACAGTTTTTTGGTTTTTTAATGGCCATTTCCGGTGGTTTCCAAACCTACTTCCGGTTTTCCCGCCTTGATTAAAATCTTAATGTCTCTGGACTAATTAACTTAGAGAAAAAATCAAACATTCTTTGGAAAGTTCTTTGAAAATAAATACTCTATCAAACAAGATCAAAAACTGCTTTTGGAATATTTAGTCAAAAACGTCATATTTTCAACGTGTTCGGACACCTTAAATACAGTATTAAGGGATTTTCTGTGATAAATATGCAGTAGCATTTTACTGAAGTATAATGTAATACGAATATACAATTTTGAATACGAAGGGGGGGGGTTATGAAGCAGAAACACCGTTACGGCGCCAGACTTTTTTTACAAGAAATAAATTTTTAAAAATTGTAAAATACATCCTTAAAAATTTTAATAATGAAAAAATATTTTATTATGAAGTAGCCTATCACTTGCTTTATTCGGTCCCCTCCTCAACACTCCTCACCCCATCTCTCAACAATATCATAAATTACAAAATAGCATATTCCACTGCTTAATTTATGACTAGACCACTGAAAACGAATATACAATGGAATTTATTAACAGACTTTGAAAATTGAGTAAAAGTTGAAATTTAAGTTGAATTCAATACGCATTTGGCCGCATTTGACAAAAATATCCATTACAAACACAAAAAGAACTATTTGAGGTTTCCTATCTCCAGTCGTTAAAGATACAGAGGCTGTTCACACATTTTTAGACAATGTATAGTGTATTCACAAAACTAAACTACATGAAATTCTTGTGTTTTAAATGTTTTATTTGTTAGCCCTTATTCTGAACTATCTTTCGACATTGTAATTTCCAGGATAATAATGCCTTTTGAAGTGTCAGAAGAGGTATTCTATCCCATTCCTCCTGAACAACTTTCTAGAGTCCTGTAAGGGTTGTGGGACGACGTTTGGATAGTGCAGATTTTAAAAGTCCGAAAGCACAAAAATTCATAGGTGATACATCGGGAGATTTAGTAGGGATATCAGTGAAGGGTATGGCCTTGATACGGTTTTTTGTTCCATTTCTTTTAGGAAATTTACAATGGATTTGGATGTATGACTGCTAGCTTTGTCTTGATGGAGTTCCGCAGAAAGTTCCGCACTGTGGGTATAGCGATGATATTTCATTCAGAAAAATTGTAGATAAAATATTTCCTGATAGTATTTGGAGTTAATCTTGACATTTTTTTTTTCACTCTCTTTATTTTTAACTTGCCATTGTATGAAAAACCAGCAACAATCATGAATCCCTTAGAAAACTTTCTTTCGATTCTGTGAACCATGTACTACTTAATTTTTTTTGTCCTCTTTTATGATAATAAATGGCTCTTTTTTGGCTGCAATCATTTAAATACACCCATGATTCATCTATTATGACAATTTTTTTCCATTTTTCTTTGGATAAGTGTTTCTCATATAGAATTCGGCAGCGTGTCCTGCATTCAGCGATATGCTTTGGAGAAAGATGATGCACATTGCGTTTTTTCGCTTTCTTAAGATTTAAATCAACGTTTATCATTTTGTTTTCAGTGGACACCGAGCATTTTAATGATTTTGCAACTGTCCTTTGACTAGGGGGATTTTCTTTTAACATTAAACAACGTACCTTTGCAATAGTCGAAGATATCCGTTTCTTCCTTGGATACTTGTTTGGAATTTTTGTCCCACTTGAGGCTCCAATTTGACGTTTTTTTCCTTTCTTGTTGACGGTATTACCTACCGACGCTTTAGATATCACAAAACCATGACTCTCACATCGTTTTTGGATAACGGAATATGAATATTTCTCTTCGGAAAGAGCATAAATATAACCTTCGAACCACTGTTTCGTTAAAAACGCCATTTTGAATAAAAACTAACCTCTCAAGCCGCAGACGATAATTTTGACTTTTAAAAACATAGTACAACTGTAATTATTTATTTTGCAGCAAATTATTTTTTATTACCGCTTACCAAAATCGTCTAAAAAATGCGCGAACAGCCTCTGTAGAGTGAAAATTTTATCAGATTTGAAATCTGTGAGAAAAATATCATTTTTAAAATTATTGTTTTTTTTTTTTTAATGTTTTCAGCACGAAAACAATTATTACGAGCAACGCCCAGCTGGTCTGCTAGTCTCTACTATTATAAAATGAAGTTTCTGTGTTTATGTGTGTCGGGTTTATTTATACGAGGTGCCCTGACGAATTTATGGCATTCACACTAATGAAATTTGGCACACATGTAGTAAAAAATTTTTGCAATTTTATAGACCAGCCCGATTTTTTAAATTTATTCTTGAAAATTTTAAAATTAATTTAATGCGATGTTTAATTATTATTCCCTTTCCTCTGAATGGCAACAGTCATGATCGGTATTGAATGAATCCGTATTTTCTGCGCGTGTGTAGCCGCCCTATTACTGGATATCCTTTTTGAAATTTTTATTGCTTTTTTAAAAGCATATTAACTTTTAGTTAGTGTCAACTTTTATGTTTCAAATTTTTTACTGTGCTTACTTCATTTTTGCTACTGGATAACGGTTGTGCAATACGTTTGTTATTGTTTCTTTTGTAGACTATCGTAGTTTGGAATTTGATTTTTTAAGTATATTCACTTTTAGTATTACTGAATATACGTTATGAAATTTATTGCATTTTTAAAAGTATATTAACTTTTAGTTAGAGTTAAGTTTTAATCTTTTATATTTGTATGTTTTTATTGTGCTTACTTCATTTTTCGAACTGGAATCCTTTTTTTTATCTTTTGTGCAATTTCTGGTTTGTTTCATTTATGCTATCTTTTGTTTGTTTCTGTATAGTACTTTTGTATTGTAAATTTGTGTAGTAAATTTTTATCATTTTTGTTTTAATGTCTTATAGAAAGAAAAGCGATATTTTTTTTTTTTTTTTTTTTTTTTTTTTTGGTTTCCTAAAGATGTCTACAGAATTTAAAAGGTCTTTACTGCACTCAGTCCAATCTTGGATTTTAATCATTTATGCAAACTAAGAACATTTATTCTATGTAGTTCTACGCTCACATGATGATGATGTGCTCTTAGAATTTCAACGTTTTACTGAGAAGCAAAGACACGTTCCATCAATTTATTGTCGCTATGTATTCCGAGATTTAATCGGAGAAGGTGTTGTACATACGACTAAATCACATGACTCAACAGTGGAACAGTATGCACATTTGACGCATTTGATTCAGAGGCGTTAATGAACGATGGAAATGTTGCTGTACGAAAACTCAAGTACACAGAAATCGCTAAACTTCCAAAAAGATATCAAAACCAAAAGTAACAGGTGATGCTTTTGTAAATTTTTATATTGCATAAATTTTCAAAATTAAATATTGCTATTATTTCCAAAAGACACTGAAACACAGAAACAAACACAAAATTGCATTAAATAATAACAAAATTATGGCCTTTCGCTATAACGGCCTCTTTTCATGTACGCCCCACAATGTTTTGTTATACAACTAAAACAAAGGCTGTTTTTATGCTTTTGTTTAGTATCAGCTTCTCCCTTTACATTACATGTCTTTGCTTCCCAGTAAAACATTGAAATTCTAAGAGCACATCATCATCCTGTGAGCTTAGAACTACATAGAATAAATGTTCTTAGTTTGCATAAATGATTAAAATCCAAGATTGGCCTGAGTGCAGTAAAGACCTTTTAAATTCTGTGGACATTTTTAGGAAACCAAAGAAAACAAAAATATAATAATAAATTCATTTTATAATGTTATACATTAAATTTAAAATTGGAAATAAATATCGCTTTTCTTTCCATAAGACATCGAAACAAATATAATAATAATTAACTATACGAAAACCGAAGTACTATACAGAAACAAACAAAACATTGCATAAATCAAACAAACCACAAATTGCACAAAAGATCAAAATTAATAATAATTAACTATACGAAACAAAAATAATAATTAACTATACGAAAACCGAAGTACTATACAGAAACCAACAAAAAATTGCATAAATCAAACAAACCACAAATTGCACAAAAGATCAAAATTAAATATCGCTAAACCTTGAAAAAAATATCCAAACAAAAAGTTAATATGCTTTAAAAATCAAAATCCAAAGTATCGTAGTCTAAAAAACAAACAATAACAAACGTATTGCACAACCGTTATCCAGTTCCAAAAATGAAGTAAGCACACTAAAAAGATACTTATATAAAAGATTAAAAATCAACGCTAACTAAAAGTTAACATTCTTTTAAAAAGGCAATAGGTTTTTTAAAGGATATCCAGTAATCGGTAAAGTTGGTGTTGGTCTAACTACACTAAAGCGACAACGCAGTAAAATGACGACAATGTTATGCAAACATTACTGATATTTTCGTGAGGCAAAATGTAGCAGTGTAATTAACGCATCTCATTCAGATGCGTTAATGAACGATGGAAATGTTGCTGTACGATAACTAAAGTACACAGAAATCGCTAAACTTCCAAAAAGATATCAAAACCAAAAGTAACAGGTCATGCTTTTGTACATTTTTATATTGCATAAATTATCAAAATTAAATATTGCTATTCTTTCCAAAAGACACTGAAACACAGAAACAAACACAAAATTGCATTACATATTAACTAAATTATGGCCTTTTGCTATAACGGCCTCTTTTCATGTACGCTCCACAATGTTTTGTTATACAACTAAAACAAATGCTGTTTTTATGCTTTTGTTTAGTATCAGCTTCTCCCTTTACATTACACTGCTACATTTTGCCTCACGAAAATATCACTAATGTTTGCATAACATTGTCGTCATTTTACTGTGTTGTCGCTTTAGTGTAGTTAGACCAACACCGACTTTATACAAAGCCCACGTCACAACTCTAAATCCCATCGTGAGGCTACTTTTACGCGCTACGATACACCCGAAGTTAAGCACAGAGAGTAAAATGTTAATTTCCACAAGCCAATCTCAATTTGAGAGGCTGCAATGTGCTGCACAAAAAGAACAAAGTATTCAAATGCGTTAGGTAACTGCCAATCACGGTATTGTTTTGAGAAATATGCTAAAAATGCAGTCTTGCATTTTAACATAATTTTGTTAATCACACCAATGCTCCGACCCTTCACAATGCTGGCTTCTCATACGACTACCTTTTTTTTTATATTGGGGCTGTAAATTAAAATAATACTGTTATTACAAAATTTTATTTTGTTGATCTTTTATGCTATTTTTTTGTTTGTTTCTGTGTATCTTTTTGGAAATTTAGCGAGAAAAATGCTGTTATTTTGTTTATCTTTTATGCTATTTTTGTTTGTTTCTGTGTTTGGGTGTCTTTTGGAAAGCATAGCAATACTTAATTTTGATAATTTATGCAATGTATTAATTTACAAATGCATAAACTTTTAACTTTTGGTTTTTTTATCTTTTTGGAAGTTTAGTCATTTCTGTGTACTTCAGTTTTTGTATCGCAGCATTTCCACCGTTCATCAATGCATCTCACAAATGTGCATACTGTTCCACTTTTATTCAGTCTTATGTACAACACCCTTTCCGATTCCATTTTGGAATACATTTCGACAATAAATTTATTTAACAGGCAATAGTCTACACTCGCTGCCAAAACTTAAGGATATTGTGGAAAATGTTAATTTCTGGAAGCTAATCTAAATTTTAGGGGCTGCAATTTGCTGCAGAGTTAGATGGAAATATGCAAATGTGTTATGTAACAGCCAATCATGGTTTCGTGTCGACAAATATAAAAAAAGGCAGTCGTATAAGAAGCCAGCATTGTGAAGGGTTAGTTTAGAACTTTCGTAGGATTACTTTTCAATACGGACATGTTTCTGTCACTTCCACAACATGAATAGCAAATAGTGAGCGCTGCCGTTCTGTGGGATGCCTTCAAGAAGGGCAATGAATCACTCATGTTGCTCTTTTCATTGCCGTTCGTTCCGTGATTTCATGATAATACAAACAATTCTAAACTAGCCAAACAATTGTTTGAAGTCCTGTGGCCCGCTCCCCAAAGGTTACTACCCCTGCAGTTCATCTATATATTGCTGTTGTAGCAAAGCACTTATCATGCATAGCTGTGCCAAAGGGCAATTCTTTCCCAAATAAATAAAGATGTCAATGTCGTCAAAAAGCAACTCTTGCGAGAATTGCCCCGTAGTTTTCAAATTTACAAATCTATATACATTAAACGTCACACACATTAGGCCTTAAAACACACGACACAGTTTTTAACACATAGTAACCATCTGGAGTACTCTTGCACATATTGGAGCACCGATTATGCTTCTCACAAATCTCAATCCACCTTCACTCTGCAATGGTACGACACTGTCAACAAACTCATGCCAAACATTATTGAAGCCACCATCGTGACTAGATATGCCGCAAGTTAAAACATATTAAATCCTATAATACTAATCATCACTTCTCATATCCCCCCCCCCCACTTTCCAATTTAAAAAACTTCAGTTCCCAGTTCGTTTCAGTTTCACTGTTAGCATCAAGAAGGCACAATCACTCAAAGTCATAGGACTTGGTCTCATTAAACCGCATTTCTCCCATGGTCCAGTGTTCGATTGGATACCTTTTTACTTTTTATAAATAGATATCACTTAAATTTCTTGCTGGATGTGGTTATTGTAATAAGTGTAGAGGTATACTCTCTCGGGAAAAAATAATCAAGTATAAAATGCTAAATTTTTTTTTCTTTTCCTCTCACACATGGGACAGACTTATTTCATTCAATTTAATTGTTTCTAAAGTTACATTTCACTTCTAATAACATTGGTAATATAAAAAATTCACATTAGCAGTAAAATAATTTACTTTGTGCTCAACAAAATTATAAAAAATACCTTTTTGGTGTATTAATCTATTTTATTTAAAATTCAAAATTACCTCAACTTACAAAAATATTTCTAATTTTTCTGTCTCCCTATTATCACAGTAATTTCGGGTTAAAAGATACAGCGTTGGCCAAGCCAACACATTTCATTGTTGTGTTAAAAAAAATACCATTTAAGTTGTAAAATTTAAAAAATAACACTAATTTTTTTTCTGTTTTTAGTAAAATAAGCATTTTTTCTCACTCCTTTCACTATTCAATTTTCTCAACTGCCTTTTTCAAAAACTTAAAACTTTTAATTCTTAGAAAATACAATTGTTTGGCATTGCAGTAAAATGTGTAAAATATGCATGTGTATAAAATGGATTATAAAAATAATACAACAATCAACAGAAATTCTACAAGTTTTTATTAAAAATTTCAAAGAATTTTAAATCTGAGGAAATTGGTAATTTTAATTAACATTACACAATGGGCTATTGACGAGGGTCTGGGATAAATTCTCTAATTGAGAGATCATAGGTCATTTTTAATTTTCGTACTGTAGCAACTCAACGTGCTATTCACAACGGTCCCAAATCAATTCCCTAAGCAAAATATCCAAGGAAATTTTTAACGTCGTACTATAGCAACTCAACGGGCTATTTACTACAGTTCAGGATCAATCCCCTAAGGAAAGTATCCGAGAAAATCGGGTAATTTTTAATTAACGTTCTCAAGCAACACAACTACCTAATAACTAGGGTCGGAGTTAAATCCAATAAGTAAAATATACGTTTACAATATCGTGTAATTTTCAACCACGGTCAAATAATAACAACACCTTAGATGGCACCCCACCCTCTAATACATTGTGACGTCACACCGATTGGATCTTTTTGCAATTCCAATTTCGTCGCATTTCACAATGACTAGGGCATCACGGCGTTGTCCGTCGTGTTGGTTTGCGAAGCAAACCAAATGGGTATGCGTAGCAAACACCGGTGGTTAGCAAACGTTAGTAGTATAAGGGCCCACATAGTAGGCGGAAGTGACGTCATCAAAAGGGGCGTGGCCACGTGACGTCATCACAACCGGAAGTGGCGTATTGACTGGTGACTGGTGAGTTGAGTTGAGGAGTAACGGTCCTGCTGCTGGACAAAAACATTAGAGTCAAGTGGAGTTGAGATGTAGGTTTCGTTTTCACTTTTTTAAAATTTATCTACTGTTGAATGGCAACAGGGTAGTTTATTTAATTGGGAATGGCAACACTTGGTATGTTTACGTTTGGGACTGTGTTACTCACTGTGTACGTAACGTTGAGGAGTAAAGGTCCTGCTGCTGGATAAAAACATTAGAGTCGAGTGGAATTAAGTTCTTAGTTTCGGTTTCAATTTAAATACAGGAGTTGAGTTGTTTTATTTTTGAATTTATTAATTACGTGGAAGGTTCTTACTTGATGAGTGGCAACACAAAATGTGACGTCATTGCAGTGTTTATATTTGGACTTTGATTCTTTTCTGAGATTTCAAAGTTGAGATTTTCTTTTTACTCGTAGCACCATCTATTGGCCTTTACTTGAATGAAAAGAACACAAACAATCGTTAGAAATTGAATTAATTAAAAATTAGGCGGTATTTTGGTGGGGTTTGAACTTAGTACAAAAGTACTCGCGTCCGAGGGTTAATTCAGTGATTATAACCGTTCGGCCGCGAATACCTGCTCAGCTACAGAGATTTAATTATGTGAATGAAATCTTTCTTTGGGAAAATGGTAACTGTGTGATGTCAGACTACTTGCCTGAACATGTTTGATCATGTCTGAACATGTCTGGACATGTTTAAGCATGTATCAACGATAGTTGTCTTGTTTGGACACGATAGCGGTCATAAATTTTTTTATTATTGCAGTAAAGCATGATCATTTTACTTCATGTTAACCGGTGGTAGAGTTGAGTTACTTTCAAGCTGAATGGTGTTTTGCTATTGGTTGTTGATAAGATGTGGGCACCTCCCTGATTATTAAAGCTTCTGTGATTGGTGGAGTACTCTTAGTTGGAATTTAGTGGCAACGATACTTTTTTTTAGAGATGTTGTTTTACTGATCGTGTCAATACTCTACTGTCTAAGTACATTTACATACAAGCACATTTTCTTACCTGACTCCTTAAAGCTTAGCTCTTAGCAGATCTTTTCTAACGTGTGTTAAATGGATTACCCAAAGTCTCAACAAAGTGATGATTCATCTTCAAATATGGTAAGTATGCATTTTTTGTTTTGTTAGTATTTTGTTTTCATTGATGTATGCATATTTTGCCTAACAATTTATTTTTATTTTGCAGCTGGAGAACGCCATAATTATTGAGAAGGTTTCTACCCGTAAAAATAAGAAGTACGATTCACAAGAGATGACGTTTCGTGCTAGAGTTAATCAGGAAAATATTCCAGAACACTTGAGTCGAGACCCTCTTCGTGCAACTGCGCAGCTTGTCAGGCGGATATTTGAACGTATCATTCAACGGGCGACGGAAGATTTGAGAGGTCATGACCTGATTAGGGCATACATTCAAGCAGTTGGTTTGGATAAACCCATCTCCACTGAGCTGATGCCAGTTTCGAACTTCACTGTGGAAAAGGTTCTGGCGTCCGTATTAAAGGTTTTGCAGTCCAAGGAAGAAATTGCCATGGATTCAGGATTCCATGTCGACTTAATCACAGTGAGAAGAGAGTTGGGCGGTGGTGGTGCGAGGAAAATTGTAAACGTTGAAATCGATAGACTACAGAAAAGGTCAGTATTGGCAATCCCTTCTGACGACGAAGGACTGTGTTGTGCCAAGGCAATTGTATATGTTTTGGCCCATCTGGAAGAAAATAAGGCCCTTATCAATTCATTGAAAGATAAAAGAAGGCCTGCACTTTTAAAAAAAGCTAGAGAGTTACATGAAGCCGCAGGTGTACCCCTCGGCCCATGTACATTTCAAGAAATAGCTCTTTTTGAAGAACACCTTGATATTCAAGTGGCCGTTATTTCAGTTCAATGTTTAAATAAGGTAGATTCAAATGTTGCATTTTTTTTTGTTTCAAAAAAAAATATATATATATATATATATATATATATATATATTTTCATTGCGATAATTTAATTTTATATTATAAGTTTTTTTTTTTGTATTTCAGGATAATCATTAGTTTTTTTATTACAAGGCCTATTTTTTTGGATTTTGTAATGTGTATTTCTTTATTTTAGATTTCCTATAAGGGACCCGATAAACCCCGAAGAGTAAATTTATGGCTTCATGGTGACCACTATGATGTCATAAAGAGCTTGATGGGATTCTACGGCTCCAGCTATTACTGTGAACGCTGTGAAAAACCATACAGGAACATTCAAGATCACAGATGTGCGAATGCTTGTCACGTTTGCTTGAGACAATACTGTGAGAAAGAGGGACCTGTAAGGTGTTTCGATTGTAATAGATTATGCCAATCGGAAGCCTGTTACCGCTCTCACAAGGCAAAGCCAGGAAGGCAACAGCTTTCGTTGTGTGATAGAGTAATTGTTTATTTCTAAACTGTATTATTATTTCTTTAGTTGTCATTAGCTAGTTTTATATAGTATTAAAATTTATTTTTTCCTACTTAGATGTACCAATGTAGGGACTGCTGTAGGGTCATACTACGGCGTCATTGCCCAATGGAAAACCATCGTTGCGGTACAGTTAAATGTCCGGCCTGTGGAAAATTTGAAGTAGCCACGGAGCATCGCTGTTTTCTGCCCATCGTGGAGGTCAAGAAATCCTCGGATAAGATAATTTTCTTTGACTTCGAAACAGATCAATCAACGGGGGAACATTTGGTTAACTTTGCGGTGATGCAGTATGCTGATGGCGGTGAAAGAATTTTTGGAGGATACACGGCATGCAGAGAGTTTTGTTCATGGCTTTTCACAGATGAACACAAGGGGTATACTGTCATTGCCCACAATATGAAAGGGTAAAAAAAATTTTATTATTATTATAAGACTAAAAAAAATTTTTTTTCTGGTGTTCTACTACATAACTTGATTGTTAATTAAATATACTAATAATTTAAGTTAACCTATCTGTGAATGTCTAACACACATGTAACATACATTAAAAAAAGATGTGAAAGTCAGTTTATCACAATATTTTAAAATAACGTATTTGAATATATAACATACATTTTTTTTTTTAAGTTTTGATGGTCAGTTTATCATGGCCTGGCTTTTGGAGCAAGGTACGCCTCCAGATGTGATTCCGAATGGATCAAAAGTAATGATGATTAGGCATAAGTCCCTGAACATAAGAATTATCGATTCTTTCAACTTTCTGCCCATGTCGCTGTCTAAATTGCCTGCATGCTTTGGACTAGAAGAATTAAGAAAAGGATATTTTCCTCATCTTTTCAATACGCCTGAAAATCAAAATTATAGAGGACTATTACCAGCTGCCCACTTTTACAATCCGGACAGCATGTCAGCGTCTGGCCGTTCGGCATTTTTGACGTGGCATAAAGAGCACGAGAGGGACACTTTTGACTTTCAGGAGGAAATGGTATCCTACTGCAGGTATATTTTATTGATTGTATGTTTTTAAAGACTGTATGTTATTCAATCATATGGATTTTTTAATTTTTTATTTTTTATTCAAGGTCGGACGTTGATATTCTTAGACGATGCAGCCTGGAATTTAGAGAACAATTTTTGGAAATCACTGGAGTCGACCCCTTCTGGTAAATATAATTTTATTTTAATAAATATTTTAAAAAGTCATCGACATTTACCATATGTATTCCAAATGCACATTTTTATTTTATTTTTTTATCTTTCAGTTATCTCACTATTGCCTCAACCTGTATGGCTATTTATAGATCACAACACATTAAAGCAGGAAACATTGCCATGGTTCCTGTAAATGGATACAGCAATCATACAAACTATAGTTGTGAGGGAATTCGATGGTTGGATTTTGTTACTGAGACGGAGGGCATAAGCATTCAACATGCTTTGAATGGCTTGGGTGAGAAAAAAATCCATGGAATTTCTGTAGATGGTTATGAGGAAAATACTAATACCATCTTTCAGTTTCATGTACGTATGTTTTGGAAAACAATGTTATTATTTTCTTCTGTATTTAACAGTTAAAAATAGAATTTGTTTTGCATATTTTATTATTTTCTTTTTTCGATTTTTTTTTCTTCTTAGGGATGTTTTTATCACGGCTGTCTCTCTTGCTATGATTCCGACACTGTGAATCCTTTAAATGGTTCAACAATGGGATGCTTGCATGAAAAGACCAAAAAGACCACAGCCTTTCTTCGAGAGAAGGGATTTCGGGTTGTTGAAAAGTGGGAGCATGAGTTTAGATTCCAAAAAAAAGAAGACGCTTCTTTGATAGCCTTTTTAACGCAACATACACTACAAGATCGGCTTGATCCACGAGATGCATTTTTTGGAGGAAGAACAAATGCTCTAACATTATACTATGAGGGTCGGGCTAAGTATGTAGATTTTACATCCTTGTATCCCTGGGTAAATATATTCTTATCACTTTTTTCTTTATAGTACAAAAGATTCTGTAAATTACTTTTTTATTGTATTCTATCGTGCTGTACTTTTTCATTTTCATTGCAAGTGCTCTTTTTTTTTTACTTTGCTAGGTGAACAAATATTGTCGTTATCCTGTCGGTCATCCTGAAATAATAACTGAGGATTTTGAGGATATTGAAAACTACTTTGGTATAATAAAATGTCGGGTTTTGCCTCCTAGAGGTTTATACCTTCCAGTCCTTCCCCTACGGTGCAACGGAAAATTAATGTTTCCGCTTTGTCGTTGCTGCACCGAAAATATGCAGAAGAGCCCCTGTATGCACTCCGAGGAAGAACGTGCGCTTATTGGGACATGGGTATCTGAAGAGATAAAGGTGGCTGTACGGAAAGGGTATCAAGTCACGAATGTAAGATATAATATATATATATTTTTTCAGCTTAGCAAAGTTTTTGCGAAAAGGAAATTTACATTTTTTCTCTTCTTCCTTCTTTTATTTTTTTCCCCTAATAGATTTTTGAGGTGTACCATTTCAAGGAATCCTCAGACTCCCTGTTTCGATCTTATATAGATCTCTTCCTAAAGATTAAGCAAGAGAGTAGTGGATGGCCTACGGAGTGTAATACACCAGAAAAACGTGCAGAATACATACACCAATATGAAAAGAGGGAAGGTGTGAAGTTGGATGCGTCCAAAATTGATCGAAACCCGGGCAGAAGACAAGTAGCAAAATTAGCCCTTAACAGTTTCTGGGGAAGGTAAAGATCTGATCTTGTAAAGACAAAAATATTAATTCTTTAATCTCTCACTCTCTCTCTCTCTCTCTCTCTCTCTATATATATATATATATATATATATATATATATATATATATTATTCTGTCATATGTTATTTACAGGTGGGGTGTGAATATCAACAAAAGTCAATTGTGTTATGTGAATACAGTGTCTGATTTTAACAAAATCCTTGCGGACCAAAAGAAAAACGTACGCATCTTTAACCATTCAATTAAACATGAAAACGAAAAAAAAAAGTAAATTACTAATATTTAATTTTTTGTATTCAGGTTAAAGACATTTACTTCTGCACTGACGAAACAGCAGCCATTCATTTTGATATGACTCAGGAGTTTGTCCCCCAAGACAGTGCAACGAATGTTTTTCTGGCTGCCTTCACTACAGCATGGGCTAGGTTGAAATTGTACAGCGAAATGGAAAAGCTGGACAAAGCTGTTTTGTACCACGACACAGACTCCATCATATACGCCAGTGACGGGACCAATGACCCTCCCCTTGGAAACTTCCTAGGCGATTTCACTGACGAATTAGATGGAGACGTGATCTCTACATTTGTGTCTGGTTAGTATATTTATATATATATTTTTTTTTGGTTTTGTTTTGGAAAAAAAAGTACACTACTAAACGAAATAAATGATTGAATTATTATTTTTTTCTACGACTTCTTTCAAAATGAATTTGTTTATTTACCTTATGTCCACAGAAATTTATCACTTATTTTTTATTTTTTGCAGGTGGTCCAAAAAATTATGCATATGAGACGACAGCCGGAAAGACATGTTGCAAAATCAGGGGTTTCACTCTGAACTTCAGAAATGCACAAATTCTGAATTTTCAATCAGTGCAGGAGTTAGTTTGCAGTATGGATCCTCAGGCCTGTATTCCTATTCACAACCCTTCAAAGATATGCCTTGATGCAAAACGACGACGGATTGTAAATAAGGAGGAAACCAAAATGTATAGAACAGTATACACAAAGAGAGTATTGAAACCCGATATGACAACACTTCCATATGGGTATTGAGAAAACTGATAAAAGTGGGGTTATGTGTGTTTATATATGTATATTTATATACATATATGTATATATGTTTTTTATACATATTTTAATTCGAATGAAACATTTATGTGTTACTTTATATCACGAAAAATTTTGCTTTCTGAAAAAGTTTAAGATTATTTGAAAACAAAATAAATTTTTTTTTCTATCATTTAACCTTGTTGTCTTTCTTTTATAGTACATTCACCTATTTTTGGGGGAAAAAATTATGTATATATATATATATATATATATATATATATATATATATAT
Source organism: Metellina segmentata (assembly GCA_947359465.1). NCBI lineage: Eukaryota > Metazoa > Arthropoda > Arachnida > Araneae > Tetragnathidae > Metellina > Metellina segmentata. The sequence continues at coordinate 136,993,686 of OX375874.1, read as the reverse complement.
ATATATATATATATATATATTTCAATTTAAAATACTAGTTACCTTCTAATGCTTTTTTTTCTGTAGGAAAAAAGTAATAAAAATAAAAATGTATAAAAATAAAAAAGTGTATAAAATAAATAAAAATAAAAGTGCATAAAATAAATAAACATGAAATATATATATATATATATATATATATATATATATATATATATATATATATATATATATATATATATATATATATATATATATATATATATATATATATATATATATATATATATATATATATATATATATATATATATATATATATATATATATATATATATATATATATATATATATATATATGAGCATGGTAGTTTGAAGACATGTTAGAGAAAAATTACAAAAAGTCATCAATTAAATTTTTTTATTATCTATCCAAGATATTACAAATTCAGCCATTTGTTCAAAGATAATTTTCTTTTCTTTTCTCTTTTTGGTTTTGCATACATGGATTTCACATCAGTTAAATAAGTATTTTTCACAAATTCTTGAGGAAAATTTCTTGATGTCAGTACTACTTCCTTAAACTGTTCAAAGGCCACTGGTTTTCGAGCTCTGTTTCTTAACAGAAAATTCAAAAGTTGTACAACATCTGAACCAGGAATTTCTTCTTTATTTAGCACAAGTTCTCTCTTATTATTCCAGGAAATATCTTGTAACTTTAGAAAGTCTATAATTTTTGTAGCAGTATCTTTATGTTTCACAGGAACTGAATCCAGGATCCTATTTTCTATGTCAATATGGTTTACAGTGTCTTTCAGTGGAAGTTTCTCGTCGAATTGATTAACAACATTCAAATTTGGGAATGTAACGTAGTTTTGTAATATTTGATTGTATAACTTCACTTTGTCATCGTCACTTATTTTCTTTTTCAAAATGTTTTGAATCTGTTTATCTAATTCACTTAGATGATCTTCTTCAAATTCTTGCATACGGTCTAGTGATACCAATGCAAACTTTTTGCTATGTTCCATGGATAAGAGATGATAAGACAGTTAAGGCAGTATAGGAATGAGAAAGGATAAAAATCCGTCACCTTTTTGTACCAAAAGACGTCTTTTCCTATAAAGAGGAACTCTTTTCGCAGCGAGTGTTCTCAAAGTTTTTTTGAAAGGAACTAGTCTATTCTTGGTACGCTTACTGACAGGAAGATTTCCCTTCAGAAGATTTAATACACATTCACAAACTGATTTGATGAGACTGTTTGGACAAATTTTCAACACATTCGTTTTTCTTCGTTTTTTTTGTAATAGTTTCAATTATTCCACATCCTTCTGAGAAGGCATACTGAATAGAAATGATTTCTTTTGCTTGCACACTATGTTTTATATTTGATCTTGGGGGGAAAGTCTAAGCTTATAATGTCTCGAACTCAGACTTTTCTTTAAAAAAAATAAAAATAATAAAAAAATAAAATCTTATCTTTTCACATAAATAGTAGATGACTTAACGAGGTTCATACACTAAATTTTTATCACCAGGAAAGATTCCTGTACGTAATCGTAACCGTTCAATCGTATCGGGTCGTAAGTCAATGAGCAAATAACTAAAAGGCTTTGAGGTAGCATCTTCAAAAATTTCTTGAAAAGCTTTTATTTTCCTGGGAAACATTTGTCTTGCTAAATGCAGAATTTGACTTCTATCCCTGGGATTTTTGTATAAAACTACGTAATGTGAATTTAAATGAATATTTCTCATTTCTTTGCCTTGATGAAAAAAGTTTTGGGTTATAAAAATAATTGAAAGATTTCTATGATGACTTCCTTTCGTAAAAAGGTTACTTAAACGAGTATCACTGGCTAACTCTGTCATCAAATCGTCTATAATAATTAAAGCATTTCGAACGGAATTTAGATTAGGGGGTAAACCTTCTTCAAACATTACATTTTTCATTGAATTAAAAAGTGGCTGATAACTTCCGTAGCAGTAGATAATATGTGTAGGCATTGGATTAAACATTTTATACTCTAATAGTTTCTTCACGAATACTGTTTTTCCTGAACCTGTAGGACCGCTGAGAAGACATGTAGAAGGATGAACAAGCTTAGGGAGCTCCATATTCCAATATGTGTTTAGTTTTAAAAAAGCTTTGACTTTTATACTTTACAGACAATATCTGTGCAACCTTTAATTGTGCGTGCCACGAGCTCACACTCGCTGATTGAATCGACAATATTTTGAGTAAATTCCAAGCAGTGGTTTTCAAAGACATTCAAAGAATTGTAAACACACTCGCATATTGTTTTCCCACAAACTGAGTCACTGAAGAACAGACTGGAAAATTCGTTGCATCTAATAAATCCCACTGAATCAATTTTTTGGTAAATTTTATACATTTCCAGCGTCGTTTTATTTTGTGCTAAACTGCATAATTCATGTTTTGGCCAGTTAAGAGACAAGTCCAAATAATAAATATAGAAAAACCAATGTAAGAAATTATAAGCAATGCTGTTAAAAGATTTCGTATGGTTGTGTTGGTCATTTTTGTTTTGTTTTGTACGTCTTACTTTGTCAGAAACATTTCATAAAATGATGCTTTCACTCGAATGAAACACTTTTATAACTCTATAAAAAAAGAATAAATAACAACAATGGAAGACAACATCACTGAAAATCTAACTTTTATTTTTTAAAAACCATAGTTACACCGTATCTTTTCTTGACAAACTGAAACATTCTAAAGTCATTTTTTTTCCCATTAAGTTGAGTAAGAATAAATTTCATACATAATCCTTGACATCGTTTAACAACGAAATAAATGCAATAATGTCCACATACGTTAGATGTTAAGCTTTGAAATAGAACCTCGTTCCAATGAACATGCTGAAAAGTCTTGATAAATCTTGTTACATCTTGTCCAAATGCATCGGGAGGAAATCCATAGGAATCGAAAAATTCTACAGTGTTTTTATCTTGCATGTAAACGGCAAGCCAATGAGTTCCTTTTTCATCATGTTTATCGGTATTCAACACCATAGCTGAGGGAAACTTTCTAATTTTTGGTATTTTGTCCGAAGGAAAAACACCCACGAAATATCTCGACGATATAGGATCACGAGATAAGATTTTATAAATGTCTGACGAATTCATCAGTTTCCAAAATCATAGAGTATATTTCGAGCTTTGTTGACTTCGATCAAGTTTTCGAACTCAGCATAGACTATCAATGAAACTGTTTGTGGTAAGGGGTTGGCAAATTTAATTTCTATTCTTAAATTACTATGACGAACAAGATTTAGATGTGAACCGTCACACAAATCTGGGGATAAATCAAAGCAAAATAAAGAATAACCTTTCGAAAATTCTGACCTTGACAGGTATAGGCCTCTGTCTTCGGTATTCGTAAATAAGTTCTGATATGCTCTAACAAATTGATTTTTGTCAAAATTTGGTTGCAGTGGGTTATGAGGTATGGGTTGACCATCCACGTAGGCTCCAATGAAATTGATATTGTAATGTTTGAATTCGAAGGGAGACTTTTTATAGTGTCCATTGAACGCGTCATTATCAACACAGGCGATCACGATACGATTAGGCATCTGCCCCGTAAAAATATTATCTTGAACAAAACTCATATTGCCTGCAGGAATGGAATAAGCTTTACAGAGTACTCTGTTAGTGGGATATTTGGCTGTTGCTTTTTCCAAACTCTTTGCGTGTCCTATAACAACACCTGGACTGACTCTCACTTTACGAACAAATAAGGAAGCGTGTTCTGAAGTAACTTTAAATTCACCATCTTCCAGCAAACAAAATTCCGGTTTACTACGAATAAGTTTAATTTTCACATCTACCATGTTCAGAAGGAGTCGTTCTTGGTGAAACATATCCAAGTGTAATCGACCAATCATATCAACCGATGTACTGAGTTTGAACATTTCTGTCCGCTTATTGAATCCATCGTTAGGCTCAGTATCTGCCGAATCGAAAACATTCATTCGACCGGCAGTATCCTTAAAAAACAGTTCCGAAGAAAGTTGGGAAGTTTTAGTATCATAACCGTGATTTAGTAGTTTTTCTATCATGGCTCTGTAAGGATAAGTGTTATTACTGGAAGAAACAAGTCTTTCATTTAAACTGATATCCACCTGGGAAAACATGGAATGCAAAAATAGATTTACAGGCCCTACTTTAGTTTCATCTGTGATTGGTTTGCCATCACTTTTTAAAATTTTAGCTTTGACATATAATTGAGTCTGTGATAAATCAAGATATTCGTCTCCGCTTCCAGATACATTGAATTCGACAGGGCTTCCATCAGAAACATTGGCTAACGGATGAAATTCAACCCACTGACCTCTCTCGATAACAGTTTGCGTTGGAGGTAAAGAGAATAATTCTAGCTCGGATTTTACACATTCTGGAGAATCTTTTAGTAGAAAAGCCATTGTATCATGAGTCAAAAATATCACGTCTTTGCACCTTCCTGATTTTAGATGAAATGGAAAGTTTTGAGCGTTTGCGTTTCCTTTTAAACTTTCCGTGACCAATCATTTCATCTGCTTTTTGAACTGCCTTTCTAGCTAATTTCTTTCCGGTTTCTTTTGCTCTAGTTTTAATAGATGTTTTGAATTTTTCGCCCGACAACATGTCGTTAGCAACCATTGTTCCTGTCCGTAATGCTTCTTTTCCAACCGTTTTTGCGCCACTTATCAATAAAGGCAAAGCTCTGCGAAAGAGTTTTGCAAAAAAACCTCCTATTCCGTGTCCTTTCTGAAAAACAACTCCTTTGTAGTAGGGCAGACCATTTCCGATTTGTCCTGCATAATAATTTTCAAACTTTTTTGTACAACACGTGTAAGGCACCAACATTATGTTACTTCTTGTCTTGAATGCAAAAATGAAAAATGAATCAATTCAGAAAGGAACACTCTTTTATATGATCTGTTTCAAGCGAAAATGTAGTTTCACTATCAACTTTCCTCGTTCGAATGAGACGTAACGACCAGTGTGCGTCCTTACAGTAATTTCAATTGAGTCAAAAATTTTTCTGGAAACTGGTAAGTAATGAGGTCTTTCAAATTGTTCCTGAATCATATCACCATCTCTTCCCTTCACTGTCAGAGTTCGCAAAAGAGGAGCTAAGATCCCACCAACAATTTCAGGCTGAATGATATCAGTATAAACGTACAGCAAATGTAAATCAACATGAGGATCCGCGACAAAAGGACTCTCAGTGATTACTGTATCTGGGCCTCCATTTCCTGGAATAAAATTTTCTCCAATCACTTGATTAGGTTCGAAACCTAAGTTTTCAGCTAATCCCTTGGATAATCGCAGCGTTGCACCGTTAGTGAGATTCACCACCACCTTTTTAGTGTGTTTGTTATATTTCATTTGAATTTTTATGTGCTTTGGAAATGTATTTAAAATGTCATTCGGAGAATCATAAAAACCACACGCTACTTTTCCATCAATTTTTACTCCGTTTCCTAGATTATATTCAAAAGAATTTTCACCATCAATAATGTTATTCCACATTCTGGGATAAATCATTTCAACTAATCCTACTTCCCATTCACCTGAGAGTTCCATACGTGTGGAAAGTTTCGTGTAGAAGTGAGACATTGTATTGCCAGGATAAAACTCAATAGAGCTGTCGCTGGGAAGCGTGATGTAGAACGACATCGTACTGCGAAAAAATTAAAAGGCAAGTACAGTAACAGCTCTATTTATATCATTTTGACATCCTCAACCCAAGCATTAAATTTTTCAGGATAACCCTGAAATTTCACAAAGTATTCCATTTTTCCATGACGCTTTCTTTTCTTTAAAACCTTTTCTACTGGATAAAATCCGGAATCCGAAATCTTTTGCAATTCCTCTTTGTAAAAACTTCCTTGTATCACTTCCCCTGCTAAATCTTTCAGTTTATACACAACAGGTATCCGAGGTATTATTTTATCAATAGTAAAAATTTCTTTTGTCCAGTTTTGTTCGTATCCTTTTTCAAAGTGCATTTTCTCCCGACTAATACGAACAGTATTGCCAACCTTTAACTCTGAACTGCTCTGTTTTACTTCAGATTGCTGTCCGTATAACGTATCCCATACTTTTCCTTCATTTTGTAATGTCACTGATGAAGGCTCTGTTTTAATACTACGATGCCAAGTATGGTTATAACTATGCATCAATTGGTTTATGACGTCAATATATCTCTTCGTATTTATTTCAGTGAAGTATTTCCACATTTTAGTTTTAAGGGTACGATTAAAGCGTTCAACAATTGAAGCTTTTGTTGAATTATGTGTGGTAAAGAAATGAACTTTCTTCTTTTTTAAGAAATTTTGCACTAGTTTATTGGTAAACTCTTTCCCAGCATCTGTTTGTAAGGATTGAGGAGTACGTTCCAAAAATATTTTTTCAAAAGCTCTCATTATAGTTGTAGATTTTTTATCTAACAGAGGAATGGCCCATGCATATTTAGATAAAATATCAATACAAGTAAGCAAATACTTATACCCATCGTTATGAGGGGCGAGAGATTGCATGTCCACTAAATCAGATTGAAACTGTTCGTTTAATCCTCCTACTATTACACGATTTCTCTGGAATTTGTGCCGCAAAGGTTTGTGTAAAGTATACGAATCTTTCGTTTGTAGCCAATTTCTTATCTGTTTTCTTTTCACACGACCTTTTAAAGCACGCTGTAAAGCATTTATACCACCAAAACTGCCGGGGAGTTTGGGATTCCGATATGTCTGATTCAGAATTTCTTCCATTGCAGCAGCGGTTGTGGTCTAACCTAAAGCTGATATTCATAATGACTGTTAAATTATAAGAAACACACTATTTATATACTTCTCTAATCTTTCAGGGAAAAAAAAAATCTTCCTATTGAAATAGAGAGCTAAAAACTAAAGTTTTATGAAGAAATTTTCAAAAATGATATTTCAAAAACAACCAGCAATAACAAATTAAATCAAAAACGCTGGTAAGCATACTGTACACAAAGAAACAAGTTAGTAAAATAAATAATTAAAAACTAAAATATATAAAAATAAATGAAACGCACACATGTGTAGTAAAAATCAACAACATTTTATTCATTTATAAACAAAAGTAAAAAAAAACATTACACTGATGTAAAATATGGGGAGATATGATTGGAATTTACATACATTTCTCGCACAGATTCTATGAGTTCCTTCACATTTAAACATTCAAAAAAGTCACCTTGCAAAATCAAATACTGAAAATTGAATAGCATACAATTTTTTTGAACAAAGGTCACAGCAAAATCACGCCAATCAATATTGTAAAGAATAGAAGTAAAATTTATAGTAAAAGATTCTTCCTTACTCGAATCTAAACAGGAATGTGCAACGTCGTTCACAATATAATTCTTACATCCGAAACAGTCCGCAGTATTAGATATACCTTTCGAAATAATATCCTCTAAATGTGCACATAAAGCATTTTTCAATTCACCTACCCCTTCTGGATTGTCAGGGTCACCGTTATAAGTATCGTTGGAAATCAGTGACGAACACTTTTCAAGTTCATGACTCACATAATAATTCAGAGAGTAGGTAAATAATGTATTATTTACACTTTCAGCAACACAATCGTAGTTCTCGCAGATTTTGAAAACGTGTTCCCAACGCAACACAACACGATCGGGCACAAAATGAAAACACTTGTCACTTTTTCGAAACAGTCTTTGTAGGATAAGGAATGTCGTGTCTCCTACAACTTCTTTGGACATGCATAGGTCTCTTTCCAGAATCTTAACAGATTCCACAGTAGCAAAAGTAAAAAATTTACTCACATTGCTTATAAACGATTCCCACACTTTTGGAGAAAGCGAAATTCCTTCTTTCGTGGGTTGTAAGCTTTCACTCTCATCTGTAACGTACTTTCGAATGTGCACTCTGGTCAGTCCAGTGAACTTGTTCACAAGCAGGAACATGTTGTCTCCAAGGTGTATCATCGTATCAGGCAGCGACTCCATCGTTATTTTTGGCTCTTCTCCAGGCATAGGTACACGTTTTATTTTTGGTTTCTCACCAAGCACAGACAATGCACTTTTTTTAGTAATACGAACTCTCTTTACGGGACTAGGCTGAACAGAACTTCGCTTTTTAGTTTTAATGCAAAGGGAAGTGGAACCCTCCATGATAAAAAAGCAAATTAAACGGAAGAAGACAAAATATTAGCAAAAAAGCTCAACTGCACAAGTGCTCAGACAGTAGAGTATTGACACGATCAGTAAAACAACATCCCTAAAAAAAGTATCGTTGCCACTAAATTCCAACTAAAAGTACTCCACCAATCAAAGAAGCTTTAATAATCAGGGAGGTGCCCACATCTTATCAACAACCAATAGCAAAACACCATTCAGCTTGAAAGTAACTCAACTCTACCACCGGTTAACATGAAGTGAAATGATCATGCTTTACTTCAATAATAAAAAAAATTTATGACCGCTATCGTGTCCAAACAAGACAACTATCGTTGATACATGCCTAAACATGTCCAGACATGTTCAGACATGATCAAACATGTTCAGGCAAGTAGTCTGACATCACACAGTTACCATTTTCCCAAAGAAAGATTTCATTCACATAATTAAATCTCTGTAGCTGAGCAGGTATTCGCGGCCGAACGGTTATAATCACTGAATTAACCCTCGGACGCGAGTACTTTTGTACTAAGTTCAAACCCCACCAAAATACCGCCTAATTTTTAATTAATTCAATTTCTAACGATTGTTTGTGTTCTTTTCATTCAAGTAAAGGCCAATAGATGGCGCTACGAGTAACAAGAAAATCTCAACTTTGAAATCTCAGAAAAGAATCAAAGTCCAAATATAAACACTGCAATGACGTCACATTTTGTGTTGCCACTCATCAAGAAAGAACCTTCCACGTAATTAATAAATTCAAAAATAAAACAACTCAACTCCTGTATTTAAATTGAAACCGAAACTAAGAACTTAATTCCACTCGACTCTAATGTTTTTATCCAGCAGCAGGACCTTTACTCCTCAACGTTACGTACACAGTGAAATCTCAGATAAAAAACTTCTAAGTCCCAAACGTAAACATACCAAGTGTTGCCATTCCCAATTAAATAAACTACCCTGTTGCCATTCAACAGTAGATAAACTTTAAAAAATTGAAACCGAAACCTACATCTCAACTCTACTCGACACTAATGTTTTTGTCCAGCAGCAGGACCAATATACCTCAACGTTACGTACACAGTGAAATCTCAGATAAAAAACTTCTAAGTCCCAAACGTAAACATACCAAGTGTTGCCATTCCCAATTAAATAAACTACCCTGTTGCCATTCAACAGTAGATAAACTTTTAAAAATTGAAAACGAAACCTACATCTCAACTCCACTTGACTCTAATGTTTTTGTCCAGCAGCAGGACCGTTACTCCTCAACTCAACTCACCAGTCACCAGTCAATACGTCACTTCCGGTTGTGATGCCGTCACGCTGTGACGTCACGTGGCCACGCCCTTTTGATGACGTCACTTCCGCCTACTATGTGGGCCCGTATACTACTAACGTTCATAATTAACACACCTAACCCCACAAAGTACAGCACGGGCAACGCCGTGCTAGCCACGCAGTGGCTAGTATACAAATAAAAATAACATCCATTAAAAAAGCTTCAATGCAAAATCTTAATTTTTTTTACTGTAAATTAACAAGTCAATGAATGAAAAGTAAAATGAAAGACAAGATTCTATAAAAGTAAAGCTATCAGCGATTCATGTATTTAATATGTCTGGAATGTTTGAATGGAATGTATGAAAGTTACATTTATTCAATTATTTTCCTTCCAGGGAAATGAATGAGTTCCAGACATGATCTCCAGCAACTATGAAATTAAACGTCTAATTTTTAATTATTTCCACCTGTTCTGTCTGTTTCTCACACTTTAAGAGGGCCGCGGTAGCCGCTTGGAAGTTGTGTTGCTCCAATGTGACGTTAATTAATTTACCTACCACAAACCTGATTCATTTTGCCCCTTACATACATTTTAATAAATTCTGTGAAAAAATTTCCATCGTTAGTAACCGATTGTTAGCAGTAGAACTAGTATTTAGAATACTCAAAAATTGCTGTTCTATAGAATACATTTTTACCCAAAAATAAAAAATATTTGTATTATAACATAAAAATATATGTAATTTTCAATTTTTTTTTTTTTTTGCAATACTATAAATTGAAGCTTGAAGCCAAAATTAATAGAAACATATTTTGAGAAGATATTTGACTCTTCCATATCTCTGAAAGTCTTTATCTGCGTGATAGCCTAGAGTTTAACACTCTGGTCCACGATTCAAGTCTCTGGGGCCTTAGGTCCCGATAGGGGTTCCTAGAAAAGCTATCTCCTCACAAAATTGTTTTGTCGGCTATACTCAGAAAGGATAAAAATTATTCATTTGTTGTGGAAAGAAAGGAACCTCAGGCATCGCTCACTTTTAACTCGTATATTTGTGTGATAACGAATACTCCGGAAGATATTTGCTTTGAAAATTTAAAGACCTTAATTATTCTACAGCTTTCCGATGTACAATGTTTTCCTTTTTCCTCAGAAATCTAAATGTTTTGCATCTATCGATAAGTCTCAAAAATATCAAATGCCCAAACACATCCTCGTTCCCCAGCTCTTTTGGATTGTAGGTATTTTAATTAACGTCGCACCATCCATTTTCGATTTGCTAAACGATTTCTTTAAGAGGTCACGACTTTTAGCAGTTGCTCATTTCCAAAAAGTCTGTGGACCGCGGCAACACATTTGGAAGAATAACGGATTAAGCAATCCGTTAACTTATCCGCATTAACGAATTCAACCCAAGACCGTCGTGTACAAGTGGAAGTGGGTCGCGTTCAATCTGACGTGGCCCCCAATGTAACCACGCTTGCGTGGTGTGGAAATTTAGAGTGTGGGGTACCAACTCAGGTGTGACCTCGTCATCTGACCTTGGTTCAAAAGGATTTGGTGTTGTACTCGGTTTTCCTCCCGAACCGTCGTCAATATCCTGCTGTGTTGGTCCAGTGCAACCGTTATTTAAAATACCCAAAACCCTCTACCGAAATTCCAGGTGCAAATGCACTCTACATATGACAACTCGGGTGAAATTTTTAAGCTCACCGAGTTCATGCATTTAATCGTGCGGGTTGACAAGTTTTTCAACTTTTCAACCACTCGAGCACAAATTGTACCATGACACCACGATGTGTGATTTGTAGCGGTCACATGGCGCCAAAACCTGTCCCAACAGGGAAATAAAACCAATATGCGCAAATTGTAATGCTGCACATACTGAAAAACTTCCGAGTTTGCCCTAAAACTCCTAGGTCTAGGCCTTCCCAACTAAACATGGCGTAACCTGCGGCACTTGAGCCAAACCAAAGTCCACCTGCAAATAGCTAACATTACTCCACCTGAATCTCTTAAGACTCTGACAGGTACTGCCAACCCTCCCGTAGGTGATTTAACGGGAATTATTTGTCCTAAAGGCAGATATTAAAATCATTCTATCGTAACATTCATCAACTTGTAACTCAGCTTCAAAAATGCAATAGTCCTACTGAAAAACTAGTAGAAAATATAAATCGAACTGCCACAGACTGAACGGCTCCATGACCGGTCTGAATCTTCGCCTAATTGTTACTAACTCATTTCATTTATTTTTACTGTTAATTCCTTTTAAATTTCCAGAATTCTAACTGTCTTAAACTGTTAAAGTCTACTTTCGACTCCGCCCCATTCAACGTATATCGTAGTACCTCCCATCTTGAAGACGTGCCAATCCAACGGGGCTTCCACTGCCCGAGCTCTTATGGGATGTCACCCATTAGACCAGGGTAGATAATTTTTAAAATGGTAAAAAGTGAAAAAAAATTATAGTAGGATGAAACCCGTTAAAAAAGGACGAGAATGTAACAAAAATGAAAGGAAAAATGATTTACGGGCGATCTGAGTTGTAGGTAATAAAGAGACCTACAACTTTTGTAATTACACTTTTTTCACATAACCTCAAAATTTATGTGAAAAATTCAAATAATCAAGTTTTTGGTTTTTTATTTTTATCTTATGCAAAAAAAAATTTTTTTTCACGAAATTTTGTGAAAACTTACCTTTTTATGTCCTAAAGACACTGTAATTTTTTTGATTTGAAATATTTATTTTTTCACCTTATTTTGACTTAATATCGAAAAAACACCCTGATTTTCAATCGAAAATTCAAGCGTCAAAATATCAGCTTTTTAAAAAAAGTTGGGGAGTTTTTTGTTCGTTGAAATCTCTTCTTTCTGATAATGTAAAAAAATATATACATTACTATGGTAAATGTTCTCATAAAATGCAAAAAAAAAAAAGAAAAAAACTCGAATCCGAAATTTTTTTTTTAATCACTATGTACAATTTTGAGCTATTTAGTAAAATTTACACTTTAATTACTTGAAAAACGTAAGATTCTATGTTACATTGATAAACAAAAAAATTACAAATCCATAAATCATAAAGATTGCAAGAAACATGCGAAAATAGTTGTTCTAAATATTAAAGATAGGATTTAAAGGAGGGATTTCAATTAAAAAATGTGATTGCTGCAATTTTTTTTAGTCAAAAAGTTGATTTATTAAATTCTAATTACATTTATGTCATAGAAAATCTCATAATATATGAATAGAAATGTAAATCGTACTATTGAATTTAGATACTTTATACTGATTATTATTATTCATAATAATATTTAAAAATGCATTAATCTTCATATTTATAAATCTTATCTTGAACCCTAATCACTTATCCATTACTTTTTGTCTCTTCGGTGGCATTTCTTCATCGTTAGATTCGACAAACCTATGGCTATGTAGATTCCAAAAGTGTGTTTTAAAGTAAATTTGTCACAGTTTTCTTGAAGTAACTCAGCCTGCACGTGTATTTTTATGAACGATGTTGTTTATTGCTCTGTATCTCGAATACTGGCTAACTGTTTTTACAGCTGCTACGAAATAACAGGTAGAAAGACCTAGACCCGCCTAGCCCCTACCCCACTTTTCTATGAAATACCTTTTGATGGGCTAAAATTATCACTAGGTAACTCAGGTATATAAGTTATCTTAAAATAGCAATAAATAAGCATCTATGCACATAATTTAAAGAATATTCTACAACTTTCTCAAAATATTGTAGATGTCTTATTAAGTATTAACTTATTTGGTTGTTAATTATAGTAGTATATTTCGATTTGTATTTTTTGTTTTTTTTTATCAATGTAACATAGAATCTTACGTTTTTCAAGTAATTAAAGTGTAAATTTTACTAAATAGCTCAAAATTGTACTTAGTGATTAAAAAAAAAATTTCGGATTCGAGTTTTTTTCTTTTTTTTTGCATTTACTGAGAACATTTACCATAGTAATGTATTTATTTTTTTACATTATCAGAAAGAAGAGATTTCAACGAACAAAAAACTCCCCAACTTTTTTTAAAAAGCTGATATTTTGACGCGAGAATTTTCGATTGAAAATTAGGGTGTTTTTTCGATATTAAGTCAAAATAAGGTGAAAAAAATAAATATTTTTCAAATAAAAAAAATTACAGTGTCTTTAGGACATAAAAAGGTAAGTTTTCACAAAATTTCGTGAAAACAAAATTCTTTTTTGCATAAGATAAAAATAAAAAACCAAAAACGTGATTATTTGAATTTTTCACATAAATTTTGAGGTTATGTGAAAAAAGTGTAATTACAAAAGTTGTAGGTCTCTTTATTACCTACAACTTTGTCATTTAATTTTTTTCCATAGGACTTGTAGTTTTGCCGGAAATTGAGATACACCGTTTTTTACCCTTAAAAACTCACCCCCTTCCACTTCCCGACCTCAGATCGCCCGTAAATTATTTTTCCTTTCATTTTTGTTATATTCTCGTCCTTTTTTAACGGGTTTCATCCTACTATTATTTTTTTTGGTTTCAAAAATTATCGACCCTGGTCTACATGTGGATGGGCTTGATCACAAATGTGCCACCAAATCGGATCGAAGTTTGTATGAGCAGCATTGTGAATTTGCACGTATCTTGCAGGTAAATAATTTAATGAGCGAAACCTCTCCATTACGTAGAATAGGAAATACGCATCCCACTGGATATGACACTCCAGATGTTCAGTAAAAATAATCTTGAACACACATAATATATTTGAAATCTGAAGACACTTATTGGCCTCAAAGAAACAATGCTGACAGAGTGGATGCATTTTTGATACTTTTGTCCTTCGAAACAAAAACTATTTTGGCAAAACCAGAATCATTTCAATAAATATCAGATCGTTTTGAAATTGCAGAGTAAAGGATCCCGAGAAATTATTTTTATATTTAAAATATGCACTCTATAACAAAAAAATCGACGCACCAAGAAGGAGTTGTCTGATTACCGTAAAAATGGGTGGATGTGAAGAACATGCATAGTAAAACAAAAGATTAAAATTTCAGAACAAATGAATGATTTATTTCAGAGTTTGACCGTTACAAAGGGAGGAAGTCAATAAGGGTCTACCTCTGGCCTGGATGCGTCACCCGGCGCGGCATAGACTGAAAAAGTTCCCGGATGGTGCCCTGCGGAAATTCTTGCCGTCTCCAACTGTCGGGCGAAATAGTCAACTTTCCGGAAGGGTTGCAATCGCCTTCCCATAACGTCCTAAATGTGCTCTATGGGAGAGAGATCAGGAGATCTAGCTGGCCAAGGAAATGTTGGGAAAGCTTAAAGACAATTCATAGCAACACGTGCAGCATTATCTTGTTGAAAAGTAAGTCCGGGGTGTAGCAAAAGGTAACACAACCGGTCGTAGAAAGTCGTATATGTACCGCTGTGCAGTAAATATGCCATAAATGACTACCAAAGGGGTTCGGCTTTTAAGATCATACCATAACGCCCTGTTGTGGGCATATGTGGCATGCCATAGTAATAGCAGGATCCCCAAGCTGAATTGGACGTCTCCAGAAGTTGTCGCCAGGACACAGTTGGAAACGGGACTCGTCACTAAAGATCGCAAATCCGTTGAAATTTTCAATCTGTCTTTAACGATTTCGATTTTACGAAAGAAAAACTTAACAATCCCAGTCAAAATGTTTTTATTTTTTTGTTCTCCTTTGCTGAAATGGAATAGGGCAGGAAACGTAATCTGCTTTTATTTTTATTTTAACGCGAAGGGCAGAAAATACAATCTGTTTATTTTTGGAAAGCGAAAGTTCACGTGACATCACAATCTCTTGTGTGAAAACATAAAAGATTAAAAGAAAATCAAATTATAAAGTATCTAGCTGGTGTAAAATTTTCCGCAGATTTCCAATCCTTTAAAAATTTATTCTTTCTTTAACGATCGCTGAGATAGAAAAAAGCACTGAAGAACGCCAGTGATAACTTTAGTAATAGCTATTGTTTCACTGGAATCCATTTCGCAGAAAATCAAAATGAATAAATCTCGAAACAAACGAAGGTCATTCGAATGTGTTCTCTCCCATTGTAGACGCGGAAGATGAAAAAACTTGGCATGGTTCCAAAGGCTGTCGTCAAGGTGACGTGAGGGCGAAAAGTCTAAATTTTTATGTTTCTTCATTCCGCGGAAAAAGGAAGAATGGTGAAAAAAAACCTATTAAATTCATTTTAAAATGTTCTAGATTGAATTTTAAAATTGGCCTCACCCCACAATTTGCAAAGAATTCGGAGTACCTGTGTGCCAAATTCCATTACTGCAAGTGCCATAGATTCGTCAGGACTTTGCTGCCAACAAACAAACAAACAAACACTTCCTCTTATAATAATAGAGATTATATTTACGAGTGAAGTTTTGACTTTGTTTGAAAGGAATAACTTTAGCAAGTACTTGATACGGGGGGGAATGTGCTATTGGATTGTTTAAATTGTGTTAAGCATTTAAAATGGCAGAAAACAAGGAGCATTTTTTACATAGTACTTCTGCTTTCTTGTTTCCGAAATGGCGAGAATGCTTCGCAGACGCAAGAGAAGATATATGTGGTGTAGGTGGAGGAATCCGTTGACAATCCCACGTGTCGTAAGTAGTTCGGAATTGTTTCGTCACCTAGATCCGTTGTGGAGCCAGAACCCTCGGAAATTGTGCGGGATGATGCAGCTAACATCAGACACGGAGAAAAATAATCTGCTGATCCAATGTCACCTTTTGTGTCAATAAAATAATTTGTCTTCATTTTTTGTCCAAAAAAAAAAAAAAAAAAACGGGACGGCCCAACAAAAAAAAAAAAAATCAACATCTTTTTTTCAAAAATAGATCCATTTTGAAGGTGAATGCAAGTTTTTTGAAGGCAGATAAGTGCAGATTTTAAGCAGCGAAAATGCAGAGGTTTTCCAGGAATAATGATTTTCATTAGTGCCGACCAACCGGTATAGTGGTTAAAGTGTTGGCTTCTAGATCGGAAGGTTCCTGGTTCGAATCCGGGGCCGGGCATGGATGTTTGTAAGTGTATGGTGTAGGGGCGGCTGGTGCACCTTAAATCCGTCGTGGCCGAAAATCCTCACGTTGGGTGGGTGTGGAAGTTTGGAGAGTAGAGTGCCAACCCAGGTGTTGTTTCGTCATCTGACCGTGGTTCAAAATTACAAGGTGTTGTAATCGGATCTTTCCTTTAAGGGACTGATCCCGGACCGTCGTCAATAGACCGTTGTGCTGCTCTAGTACGACGTTAAGTAAAAATAACCTTCAAAAAAATTCCGATTTTATAAAGGAAAAATGAAGTTAGAAATCTTATTGGTAGGAAAAAAGAAAGTTGTGAGGTTCGGAGGTTCTCCGGCCAACACAGGGAGGAATGTCTGGCAGGGGGGACATCTAGGGACGTTGGCTGGGGTGTCTGAAAAAGGTCACCCCGGGTCAGGAGGAGAAAAAGGGGAGAGGAAAAAGGAAGAAGGGATTCGACCGACGGAGACGAGAGAGAACGGACATGAGGAGCTCTGTGCTGCTGTTTTCCACTATATTGTAATGTATTCCTATGTAACCTAGAATTCCAAATTAGATTAAATTATATCTATGAAGTGTTGCCCTCTCCAGTAGATGAAACGAACCACAGTCACACTCACCAGAGATATATAGATAGAGGTAGTGGAAAGGGTGAGGTGTGATAGAAGTTTTGTTTTCATAAAAAACTGCAGTTTTTTTGCGGTTTTTTTTTTTTCTGCGGAACTCTCTCTCTCTCTCTCTCTCTCTCTCTCTCTCTCTCTCTCTCTCTCTCTCTCTCTTAGGCATCAACCCAAATTCTAAAATCTCAAAACTTAAAACTTCGCATCGGAAGTTTCGGCTCTGCGTGTGTTCCAACGGAAGACGAAATGTTCTTAACCAATTTTTGTAAATCTCTTCCAAATGATCGTGTCTCTGGAAACGCGTTTGCTCGTCCATTTAATGATCCAATTAGAGAGAGACAGAAACGGGTCGTTCCCAGCGTAAGGATTTCTTATGGATTCCGCGAGACGAAAGGCTTCCGCCGAACTGAATGAGCTCCTAAATCACCCGATTTATCGTAGTATAAATCACGCTAATGCGCGACTTTTATTAATAACTGGCGATATCCGAACATTCTAGGAAATCTTTTCGTCCAGACTCGGGAGGAGTGCGTTAGAACTAAACAAACTTGGACTATTGCATTAGCAGCGCGTGGGTCAAAATGACGTGGTGTTGTCTTCCGATCTTTACTCGTCATCTGACCGTGGTTCAAAATTACGAGATGTTGTCCTCGGATCTTTCCCTTAAGGGACTGAACCCGAACAGTCGTCCATAGTCCATCGTGTTACTCCAGCATGACGTTAATTGAAATACGCATAAATACATACATGCATCAGTTGCAATCGAATAGGGAATCGAGCACAAAGCGACGCAAGGCTTTTCACTAAAGCAATACAAAATAACACTTTCAAGAAATCTCCAGAAATGACATTTTCTTTTGAAGCCAAAAATGATAAAATCCTTAAAAACGTCGCTAGGTTGGTAGGAAACGTCGCACTGGAGCAACGCAAATGGGCGACGGTCCAGGATCATTCCAGAATGGAAAGAGTGAAATCCCTCCATCTTAATAAAAGGGAACTACTAAATATTTAAGGTTTAAACTATTTATTACAATTTATACACATGTTTTAAAATAAACGATAGCATTTCGCTCGAGAGTAGCACCAGCGAACAACCGCCAAGAACCGCTTCTACTCTTCTGATGCGCCCAGCATTTCTTTCACCCCACCCTGGTCTTAGGGGAGAAAACGACTGCTACAACTTGAAGGTCGATGGCCCTGACGGCGTGACGTCATCTTGTTAGATCGCCATCTGAACCTCACAGAAAGATCCGAGGAGAACACCACATCATTTTGAACCACGGTCAGATGACACGGTCAGCAGGTGAGCTGGCACCCCACTTTCCAAACTTCCACATTACGCCAACGCGACGACATTGGAGGCCACCACCCCGTACCCGATGGTCTTTGATTGGATTCGAACTCGCAACAGGGCTAACCACTGTCCTCTGATGTTATTGCAGAGATTCAAGTGACTTTTCATCCGAAGGACCCTCTTGTCCGAGTGAGAGAGTAATGTCTAATTTGATAGACATGTGAGTGTAGTAGTGGCCAAGAACAGAGGGATACTGCATACATAATTTGGACAACACACATTTATTTTTACAATAGAATACAAACTTTCAGATATATACGCCGCACCATCCGATGCAAAAACACGTCTCACTCCTCTCACGTCTACAACGAATCTGTCTTATTCGTGTTCTTTTTCAGAACAGCACTTAACATTTCGTATTCTTTATCGTATCAGAACACAGGCACTGTCATACATCGATGTTCGTCTACTAGAGCAGTACAACCAGAACACAAGAACAACTGTTCCTATAACTTATCGCAATCACCTGTCGGGAGATCGTTCCTCCTCCTTGGAGGGTTAAGTACTCCGATTGTTTGGGGGGCAATGAGTTAGTTCAATAAAATACACAGGACAGAATAGCAAGGCTCTGTGCCCCCCTCTAATACTTTTGGAGACTCTGTATTGAAGGGGTAACTTTTTACACGTAGTATATACAGCTGATAGGCGTCACCAACCAAAGGATTTTAGACCTCTTCGATCCCACTCATTTGAACTCTTTGTGTCATTTGTGTCAGAAGGAGCGGATCGTCCCCGAGTCAAAATAGAAGTGCGAGCATCGCTTTCATCCCAGTCTGTTGTTCTGTTCCTTCTGTTGCTTTCTTGGTGTGCTGATGTTATGTATGCGCTGTACGTAATAAATTACTAGAAAACTGAAATGGTTTTGCCGTGAATTGAAGGTATCTCACCATAAAAGGAAAATATCGGGTAGAACATAACCTGAAAAATGAAACAGGGACTAATTTTATGCTCTGACGTTTCACCTTTGTGAGTGCAACGGATTTCATGATTTCGGATTTGCCAAGTGGATGAACGAGCGCAAATACTATTTCTTCGAGAAAGAAATATTCTAATATTATAAAAGAAATTCGAATAACCACCGAAATGGCAATTAAAATGCGACTCGAAGCCAAAGTGGTTACGTAGCATTCGTTCAAGGCGGGAAGAAAAAGGTGTCTGAACAAAAACGTGATTTACTGGATCACGCATTCCGTTCGTTACTGCCCTACGATTCATTCATTTCTTTGAGTGTGCCAATTGAATTCTGTGAATTACAGCTTCAAATAAACCACAACACAGCGGTAGATTGAAACAATTATATGCGAGATGTATGTGCCAATTCTATGTTATCTCGTCCGAACGTTAAAATTGACGGAAGTCATAAAATTGGGAAAAATAACGAAACCTTAGTTACGAAAAGAAAAAAAAAACACTGGACTTTCCCCAAATAGACTAAGAAAAATGCTCCAATTTGCGTTTATTGGTCTCGAACGGAAAGTAGCAAATATTTTTTTGAGGGGTAGCATCCTGTTTGGTGCATCTTTTGTGGAACTGAAGCAAACTCGGAATAACTGCACTTCCATGCACTGACGGTGGCACTCGAGAATCGGTCGCTTGGAGATAAAAGAAGTTCTTCATCACAGACGATCGTCATTAGGCCTTCAAATCGTTATCTGCCGTGGAGATAAACGCTGATTTTTCGGATAAGCTGCCACATTACCAGTGGCAGTCAAATGTTCGGGGGCCTCAAACTCTAGGAAGAAAAAGTTTCAAGAAAACTCTCAAAAAGCAAAAAGAAAAGAAAAAATTACATACCATAACACATTAAATAAATTTATTAAAAAAAAAAAACAGATTATTTACATGAATTTCTGTCTTGGTTTTTCTTTTGCGAATTCGTTAATTAGTTCGGCATTATAAATTCTGTTTCAAATTTTTTGCTCTTTTTACAGAATGGCCTTATTAATTAATCCTTCTTTTCCCATAGTACTCCTTTATCAATTTTTTACACGCTTTAAAACAAAAAACGATCGTTCTCCTAACGCCCATCAGATAAGGGAACTGTTAAAAAAAAATTTTAATAATGTTTCAACATTCGCAAATGTGCAAAACATTCCTTTGAAGGCTCAATAGATGTCTGGTGTGAGTTTTATGGTGTCCTCATTTTCTTTTAGAAACATTAAAAAATTGTCAAATTCATCTTCAAAAGTACAAACATCAATGTCATTTTTGTAAATTATATATTTTTTTATCCAACTTCCAGTCAAACCCTCTTTTTCATGGGTGAAACGAAGTTTTATAGCTAATACAGCATCTGCCCCCCTCTTGCTGATCATCTTGTATATTAGAAACTCTTTTCACTGCACTTAAAGAAGCACATTGTAAAGACGCTGTCACATCTTTCCTCGAACACCAATGAAAAGACATTTTAAGACCTCGGGGCCCCTTCGTATTCCTGGGCCCTACGCGGCCGCTTAGACCGCGTACCGCTTAATCCGCGTCTGCACACTACTTGCGGATGTTAGAAAATGTTGTGAAGGACAAAGAGAAAAAGGAAAGCACCGGTGACAATTCATTTCTCATGCAATTTCAAGCACACGAAACTACCTATTATTATCACCGAGAGGTGAATGTAAATAGGGTTCATATAGTAGTCTGTTTATTTTCACAAGCATTGATTTTACATGGAATATTCCAGAAGGATGTTTTATATGAAATATTCCAAAATTAATGTTCTACGTGGAAAGTTCCAGGAGAAATGTTCTACAAGAAATTTTCCAGGAGGAATGCTTCAGAAGGAATGGAATAGTCCAGGAAGGAATGTTTTGCTTTAGTCCAAGAGGAATGTTCTACATGAAATATTCTAGAAGGCATATTTTTTATGGAATATTCTACATGAAATATTCTACATGGAATATTCCAGAGGGAATGTTCTAGATTACACAGGAATATGTAACGAGTCACTCAGTAGAAAAACATATAAACAAACAAGTAACGCAGGCATAAACAGTGGCGTAACAAAAGGGGTAGGTAGTTGAATTTATATCGCCCTAATGTAACACAGCGTGGTATTGGCAACGATCCGGAATCGATACCGAAGGGGAAAAAATCCGTGGACAACGCCTCGTCATTTTGAACCAAGGACAGATGACGAGATCCAACACCTGAGCTGGCACCCCACCCTCAAACTTCCACACACCATGTCAACGTGACGACATGTGAGACCACGGCAGATTTGACGTGCCCCCCCCCCTCGACTTAAATGGCGACGGTTGGATCGAGTTTCGAACCCTTCGGTTGCGACTCTACCAACAGGGTTACCATGACCCCTACAAAGCCTTTTAAATGTCCCTTTAATGACTGATTTCTAAAGTAACTTCTTTTTACCACATTTGCCAACTAAGAAAAACTTTGAAATATATCAAATTCTTTCATGGAGTAATTTTAGGGCTAGTGGAGACGGTGGGGGAACAAACCCGAAGAGAAAGATCGAGGACACCACGTGAGTTTGAACGACGGTCATATGACTAGGTCACACCTTAGCTGGTACCCCATTCTCAATTTCCACACCACGTGAGGACATTTGAGGTCACAACAGATTTGACGTGCAACAGCCCCCTTTGTACGCGATGGTCTTGTGTTGGATTGGAATAATCCTTCCGATCGGGCTACCGCAGCACGGAGTGATTTCAGGGTTAGGCACGTTTTAAACAAAACTTTCAAGGATACAAAAGCAATCATTTTTACTTTTTCGAAACAATTGGTAGACAATCTAATTTTAACTCTTCCGATCAAAAGACGACCATCGCCCTGTTGGGAAATGCCCAATTCGAGGTAGAGGGCATGTTTTGTGAAGCAATGCCTCTAGACTATATTGCAATTTTTCTTGGCACTGACGCCACGCCCTCGCGGAGGGATAAAGTAAGTGATCCGTCTCCTGTTAGGTTGCAGG
This sequence comes from Metellina segmentata, assembly GCA_947359465.1. Taxonomy (NCBI): domain Eukaryota; kingdom Metazoa; phylum Arthropoda; class Arachnida; order Araneae; family Tetragnathidae; genus Metellina; species Metellina segmentata. Next base: position 136,971,285 of record OX375874.1, on the reverse strand, counting down.
CAGAGGTTTCGAGGAGAGGTCACACTTACAATCTTCCAATTTGGCGTATTAATATAATTTGGCCTTAAATTTAGCACGTAAATGTTTTGACAGCTTGCCTTTTATATAAGAGAAGCACAATTATAGTAGTTTTAAGACATTTTTATACAATTAATAATAGATACTATCGAACGATAGTTTTTGAATTCGCAATGGTATTTGTTTAAATTATTGCTTCCTAAAAATTTTCCAAAAGAAATATCCCAGTTAGCAAATGAAATTTTTGAGGTTATGTCATTGAAAAATATGTATGAGGTGTGCCCCAGCGTGTTATATTACTCTTCTATAGAATATAATAGAATTTATCGCAATAAATACTTGCCTGAAATTTAAAAGAATCTTGTGCTTCAATTATTTAAAACCTATATTTCGATATAAGTTTTATAGTATCGTTAAAGTTGATTTTTCTCAAATGTTGCAATTTTGAGTTAGGTCATTTTTCTTGCCGGGGTGTGATATGTCGTTTAATATTGCCGTCGATTTTGGCCAGTGTAAAAATGACCCCCTGGCAATATTGCTCAATATCGGTTTTCGATATTGATAAATGTTGTTTTCTGACATTGCTCAACACAAGTTTTACGATATTGCTCGATGTTCTTTTTTAACATTACTCAAAATCTGTTTCACAATATTGTTATTTTCATTCAATATTAATCAATATACTTCTTATGGCTTATGTGATTGTTTATTTAGAGGGTATACAAGATAACAGCTATCTTAAATTTGAAGTAGAATTTTAAAAATATTTTTCATTAAAAAAATCTAATAAAATAGTTTAAAAAATTGAAGAACGTATAGTTTATTAATACTTTTAATTACACTCATGTCCATAAATTAAGGATAATGCCAGCTCCGGCAAATAAAGGTTCAGAAACAAAACAATCGTGACTTATTCATAAAGCCCATTTATTAAACAAAAGATAAAGAACAGAAAAGCTGGTGTAGGTATGATACCATTCATAAAAACTACGCTTTTTGCTCACTGGAGCAATTACAAAACATATCGACCTTACATAAACTTAACATGACATGGTTGGTGTGATGGTTTATACATTGTATGTCTCCCAGACGATGAAATACAGTCCGTACAACGCCTAGGCATGCTGAGGATCAAATTATCGAGTTGATATTGGGGAAGATCACTCCACGCAGCAAGCAATGCTCTCTGAAGTTCCGGTACACAAGTAGGAGGTGGTTGAATGGCTGCAACTCGTCGGCCAAGCATGTTCCACACATCCTATATAGGATTCGTCAGGTGAGAATGCTGGCCATTCCATACGGGTGTTATCCTCAGATTCAAGGCATTCGTTTACAATGTTTGCACGATGAGGACGATAAACACAAATTCTGCCCACATGGCACCACTAAACAAACGTACATGTTGTTCTAGAATGATGTCCCTATGCATTTGGCCTCTCATGGTTCCGATTTGAACATGTAGATCTGTTCTGGAGCCCAGTACAATTCTGCTGCAAACGAGCAAACCTGCACCACCGTAACAGTGTCGTTCAATGATGTTGACTTGGTGGTAGCGGGTACCTGGCGTTCTCCATATAAACGTCCGCCGTGAATCAGACTGCAAGCTAAACCTGGACTCGTCGGAAAACATCACACAAGTCCACTGTGACGATGTCCACATTGCATGTTCTTTACTCCAGGATAACCGCTGGCGACAGTGAGTTGCTGTGAGCAGAACACATCTGACATTCCTGCGAGCATATAGAACAACATGTCCCAAAAATCTGTAAACGCTTTGCCTTGAAACTGTCGTACCCGTGGCTGAAAATAGCTGACGAGAAAGGTCGGATGCTGTGCTCCGTCTGCTTCTTTTTGCAGTTACTGCCAAATACCGGTCGTCATTCGGCGTTGTAACTCGGAGGAGACCTGTACTGTAACATCTACTGACATTTCCATCATTTTGGATTCGTTGCCAAAGCCTAGAGAGGACACCTTGGGCGATTCCAAGTTCCACTGAAACTTCCGTTTGAGTACGTCCACATTCCAGGCGGCCGATAATTCTAGCACGTAAAAAATCATCGACATGCGTCCTCTATGCCATAACAATTCGGCTGTGGCACTGAGCGGCTTACAGAACGCTTGTGAACAATTTTACTTCGTTGCTACCATTCCTTATATACACATCTCTTACACTCTTGTCATTGTGACGTACTATCGGCGTCATCTGATGGCTTCCTGTAATTTTAATATTATTCTAGAAGATGTGTGCGATAATTCTACATTTCTGTGTGATTCTGAATTATCCTTAATTTCTGGACATGAGTGTATTAGAACTATATTTATAACAATTTTTGTCAGTATTGTATTATACACTGCTGTTTGTAAAAAATGCAACACCATGAAGGAAACATCCGAATGAAATGAAATTTGCAGTAAATGTCAATTATAGGATGTTATGCAAAGTAGTAAAGTTTCAGATCCACCACGCATACGTGGTGTGAGCAGCAACCTCTGAATGATGCTAAAAGCGTAAAAATAGAGGGTTGTAGCGGGACGATGAAAATAGTGCATGGTTATTTTTTAGTGGCGAACGTTTAGTGAGACCTAAGTATGCCTCCACGACGAAAAGGGTGAAATTTCAACAACTTGCGGAGTTTGAACGGGGGAGAATCATCGGCCTTCGTGAAGGAGGATTTTCCTATCGCGCAATAGCAGCTCGTGTGCAGCGGAACAGTTCCACAGTGATGCAAGTTTGAAAGAAGTGAACCGCCGAGCACCGGACAACTCGAAAAACTGTGAGTGGATTACAGAAGATAACGTCAGCGTGCGATGATAGACACCTGGTCCACATGGCTGTGAATGACCGTACAACTTGTTCCAGGCAGTTGACAGCACTTTGGTATACTGCTACAGGTGTACTAATGTCGGCTTCGTCAGTTCGCCGACGTCTGCTGCACCGTGGACTGCGTGCTAGGATTCCTTTATACAGAATCCCCCTCACGCCAAACCATCGGCGGCTGCGTATGTAATGGGCTCATGAGCACAGAGCCTGGCGGGCTGATTGGCAACAAGTTGTCTTTTCTGACGAATCCCGCTTTAATTTGTGGAACCATGATGGCCGCATTCGTGTTTGACGCTATGCCGGTGAACGCTGCCTTCCAGAGTGCGTTATCGAACGTCATAGTGGCCGAACACCTGGAGTTATGGTCTGAGGTACGATTTCGTATCATGGACAATCTTAAATGCTACGAATTGAGGGTAATCTGAATTGCAACCGTGAAGTGCTAGTACCCGAAGTCGTTCCCTTCCTTCAAGGCATCCCTGGAGCTTTTATGCCTTGCAGCATTATCTTTCAACAAGATAATGCTGCAAGGAATGTTCGAGACTTCTTTTCAGCCCAACACATGCAACTTCTTCCTTGGCCTGCTTATTCGACAGATATGTCGCCTATTGAGCACGTGTGGGATTTGGTTGGTCGGCGTCTCGCTCATGATCCGCGTCCTACAGCTTCAAAAGACGAACTTTGGGTGCGTATACAAACAATATGGAATTTTCTTCCACAAGCAGACATTCAACATCTGTTTCACTCCATGCCACGTCGTATAGCAGCACTTATTACAGCGCGTGGTGACTACACCAAATACTGATTTCGTACACTTGATATTGTTCTTTTGCTTTGAAAATTTATTAATTTATTTGTACTAATACAAGCCGTTTGTGTATAAAATTTAATTTAATGGTGTTGCATTTTTTACAAACAGCAGTATATATAAATATATTTTTAATGATTATTGTTTAACATTACTTCAAACTTTTAATAGAATAGAAATTTTTTTGGAGGAATAACCTTGAGTGTCATCTAAATAAATCATCACATATTCCATAAATAGGATATGAACCTCGTTAAAAACGCTTTGGGGAAGCTTATATTCTTCACAGTTTTAGTAGTTCATGAATATCCTTCTCAGAATCGTCGGGATAACGATTGTCTTTGCAGAGCTTTTCAGAGCACTGCCTTTCTTGTGCGGTTGAAAAACGTAACTTCTAATGGAAGCCGGAGTTAATTCCATTATTAATTATGAAATACTCAAATTTTGAGATTCAAATGCAACGCACGTTAGTCGAAAGATAAGTAAATATCTACCAATGTCGCCAAGCAAATAGAATCGAGAGCGCACGGGAAATGCTGGTTGGCTCTTTTTGGCTGGCGCGCGATTCTAAATGAAATTACTACACCGCACGTAAAAGGTATTCAACATTTCACGCTAATTACGACAAAAAAATCGTTACATATGTGTGGTGTTAACAAATTATGATGTGTGATCAATACACGCTCGATTAACCATCCGACTGCCAGACGCGTTCATTGGACCCGACAGCAATATTTGATGCAAGCGTTTTGTTTGTTAATACAGAACTATGCCATTCCTTGACTTTTCCTACACTTTTGAGCCCTGTATGCAGTGGAAACTAAAATTTCGTTCATAATTTTTTTTTCCAGAATTGTTTTAAATATAATTTAATAATACCACCTGGGTCCATTGGACCAGAGTGATAATTTTTGCACATTTCTTTTTCTTGGTAGTCAAAGGGTTAATGTCGACGAACAATAAAATACTGGAAATACTTTTAACAAAACTCATGCAATTAAAATTAATTTGACTTATTATCAATAATTTGAATAATAGCATTAATCACTGAAGTATTTTGCACATTTATCTGAATAATTTTTTATGTTAACAATAAAAGACGTAAATATTTTAAAATTCGATGAAAATAAGAAAAATGATTACTCCGCCATAAATTTTTTTATTCCTTGCGTACTTAGGTGTAAATAACAAATTGCATAAAGTTTTAAAATAAGATTATATTTCTTATTTTTAAGTTTAAAAATTAGCGCTTAACAATCTATTCTGAACTGCTTGGATTTGGGATTATAGATAAATATGTTTGTTACATTCGAAATATTTTTGTAGTTCTTAAAACATTGATTGATTGAAAATCTTAGTTTATTTAAATGCGATAATCATAAGAATTTTACACTAAAAACGATCCTATTGTGTAAAAATTAGCCTTTCTATTTGTGAGTTTTTCAAGAAATACGAATTAAAAACAGTAAAAGAGTCCTGTGGACGACCAAAAGACGTCTATCCCTATACTCTTAGAGATTTCTTGATATTGATGAACAGCTACTGAGGGTTCTTTGAAAGACAGTCCATTTCGTTTTTTCCTCCAACCGCCCTGACCTGGGAATTTTGGACACCACGTTTTTCATACCCGTGGGATAACCCAACGAATTAGCAAATTTAGATATAGTACCTACAACTATCCAGAGAAAACATGGCTAAAATGCAACGAACCAAGAATAGATTCTTGAAAGAGAGCAAGAGTATTTTAAAATGATGATAGCGCAAACTGCGGATTATCTTCAGAAACCTATTCCAAGAATTTGAAGTAGTTTGTTAAGGAAACCCAGAGCACAGACTCCTTGACATATTTAGAACGAGATTATGCCCTAGAAGTGGCTTTGGAAAAAACGAGAATTCCTTAATGTCACGCTCCAAAAATGGAGTCCAGAGAAATCCTAAGGTCATTAGAGGAAGAAAATTGATGACTTATAAGTGGAATCCAGAACCTAATTGTCTTAATTGAAATTGTTTATGCTCATACATCGACGACTAAACTTTAACTCTTTGTAAAGCAACTCATTGAAATCCACATCAAGAAGTTAAAACAACCTTCTTTCATTCCTCCATTTGCAGAAAATGAAAACAAACTGAAATACAATTTATAGAAAATGACTCCGATACTGTGATTGGCAGTTGAGAGCTCGAATCCAACCAGACCGTCGTGTACAAGGACGGCAGGTGCATGTTCAATCTGTCGTGCCAGGTCATCTCAGGTGTGATCTCATCATCTAACAGCGGTTCAAAAAGACGCGGTGTTGTCCTCGAATCTTTCCCTTTTGGATCGATCCCGGATCATCGTCAATAGATCGTCGTGTTGCTAAAATGCGACGTTAATTACCTACCTACCATACCGATTCCATAGAGCACTTTTTTACGATTTCACCAAACCTTAGCAGGTATCAACTGGCTGGTGTCCTTTCACTTAAACTTCAGTCAGTCTAATCATTCATATAGAATTTCGGCTTTGACTGTTTTCTTCGCTGAACGATGCAAAAATGAAGAGGTGATTACGAACACAGATAGGTTATAAGAACAGTTGTTCATGTGTTCTGGTTGCTATTGTTCTAGAGTGGACGAATGTATCGATGTATGACAGTGCCTGTGTTCTGATACGATCAAGAACACGAAATGTTGGGCGCTGTTCTGAAAAAGAACAGGAATAAGTCAGATTATCTGTACAATAGGGAGGAGTTGGACGTGTTTTTGTTATGGTGCGGCTTGTATATTGAAACTCTATATGTTATATTGTAAATATTAATGTCCGATATAGGTATGCAGAGTCCCTCTGTTCTTGGCCACCACTACACACCTTGCCTATCAAATTAGACATCACTCTGACAGAAATAGCGAAACACTTTACAACTGACGGAGAATGAATTTGTCCTACTATGAACAAACCCCGAGTAAAATCGGAGTCATCTGTGCATCGAGTCAAGGAAATTGAGAATGTTTTCATTGCACTCACTTAGTGCAACTGCCCCAAATATCTCTTTACGATCGATCTCCTCTCTTCCTACCCCTGTACAACTACTACTAAACACTGTTCACTTGTAAAACACTTGGTAGGCCTAAGGGTCATAGAAATTGATCCTAAAAAGGCGAGACAAAAAGGTTTGGAACCTCTGGGTGTTCTTAACATCAGCTGGTAGTTTTCAGATCCTTGTTCCTATAGTGGGCTATGTGTTTGTTGGTTAGTTTCTTTCGTGCAAAACAACAAATTTGTACATTGTAACAATTAAAATAGAATTTTGAATAATTTATGTCTAATATTATAAAAGGAAGTGTCTGTGTTTTCTGCACGCAAAGTTCTGACGAATCTATGGCACTTACAGTAATGGGATTTGGAACACAGGTAGTGCGATGTTTTTGCAATTTTTGGGTCGCGGAGAATTTGAAAATTCAATCTAAAACATTTAAAACTGAATTTTATGAAATTTAATTATTATTGAATGCAACAGCATAGATCACAGATTCTAAATTTTTTTTTTGTTTCCGTTTTAATTTTGCACAAAGGAATAATTTTCCAGCAGACGATAAAAAACAAATAAACTTTTAATTGGAGTTTAGTTCTTTTTTCTATCACCCAGACCGTCAAAGAAAGAGTAAAAATTTTAACGGATTTGAAATCTGCGGAAAACTTCACATTAGATCACCTAAAAATATGATTTTCTTTAAGTAAATAAAATTGAATATCTTCTATATTTTTTCGCAAGCGAATGTGACGAGACACCAAACTTCGCGTTCGAAAAGAACTTCACCAAGAGAATATGGGTGGTCGAATGTCACAGTAGGTACACTGGCGAGAAAAATTAAAGCAACAACTATAAAAACTCATCTAACGAATAATTTTGCAGATAAGAATATGAAACTTGCACTAGATCTTTATTTTGTCATGTCTGACATATTTTCAAATGCAAAACTGCCTATTTCTGCAACAACAAAAAAAAATTAATTAAAACAGGAATATGTGATATAAGGTGGGACAAAGAAATTTTACTGTTACAACTTTTTAGAGATACACTGGAAAAATTAATAAGGTATGTGGCACCCCTGACCGAAATGCAAGCTTTACAGCTATTTTCCATACTGTAGATTAGATTATCCAGAAGTGCTTCCGGTGACAAAGTGTATTCAAAATGAATAGCGCCTTGAATTCCTGGAGAATTCTAGGTGGAAGTTCACAAAATGCAAATCGGTGTCCTAGTGCATCCCACACATGTTCAGCCGGATTTAAATTTGGTGAATATGCGGGCCACTCCATTCGCTGACTTCTTTCGCCCTCAAGATAATCAGTCACTAGTGCAGCACGATGAGGACGCGCTTTTTCATCCACTAGCCACTGCGTGGCAACGTCGTGATGTAAGCTATAACTCTGGTGTAAAATGTTCCGCAGATTTCAAATCCGTTGAAATTTCCAATCTATCTTTAGCGATTCCGATTTTATGAAAAAGAATTAACAATCCCAGTCAAAATGTTTTTTATTTTTTGCTCTCATTCCCTGAAATGGAATAGGACAAGAAATGTAATATGTTTCTTTATTTTTAACGTGAAGGGCAGAAGATGCTATCTGTTCCACGTGACGTCACAATCTCTTGCGAAAATGTAAAAGATATATTCAATTTAAAAATTATTTATTTAAAGAAAATCAAATTTTTAGGTAACGATCTACAGTGAAATTTTCCGCAGATTTCAAATCCGTTGAAATTCTTACTCTATCGTTAACGGTCTAGGAGATAGAAAAAAAAAATTAAGTTTGTTCGGTAAAAGATTTATCGTTTGGCTGGAAAATCATTCCTCCGCGTAAAATCACAGCGGAAACGAAAACAATAACTTTCGCCAAGTTCCCCGCGATGAAAACAACTTGGCATGCTTCCAAAGGCTGACGGCACGTGGGTAGAAAAAGTCCAGATTCGGGTGTTTCTTCTTCGCTGAAGAAAGGCGCTGAAAAACCGATGGAGAATAAAACTATTAAATTCATTTAAAAATCTTCAAAAATTGAATTTTAAAATTCACCGCGACCCAAAAATTGCAAAAAATTCGGACTACCTGAGTGCCAAATCTCATTGCTGTAAGTGCCAAAGAAACGTCAGGATTTTGCGGCCACGAAAAAAACAAACAGACAAACACTTCCTTTTATAATAGTAGAGATTAGGAGGAAGTTATTACCGATTGCACCCCTAAACAACTCGACATGAGGATCAAGAACTTCATCTCTGTATACTTCAGCATTCACAGTTCCACTAGTAAAAATGTGTAGGTCAGTGCGTCCATTCAAAATGATGCCCGCCCATACCATGATACCAACATCTTTGTATCGATGCCTTTCATGGAAGTTTGCTTGCTTATTGCGTGTGTTTTTCTCCCTCCACATTGTAACACGTCTGAAATCACACCAAACAAAATCGGTATTCATAGGTAAAGATAACTCGGCTCCAGTCCGTGGTACTCCAATCCCGATGATCTCTGAACTAGAGATGGGCGATCCGCTCAGGAGCTGACAAAGAGTTAACTCTCTTGACGGTGTGAGCGAGCGCTGATTCGTCAAAAAAGAGCTATAGCTCTATTTTAACCAATCAGGGCTGAAGAGCGGTAACTCTTTTTTAACCAATCAGCGCTTCCACTCTCGAAGAGTCATTTCCGCATGCGATCACCAACTCAGTGATTCTTTTTGGGAGTTGATTCTTTGGGAGTTGATTCTTTTTGATAGTTGGCTCTTTCGAAGAATCATTTCCGCATTCGATCGTTTGCGCTCACTGATTCTTTTGGGAGTTGATTCTTTTAAGGAGTTAACTCTTTGGCTCTTTTCGATAACTATCGCTCTCGAAGAGTCAATTCCGCATTCGTTCTTTTGCGCTCCCTAGCTTTTTGTTACTTTTTTGAAGTTTCAAATTTTTAACTATCTATGTATTATCATAAATGTTATTTTTTTTAATTTAATTCAATTTTAGATTGAAAGGGTGTTTTTACGGCTTAAGTCAAATCACGCCTTTTAGCACTAATTAAAACTAGTCTTAAGGTTGTTATTAAAACATATTCTAACAGTTATTATGTTATTCACTTAACATTAATATAATAATTATAATAAAACCTTGATTTCTCGGGAGTGATATCATTTTAATAAAGCTACACAAAATTAAATTAAACGTAACTCGTTTTTATTGCACTGCCTTCACAAAACAAGGCATTTTGAAAATATTTTATTAAAAGACAGGGAGGGGACTTGGATTTTGAAAATCTTTGGGACAACGAGTATTCGAGGGTATTATATACCTATATCTTAAAATAAATAGTTACAAATCTTAAGTACTTAAATAAATTATTAATATTTTTATTATATGATTTTAAAATATCATTTAAATTATTAGGAAGTCTCATTTGGTAACTAAGTGGTTTTAGAAAGAAATCTTAATGTATCCATACACGTCCAAGACACTTTTTTTAAATGTGGTATAGAAACATTTTAATGATATTTTTATGTTTTGTGTTTTAAACAATAGCAATGGGCTATAAATATTAAAAGTATATATTAATAATTTTGTAAAAATATGATAATTATGTATGAAATTTTAAAGAAATGTGTCAAAAACTTCAAATGTGCTACATGAAAATCTATTCAACCAATTTGAAAAATGATGCCACCAAAATAAACTGCATGCATATTTCTAGGGAATGAACTAGAATAAAAGGATATTTAAATAAACAACAATTTTACAAGTGATTGAAAAATGAATAGAAGATTTTTTATAGTTTTACAGTCCTACTTCTTAAATAAATAGTAATAATTTAGAAACTTTTGAACTCAGCATAATTATTCTAGTTCATTCACTTGACAACATTATAAATAACAAACTCTCAAAAGTTTACAAGAATCCAGTTATAAGTTTTTGTATTATAACATTTGAAGTGAGGAAATAATGCAAAAATATTAATTTAGAGTTAAAGGTAGTTTCAAGTGCATCGCTTGCTCCCTTGCGTTTGCTCTTTGTGTAAACAATTTTGTTCTTCCTTCTCTTTAAAAAAGTTCACTCCATTTCCAAAAGAGAAACCATTTAAATATTTGAAAAAACTTTCTAAAATTATATTTGCAAAAAAAAAGTAGTTTAAATTTTGATTTTGGCCATGTTTTTGGCCTTTCAATGGCCATTTCCAGTGTTTTCGATTCTTATTTCTTGTATTCCCGCCTTGATTAAAATCTTAATACTTCTTCAAGTAATTAACAGAGAAAAAATTAAATATGTTTTGGAAAGTCAAATAAATACTCTATCCAATAAAATCGAAAACTTTTTTAGAATTCTTGGTCAAAAATGAGATTTTTAACGTGTTTGGATATTTTAATTGGTACTTCTGTAATCTCAACGGGTTCATGACGGGAATTACAAAAGTAGAAGTGTCCTCAAAGTAATTTATTCTTTGTGGACAATTTCAAAGTTTTTGAATTGACATGGTTTTGGGCCATCTTATGCCTTAGCAATTAAATTTTACAGCTTAGCAGCCCTATGCTGCAATGCCTATCGTCCTCGGGCCCCGTCTCCCTCCTTTTGTTGATTTTAGAGGTAAACTGCGCAATTGCTGGATGAGTGAGTGTTTCAAGTGTTGTGTGCGTGGGTGTTTCAAGCACGCTTGGCGCCTCTTCGTCTGGACACATGCGCTCACGTGACAACGAGGGATGTTCGATGGCCCAAACATATTCGGAACCGCTCGCTCACAAAAAGAGCTAGCTCTTTTTCATGACTCACCGCTCCTTTCAGATGTATAATAATGTATATAACATATCGAGATGTCTCTACTATTATAAAAGAAAGTGTTTGTTTGGGGCCGCAAAATCCCGACGATTCTATGGCACTTGCAACAACGAGATTGGGCACACAGGTAGTCCGAATTATTTGCAATTTTTGGGTCACGGCGAATTTTAAAATTCAATCTAGAAGATTTTTAAACGAATTTCATAATTTTACTCTCTATCGATTTTTCAAACGCGGAGAACGTTTTCTACTCATGCGACCTTGCAGTCAGGGTTAGGAATCATGCCAAGTTTTATTCATCAACAGAACACGTAGAAAATTATTGTTTACGTTTCCGCTTCGATTGTGCGCGATTGATTACCCAGTCAGACGGTAAATCTTTTAACTGAGGTCACAAATCTTTTTTCTATCTCCTAGACCGTTAAAGATGGTGTAGGGTTAGGATTCCTCGAGTAGGGTTAGGATTCCCCGATAGCTGGATTTTCAAAGCGGGTAAACTAAGTTCAGATTTGCGGTGTAACAATTGAGAGTGGACTGTATATTGAAGAGTTGATTGCGGTGAGAACACAAATGATGCAGTGATGCCTTTTAGAGAAAATTGCTGTTTATTTCAAAACGAAGAAGGAGCATAGCATTGCTCCGCTATGGGAGAACATCACATATCAAGGGCAAAATTCGTTCTCAGGTTTTGGCGGGCAAAGCCGGTTACAAAAGAAGGCAACCCCTCAGTCAGTGAGGGAGGGCGCGCCAAGCATGGCGCGTTAGCAGCAAGTACTAAACATGCCGCCCCCGTTGAAATATCTATTTCAATTATGTACAATTACAAAGTGTCCCTTTTTCAATGTAAACACAAATGCAATGAGAACAAAGAATGAAAATGAACTTACACATGTACAGCAAAAACAAATAGCTGCAATCATAATGTAAAATAAATTTAAAAAAAATACAAGTAAAATTTAACACATGTAAACAATACACACAAAACACTAAGAAACCAAAGTATCCAGATTAAATAAGCAAAATTTTCAAACTAACATTTAGAGATTAACTATAAAATGTCATATCAGTTTTCCAGTGACAAGAATGCAATTTTAGAAATGGATCTCTTATAGATTCCAGAATGAGTTTTTAATTTTATCAGGCAGAATAACTGGATGTTTCTGATCAAATTTTACATTACTATTTTGAAGACGACCACCAACTCTAAGAATTCCTTGTTCATCCAAAAAAGGGTTTAGATTTCTAACCTTACCTGTTGGCTGTTTTCCATGGATGAGTGATTTAATATCGTCCTGAAAGGTAATTTCTTGCACAGAATTTAATATAAACACCTTGCTTCGATTTATTTCCCAAGTAGACAGAGGTTCGAGTAACTTACCCTCAGAATTTCTTAAATTGTGGGAGAACCTGTAAAGAAAACTTACAACACGGATTAACTTAGAATATCTATTACTAATGCTTAAAAGTGAGTCTAAAAAGGTAGAGTCCACAGTTAAAGTGAGAGTCTTGTCATAGTCTTTTTTCAGTTCATGAAAATATTCATCATCAGGAGGCAAGTCATCTTTGTTATTAATTTCAATAGGCACTTCTTGAAGAAATTGTGGACCCTTCCACCACAAAGAATTATTCATCAGTTGATGAGGAGTTGTACCACGGGAAATGACATCGGCGGGGTTTTCAGAGGTTTTCACATGATGCCACGAAAAGTCTTTTGTCAATTCTTGTATCCGGGAAATTCTGTTCGAAACAAATACTTTAAGCAAATGGGATGAAGTATAGATCCATGCTAGAACTATAGTTGAATCTGAATAGAGGAAAGTTCTATCAATTTTCAAGTTGAGAGATGACACAGTTTTAGACATCAACTTGGCGAGAAGCTCAGCAGCACTTAACTCTAGTCGAGGTATTGTCATTGCTTTAATTGGAGCAACTTTGGATTTGCTACACAGCAATGATACCTTCACACAATTCAGCGTTGTAAGACAACGTAGATAGATGACAGCACCGTAGGCATCCTTTGACGCATCGGAGAAGCCATGCAGTTCGATTTCCCTTATGGAATCAGTTAATATGCAGCGTTGAATTTGGACCTTTCCTAGATCCCTTAAACTTTCTCTGAGCACTTCCCATTTGACCTTTTCGTGATGCGGCAACTCTTGGTCCCATTCAATTTTGTGTAGCCACAAATTTTGGAGAAAAACCTTTGCCTTTACAATCACTGGCCCTAATAAACCCAGTGGATCGAATAATTTAGCGATATCAGCTAATACAGTTCGTTTTGTACAAACACTTGCTGATGGAGTGACAGTGAAACTGAAGCTATCTTCCTTTGGATTCCATCTCAAGCCAAGTGTTTTAACGGTATCTTTATCAGAGTCAACAAATTGATATCCTTGATTTTCAGTAGGGACTGCTTCTAAAAGCCTTTCATTGTTTGCACACCATTTGTGCAAGTCCATACCACCGGCCTTTAGTAGGGAAAGCAGCTCCTGTTGCAGTTTTATAGCAGAAGGAACATCTTTAGCTCCAGAAAGGACATCATCAACATAAAAATCATTTAAGACTACAGCGGATGCTAGAGGAAATTTCTGTTTATCATCTATCGCTAATTGGTTCAATACTCTAGTAGCTAAGTAGGGAGCAGATTTTGTTCCATATGTTACTGTAAGGAGCTTATAAAGTGAAGGTTCCTCACAGTTTCTATTTTTCCAAAGAATGCACTGTAAGTTACACTGATCAGGATTCACCCAAATCTGCCTGTACATTTTCTTCACATCAGCAGTGAATGCAACTTTATGTTTACGAAACCTTAATAAGATTGAAAACAAATCATCTTGAACGACACCTCCTTTCATTAAACAGTTATTCAATGAAACACCAGAAGTAGATGCTGCAGAGGCATCGAAGACAACACGTAACTTTGTTGTACTACTATCAGCTCTGTACACACCATGATGAGGCATGACATATTTGACATTATCACATTTATCTAATTTTTGCATATGACCCAGTTCTTCATATTCTCTCATAAAATTACAATATAGATTTGGCATGTTTGAATCATGATTTAAGCGTTTCCACAAGCTATCTAACCTCTGTTTTGCCATATGAATTGAGTTTCCTAATTGCATATTTTCCTTTAGAGGAAGGCTGACAATGTATTTACCTTCTTCATCCCTGTGATGAGTTTGCTCAAAATGACTTTCGCATTCTAATTCTTCCTTAATTTTAGGTGATGGTACGTCCAAGATATTTTCGATTTCCCAGAATTTTTTAATTAAACTATCCAAATTATTGTTTTCCGAAATTAAACCACAATGTTGTGATTTTTCTTTACTCTCTACAGCTCCGCTTAGAATATGGCCAAATACAGTTTCTTGCAGTGTTAATGACTTATTTATAAAGAGTCTATTTCCCTTTAAGATACTTAAGAATAATTCTGCTCCTATCAATAAGTCCACTTTAGCAGGAGAAAAGAAATTAGGGTCTGCAAGTTTAACATGCGAAGGAATTTTTATAGTATCTAAATCAATGAATGTAGACGGCATTAGATCCGTAATCTTGGGAATAATCAAAAAGTCCAATGTTGCTTTAAAGGAACCATCAGAATTCAAAATAGTAGAAATACTTTTTCTTTTTATATTAAGCGAAGTATCGGAGATCCCTGTGACAGGAATATTTATTTTTTCTTTTCTTAAACCAAGAGAATTGGCAAAATCGGTAGTCATTAAATTACACATACTTCCCGAATCCAATATCGCTCTACCGGAACGTACATTTCCCGAGCTATCCAAAATGTAAACAGTTGACGTCGCCAAAATAACGCGTTTCTTCTGTGTTACAAAACAGGTTGTTAGAGGCGAGGGGTTTAACGAAAGGGGGAGCGAGGGGTTAAACGAAGGGTGAATATCAGTTTCTACCATCGGCGTAGAGTTCGAGCAATAGGAGCTTGGTGCTTGAAAGGGTGTTGCAACTGCTGATTCATCATGGTTCCGGTGTAATAATGTATGATGTTTGGCTTTGCAATTAAAACAAAGGTGTTTCGATTTACATAAGGCCACTTTGTGCGATCCAAGACAATTTAAACAAAGATTATACTCTCGTACAATTTCGTATCTCCTTTGTGGAGAGAACTGTAAGAACTGGTCACATTTATGCAATGAATGGGTATAATTTTTACACAGCGTACAAAACTTATTGTTAGGCGATTTCACAAATAAGCTTCGCGTCTTATTCGTCTGTTCATGGGCTTCAAATTTAGGTTTAAACGAGAGACTTCGCCCAATTGAATTTAAAATTTGACATCTTCTTTCCAAGAATTCCAAAAATTCGTCAAAGTTAGGAACTTCATTATTTACCAAGGACAGTTCAAATTGTTTCCGAGTTTCCCGGTCTAGCTTTTGAAGCATTATGTTGATTAGCAGAACATCAGAAAGATTGTTCCGATCATATTTTAAAACTTTTAGAGCTCTCAAATTTTTAAGAATGCAGTCTAACAATTTACGTAAGTCTATTGCAGATTCATGTACAATTTTTTCTAGATTAATTATATTTTTTATATGCGTATCAACAATGATGCGTTTATTTTCATATCTTTCTTCCAGAGCTTTAAGGAGAGACTGATATGTATCTTCATAGGTTTCGACTAGTTTAGCTTCATTTCTTAAACATGACCGTAAATAGTAACATTTTTGATTTTCAGTTAAACTTGAATTATCATTGATCAAATTCAAAAATTGTTGCTTAAAAGAAGCCCATTCTTCAATTTTACCATAAAACAATGGCAGAGGTATATCAGGTAGTTTGATAGACACAGAATTCTTATATACCTCTTTATCACTAGAACCATTCTTAAGCAAACTAGAAATGGCTTTAGTTTCTTTTAGTTCATTTAGTAGAGATTTTAGGCTTACCTCTACATTATTGATTTCATCTTCTATTTCGGAGAGGTTCTTTTCCACTTCGAATTCATCATCGGATGCAACTTGATAGAATTCTTCTCTGAGGTTTTCGAATTTGATGAGCGTTCTTGATAGAATGTCCAATTGCGTAGTAACTACCGTTTCCGTGCGAGTTTCCTTTTTTTCAATAAAGGCATGAAGCTTTGTTAGCTGCCCTTTGATGCTACCTTTCTTTCGATTTAAAGTAGTTAAATCTGTAGACATGGCGTATTAGATGAATGTCCAAGATGACTTCACTGGTTGGCTCCGGCTCTATCGGAACACTATATGTAGGGTTAGGATTCCTCGAGTAGGGTTAGGATTCCCCGATAGCTGGATTTTCAAAGCGGGTAAACTAAGTTCAGATTTGCGGTGTAACAATTGAGAGTGGACTGTATATTGAAGAGTTGATTGCGGTGAGAACACAAATGATGCAGTGATGCCTTTTAGAGAAAATTGCTGTTTATTTCAAAACGAAGAAGGAGCATAGCATTGCTCCGCTATGGGAGAACATCACATATCAAGGGCAAAATTCGTTCTCAGGTTTTGGCGGGCAAAGCCGGTTACAAAAGAAGGCAACCCCTCAGTCAGTGAGGGAGGGCGCGCCAAGCATGGCGCGTTAGCAGCAAGTACTAAACAGATGGAGTAAAAACTTCATCGGATTTGAAATCTGCGGAAATATCAGTTTAGATTGATATCTAACAATATTATTTTCTTTAAAATTTTTGTTTTTAAATGAATATATCTTCAACAGATTTTAAATCTGCGGAAAATTTTACACCAGATTAATACCTTGTTTTACGGACAACGCCGGGCTATCCACTCAATGGTATATAATATTTTTGGGGCACGTGAGCGCCAGACGAAGAGGCGCCAAGCTTGAACACCCACGCAGCACTCACTCATCCAGCAATTGCGCAGTTTGCCTCTAAAATCAACAAAAGGAGAGAGACGGGGCCTGAGGACGAAAGGCATTGCAGCATACGGCTGTAAACTTTAATTGATGGCCCAAAACCATGTCAATTCTTATAGCTTTATAATTGTCCATAAAGAATAAATTACTTTGAGGACAATTTTTTTTTTTGTAATTCCCATCATGAATCCAAAGAGATTACAGAAGTAGCAATGAAGGTATCCGAACACGTTAAAAATGTCATTTTTGACCAAAAATTCCAAAAAAAGTTTTCGATTTTATTGGATAAAGTACTTATTTGACTTTCCAAAAGTCAAAAGAAGGCGGGAAAACAGGAAGTAGGTATGGAAAACACCGGAATTGGCCATTAAAATATCATAAACCTGGCAAAATCTAAATTAAATTGATTTTTTTTTTTTGCAAACAGAAAGGTTTTTTTTTTTTGGAAATAGTGTGAATCGTATCCATTTGTATAGAAAATGTACAATATACATATATATATATAGATCGTCGGAAGGTTCCTGGTTCGAATCCTGGTCCGGGGATCGATGTTCGTTATCATTTGGTGTAGAGGCGGCTGGTGCACCTTAAATCTGCCGTGGCCGAAAGTCCTCACGTTGGGTTGGTGTGGAAGTTTGGAGAGAGGGTTCCAGCTCAGGTGTTGTCTCGTCATCTGACCATGGTTCAAAATTACGAGGTGTTGTCCTCGGTTCTTTCCCTTAGGGGATTGATCCCGGCCCGCCGTCAATAGCAAGGGAACAAAATTTGGAAGAAATTCAAAAGCTCTGGAGAAAGTCAAAATATTTATGGAAAATTTTTGTTTGGGGAACCTTTAATTCTGTCCGCGTTGTGAGTTAACGGTAGTTTAACGATACCCTTTTTCCGTAAAACACCTCCTTCTAGAATGTCCTGGGCTAAAACCACTTAGGGACCAAACGAGACTTTCTGAGAATTTAAATGATATTTTGAAATCAAATAATAAAAATATTAATAATTTATTTAAACACTTAAGATTTTTAACTATTTATTTTAAGATATAGGTATAATATACCCTCGAATATTCGTTGTCCCAAAGATATTCGAAATCAAAATCCCTTCCCTGTCTTTTGATATAACTTTTTCAAAATGCCTTGCTTTGTGAAGGCAATGCAATAAAAACAAGTTACGTTTAAATTAATTTTGTGTAGCTTTATAATGATATCACACCCGAGATATCGAGGTTTTATTATTATTATTATTATTATTATTATTAGATTAATGTTAAGTAAATAATATAATAATTGTTAGAATATGTTTCAATAACAATCTTAAAACAAGTTTCAATTAGTGCTAAAAGGCGTGGTATGACTTAAGCCGTTAAAACGCCCTTTCAAACTAAAATGGAATTAAAAATAAAAATAATAACATTTATGATTTGATAATACATAGATATTTAAAAATTTTAAACTTCAAAAAAGTAACAAAAAGCTGGGGAGCGCAAAAGAGCGTATGCGAAATTGACTCTTCGAGAGCGATAGTTCTCGAAAAGAGTTAACTCCCAAAAGAATCAACTCCCAAAAGAATCAGTGACCGCAAAAGATCGAATGCGGGAGAGCTGATTCTTCTAAAGAACCAGCTCTCGAAAAGAGTTAATTCCCAAAAGAATCAACTCCCAAAAGAATCACTGAGCTGGTGATCGCGTGCGGAAATGACTCTTCGAGAGAGGAAGCGCTGATTCGTTAAAAAAGAGTTACCGCTCTTGAGCCCTGATTGGTTAAAAAATAGCTCTTTTTTGACGAATCAGCGCTCGCTCACTCCGTCAAGAGAGTTAACTCTTTGAGTCAGCTCCTGAGCGGATCGCCCATCTCTAGTGTGCACACGGTGCGGTGTTAGAGCGGCATGTTTCTGCCGTTAGGTTTTCGCGTATGATGAGATGGGGTTGTAACTGTGATATCGCTACCAATATCTAAATAAATGTTTTTTTTTAATTCTTTTAAAAAAGGCTATTTCTTTTATCACGACGTTACAGCTACCTATTAATGGTGGCATGCACTGGGATCGATTCCCATTAAATTAAAGTTTTGGACACAGACGAACTAGACCGCGGACGATATCTTTTAGGGCAGTGGTCCCCAACCCCCTGACCGGTACCGGTCCGTGGATCAAATGGTACCGGGCCGCCCAAGGAACATTAAATTATTTCCATTTTATTGAATGGGGTGTATTTCTCTCGGGTTTGTACGGTTCTTATCTGTGAAATGTCCACACAAATTAGGAGGCGGTAAATCATAACTTGAAATTTGTTCTGTTACTAGAGCTTCAATTATGATTTCTGAATTCTGTGTGTCTCTATTTTCCAATTTTGACAAACGTGACAGCTGTTTTCAAGTTGGCAGACAAAGTAGCTGCATTTAAAGCCAAACTGAAGTTGTGGGGATGGCGCGTGAACAGAGGCATTTTGGACATGTTTCAGACATTAGCGGGTATTTTAGGCGAGACTGAGCCTAAACATTCATATTCCCAGTTGGTGCACTATCACCTATCTTTGCTTTTAAAAGAGTTTTATCGCTACTTCCCAACCACAAAAGACCCAAGAACTAGTAAGGAATGGATCGCAACCCATTTGTCAAATCATGCGAATCTAGCATGTCCGTGCAAGAAGAAGATCAACTGCTGGAGATTGCAAATGAAGGCGGCCTTAAAACTACGTTCGAGATAACAACTCTGCCGGTGGTCTCGATTAAAGTCATGGCGGAATACCCTGAGATTGCCACCACAGCACTTAAATCCCTACTGCCATTTCCGAAAACCTAGAAGCGGGGTTTTCTGCAGTGACAGCAACCAAGACAAAACATCGGAATAAACTGAATATAAGCAACACACTTAGGGTCTCATTGCCTCCTATTACCCCCAGATGAAACCGTCTCGTTGCAATGAAACAAACTCAGGGTTCTCATTGATTTAGCGTTCTAGTGAGTTAAAATGTTAAATCACTTTATATTCATTTTTTGGTGCAACTGTATTTTATTTTGAAGGCATGTTTGAATACAATTAAATTAAAATTATTAAATCAAAACAATCTAAAATATAAACAATTAACGTCCCCCCCCCTCCCCTCCTCAGCGGGCCGCGTTAAAATTATCATCGATGATCCGGTCCGCGGCGATAAAAAGGTTGGGGAGCACTGTTTTAGGGAATCGGACTGCTGCCTTGTTAAAAAGGGAAGATTGTCAATCTGTGGATCAAATAAATGCAATACTGACAAGGCATCAGAAAAAAGTGAAAGAAAGGGAAGAATCTCAATCTTTAATAAAGAATCCAAAAACCCTATCCCAGTCGAAGAATTCATTACCTTGGAAAAAAATGAAGTGGAATCAGGGGAAGTAAGTGACGAGTTCACTCAGGTGGCAGAAGATCAAGATATCACTGAATTGTTAAAAGTGGATACTGAGCAGCTAATCAAGGCTCAAGGTGAAGATGAAGAGATGAGCTCTCAAGTAAAACAAATCCAAAATGGAAACCCTCCTAAAGATTTTGAACTTGTGAAAGGCCGACTTTTGGTAAAGATTAAGAAAGACAAGAGTGGTATCGAAAGGAAGCTCATCGTCGTGCCCATAGAGTATCGAGAAAAGATACTGAAATTGTGTCATGAAGGCACGCCAGGTCATCTTGGGACCACCAAGACCAAAGACAGAATGACCAAGTACTTTTTCTGGAAAAACTGTTACAAAGAAGCAGAGGACTTCGTGAAGGCTTGCGATTCCTGCCAGAGAGCTGGAAGGGCAAGGGACAAGAAAAAAGCGCCCATGACTCCTGTTCCAGTGATTACTGAAGTTTTTTCCCGTATTAATATTGACGCTGTAGGACCTTTGCCCGTGACGGACTCAGGCCAAAGATACCTGATTACGGCAATGTGTATGTCGTCGAAGTACCCAGATGCTGTGGCAGTTCCAAACATAACATCTAGATCTCCTTCAGATTTTTAGTCGAATGGGTTTTCCTAAAGAGATTCAACACGACCACACAGGGAACCTCGTTTATGAGCGAACTCACATCGGAATTTTTTGAACGTTTCGGCATCAAGGTGGTACACTCTTGGTAGCCCCTTGGTTCATCTGGGCGGTCAGTTGCACGTCTATTTGCCCGAACGCATCTTTGTAGCCTTCGTTCGCCTCTGTCTTCTATAGCCCGTGGTGCACCACATGTGCCGCTGATTTTGGATAGTGCCATTTTGCCATGCACGGTATACTTTTACCAAGGCGGCACGCGATCAGTTCACAAAATTAGCCGAAATGCTTCCACCCTTGCCCCAAAAGCCAATAATCATGCCCTTTTGGACGTCGGATAAATCGCTACGTTTCTGCATTACGCCAACGATTGAAATGCTTTCCGATGCCCTAGGACATCGTTTATATACACTCCACTGCAATGTGCTGCCACCTGTCTTTTGTGATTGGTTATTTCACGTTGACGTCGAAAGTAGGTGGTTGTCACATTAATGTGACTGGACTGTGTATAATTGTGGCACGTTGAAAACACTTCAAACCTTTCATCTCCCAATTTAGTTTGACATCAAAACACTTTTCTTTGTTAACTGACTTCTGAGAACTTATTTTCGAAACACGACAATGTCTGTAAAATGTAAAATTGCACAGCGAAAAATCAAACTTGCAAAACTGATATGAAAAAGAATGGGAAGGTATTGTATATAAAGACGGTCATTTCTAATTTAATTAATATTATTTATTTGAATCATTGAATTGTGTTTTAAAACTTATTTTGAGAATGTTTAATATAATCAGCTAAATTGCCTGTTTTTTGTCGCGTTAACCATATTTTAAGATATGAAAAACAACAATATTTTGGATAAAAGAAAAACTTATTGTGATCATATTGAATTAAAATTTTGTTTAAGTATACGTAAAAAGTTGAAAAATGACATATAAAAAATTAGAGCTCTACAAGCATTAGAAAGTTTTGTTATATGTCTTTAAAAATTTAAAATGCATTTTTCTCAGACTTATTTTGGCGATAGTATCTGTTTTCTATTCTTTAAGGCTTTTTTTTTCTGTTCATGGAAGAGTATTGAAATTTTTCGTACATACTTGTAAATATATATACTTTAAATGTTAGCTAGTATTTTGTGTCTTAATACTATAGTTATTTTAAAAATGTCAAAGTGTATAGATTTAGAATTTTCAAGGTTTTTACAGTGTTCTGGTACAAAAAACCTTATTGAAGTCCAAGAAAGAAAAAGATTTTATAAATACTAGCTAACATTTAATTCTAACTATCCAACAATTATAAAAAAGCCACAAATCTTAAAAAATATTGAAAATTGACTATTTTATAAAAGTTTAAAAAACTTTAAAAATATTATTATTTTTAAAATTTTAAAAATACGGTTCAATTAACTGACTTAATTTTTTGAAATATGATTATAAACATACTTTAGAACAAAAATAGTTTCTTACACTTTGTTTAATTGTCTCTGAAATTTTTTTTTTTGAGAAAGGGTCCTGTGATGCTTTAATACTTTAAATCACGGCGTTGCCCGTAATGTCCACGTGCACGGGCAACGCCGGGCTAGCCACGCAGTGGCTAGTAGAAAATAACGCAACTAGCATCTAAATTAGCATTATTGATGACTTGGTTAATATTTTCAATTATTGTTTGTACAATTTGCAAAATACTCAAGAAATATTTTCAGTAAAAATATTAAAAATTTTGTATCAGTTTAGGATTTTATTGCTTTTCACGATTTTATATACACTTACAAATGCTTCAATCTTATGTTTTTTTAAGTCTTTCATTCTAATAACTTTCTTGATTAAAAATGACATGAAAGTTGTGCATTTCAATAAAATGTCGTTGGTTTGGAAAAACAAATGGTTTCGAGTTAAAATCCAAACAATGGACTACAGTGTACAAAAGGGGCAGGGGTACGTTAAATCTGTCGTGGTCTCAAATGTCCTTACGTTGGTATAAAAGTTTCGAAAATGGGCGCAGGTAATTGTCTCGTAATATCGCACCCAGGCAAGAAAAGTGACACAGGTCAAAAAATAAAAAATTTTGATGGTTGGTCATTTGACAAATATGTTTGAGGTTTTGTATGAAAATTTATAAGAAGCTTATACTATTTCAATATAAGTTTTATAGTATCCTTTAAGTTGATTTTCTCAAATTCTGCAATTTTGAGCTGTCACTTTTCTTGCCGGGGCGCGATATGATCCTTGATATGATCCTATGATTCCTTGACAAATATGTCTGAGGTTTTGTATGAAAATTTATAAGAAGCTTATACTATTTCAATATAAGTTTTATAGTATCCTTTAAGTTGATTTTCTCAAATTCTGCAATTTTGAGCTGTCACTTTTCTTGCCGGGGCGCGATATGATCCGTGGTTCAAAATTATGTGGTGGTGTCCTCGAGTCTTTTTCTTCGGGTTTAATCCCGTACCAATAGCCCGTTGTGTTGCTCCAGTGTGACATCCATTTTAAAAAAATACCAAATAACTGTCGTATTTGCCACATTTGTGTTATAGAATTGAATTTTATCCGTTAAAATTTCATCAGTACGGTTAATCAGTCAATGTGGTATTTTCGCAAGAGAGTGGTGTTGGTTTGCCAAGCAAACCAACACCACGGCCAATGCCGGGCTAGCTACGCAGTGGCTACAATACGAGTTAATTTTTGAGAAACTCAAAATTTAGCTATCTATAAACAATTTTAGCTATCAAATTTACCTAGCTATAAAATGAATTTCAAAATGTTAATTAAGATCATTATTAATTAATATATTTTTGAAAATAATTTTTGTTCAAAAAAGAAAAATGTATTTTTGGACTAAAAAGGTGAAAGGATTTTTAACCTTTTGGAGGCCCCTTCGGCCTTGACCGAATTCCTGACCAGCCCTGTGCTTAACCCAATATTGTTCGGATGTCTCTTTATTTGTCTCCCGATCCACCGCCATCTCCAAAAGATAAATTTCGTCTTCTGACCGAGGTTCAAAATTACATGGTGTCTTCGGACTTTCCATTGGAGGCTGATCCCGGACCGTCGTTTACAGCCCGTTACGTTTTTGCGCCAGTACGGCGTTGATTAAAAAGTACCAATGCCAAACGATAAATTAAATCCAGATTAGATAAGTCCCCATGGGGCTAATCCTTCCCTTTCCAATGCATGAATCAGAGGCCGTGTGCGACCAATAGAGAGGAGGGGCTCAAACGCGCGTACCGCCGAACGAGTGACGCCCGATGCGATTGGAGGGAGATTCATTACTCGAAATCCCACGTACGCCGGTTGACGTCTCCTTCAATCTCTCTTCCAAATATTTATTCTTTCTCTCTCTAAGCAACGTGGGAAACGACGTGTCAACCGACTCGAAAAGATGGCAAGCACGGTCGCTAAAATCTCTCGATCTATCCTCAAGAACGCCGACGGCATCCAGAAGTCACGATCTGTTTTGATCCAGGCGCAGTCTCGCCTCTGTGAGTATACTTTCAGCGTTATTTCCAAAATTTCCAGCAATGCCGGCTCTGGGAGCTAGGCTTAACTGCCGTTCGTGTGTCACTCTCGCCGATCGCCACGTGTTTGATATATGGAGAGACCCCAATTTCTGATTTGTTTACTTGATCGCCGTTTCTGGGGCCATGAATGCAAACGATTTTTTGTGTGGCTCCCGGAATTTCCTTTTGTCCTGCGATCATTTGAAATTCCTTTATGTTTTTGGAGGGAATGCTGTTGTGTGGGTTTGTGAAAACAATGGAACTAGTTCGAAATCGAAGAGGACCGGTTGATGTTTGTTTAAAAATAAACGATTTCCAAGCTTTTCGTTGCTGTTGTTTAAAGTTGTGTCTAGAGGGCAAAAACAAAAATTGTACATTTGTGGCATTGAAGAACGTTGAAATTCAGAATATAAGTTTTTATTTCGTGAAGGGTCTTTTGTAAACAGATTCTGGGGCTTATCTGAATATTTCTATTGTTACACTTGTCCCATGTTTCTAGGGACTGAGCTCTAACAAAAACAAAGTAGGCAGCCGTTCAGATCTTCACCTAATAGCTTGATGTGTTTCAATAGAGCGATGTTAATTCGACTACCTATCTTGGCTTTCACAGAGACTGTCTGGGTATGATTCCCAGCGCGAGAAAATAAGTGCAATCGGTTGATGCTCCAGACTTGAATCGTCAGATTTGAGTTCGTATCTCGTTGGAACCCACTACTTCACCTCTCATCCAAATAGAATGTCGGCCAATCTAGGTCTTTGAGAAAAGAGCTTGGGCCTCCTGTTTCAACCAATGATCTATTCTAAAAAAAGAATGATTTTTTAAGTTTTGGTTTTGTGTTATTGCTGCTAAACTGCACATTTTAGCCACTTAAAATATGTATTCTATGTTTATTAAATTGATTATTTGTACAAATGTGTAATGGTGACGGACAATAGCAGTTTTAGTGACAGTTTCGTAATGAATAATTTTTTAGAACACAAAAGTCCATGTGTTGGACTGAAACAAAAACACTCCTTTGGTCCACATCTCTCTCAATATGTGATCTCTATTAATGAAATAAAGTCATACAGATCATAGTTAACAACAATAATAACAGTTAGTTATCCATTATAGCCATACCAATAAACTTAGGAGCATTTTTGTTTATTTCTTGGCGTTATTTGGGGTAAGAACAGAAGCACTGCACGAGTTTTTGTCCATTGCAACAATTTTACGACTTCCATCGATCTTAATGTGAGGACGCGATTACGAAGAATTAGCAATTACTTCTAGCACATAATTATTCCAATCTACCCTTTTGTTGCGATTCATTTGAAGCTATGATTCAAAATATGTCAACTCTTGACACCCTAAATAAATTAATCATAAAGCAGTAACAAAAGGAATGCATGATCCAGTGAACCACATTTCTGTTTTCTACGCCACCGTTTCGACTTGGAGTTCCATTTTAATTTCATTTGGGGGTATTTCTACCACAATCTATCTTTCTAAACATCTCTTCCTTGAAGAAATAGTATTGGTGCTTGTGTTCTTCTCTTGGCAAATCCCTAATCATGCAATCCATTGCACTAACAAAGGAATGAGCTAAAATGGTGCCAAAATATAAAATGCTGGTTTGCAAATAAAACTGCACCCAATTGGCTCCAAAGTTTATTGGTATGGCTATTACGGAAAGGAGTAGCAATATGCGATACAGCCACCACAAGAAGAGCCTTGGCCCCTCCCACACCATATGATGCAGGCCGATCCAATCACCTAACTAAAGGTAGTTGTCTGAGTTTTAGGTGGAATAGGTTGATCTACTGAACCTTGAGTAACTTATTTTGTTTCATGTTGAATAAAGAATGATTTAACATGGAAGAGTCCAGCACAAAAATTTTTAAACGACTCTAGCATATTATTGCTCACTGATCCACAAGAGATACAAATTTAGAAGTAAGTTGCTTTAAAAAAGTGTTAACGCTAAACCTCACTGATTCCGACAAAGTAAATTAATAGCGATGTTGCGGAATCAAAGCCAAATAAAATACAAGTTTAAGAGAAGTTTTTTTCAATCGAAAGTATTTAGTTTTTAAAAAGTAATAAGCTTTAACGGAATGGGTCGAGCCCGGAACCACTACGCAGAAGTTTATCGGAGCGGTGCACAATAATTCTGATTACAAAAGTTTACCTACCAGCAGAAAAACTAAGCTGCAAATAACTGAGTAGTTAAACATACCACGGAACTTATCAACAACAATAAACACAGAGTTCATGTTTGAAATAGGGAATGAAAAAAGCAATAAACTATTGGACCAGTGATGTCATTGGACAACCATCATGCACTACATAAATTAAAAAATGTTCTAGATTAAATTTTAAAATTTGGGCTTCAAGGTGCATTTAGTTATTTTCAGGACTACCTGTGTGCTAAATTTCATGCCTGTAAGTACTATAAATTTGTCTGGCCACCTCACACACACATCCTTTGATAATAGTAGGGAAAATGAAAATCTGCAATTTATATCATATAGAAATAAAGGAAAAGTTAACATGCTATGCAACATTATCTCTACTATTATAAAAGGAAGTGTTTGTCTGTTTCTTACAGCAATGAGATTTGACGCACAGGTAGTCCGAATTTTTTGCAATTTTTGGGTCGTGGCGAATTTTAAAATTCAATCGTGAAGATTTTTAAATGAATTTAATAGTTTCATTCTCTATCGGGTTCTTCAACGCGTTTCTTCCGGAAGAACAAACACCCGAATCTAGACTTTTGTTTACCCACGTGGCTCTTCCGTCTGCCTTTGGAACCATACCACCACCATTTTCGCGGGGAACGCGGAGAATTTTTTTTTTCGTTTCCGCTTTGATTTTGCTCGGAGGGATGATTTCCCAGCCAGACGATAAATCTTTCAACTGGTGTCAC
This sequence comes from Metellina segmentata, assembly GCA_947359465.1. Classification (NCBI taxonomy): domain Eukaryota; kingdom Metazoa; phylum Arthropoda; class Arachnida; order Araneae; family Tetragnathidae; genus Metellina; species Metellina segmentata. The sequence continues at coordinate 136,943,609 of OX375874.1, read as the reverse complement.
TTTGTTCTTTTTTCTATATCCTAGACCGTTAAAGATAAAAGTAAAAATTTCAACGGATTTGAAATCTGCTGAAAATTTTACACCAGATTAATACCTTACATCACGGGCTAGCCAAGCAGTGGCTTGTGTATAAATTTTTCCTTATGAACTAAGTATTAATTCCTTATGAACTAATAGTATTACTTTTGATTATTTTTATGAATATTTTGAAATTTTTAGAGATTTTTCATCTGTGTGAAAAGTATATTTAGAATTAGATTTGTAGCAGTGTAATAAAGCTATTGTGTGCAAAAATACAGTACCAAGTCCGAAATCCGGAAGTGTCCAAAATCCGGACATTTTTTTGTTTCATCTTTCCTACAATTTTTAATGAACAAGGAAAGTAAACCTGGACCTAATTGATGAAACAACGCAAAATAACGGCCAGGTTCAGTCAATACAAAACAGAAAAATTAGATTTGCAAGTAAAATTTTTTGCATTGTAATGAAAGTTTTTTTTTTCCTTTTTTAAAAATTATTCCTATTTACATATCTGCTATTTTACTATTGCAAACTCAAAATTTGAAGAAGGACGAAAGACTTAGGTCAAATGAAGATGACCGTATATCGACCTTGTTCGTTAAAAGCAAGGTATAAAAAAATCATGATTTGAAAAAAATAATAAAATTCGAATTCATTTGATTTTAAATAAGATTTTTTTCTTTTTTTTTATAGAATTTTAATTATTTTTATTCGTTGCCTATATATCATCAAACTTGTTAGATCTGAGGCCTGCAAATCACAGTCGATTCAACGTAGCGGCTACCTTCTATGTAGAGGGAAAATTTCCATGTTTTACTGTTCAACATTGAACATATTCTAAACTTGTTAAAACTTCTGCTAATAGAACATAATTGTTTGTATCAATCTGGAATGGCCATTTTCTCCTGCCATTCATTCTTCTCTACCTTCAAGTAAACCTAGACAGGCGCCTCAATCCCATGATAGTAGTTTACGCAAGTCCAACTTGATTGGCTAATCGGATCACATGACCTAGATACGTATGTCATGAGAATTTTTCTGTTGGCGATTTATCTCTTCCTTTCTGCTTTCTTCTTTTCTTTTCAGATCCATGGGTAGAGGTGGGAGCCGAAAATTGTATCCTTTTATTATATAAGTTAGTGTTTTATGTATGCTTTTTGTTACATCAGAATGGTCCTAAGCCAGCGGTGGATACGACACCATCATCCTAAAGCAGAGGGGCGTGAAAATATCAGCTGATAGTGAGTTCAGGAGTGGTTCTTTGATTATTTATGTAAAATCAACGGAAGCTTGGAAAAATATAAAAAGGTTATTAAAAATTAGGAAAAGTAAATTAGAATAAAAAGGAATTAAATTACAATTTTTTAAAAATAATTTGGAGGATCTAAAAATTTTTCTGCCAGCTGGGTTTGAATTCGGGAAGTCATCCTCCGCTGCCGACGCTAATCCGTCCGAAGGTACGTGACTTTAGCCATTAGGCCATCGTTGCTTCACGAAAAGGAGCTCTTTAAAGTATAAGTACCCTTAATATAAGTTGGCTAGAAATACTACTAACAACATATATATGAGGAACAAATCAGAGTCAACTTGTCGGACACTTACGCTGAGGCGCTAATGTATGTATTGTATTTCTACGAAACAACGCGCATATTCAATATCAAATGGTTACTGCAACAATCAGATTGGCGAGATATCCAAGTGAAGCCAAGCCCGTGAAACTAGCCAATCAAGTTGGACTTGCGTAAAGTACTATCATGGGATTGAGTCGCTTCTGTAAAACCTAGTATTCGGCTGATGCAAAAGTTCGTCCCGTTTTGGGCGCTCGATGGCATCGCATCGCAAAACCCGCGTTCTCTACCTGACACATGTTAAGTTTGATGGTGTTGGAAAGGAAGAATTTCAGCGAGCAGTTGGGAAACTAAATATGTTAGTGGGTTGTATTTTTTAATTCAAATTTTTTTAAAATTGCGGTAAAATGGTAGAGTTTATTTCCGAAAAGACAAGCATATTTCGCAGACGCTGATGATGGGTGTCGTGTAGGGTGAGAGTGCTAATGACGATTCCACGTGCCGTAAAGGGGCTCGGAAAGTATCGTCACCTGGGTCCATTCTTGAACCAGACACTTCAGAACTTGTCTGAGGGATGATGCACCCACCGGAGAGACGGAGAAAGGTTATCGAACAGAACGGCACTTGCCATACTAATTCGATGCCATTTTGAGTCAATCAAATAATTCTTCAGTTTTTGTCAACTAAACGGGACGAAATTTTGAATCAAAACCCAATTTTTAAACTTTGGTTCCGTTTGGCATTTGGGTGCTCAGAAACATCCTCAACTAAAAATTAATATGCAAAGATAAATGATATGCAAAAGAGTTGTTTTTGTTCTTGGAAACACCTGACCCAATTCGGTCCCTTGTATTAGAATTTCCAGACATTATTTCGAAAGTGAAATTTGCCTTGAAGATGCAATCGTTTGACAATGCTTTTATCTCGACATGTTCGGTACTTGTCTTATCTGTGAAACGATAAGGCAAACGTTTATCATTTTGTCTTCATTATGTTTCCCAACTGTGCTTCAGTTCCTCGAGCGTCATTTGATAAATAGTGACCTTCTGGGGTCGCATGTTTTTGTTCAGTTGAAATGAATGGGATCACTCGATTTCAATCTTGGGGATAGCAGCGTAGGGTAGATTTCATATCAATTCAGGCGGGGGGGGGGGTGTTACCATCATGTCAAGGATGTTTTTGAATTTAACATATGTTAAAAATAAGTAAGAAACGCTTATTTTTTGTTCAGTTCGAGAAAAATTCCTGTCCCGCCACACGAGGCCTCGGGCGCCATTTCTCACTTGCGATTTTCGTCAAAATTTTAACTCTCTCGAACGGTTCAAGATATTTTGTTGCTTTTTTTTAAAATTTGAAAGATAATATTTTTCTGATTAAAAAGATATCTTCCGTTTGGAAATATGTGTCCAAGTTCACCTTCTGAATTTTCGTTTGAAAACCCCCAAATTCTAAATAATTTTATTATTTAACAGGTTTTATAAATCAAGTTAGTGTTTTAACTTCCCGGGCTAATTGCTTTGCATTTAATAAAATTTATTGATATCAAAAGTAGCAATCTCAAAAATTCTGGGAATTTTACAGGAGTTGTATATCTAAGGGTACTACATATCCTGAATAGGAAACTACTTTAATTCTGGTTTTTTTTTACAGAAAATCTATTTTTGGACCAATGTGATGGGAATAAAAGTGATAAATTAAACAAAGTTAAAATTGGTGAAATGTTTTTATTCTGAATTTTTTTTACAACCTTTCAAATCATTAAAGTTCTTCTGGAACATTGTGGAAGCTTTCAGATAATTCCAGAATGTAACAGAATCTTCTGGAACCATCCAGATAATTCTGTGTGCTTGGCTTAGCATATAAAAGGGAGGACACATGAATTCACGGTTTAGTTGGCAACATGCAAACAGCAGTTCACCCAATTTGTGGTCCGAAAGCACTTTTGGGAGGATTCTGCTGAATGAGTTGTATGGTGTTTTGTCGAAAGGACCGAGTTTGAAATGTCTTCGGACTGGGGACCCCAGGAGAATGAAGTGTGCACACCCATAAAAAAGTGATTTATAAGACTAGCAAAAAAAATAGACCTTTAAGTTGTGAATAAGAGTGCTCGTTTCAAGACTTTCAAAGTGAAGAAGTGTTTCACCTTGGTTGGACGTGTGAAATGGTTAGTAGTCTGTAATGTAGAGCGAGAGACACCTGTTCGTTTCTGTAATGCGTTGACTACCCTGGAAAGGGATGACTGTCCTTACAGACACTTGGTCTGAAAAATATAGCAGACTAGCCACTGCGTTGCCCGTGCCCGTGGTGTAAGGTATTAATCTGGTGTAAAATTTTCCGCACATTTCGAATCCGTTGAAGATATATTCAATTAAAAAATTATTTATTTAAAGGAAATCATATTTTTACGTATCAATCTAAACTGAAATTAAACGCAGATTTCAAATCCGTTGAAATTTTTACTCTTATCTTTAACGGTCTAGGAGATATAAATAAGAACTGTGACTCCAGTTAAGATTTATCGTCTGGCTAGAAAATCGTCCCTCGTGCAAAATCAAAGCGGAAACTAAAAAAGTAATTTTTCTACACAAAACTAATTGATTTTTCTACGCGTTCTGCGGATGAAAAAAATTGGCATAGTTCCAAACCCTGACTGGAAGTTCGCTTGAGTAGAAAAAGTTCTCCGCGTTTGAAAAGCGATGGAGAATAAAACTATTAAATTCATTTAAAAATCTTCTAGATTGAATTTTAAAATTCGCCGCGACCCAAAAATTGCAAAAAAATCAGACTACCCGTGTGCCAAACTCATTGCTGTAAGTGCCATAGAATCGTCAGGATTTTGCAACAGACAGACAAACACTACCTTTTATAATAGTAGAGATGACTCTTCTGATGTTACATATGCAACATGGAAGGAAAATCAACTCATTGAGAAAACAGTTAACCATTGATACCTTCATTGACGCACTTGGGAAATGGACAATGAAAGCAGTCCAACATCTGAATGAATTGCAACAACACATTTCAGAAGTGAAGGGACGTGTAGAGGCTGATCAACTATGTTTGGTGCTTCACTGTGATTTTGCTTGAGAACTGGTCTGCCACACACAAGAAGTGGCGTAATAACAAAGTTTCAATTTTTAGAGGAGTCGCATATTTTCAAAACAAGACCCCACGTGTTGCATACATAAGCGATGACAGATAACATGACTCAGCCCATGCATTGTTGGCAATACGCAAAATTTAACAGCTGCAGGGCTTCTAACACGTCACCTTTTTATTTTTTGTCACCTTTTTGACATTTTGTCACTTTTTCAGGGGTTTTAAGTTCTTAAATTTTATTTAGAAAAAAAAACTTTTTGGTGCGCAATAAAAAAATTAATTTTTTCTAAAAAAAAAAAACAGGGTTTGTACGAATTCAATTTCGAAATGCGCGCTACGTTCCACTGCAAAAAGCGTACCATTCAAAAGCGTACCATTTCAACTGTAAAAGGATACTTCATGTTGCCCGCGGTGTATTAGCAGCAAGTTCTGGAAATTTCCCCAAGGAAAAGGCTATCAGTAAAACGAAGCGGCGAAGTTTAAGAGAAGCAGGGCCATCTGCATGTCCGACCCCTCTTACCTAATTACTTACTGAATGCATTACATTACTCTTTTTTATGGTACACTTATTTTTTAAGTTGATTAATAAATAAAATCGATGCAATTAAAAGTTGGTCATGTAATTTCAGGAACTTTCAGATCGTAATTTCCGATACAAAACTATAACTGTCATATCTATATCGTATTACTATTAGTTTTTAATTTTGAAAATATCGCAGTATACCTCAGAATGTACTCTTTTTTTACGATACAATTATTTAAAATTTTTTTCATAAATAAATTCGATACAATCAAAAGTTGGTCACACAAATTTCGTAATTTTTTAGTTCGCATAGCAGGTTCCACATGCAGTTGTGAGTTGTATTCTTGACTATCGGGTTAGCCACATATCAAATTTAGCAACAATTGCCATAAAAACGATTTTTTTATTTTATTTGGCGAGGAAAAAGGCTTGCTTTTTTCACTTTGTACTCACACGGTTTACGGAGAAAGTACGAAGTACAGATTGTAGAGTTAGAAGATTAAACACTGTTTACTTAAAATTGTACAGGGAACAAGATGCAGAAGGTTTACTGATGCGGCTATTAGTTCAGGGTGCATTAAGTGTTAAAGTAAAAAAAGAGTGAAATCACTTGCGAAAGTAATGGTAAACCAAACGGGATTATGTAGCAATCCCCAGGGATCTGCAAACGCAAGCAAGCAGAGGGCGAAGCCCTCGTTGTGACGTCATGAACCGGAAATCAAATCAGGATTGTACGAATTATTCAGATAGTTTCGTTGTCCAGGAGATGCACTCTGCGAAAGTAATGTTGGTTTGCGAAGCAAACCAAATGGGATTGCGTAGCATTCCACGAGGTTGGCGAGTGTAAGCGAGCAAGGGTCGGAACCCCCTAGTAATATATAAAACATGAGGTACAAGAAAAATTAGAGGACAGGAAAGAAAAAGATAGACTGGAAGCAGAGAAATTTTTTTTAAAAGCAGCTGGGGCAAAGAAAAGAAAGGTGATAGAAGACGAATGAAAACTTAAAAATTATGCGTAATTAAGAGAATGATATATTGGACAGTGCTTCAAAATTATTAAAGGAAGCCAAAGATAGGCTCAAGAAAGCAATAAAAAATAAAGTTTTTAAGGAAGCTGTACTTGCTCAGGCAATGATTGAAGGAGCGGCTAAAGTCTCAGATGATGCTGGTTAGCAAAGACAGACTTTAAAAAATGCACATTCTTCTATAAGAAAATTATACTATATTTTTTAAGAAAAAGACAAAATTAATTTCAGACTTTTTCAACAAAAAAAATGAGACAATCTTTCAAAGAAAAGGAAGAAATTCTTGAAGCTGTGTCAAAAATGAACAAATTAAAAAATCATCATTACGATTTTTTTATTTTTATGTTAATATTTTAAAATGATGTACTTTTTAAATGAAGAAAATAAAACTATCCTTCTAAAGGAAGAAAAAGAAGGATAGGGGAGGATCTTTTTATTTTTATCTTTATACTTGAATATATTTAGCATTATTGTTATTTGTCACTTTTTTTTTTGCTCGATCAGTCACTTTTTGTCACCCTTTTCTGATTGATTAGTCACTTTTTGTCACCTTTTTGGTTAAATTAGTCACTTTTGTCACCTTTTTGGACCTTTAAACCTGTTAGGAGCCCTGCAGCTGCAATCACAGCTAGTAAACATCATCATTTCTGATGGTGCCCCTAGTCACTTCAAAAATCGTTACCAACTGTTTGAAGTGACTAACAACTCGCTTGTGCCAATGAAGTGGATATACAGTGTTACTGGTTTCGGTAAGTGAGGGGCCTTGCGATGGTGTATAGGAGGCCTGCTGAAGCACCACGCTACGAAACATGATCTTTCCAGCCCAAGTTCAGCTGCACTTCAGAGTACAGATGATGTCTATTCGGCTTAAGATTTCTTGCTCTATGTACAGAATGGTCTTCTTAAGCTTTCTTCTCCATATAGTACTCCTTAAATAATTTTAGCTCGGGTGTTCTCGTCATCTGACCGTGATTCAAAATTACGAGTTGTTTTTTTATCGCCACTAATAGCCGTTTGTAGTCGAGGTGTTGATTATTCGAAGGCATAATTTGCGTCATGTGATCGAAAGTATTCACGAGTCGAAAAACTCATTGAGGTGAAACGAGACACTTGGTTCGAAACGCGATCGCTCATTTGGAACCTTGAGCTAACCTGTTGCACTCGATTCGAAGGAGATCCTGCCTCCCTACTACATGTGTTGTGTGGGAAATAAAGACCTCCGACATAAACTTAAAAGAACGTTCCGAGTATTCTGTGCGTGGAGTATTCAGGAAAGTGCTTTCATACAAACTGGACTGCTGACAGCGAGCAGATCAGGTTTAAGGATTGTTAACTGCATTTTCTTCGTCAATATTTTATCACAATGGTTCCATTGGCAGGTGCCTATTACTTGGTATTGCATGTTGTGTTGGGCGCAGCAGTTGCGCCATATAAACCCCAAACCAACCAATCGCATTGTTTCATAGCCCTTCCTGCTCCAAGAGATGGTATTTGAATCACTTGATGATTTTGAACTAGCGTTGTTAGATTACGTGACAGTTGTCTATGAGAACTTATGCGCTTAACGATTGCCTTTTTTGGCATGATTTTGGATTCGGAGTTTCAAGTGTTGGAGCTGGAAACCATAATAGTGATCGCGAGCCCACCCACCTGTCTGGTGCCCCTAGATCGGAAAGTTCCGGGACAGTGCATGGATGTTTGTGAGCGGTGTAAAGGCGGCTGGTGCACCTTAAATCGTTCGTGGCCGAACTTCTCGTTGGATTGGTGTGGAAGTTTGGAGAGTGGGGTTCGGACTCGTGTGTTGCCTCGTCATCTGACAGTGGTTCAAAATGACGTGGTGTTGTATTCGGATCTTTCCCTTAAGGGATTAATCTCGGACCGTCGTCAGTATCCCGTTGTGTTGCTCTAGCACGACACTAATTAAAATATTTCCACTTACAGTCCAAAAACGGGAATCCTCCGGATCTCGGCCACTCCGGATTTCGGATTATTTGCATTTTTTTGTCAAATCTAAGGGGCTCCGCTCGCTACTCGCCAACCCCCGGGTATTGATATGCAATCCCATTTGGTTTGCTTCGCAAACTAACACTTCTTTTGCAGGTCCGTACGTTGTACGTCTTTTGCTCACTCGCGTTAGAAATTTCGCAATTTTTTACTTTAACTCTTAATGAACCCTAAACTAATAGCAGCATCGTAAAAAAATCTTTTTAATCTTGTTCCCTGTACAATTTTAAACATACCATGTCAGTTTCGTAATTTTCTTATCCCACTTTCTCGCGAAACCGTCTTAAGGGGGTCCGGGACACAAATTTTCGAATTATTTTTTATTATTTTAAGAAATTCTCTGTTTTTCTGCTTAAAATGCCGTCTAAATCATGTTTCTTTCTTAATTAGAACTAGATATATAATAATTTTTGTGGTGCGTTGTTTTGAAAATCTAACACTCTTGACAGTTGTTGTAATGGCAACAAGATCTGTCTTTAAAACTTTAAATGCGTTTTTCTCCATGATACATTTTTTCAAGATTTCCTGTATTCAAATTTCTATTAGTCGAAAACCGATAAAGTTTAAGGGTTGAAATTTGGAATGTATCTTTTTCAAACATTATACTTTAACTTCGATTCAGCAAATTTGAAAATAATATTTACTTTGAAAAATATGACTTTTCAAAAAAAAAGTACCTTAAAATTTTCAAAAGTTTTCATTCAAATATTTGTAATTTTTTATTAAATTAATATTTTTTAAATTGCTGAATCCAAATTAAAGTTTATAAATTTTTGAATAATTTACTGCAAGAATTTTGAAAATTGATCAAGAATATTTTGAGTTTTAGCAATTTAAAATGACTCCTCTTTTTTTCAAAAAATTTTAATTTAAAATTTTTAGAAAACTTTTGGAAACCTTTTGTGTTGTGATATCGCTTATTAGTTAGATGGGTAATCAGTACAAAAAAATTCAAAATTTTAAATTAATTAATAAAAATTTTTGTCCCGGACCCCCTTAACAATCGAGCGAAAAAGGCGAGTTTTCAATCCTGCAGCGGCAGTAACTTTTTTTAATAGAGAAATAAACCTTAATATAACCCCCCCCCACGCGATTTTCGCGTTTACAACAATAAAATAGCGGACATATAAATAGAAATTGTTTTTGAAGGAATAAAACCTTTTTATTACAATGCAACAAATTTTACTTCTGAATTTAAAAAAATTTACACCGTTATTTTGTCCATTAATTAGGACCTGGTTTAGCTCCTAGTTCTTTAAAAAGTGTAGAAAAGATGTAAAGAAGTGAGAAAAACAAACAAACAAAACAAAACAAAAAAAAACGCCGGCTAGCAAAACGCACGGATTTTGGCCAATTCTGGATTTGGGACTTTGTACAGTACCAATAAGTGATCACGAAACAAATAATTTCCTGTTGCGGTCGGAAGGATAACGGACTAGCAACCGGATTGTTGCGAGTTCGAATCCGATTACAGACCGTCGTGTACAAAAAGGGCTGATGCACGTTCGATCTGTAGTGGCCTCAAACGTCCTCACGTTGACTTGTTATGGGAGTTTGTAGAGTGGGGTGCCAGCTTAGGTGCGACCTCGTTGTCAGATCGTGGTTCAAAATGACGTGGTGTTATTCTCCGTTCTTTCCCTTCGGGTTTTGATCCCGGACCATCGCCAACAGCCCGTTGTGTTGTTCAGTTAATTCGTTCGGGGATTATTGCGATCAAAGCCAGGAAGCCCTAATTTGAAGCCTTTGGCTTGAAGATTAGGAATCGTGTACCATATTCGTGACATTTCTGTTTTTGAAGCATCCTATCAGAAAAAGTATTTCGCCTTCTCTTTGATAAGCATCCGTGTGTTTTGTCATTACCTTTTTTAGAGATTAAAGCCTCGCATTTTCGCGAGCGAAAGAGTTCTTTAAAAAATATCGCTGTGATCTCGGCTCAAAGGAATCGACCTGAAACTAGAAGCCAAAGGGATAATAATAGCAGTTATTGATTGTTCTGTCCTTTATAAAGCGGCATTTATTTTGATTTGTATCTTTGGAATATCTATTTTTAGATCGTTAACAGAAACGATATTGAGAACGCACTGTTATTTTCGTCGGATAATTGCTTTTCGTCTTATTCTCGATTATCTTGCGTCTTATTTAGATTCCATCTTATTCGTGATTACTAATTGGCCCGCGTTTTGTCTATGCGCTTTTGATTCACACGTCCCATAACCCTTATCTACAAAGGAACCCGCTGTTTAGGCCCCGTTCACATGAGGCGAAATCTAACGCGCGTTTGATGTTGACACAAAACGCGGGTAGCCAAAATACATAGAGTTCTACTGGAGCGTTCACATGCAGAAAACTGCTGAATCGGGCGTTTTTATTGTTTCCGCGGGCCTAGGGGAACCGATAATTCGAACGCTTCGGCTGAAGCTCGAGATACATAGGAATATGGTACGCTGTTCACATGACACGCTTTTTGACTGGCGTCAGCACTTTATTAATTCCCGTTTCGGTAGTTTCTATATTCGCGATCGTTAAAGATACAGTAAAAATTTCAACGGATTTGAAATCTGCGGAAAATTCCTGTCTGGATCGATATCTTAAATGTGATTTTCTTTAAATGAATAATTTTTCAATTGTAAATTTTATATTTTCGCAATATGAATTTGGAAGCATTTGACGAAGATAATCATTACGAACAACACAAAAAGAACTATTTATCTCATTTTACAGAGAAAAGATCTATCTTGAATAGAGTACTTAGTTGCCTTAATTTACTGCTTTGTATTTAATATCATTAAAATAGTATGCATGTAATTCATTCGGCGTTTTGAAGATAGTTTCCAACAAAGGGGAATAGTATGTGATTTTAGTTTTGAGATAACGTATACCGACAACGGTCCGTTTAAGTTTCCACGCCAACATGATTACATTTTAGGCCATTACAGATTTAACGTTCACCAGCCCCCTTTGTACACGAAATTCTTTGGTTGAATTCGAACTCGCAATCCTCCAGTCGATGTTTTACTGGCCTTGTTTTTCATACAACATATTCTAATCCTCCAGTCAATCTTATTGTTATCAGTAATGTTACTACGTTTAATGTAATTTTTATATCATATTTTCATGAAGATGGAAAATCGATTTTGAATTTCCAGATTTTTGATTAGTTCTATTGTAGGCCATTTTACGACATTTTTAGAGCAATTTCATCATTACTGAGTGCAGTAATTATATTCATTACGTCATTGATTTCGTTTCTATTTCGCTGGAACGTACACAGTCACACTCGTTACATGACTGATCTGTAAATGACATTACCATCTGTAAATGACCATAAATGACTGATCTGTAAATGACCATAAATGACTGATCTGTAAATGACATTACTCTGCTCTTTAATGTAAGAAAATTCTTTATAAGCGTTCTACTGACACCGAAAAAAGGGAACAGTCGTTCACGATGGAAGCAAAGTTCAGTGACACCGATCTTTTAATTGATGAAATACATAAAATTCCTGCTATTTGAAATATGGAGTGCCCTGCTCATAAGAGCAGAGGTTTGAAAAAGTCATCTTGGGAAGATATTGTCGAAGTTTTTTCTGAAGTTGGAGACAGCGAAGAAAAAAAGAAAATATTTAGTAAATTCTTAATTGTATTTTATTTTTAATATTTAATAACCTTTATATCATTTTATACTGCCATGATACTTTGCCTTCATTCACAAAGTAATCGGCATATTTATCTCTCACAGTTTTAGCCGATATGTTTCCCCGTGGTATATTTCTGGTACTAAAGCTTGTAAATGGATCTTCATACAGAGTATCTTCATATCGATACCCATCTCGGGATCTTACATAATTGTGCAGAACACAACAGGCTCCAATTATAGTTTCGGTTGTATCAATTTTAGTTCTCATTGCTCTGTGAAATATTCGCCATCATTCCAAATGTACATTCGATTTTTCGTCATGCTCTTGATAAGCGATACTTAAAAATGCTCTTGGTGTATGTTAGAGATTTTCCACAAATAGAGCGCATGAAGTTTTCCGAAATTCCAAAAGCTGCATCTCCTGCAAGTACATGAGGCAAAAATATGGTATCAACGATGGATATAGGTTTCGGATATGGACTAGACTCCTAAAGACATTAAAGACTCCTGGAAAACAGCCGAGTCACTGTTTTTCCCATACGCACCTATGTCAACATAGAGAAAACTATAGTTCACGTCACATACAGCTAACAACGCGATAAAAAAGTAATTCTTGTAGTTGAAATATAGAGAGCCTGCATTAGCAGGTTTTATCATTCGAATGTGCTTTCCGTCAATTGCACCAATGCAATTCGGAAAATTAGCGTGTTTTTTAAATCCTTCTGAAACTTCCTCCCACTTCTCATTGGTCATTTCTGGCATTCAGATCGGTCTTAATCAGTTCCAAATTGATTAGCACACTTGTTTAATTAAAGTTGCGATAGTAGACTTGCCGACCCTGTAACTGTAGTGAAAATCAGCAAAGGAGCATCCAGATGCCAAATACCTGAAAAGAAATTAAAAAAAAAAAAAAGACCGTGTTTTTTTTTTTTGTAATCAAACAGTGGCACCCTCCAACTTACTAGTTTTTTGCGGCACTCCTTTTCATTTTAAGAATTTATCATCTAATCAACTTATACCTATTAATATATTTAGAGTTTATATTTTAAATAAACAAAATACAAATATATTAATTACTTTAAAAAAGACGTTCAACTGCAAGATTTAATTTTATCTGTTCAAAAGATAACATTTTCATCTTTCTTGCAGAATTGTCTGCGTTGCGTTTCGATGCGAAAGTAATCACATTCTGAAAAGTTTTTCAATTTAATTTTAATGTATCAAATACATTTCTTATTTAGTCATCACCGTGCTTCTAGAAAATTTTCAATGCATGTGATAAGTTCTAGCCAAATGTGTTTCGCATAAAGATTAGTTACTACTACAGAATTTTTTTTTTTTTAATGAAAAACATTATGTTTTTGGTGTTGATCTGGCATAGAATTTTACGTAGATTCGAAATCCGTTGAAATTTTCACTTTGTCTCTCGAAAAGATAGTAATTTGAATTAGAAGAATAAAAACATAATTTAATGTTTAAGGAAAACGCGCAAAGGGGTGTTCACATGGACTTTTCGAAATCGCGCGTTAGAAAAACTCCACGTAAGCGTGGCCTTAGTGTGATAGTATTGAAATGACGAGCTATATCACTAAGCGGTCCTTGTTCATTCGTTTCTTAACATCTGAATTCGAACTCGTTATTTTGTCCGTAATGATTTTGTCCTCGTCACATTATTTTGTCTTTTGTTATGACTTCAGCGTCCCATTTCTAAAAGACGTTTCGTCTGTCTGTTGTAGCCAACGCATTCCATTCCGAAGCGTCTTCATACACCAAATATTGAAGGATGCAAAAGTTGCTCTCGATGACGTTGTATCACATAATCGAAGTATTATCTACTTCACACGTGTGAAATTTGGAAGAAAGAATTTCAGCGAGTATTTCGGAAAAAATATGTTGTTGGGTTGATTTTTTAAAATTGTACTAAGGATTCAAAATGGCAGAAAATGAGGAGCATTTTAGCGACCTACTATGCTTTTTTATTTCCGAAGAGACGAGAATGCTTCCCAAAAAAAGAAGATGTGTGAGATGCCGTAAGGGGCTCGGAAAGTTTCGGCACCTGGATTCGTTCTTTGGGCCAGAAACCTCGGAACTTGTATGAGCACGGGAGGATGCAGCTACCGGAGAAAGAGAACGGCACGTGCTCTATTGGTTCGATATAAATTTGTGTCAATTCAATAATTTTTGTTCCATTTTTGTCAAAATAAAGGGACGAAGTTTTGCATCAACCCGGTATATTTTTCAGCTACGCATTGGTGAAAAGAATAATAGGAAAAGGAATGTACTCGCATCCGAACCGATTCAAAACGAAACTCTGAGTGGAAAGTGACGTCACAACCGTCAGACTCCCATTGTTCGTATCAAATGAGCATTCATCGGCACACCGCTGCCTGCTCACTCATTTGTCACGAAATTTCATCCCTGTGGTTTTTACACGCGACATCTCAAAAGTGATGCAAAATGGGTAAGTGCCACCCGAAAGCCCAATTCCAAAATCTAAAATTTGTTTCCTACAATACATGGACATGGAAACACGTTCTACAGGGTTTGTGTATGAATTAACACAGGGACATGTCGCAGTCGTATTTGAAACCCGAGCAACGGCGGGTTAAGGCACACATCCGATTTTTCAACGCCGAAGCCCACCTATGCATACATAACCGTGAAATGACGAAAGCGATAAATATTCTATCAAAGAAAACGTGTCGTAAATGAATGGAATCTAAATTATAATTAATGAATGGTTCCGTATCCAGTAATGTCTATTTTGTTTCTCAAAATATATAATTTTTTACCCCACGTAAGCGAAATAAGCACGTTATCTTCGATAGAATATGTATCGCAAATGGCGCGAAATGAGGCGTCATTTCACGGTTATGTGTGCAGAGTTGGGCTTCGGTGCCGCAGCAGCAAAATTCGGATGTGTGCACAGGGCCTTCTTCAACTAGTCCGGAATAATCGAAACTTTGGAAATTTCAGAAATAAAGTCAATTTACCCATCTATCTTTTTGAAAACATCACACCTCCTCGATAAAAGAGGCTAGACTCAAAACAAATATATTGGGATGATGAAAATGTTCATCCCGTTTTTTTTGACAAAATTTGAAGAAAGACTTATGTGCCGTTCTGTTCGATGCCCATCAACTCCTAAGTTCCGTGGTTTCTAGCTGATGGGTTCGAAACTTTCCTTATGGAGCGACACCTTCACTACGCAACACCCATCTTCTGGCGTCTGGCCTTTTCGGAAGTAAACTGAGCAGAAAACTCCTGCCACTTGGCCAAATTAAAAACCACAACCCACTAACATAATTTCTTTCCCCAAGTGCAAGCTGGTGGGCTCCTAGTGTCTTAAAATAAATAATTGTCCTTAAAATTTGGATTCGGCCGAAACGCCACACCGGATCATATGTTTCCGGGGATTCCGTTACCACTGCGATGGTTTGTTCGCTTGACCCAATGAGCATTTCGTTTGGAAACAGGTCTGCCCATTTCTAAGACCCGTCCACGAGCAGAACACGAATACCATTTGGGGTCGCTCCTAGTGGTCGCGTTCCAACGGCACCAGGGAACTGCGCCCTGGTGGTGTGCAATTGCGCCGGGAGCTTTTCCCTTAATGACTCGAGCTTTGATTGGGAACGCTCGCAATATCCGCTCTCATTGTCACTCTGCCAGCCACAACAATGGACGAATGAAAATAGATCGACCAAAAGGCGGCGAAATTCTTTTCTAGGCTCTGTTTCCATCGGAGAATGTCTTTCTCCCAAAAAATCTCACACAGAAAATCTGCTATTTCTCGCCTGGGAGTTTTTCTCATGTGCACACTTACCTTATCATTTTCTATGCTGGGTCCACCCTGATTGGCTGCCGTCAGTGTTGGTTCACGACGCAATAGTTTTTTTGGAATTACGATAGAATGTCCTACATACGGGTAGACAGGTTGGAAGAGTAACGGATGAGCAACCGGAGGGTTGCGAGTTCGAATCCACTCCAAGACCGTCGTGGTCAAAGGGGGCACGTTTAATCTGTCGTGGCCTTCCATTGGCGTGGTGTGGAAGTTTGGAGAGTGTGGTTCTGGCTCGGTTTTTGACCTATTAATCTGAACGTGGTTCAAAATGACTCGGTGCTGTACTCGGATCTTTCCGCTTCCGGATTGTCGCTCATAGCTCGCTGTGTTGTTCCAATGCGACGTTAATTAAAAAGGCTACCTGCCCAAGCTTCTCCGAGGTAGGTAGGTATTGAATCAACGTCGCACTGGAGCATCACAACGGGCTATTGACGATGGTCGGATCAAACCGTAAGGGGAAAGTTGCGAAGACAACACCCCCTCATTTTGAACCACCGTCAGATGACGAGGTCAACACCCGAACTGGCATCCCACACCACGACAACGTGACATTGGAGGCCATGACAGTTTTGGCTTGCAACCTTCATCAGTTACTATTAAAAACTTTTTCCCCTCTGTCAATGCGTTTATACATATCATGCGAGCCACAAGTACTCGTGTTTTGAACAGTTTTGGGCGCCAAACGAACGGCTCGTGGCGATCTGCTTCCTGTCGGTTTTTCGACGCACACCAAAGGCGTTCTCAGTTCAGATAGGGAGTAGTTCGTAACTTTTATTTCTGCTCGCGAACCTCCATCGTCATTACAGGAAGCTGACGATTTCTTCCTTTTCCATGGATCGCTGGAAGTTCGTTGTGAAAATAATTTCAACGGAACTCGCATAGTTTCGAATAGCAAATATGAACTGAATGTGTCGGTATTTTATGCTTCAAACAGGCAATATATATATATATATATATATATATATATATATATTTATATATATGTATATGTATTTGGACCTTGCGACCTCATGATCCAATCCCATTTGTTGTGTCTATAAATCGTGGGAAAGAAAAGTTTAATTTATTGTATATCCGCAGTTTTCTCGCCTGCCGGATCACGTAGCGGGAACTCGGCAAAAATGTTTACTTCTCTCTTCAATTTCTAAATATAATTCCACCTACGCTTTGGCTCAAAACGTTAACTATCATAAATTCACAGAAACCGTGACCTGTATCAATCGTTTGGAACGGTTCCTGAAATTGAGTTCGAATCAATCGGGTTCAGCCTGGATCGACACAGAATTTGTGATTACTGTGAAAAGGAATCGGATCTTTAGAAAGAGGGATTTTAAAACGACTGGAAACTGATTCAGTAGATAGGTTTATCAAAATAGCATCGCCATTCTCCTAAGTAACGGCATTGATGATTGATTTTTCTCGAAATGTTCTCGATTATCTTTTCCCTAAGTATCCTATTGACTCCGTTCGGTTGACCCAAGAATCTTTGTTTCGTTTTGCTGTGTGAAATGGTGAAGACATGCTGTATTCCTACAAAACCGAGTGCAAATTCTGAAATGAACATCTGATATCTAGGGCTTTGGAACTAAAGTTGATGACTTGTGGTAGATGTTCTGGCTGGTTGGGTAGCCTTGTAGCAACGCTCCTTCCGCAGGTGCTTAAATAGTCTGAAGTAATTTGTCAGTGTCATCGAAGGGTCGCCCAACTATCAGAAGTACCTGCGGAGTGTGTTGCACGACACGTTCATGTCTTATAAATTTTTTTGTTTCTATTTTATCTTTTCTTCATACCAATTTTTGCCCCCCCCCCCAAAAAAAAAAAAAAAAAATCTGCCGGGCGAATTCAAGTTTGCTCTCCCTCCCCTAGATCCGAGCCTGCGTCTATTAACAGGAAATGAAATTACAATCCTAAGTTGTTTCAGTGGTACTGCTTTAATGTTACTTTTTTTAAGTTGCATTTTTAATAATGTTCCTTAATGGTGGTGGTGGCCGAAATATGCCTTTCGGACACTCTCCTCAGCACGTGCCTGCCTAGGATCAGGCATTGTGAATACGGTTGTTTTCGATAACCTTGGGATTATCGTTGATCCGCGGTTCAACTCGTACTTGTGAATGTTAATGTGTGAAATTAAAACAGTCTAGTACTCATTTCTTTCACTCTCATTCACCCTATGACCTCACTGACGTGTTCTACGCCTTAAACCTAGCGTCCGTTTTCTTAAGGAAATTTACAATCGATTTTGCCGGAACATCCATCAACATTTCCAAACCACTTCAGTGACCCTGTTGAACATCGAAAAGATGTTAGCTAAATTTTTCATGAGAGACAGTCACCAACGAAATTAAAAAAATATATATCTCGTATTTGGTCACTTCCCACTATGTAAGAAGTATTAAATAAGTCCTAGTTTAGAACAGGGTGGTAACAGAACCGGGAAAACCGGGAAATCAGGGAATTATCAGGGAACTTTTTAATTCTGGAAATATCAGGGAATT
Organism: Metellina segmentata; assembly: GCA_947359465.1. Lineage (NCBI taxonomy): Eukaryota > Metazoa > Arthropoda > Arachnida > Araneae > Tetragnathidae > Metellina > Metellina segmentata. The sequence continues at coordinate 136,925,394 of OX375874.1, read as the reverse complement.
CTCAGGGAAAATTTCCAAATTTTACAAAAAATCAGGGAATTTTTGAAATTTTGGTAAAAACGGTAACTATGGTCGTATGGCCTATTTAGGGATGAGCGATTACAAGTACTTATGAGAATCGAGTAAATCATATTCTCCGAAATTGAAATTCGAATTAGGAACACTGGCGTCATAATTTTCGAACGCCGCGAAAACCGCCGCTGTGGTTTTCACGGCCGGAGCGTCTCGTCGCAGTGAGGCCAGCGATACAACTTGTGGTTTACAATTTGAAATTTGTGTAACTAATGATGTTTTTTTTTTGCATGCAATTACATTTTTGAAGAATATTTTGGTAAAGCTTCAATCTACGTTTATAGCGGTGTAACAGCTTTGGCGCTTTTTTTTTTTTTTTTGGCGCACTTCTAAATTTGCCAAGGAAGAAATTATTTCAGATGAACCAATGAAATCAACCGACAGTTTAACGAATTTTGAAAGAACTTTAAAGAATAACAGCCACTGCGTGGCCAGCACGGTGTTGCCCGTGACAGTTCTTTTAGTGGGGTCAGGTGTGACCACTGCTACGAATACGGTTTGAGAAACAAACCAATTGAAATTTCGTATCCTATTGGATAACAGCCATCATGGCGTTGCCCGTGGTGATGGTTTGCTTCGCAAACCAAATGGAAATTTGTAGCCTATTGGAATGAATTCCCTGCGAATTTCCATTTGGTGATTAATTTTATGAACTATGATTTGCTTCGCAAATTGGGTAACAGGTCATAACGGAGTTGCCCGTGCCTTCGCAAACCAAATAGGAATTCGGCGTGACGTCACAATCTCTTGTGAATATATATATTCAATTAAAAAATTATTTATTAAAAGAAAATCCAACGTATAAAGTAATCTATTTGGTGTCAAATTTTCCGAAAATTTCAAATCCGTTGAAATTTTCAATCTATCTTTAACGATCCCGATTTTACAAAAAGAACTAAACAATGCAAGCCAAATTTTTTTTCGCTAAAAATCTCTCAAAACGTTACAATTTCTTGCGAAAATATTAAAGATATTCAATTTACAATTTTTATTTATTTAAAAAAAATCATATTTTTAGGTATTGAACTAATGTGAAATTTTCCGCAGATTTCAAATCCATTGAAATTTTTACTCCATCTTTAATGGTCTAGTAGATAGAAAAAAGAACTAAATAACTCCAGTGAAAATTTTATTTGTTTTTTATCGTCTGCTGGAAAATCATTCCTCCGCGCTAAATGGAAATGGAATCTAAAATAATAAATTTAGAATCTACGATCTTCTTTGCTGTTACATGCAATAATAATTAAATTTCATTAAATTCATTTAAAAATTTTATGGATTAAATTTTAAAATTCGCTGCGACCCAAAAATTGCAAAATATTTGAACTAACTGTGCTGTAAGTGCCATAGATTCGTCTAGACTTAACGTGCAGGAAACAAACAGAGAGACTAACAAACACTTACATTTATAATATTCGATTCAAAATGAAAATTAAACCTTTTAACTACGACTATAGATATAACAAGCGCGATTCTTATAACTTCCAATGCGCAACTGCTGCAATGGCCGTAGTCTAAATTATTTCTTGGCGCGATTCTTATAACTTTTAAGGTACAACTGATGTACTGGCCGTTGTCTAAATTCTTTCTTGGCGCGATCATGGTACAACTGATGTACCGGCCGTAGTCTAAGGCCCGGTGCACACATCCGATTTTTTAACGTGCGGTACCGAAGCTCAACTATGCACATATAACTGTGAAATGACGCAAGTACTTATTTCGCGCCATTTGCGATACATATTCTATCGAAGAAAACGTGTTTGTTTCGCTTACTTGGTGCAAAGAAAAATATATTTTGAAAGAAAATAGACGTTTTTGGATGCAACCATTTATTAATTATTATTTATATTCGATTTTTTATAAAAACAAGGTACTTCAAACCGGAGAAGCTTGTGCAGCGAGCTGCTGCGCCGTGGGGAACTGCTGTGCTAATTGCAAGCAAGAGGGACGTACATCGCCGCAGCGGCTCCGGAGGCATATGTGCACTACTCCATGGGATCTTGTGTATCTCAGATCGCACTTGCGTTGCGGCAGCGTCGGAAAAACTGGATGTGTGCACAAGGCCTAAAGGTTTAGCTTTCCGCTTGGCGAGGTTGCCATTTAAACCATAATCGAAAAACAGATGGGTTGCCTTTACCTGCCCTAACTCGTTACTAGAAAAGCGCCAAGATCGTTGCCACCGTTTTAAACGTATACTTAAGCTGTACCAATTTTTTATGTATATTTGCATTTGATTATGATGTATAAAGGAAAATATAGGGACAGGTGTAAAAAGTTCATAATCAAAATATTTAAAAAAAATTTCCCCGGTTTTTTCAATTGCTATTGTTAGAGTTGCTTTAAAGGTTCCAATCCTAACTATAACAATTAAAATATCTGATGAGCAAAAATACAAAATATTTGTGGAGAATGATCCTTTTACTCCATCTGACTCTAAGTACTTGAAATATTGTCGTGTGGTTACTGTATATTGATACCAATTACGGATCCCAATATTTCTTAAGGGACTTGTAAAATCAGGGAAATTTTTGTCACACTATCATGGAAATCAGGGAAATATCAGGGAACTTTTCTTCGATGATTTTGTTGCCACCCTGTAGAATAAATAAGTCGCGATAGGTGATCTTTCCAAATTCCTGAACCTAACTGGACACAGCCATCCCCATTAAGAAACCCCGTGCAACAGAAGTGTTTCGCGGCATTTTCTCGACGCCACCCCATTGAATCACTTTTTTTCGGAGTCTTCCTTCGTCGGCTGAGCCAAGCGAAACTGGATTCGCGCCTCGATCAGTTGGCCTGTTTTTATTTACCAGCAGCTGTCCGACTAAAAACGGCCGCATCTTGGGTGACACGTCGAAGGATTCCTTTCTTTGGCACGCTTCCGAGGAGCTGCCTGTTTACCCACCTGTGGAAAGCCCTCGCTCGTGGATGGCTACAGCCCGCGATTATCATTGCCCTGTTTCCAAACAGACTGCCGCCCCTTACAGCGGCAATTAACTGTTGTACGGGATTAATTAATAGGACCCGTGAACAAAAATCACTCAACATTTTGATTAGTTTTAAATAAATGTTTATACAATTCTGTGCAAAAGATATGTTATTTATAGAGATGCGTTGAGTAGAAGTATTTCAAACTTTTTTTGAAAAATACCTGTACATACCTTTGTCAATATCTTTGTCAAATGCGGGCAAATTCGTAATGAGAAAAAGTAAGGTCAATTTTTTATGCTTCAAACTTCGATGTCTCAAAATGTGTATTTTTGCCATAAAAGGAACATTTTTTCAAAGTCTATTCAAGCAAATATAACAAAAATTAATTTACAAGTGTAACATCCTATTACATGCTTTAACCTTTTAAACGCCGCAATTCATTTTTAAAGTTTTTTATTTTAATTTTTCGCTCAAATGGCCTTTTTTGGCTGAAAAAAAAAATCCTAAGTATGATTTTGAGGATGTTCCCATTTGGGAACATTGGCGTTTGGGATGAAGTTAATAGGGGCATTTTTCCGAGAGGTAATTTTTTTGCAATGGACTCAAAAGGAGGACTAAGTTTGGTTTCTATTTCATACTTTTATATATTTCTCTTCGGGAGGATACATTTTTCTCTTATTGCCAGTGCTACGGGGGAAGCAATATAAATGTATCTGCTTTTTGCATGCAAGGCACTGCTTTCTAACAGTCTTCTTGCACAATTTTGCAACGTCCTTGGGTGCAAGTGACGAGATAGTGTTCGCCCGTCTTTCTAAGGTGAATTGGTAGATGAGATCGTGGTCTTGGTCTTGCTGAGACGACTCTTGATCCTAGTGGAGCCGCTGCTTTGGCACCATCCTATTTGCCTGAGTAAGCTTCTATCCTATATAGATACCTATTAGATGAGCATATCATCCAAATTTTGTACCTAAATCTGATGGGGTTTCCGCGAATAAGCATCTTACAACAATGACGTCCGTAATATGGCACCATTGATCTGTCAATGCTCAGTTTATCGTGAAAAACTCCAAACTGAATCACGTTTTACACATATTATCGTATATTGGCGCAATCTTTTTTAGTTTATTACCCAGTTGAACATCCTTATTGTTGTCAACAAGATTAAAGTAATTTGTAAGCTGACGAAAGCGTGCTCTAGCCATTATCTTAGGAAATAATGTAACACATGTGTCTCCAGAATTAGTATAATATAAGTCCTCTGTAGGCACCGTGTGGTAACCGCTCAAAAGAAGTAGACTTAGGAACTGAAGAATATCTTCACAGCTACCTGTTATAATCTGCCCCTTTGCAGTGTATACAACGCTGTCATCTCAACTAGATGACGCACTTAATTCATAGGGAGTATTTTGTGGAATAACTCTAGATGATCCATTGTCTCAAGCTCGGGAAATTTTTCAGCCAGCTTTTCAAGGCTTTTTCCTGAAATATTATTATCCAATATTCCATCCCTTTTCCATCTGGGATGGGGTTCTTGTCTTCGCTTCTTTGCACTTGGAGCAGAACATGAGGGTGCGCTTCTCCTTTGATCTTCGCCCGAATCGGGAATAATTCGGTCATCTGAAATGACCATCTTCATTGTTAATCATCAGGTCAATCTGGCCATAAACATCTTGAGAACGAACCTCATTCAAAGCTTCATCGTTGATTTGTTCTTCATCATTCAAATCATCGTCTTTATCAGATGGCAATATGTAAAGATCCAGATCGTCTACGTCCTCGAGCTCGTCATCGGATAGGCTGTTGAAAAATTCCTGCGCGGCTCGCAGGAACTTGCGATGTATCTCTGAAAGATGTAGTTGACATGGAGGGATACTTGAGAAGCACTTGAATAGTCAATTCCTATTAGGAATGGCGAATTAAGTAAAAAAAAAAGATTAAAACTACATCATTCAGCGTATACTATACAGTAATACTCTCTGAGATAGGCGAGAAGGAAAATATTTCGTCAGAATGAAACCCATTGGTTGAAACCGTAACGACTACAGGTCACACCTTCGTCAAGTCTTGAATAAGGAATGTTGTTGGAATGTGATCTTTGCAAAGGTAATTCAAAACGCGCTCCTCTCTTTTTCTACCCGTAAATCACGTGATACATTTCAACTAACCATTTCACCAAAGGGGAATGTGGTTACAATTCTTGTAAAGTGGTTAGATTTAAAGAAATCATCCTAATCGCAAACATTTATAACTATAACAATACGATTACCTTACAATAGAGTATCAAGGTTTGCAGAGAAAACGGGTGTTAGGCACATGCAGATACAAAAGTGCCAGTTGGAAGTATTACAGAATCAGCCACCACATTTATTAAGTTACCCATAGCAGAAGAATTGTGATAATTAAAAAAAGGAGAGTATTGACTCAAATTTTGAGAGTTAAAAAATCCCCTCAAACACTATATCCCAAACGCCAATGTTCCCATTTGGGAACATCCCAATTGTTGCCAGAATTACTACTGACAAATGATACTTGAAAATATTTTGTTAATTTGTAAGAGAATATCCATCCCTTGACTACCAAATCAAGTCAGTAAAATTGTTTTTAAATTTAATTTAAAAACAGCAGAAATTAAAATGTGCATGACACTTTGAAGTTCACAATATCAGTAAATTTGACCTAAATTATGTAAAAAAGCTGAATTTATTTTTTGAAAAACGATGGCACCTAAAATAAATTCATATTATTATGTGACATTTCAGAAAGTATGAATATTCTAAACAAAAAATAAAGTCATTAAAAAAATTCACAAAAAAAATGTTCCCATTTGGGAACATTGGCAGGTAAAGGGTTGGCAGTTTTTCCTATCAGCTCAGAAAAGTTAATTTGGGTTGTTAAAATAGATTGGTCATAAAAAATGTTAACTTTATATTTTAAGTTTTTTTTAAAAATCCATGTGTTTAAAAGTGTCTCCATAACCTGTATAAAAAAATTTCAAATCAATGTACATAAAATGTTCCTCAAAATGTGACTCTTTTAACATTACGGATATGACTGCATTGGTCCCCTCAATTCATCGTGGTGTGACTTCCAGTAAAAATCCCCTGCATTCTATGCCTCGTTTGATCTTTTAGTATATGCAACCCATCTTTATTACTTCCTGGTTTTTGTGCTAACCTCGGCAAACTTTCAATTGTTTCGCAAAAATTAATTTTTGTTAAAGTTTATTATTTTTCCGTTAAAAAAAAAAACGATTTTTGTTTAAGTATCCGAAGTCCCTAGTATTTTAGTCGTCTGTCTTGTTTTTCAACGTATCTATAAGAACAATCTTGAATCTGCGAGATGGATTTGGGAACATCCCCCTTCTCAAACCTTTTCACATTTTTAGGTTCAGTTGGTTTGTTAAACCTCATCTAATTTTTTCCATCTTTAAAATTTCACTTTCAAAATTTTATACATACGTTATTTAGATTCTTCGTCATTAGTTCTGCTGCAGACGATCTTGTTTATCTGACTATTGTTTAAATATTTTTTATATTCTTTGTGTAGTAAATCTCTTTTATCTTTGTATTGGACTTTTATTTCTTAAATATTTTATGATTTTATTAGATTATACTCGGTCTTGCGTTTGGCCGCCACTTTTTAACTTTGCGCCACAAAACCCCGACCTCTAATCCAATAAAAGTCCTCAACACGTGAGGTTAGCGCTCGGTGCAACAGGTTCTGGGTTCGATACCAACCATCTCAATTTGTTTCAGATCGGAAATGTGGAGACTAGCTCTGCTGTGCAAAATTGAGATGGCGAAATATGAGCGAACAGCTTTTGAAAGACCCAAACAAAAACTTCATTTGGAAGCCGAGGGCCGAATAAATGCCACTTAGTAAAGGAGAAAAGCGCAAATTATACATCTCCTTTTGTATTTAAAATTATGTAAAACTACGATGCAGTATCATTTACAAAAGAATTTTTTCCACCCTTGCAAGTTCTCTATTTTGGGTAGAGGACTATTATCTTCTTTTCGCCCTGGGACTTGCACCTATTTGGGTTAGATCATTTCTTCCATTTGGGGTATGACCGTTAAAAAATCTCCTTCAATCGGGCTCACAGTAGCCCGGTTGGAAGAGTTACGGTCTAGCAAGCAGAGGGTTGCGAATCCCAATAGTTACCCCTCTACTATTATAAAAAAGTGTTTGTCTTTCTGTTTTCTGCGCGCTAACTCCTGACCAATCTATGGCACTTACAGTAATGGGATTTGACACACTAGTAGTCTCGAATTTTTTGTAAATTTTGGGCAAATTTTAAAATTCATTTTAGAACATTTTCAATGGAATTTAATTTTTTTTGGAATTTGTTTTCTAGGAGAATAATATTATCAACACTTTAAAGAGATAACAGATTCTAAATTTATTTATTTTTTCCATTTGAAAGCTTTCAGTAGAAGAACAAAACAAATAAAAAGTTTAAACTGGAGTTATGTAGTTCTTTTTTCTATCTCCTAGATCGTTAAAGATAGAATGATAATTAATTCAATTTTCTGCCTTTTAAATTGAAAATGTTTTATTTTTGCAGTACAAATAAATGGGCGCATTAAACAATGACGTCACGTTTGTTTTTGGTAGTATTTAATTAACGTCGCACCGGACCACCAAAATGGGCTATTGCGATCGGTTTTGGAATTGCGTAGCAATCACCGGGGGTTAGCGAGCAGTGGTCACACGTGACCCCACGAAAAGAACTGTCACGGGCTTTATATCACAACGTCGTGCTTGCCACGCAGTGGCTAGTTTTCTGCTATTCGCAAATTTACAATCGGGGTCGTGCAACAAAAAATGACCTCAGCGACCACACCACGTCATGGTTTGGAAAGAGCGATCTATCGCAATATATCGCTGTGCTTCAGGATGTGATGTCATGTTACTCGTCTCAAAGCACCGCCAATATTCAGCGATCCTAACATTATTGATACAGCCCTGAACGGTGTACAACTCACTGCGATATTAATATCGGGAGTTTCGGAATGGATCGATGTTTAAGTTAAACCCACATCTATGGCCGTCTGAACAGGTGTCCACCCTATTTATATACAGCTGCTCTTCGGTCTGCATCGGAAGTTTTCATGCCATCCGATTCCTTGTAATGGGAGTGGAAGCTAATGTTAGCGATCACTTGAGCTCGATCAAAATAGTGGTGTGGATATTTTAAGCAGCTTGCGCACTCCTTTTTCGTTCGAGGCTTTCGACGTGTGTGTGTGCATCTTTAAACATTATTTTGTAACTCGGCGGTTAATCTGTGTGAGGTCTCAGAACCTACTTATATAAAGTTTAAGCGATTTTGTCATACACATAGACAAACGTCTAAACATAACAATTTAACATATGCATAAAAATACAAAGAAAAAATATTTTACTAGAATGTTATATTAATTTTAATAAACAAAGAATTAACCAAATACCTACATAAAAGTATATTAAAATGGTCCTAAACTGTAACCACAATAATATTAATTTTTTTTTACAATAATTTACGAAAACATAACGAAATACATTGTAAAAAGCACCACCCGGACGAACACCGACAATCGGGACCTACATTGTTGGCGGACCGCTTTCAATCTTAGTGACAGTTTTGGCGAGGCGATATGACGGGAAGTGCGACAACTTTCACGTATTTCTTTACAAATCTCCACTATTATAAAAGGAAGTGTTCATGTGTGTGTGACGAATCTATGGCACTTACAGTAATGAGATTTGGCACACATGAAGTTCGATTTTTTTGCAATTTTTGTGCAAAGCCCGAATTTTGAAATTAAATCTAGAAAATTTTAAATTAATTTAATTATTATAGTTTTTTTAGAATGGGGCAACAGCATAAAAGATAGCAGATACAAAATATATTTTGCTTCCGATTCTCCGAGGAACGATTTGTCAGCAGACTAAAAAAACCCACCAAAGTTTTAACCGAGTTCTTTTTTCTATCTGATAGATCGTTAAAGATAGGGTACAAATTTTAACGAATTTGAAATCTACGGAAAATTTCACGTAGGATCGATACCTAAAAATATGATTTTCTTTAAATAAATAATTTTTTAATTGAAATTTTTATTTTTTGCAATAAGAATGCCGCTGCGCCGAATGACCTTCATTTGATTGGAGAAATCGGATTTTATTTCCTACCCTCAGCAAAACAAATAAAAAACAATTTGAGTGGCATTGTTTAGTTATTTTTTTGTAAAATCGGGATCGTTAAAGATAGTTTAAAAATTTCAACGGATGTGAAATCTGCGGAAAATTTCACATGAGAACGTCTTGTAAAAATATGATTTTCTTTAAATAAATAATTTTTAAATTGAATATATCTTTTTATATTTTCGCAAGAGATTGTGACGTCACGTTAACTTTAACTGTGTGTGTGTAAAAAAAAAAAAAAAAAAAAAAACATTTTCTGATTTTTGCGTTATATATATATATAAAAAAAGAAACATTACATTTCCTATCCCATTCTATTTCCGGCGATGAGAGCAAGAAATAAAAAACATATTGACTGGGATTGTTAAGTTTTTTTTTCGTAAAATCGGAATCGCTAAAGATACATATTGAAATTTTCAACGGATTTGAAATCTGCGGAAAATTTTACACCAGATTGATACCTTACACCACGGGCATGCGCAACGCGGGACTAGCCATGCAGTGGCTAGTAGGTCATAATATTCATAATTTGGTTTGCAAAGCAATCCAAATTTTAATTCGCAGGGAATTCTTTTCAAGAGGCTAAAAATTTCCATGAAACACCATGGGTAACACCATGATGACTATTATCCAATAGGCTATGAACTTTCATTCATAAACCAAATGGGAATTCTTAGCAATCACTGGGGGCTAGTGAGCAGTGGTCAAACCTGACCCCACAAAAAGAACTGTCACAGGAAATGCTGTGCTGACCACACAGTGGCTAGTCAAACTATAACCTATTTTGGGTTTTTAAAAAACTTTCTTTTCTGATGTTTTCCACCATTATCAATATTATTTTCGCATAACCCTAACCAGTCCACACCGTATCACAGGTTGTGAACCGCTGCTCTATGATATAGCCTACGCAACATAACTTCGATTCGATCCCGGCATGAACGTATCGCACAAACCTTTTAATTTCATTATGCGGTTATTCAAACAGAATCTTCGTGAAGAAATAGCATTGTCACCTTGTTCATCTCTAGGTTTATGTATAAATAAAGTGAATCATGGACTGAAAGTTTGAAAAGGCAGTATCAGAGGAATTGTTTTCAAATTAATAATTCTTCACTTAATGCATCCATAAGCAGCACTGCATCAGATTGTGTGACTGTGTAATAAAAGTGTCTTATGTTTTCAGATGGCACAGAAAAACGTATCACAGTGGAGAAGCCCATAGTGGAGCTGGATGGAGATGAGATGACCAGGGTCATTTGGGAGAAAATTAAGGAAAAAGTAAGAATTAAGAGTTTCTAAATCATAACAATCATTGCTAATTTGCTCAGTTCAAGAAGTCAAAGGGTGGTCTGAATCAACTGATTCCTTTTTGAAACCTGACTTGAAAAGTGTCTTTTATTATATTGGATAATAGCAGGCCAGCTCGGCTTTGCCCACAAGTTCTTTTCGTGTTCTTGCTGACACTGAAAGCATTAAAAAGGAAAACCATTTTTTATAACGAGTCCCACCTCCATCCGACATGATACGGTCTTATCACAAATTCACATAAAATTCGGACTACCCTAGGTATTGATCTGGTGTAAAATTTTCTGCAGAATTGAAATCTGTTGAAATTTTTACTCTATCTTTAACGATTGTTAAAACAGAAAACCTCTAATAGTCCTTTTGTTGTTGCACATCCCCCTGGTGTAGGAAAGCCTACACCAGGTCCAGAAGGCCCCGTCGTGCCAGATCCCCATATACCTGCAAAAAGTCCTGATCAACCAACAGCTGCTTATACGAAGCGCCAAGACAGAGAAGAAGGTGATCAGGACTGGCAGGTAGGGAACAGGAACAAGGAGGGAAATAATAGTCCTTTTTGTGTTCGTAATGAATATCTTTGTCAAATTCGTATTGAGAAAAAGTCTGTTCAAACATAAGTTTTGTTTCTTTGCAGGGTGTAAAAAAAAATCATGATTTTTTTCAAAAAAATCAATTAATCAGATTTATTTGATTTAAATCAAAAATCGGATTTTTTTATTTAAATTTCTGTAGGACCTATAAATTTGTTAAATAAAAAATTGAGTTTCTGACACGACATGTAAACTAATATTTAATTAAGTAAACAATCGGAATTTGTGATATGGTAAATTAATATTTATTTTACTAAATATCATTGTGTGTTACATGACAATACATTTAAAAAATGAATTTTCAAAACAAGAGCAAAAGATAAGACATTTGTTTAACTTTAAAACACAAGTTGACATCCTAAATAGTTTTTCTTGAGTAAATTAACATAATCATGTTAATAAATGTATCAGTAAGTGTAAGTGAGACCTAAATTAGTCCGATTAAATAAATATTTGTTATGGGTCACTACTCTTAAAGGTGACTGTTTCAGGCTGCATTTTGCAAAATAAAAGATGTCCATTGTGTTTAAACTTTCATCCTTTCAAATAGAAAGCTCAGTTGAATTTTTTATTTAATAAATTATTAATCACATTATAACTGTGTTATTTTGTATTTATGTCTCAATTAAAAAAAAGTAGTTGAAAAATCACTATAGCTAAGCAATCAATTAAAGGGGTAACAAGTAGTTTAGGCCTACTTTGTGAGGATTTTCTTTGGCTGTCTTGACATTTACGTAGATGTAGGCCTACTGCTTTATTGTTTGTAACATAAAATTATGCATGAACATCGTAAAAACTTTCAAATAGATGTCAACTTATTTTTTACTTTACTGTTTAGCAGAATCCCTGACTCAACAGATTACTTAGTCCATAGACACCTCAGATTATTTGCAAGTGTCCAGTGCCAAACATTTTTTTTAAAAGCTCATCAGTACGAGCTGTAGCCATTAGTGCTGAAATCACCATGTGTGCAGAAAGTTCAAAGCATTTGACAAATTCTGTGATTTTTCTAGAGTGTATTTACTTAGTTATAAAAATGTAAGATTAGTTGTGATATAAATCAATGATTTTTTTAAAAAAATCATTTGATTAAAATATTTATATTCAATGTTATTTCTATGGCACTTTTTATTTGTTTTTAGCCCCTAGGACAAATAGAACGGGGGTTAAAAGTTTAGCCTATGTTTTCTGCAGTGTTCTAAAGTATAAGTTCAAATTTGTAGTGGATTGGACAAACTTTGTAGATTTGTGTAAAAAATATACCTATACACATCCTTTTATATATATATTGATTATTAATTGATGCAGGAATTTTATTCAATTAATATTATTTGAAAGATGAAAACTAAAATAAACTTGCATTTTTGAAATACATTAGGGTTAATGATATTAGCATGTTCCATTTTGTTAGCGAGTCTAGAATAGACAGAACAAGTAGACCTAAAATGGTCTAATTTTTTTTTAGTTCCCTCGGACACTTAACCCTCACGTCCAAAGTGGCTTCACATGCAAAAGCCCAGTAACCACCCGAACTGGTTGAAGTCATTAAAGCTACTGGCTATCCCCCTATCTCAAGAGAAGGGCAATCCTTCATTCCCTCCTTTTGCCAGAAGCAGTAGGATAGTTTTCCCTTAATGACAAGCAACAAGTTAGGGATCAGCTTTTAACTTCGCCCTTTCACATACTTCTTCCAAGCTTGGCTTCGGATCAAACAGTCTTGTGCGACTATTGAATAGAGAATTTTGTTTCTTCACTATCAAAATGGCTCGCTATAGGAAAACATTGTTGAAAGAAGAAATTGAAATAATTATTTTCAATGATACAGATGAGTCGGATTTAAATTCAAGCGACAAAGACGATCTGACAAAATGTGATTTGGAGAATTCAATTCAAGCGAATAGTGACTCTGATGATGACAGTGACGTTGATGAAGTCCCGGAAATTGAAAAAAACGATATTTTTTAATGGGAATGGAACAATATACGTAACGATGCTGTATCCATTCCAAACTTTAATATGCATGCTAGTTCTGTTCATGACTTGCTGCCTGGATCTTCACCATTAGAATATTTGAAACTATTTCTGACGGACAACATATGTCAGGTTATTGTAGATAATACAAATAAATATGCTGGCTACTACTGCGCAAAGTCAAGAGGTTCTGCTAACCTAAAATGGGAACCTATTGCTTCGATAAGGGAATTGTGGAGTTTTTTCACAGTTTTAGTTGTGATGAGTTTAAATCCCATGCCCCGAATAACTGATTATTGGTCTTGGAATGAAACTCTTGGAAACTCTAAGAGTAAAAAGCAAGATGACTAAGAATAGATTTAAATTAATTAAACTCTACCTACATGTATCAGACCTGGAGAACAATGTAACAAAAGATAACAAATATTTCTAGTACACCCAAAAAGTAGAGCCTTTTCAAACTTACTTGAAGAAAAAGTCTTTGAAACATTTTCTGGCATACCAACAGTTGTCAGTTGACGAGGCAATGATAAAATTTAAAAGTCGTTTGGGAATTATCGAATACATGCCTTTGAAACTGGCGAAAAGAGGGCTAAAAATTTGGATGCTATGTACATCGTATTTAGGGTACATGCTTTCATTTGATTTATTTGGTGGAAAACGAGACAATACTCCACGATCTAATCAGGGCTTGGGATATGATGTCGTTATGCACCTTGTAAAAGATTTGTGCTATAAGAATCGTATAATTTATTTTGACTGTTTTTTTTTAGTAGTGTACTTCTACTGAAGAATTTGTTAGAATTTATGCATGTGGTACGGTGATGGCGAATAGAAAATATTTACCTAATGAACTAAAATCTTTAAAATTAAATTCTCCTTATGAAATTAAGTGCTTTCAATGCAAACAACTTCCAAACCTATTAACTACTACTTGGGTAGATAAAAAACAAATCCACATGCTTTCCACACATATTAGAAGTGATTCATGCTTAGTTAGTAGAAGGAAAGGTTCTGAAAAAAATTAGTTCAGTCTCCTGCAGCTTTTGCTGACAAACATATGGGAGGTGTTGACTTTTCGGATCAACGAAAGAAATATTATTCTGTGGCTTTTTTAGGTATTGATCGATTGTGAAATTTTTTGCAGATTTCAAATCCGTTGAAATTTTATTCTATCTTTATCCATCCAGGAGATGGAAAAAAGAAATACAAAACTCCAGTTAGAACTTTATTTATTTTTATGGTCAGCTGATAAACACCCTCCGCAAAATCAAACGGATACACGGAAATAATACATTTAGAATGTCGTCTTTACGCTGTTGCCATTCTAAAAAGAACAATAATAATTCAATTCTATTAAATTAATTTTAAAATGTTTTAGATTAAATTTCAAAATTTGGGCTTCATAAAAAATTTGGGCTACCCTGTGCCAAAATTCATAATTGTAATTGCCATAGATTGGTTAGGACAGTCCATGCACGTAGACAATTACTTCCTTTTATAATAGTAGAGATGAGTATTTTCAAATAAAATTTTACACACAAATATACATTAATTCATATAACTACACTGGATAGGAGAATCTTAAAATGAATTGCATTTTTATACGAATAGCAAAGTTATAATTGTAACGCTAAATGTTCTACTGAAAAACATTTTTAATATGCATAGGACTTAAACGCTTTTTAATCACATACGTGCTTATATATTAAGACAGTCCAATCTACAAAATGATTTTAAGAGAGACGTTAGAAATGAAGTCAAATATTAAGAAAATATATGGATTGTTTTTCTTTAAAAATGTGTTAGTCTAATCATAGATTGAGGAATGTATTTTTTAGGAAAACCATATTAAAGTATAAATAATTAACAAGTGATAAGAAATAAATTGTAGTCAATTTTTTTCACTATATTTTCAGGCCCAAAATACAAATTTCAAATACACTTCAACTAATAAAATGTGTGATAGATGCATATAAATAACTAATGTCCAACACCCAATGTGACTTACAAGTTAATGCCTGCTTACGCCTGCTTTGAAAAAACCAAGAACGACGATTTCTCGGCCAAGGTCGAGTAACATGAATATCGATGCCCTAGTACTTGTTGGAGAGCTGAAAATTGGGGCCGTAGAACCTTAACCTACGCAGCATTCAAGAAAGTTTTTCCACCTCTGCACTCGTGGGTTAATCTGTTGTGATATGCTTGAAAGGAAATTTTAATTAATTTTTCTTTTGTTTGAAGAATGTTTTAAGAAACATCCCATGCAATTTAATTGTGACACGTTGAAGAAGAGTGCTATTTCAATTCTCAGGCTTTTCTCTTCCCTTTCAGTTAATTTTCCCCTACCTTAAGTTGGAATGCTTGTATTATGACCTGGGCCTCCCCTACAGAGACCAGACCAATGACCAGGTGACCCTTGACGCAGCCATGGCGATCCAGAAGCACAGCGTGGGCATCAAGTGCGCCACTATCACGCCTGACGAAGCGAGGGTGGAAGGTAAGGAGGGCTAGAATTTCTATACATTGGCATCTTTTATTGCAAGATGTTCTTGAAGGGAGGATCAGAATGTTTTGTAAAAACTTGACCATGTTCGGGTACTATCTATTTACTATAATAATTTTTACAAATGCCTTCCTCTTTCTCTTCAGAATTCAAACTAAAGAAAATGTGGCCGAGTCCGAACGGCACTGTGAGGAACATCTTGGGTGGCACTGTGTTTCGAGAACCAATCATTTGCAAGTCCATCCCTCGCCTGGTGCCCGGATGGACAAAGGCCATCGTTATCGGCAGGCACGCTCACGGAGATCAGGTAAGAAATCAACTCGTCATTTCTTTAGTACATTTGTTTGGTGCTGAATGCTTTTAGAAGACACTGAGCTCGACCAGCAATTTAAAAACATGATGGTAGGTCGAAAATGATTGGCACTTTCGTTATTGAGAGACATCTTTCGGTTTGTCACACTGCTTTCTGTCCATGCTTAGAGTTGATTCTATTGTGGTTGTCAGAGTGACCGAGTGATGTCTAATTTGATAGACAGCGTGAAGTAGTGGCCAAGAACAGAGGGATACTGCACACTTAAATTGGACATTGACATTTGCAACTAGCCACTGCGTTGTCAGTGACAGTTCTCTTTGTAGGTTCATGTGTGACCACTGCTTGCTAACCCCCCAATGATTGCTACAAATTCCAATGGGAATTGTAGCCTATTGGATAACAGCCATCACTGCATTGTCCTTTTTGCAAACCTACACCACGGGCAACGCCGTGATGACCTCTTCATTGTCAAATGAGGCAAATTCAAATTGCAAAGACATCCGATCAGCTTGATATAAATATTTAATTGAAAAATTTATTAAAAGAAAATCACAAATGTATAAGGTGTATCTGGTGTCAAATTTTACACAGATTTCAAATCCGTTGTAATTTTCAATCTATCTTTAAAAATCTGTATTTTAGAAAAAAAACTAAACAATGCCAGTCAAATTTTTAAAAATTTGTTTTGCTTCTATTTGCTGGAAGTGTTTGAGTGTAGGTAGGTATCAGTATCTCAATTGTGAAGGTCATATGGAAAAAAATAGAAAAGTTACAGTTTAAAAATGATTTAATTAAAGAAAATCATATTTTTTGGTATCGATCCAATGTGAAATTTTCCGCAGATTTCAAATCCGTTTAAATTTTTACTCTGTCTTTGACGATCTAGGAGATAGAAAAAAAGAACTACATAACTCCAGTTAAAACTTTGTTTTATTCGTCCGCTGAAAAATTGTTCTTCGCAAAATGAAATGGAAGCATTGAAAAAATAAATTGGAATCTGTCATCTCTTTATGGTGTTGACTTTCTAAAGCAAACAATAATATTGAATGCTATTAAATTAATTTAAGAATGTTCTAGACTGAATTTTAAAACTTTCCGCGACCCAAAAATTGCAAAAAATTTGGACTACCTGTGTGCCAAATCTGATTATTGTAAGTGCCATACATTCATCATGACTTTGATCACAGAAAAGAAACACTTCCTTTTATAATAATAGATATAACAAAGTTTCAAATATACACGTCTCACTCCTTTGAAGTGTACCGTGTTCTTTTTCAGAATAGCCCCCAATATTTCATGTCCTTGATGGTGTCGGAACACAGGCACTGTCATCCATCGATGTTCGTCCACTAGAACACAAAAGTTCAATTTACTTTTTCTTCTATTATCAGTAGAATAAATGAAAATGGGTTAATATAAGGGAAAAAAAGTGTATGTATATTTTTTCAAGCATACTCCTTTGGTTATTTTTGTCCCTATTACCCCACTCCTCGTAATGATGTCCTTTGCCTCGTTTGTTTAAAGTTTGTCTTGCATTTGGCTTCACTACTAATGTCTTTGTTTTCGTTTAGTACAAGTGCACTGACATGGTGATCGAGAAGCCTGGCAGAGTGGAACTCGTCTACAGTCCCCACGGCGACGGGGAGGCCAAGAGAGTCGAAGTTTTCAATTTCCAGGAAACAGGAGGTGTCATCATGGGAATGTACAACACAGATGATGTAAGAACTTCCAAGGGCCATGATTTTTCTTTTTAGATTTTAATGGACCTTAATATGAACTTTAAAAAATTTTACAAAAGACTTATTTTTCACAAGGACACAACACATTCCTGCATTCAAAAATCAAGATGCATTGGAAAATTGCTATCCAATACAAGTCTGTCCATATAATAATTTAAATAAATATGACCCATGACCTTGAACAGGTATCAGTAATTGATTTTATGAGGGTAGACTGGATGATTCAAGACTTAAATGGGAATTCTTAAAATTCCCATCTTAAAAAAATCAAAGAACTTTGTCTACCATTTATGTTGTCTGTCTACTTGTTCCTTTCATTGGGAATAAGAAATGAATGATGACCATGGAAAAGATCCTGATCCATTTGCTTTTATTGATGTGTTACTTGAAGAAATATCTCGAAAAAAAGAATTTCTATATTAACTGAAACTTTATTGCTTTGAAACTTATTACCCAAACTTCATTAATATTTATTAAATGCCACTTTTCCACTTAATAGGTATGTATTATATAAGTAATAAGTAGCCCATTAAGTGGCATTTGATCAGATGATTAATAAAGTTTGAGTTTACATGACGAAACTCCCTTTCTAGATTAAAGTATATCACCCAAAGTGCAAAAAGTCGTATGACTAAAATCTACATTTTTCAGGAAAGCTAAAAAATTATTTTTTTCCCTATGATTTGATTCTATTATTATACTTTTGAGTTTTGTTCTCAGTTTATTGGATCATATATAGCAATAATAAAAGGGATTTTTGACGTACAACCTTTTGCACTTTGAGTGACGATATGTGTCACACGCACCCATCTGCAAAATGGATGTTTCTACAAAAACACGTTCCAAGTTTTGATGCTCTGGGAAAAATCTAGGGACTGCTCAAAGGTCATTTTCTCACGGAAAGGGGACATTTCCATACGGAATCGAGAGGATTTGTGGATTTGTCACAGTTATCATAGAGTAATACATAAAATTGGGACTCAAAAAATGCAGTTAGTTGAAAGTCACGAAAAATTCAGATGGGTGCCTTTGGCGTGGTGTTATTGACGTTCAGGCATGAGAATCTTCCGCGGCGGATTTCCGCTTTTTTAGGATTTTTTCATGTTTTTCAGCTTTTTAGTAATTTTCTGTGTTTTTCCAAAGTGATTTTGGCCGTTTTTAAGAACATGACGTCATTAGTGTTTCTAGCCAATGAGAATATATTTCAAGCTTTGAAGAACCGGATGTCCTAGTGACGTTTTTATGTACTAGTTGCTAGGTCTAGCGATGTAACGATACATCGCGAAAGACGGTGTGAGGAGGACAACCACATTGGTTTTACGATTGCGGTGCATCATGACATCGCGATTTTCCTATCTCACACAGTCATCCCTTAGCTAGCGCAGGTCTCGCGGTCATCGTGGCATCGCGATATTTTCCGATATTACACAGGCATCCCTTAGCTAGCTCAGATCTCACTGTCATCGCGATTTTTTCCGATCTTACTCAGCCATCCTTTAGCTAGCGCAGATCTCGCGGTCATCATGACATCGCGATTTTTCCCGATCGTATTCAGTCATCCCTTATCTCGCGGCCCTCGTGACATCGCAATTTTTCCCGATCTTACACAGGCAGCATCCCTTAGCTAGCGCAGATCTCGTGACATCGCAATTTTTTCCGATCTTACACAGGCATCCCTTAGAAAGAGCAGATCTCGCGGTCATCGTGACATCGCGATTTTTCCCGATCTCACGGTTTTCCGATGACGCGATGTTATCCCTCAGCGCCAAATTAATAAAGAATTTCTGAAAGTCATTTGTGTCCTAAAGATAACTTTCGATTCCAAATTATTATTTTTTTTTTAGCGAAATTGAAATTCAGTATAATTTAAACAAAAATGATTTTACACATTTTAAGTTGAATTCCAAAAACCAATTCTTGTTTCTTGATGTTACAATCAATCCGTTTGCATCCTTTTTTGTTGCGAACTTCTGTGGCAATCTAGGTCATATATGCCGTCATCATTACTTAGAGGAATCAAATGCTCCTTTATTTCTATTTATGCTGAAGTTTTTCTTAAAAGCTAATTTTGTATCTCTACTTGAGCATATATGGTGTGTGGGGGAAACACACGCACACATATATTAGGGTGCATCAAACGCCCCTCTAGAAACAAATCAGTATGTCTCCAATCTCAAAATGTTCCATTACCCTTAAAAAGTTACCATACCGATTCTTTTTGTTTTTTTAAACAGTTTTAGGGGGTCCACGACAACTTTGAAATTTTATATTTTCTGTATCAGCATCAATTACAACCAAGATAAAGTTAATGCCAAAACCATGTGGTAACACTGACTTGACTAAAGACTGCAGCTTTAACTTTGTTAACAATACATATCCTGTTTATTTCAACTTGTGGATTTCATTATGAACTGATTTTCAACTTTTGTTTATTGCTAGTTTGATTCTGATTTGAACAGTTTACTCTGGCTTAACTTTAACTGAACTTCTTGTTCTGATTTCCCTATGGAAACCAGACTGACTTCAAATATTTTTGGTGTTAAGTAAGATAGTTGTGATGATTCAAAAATACATGGCTTCTAACTTCCAACTAATTTGCAAGTTTTGAGGTGTATGATGTATCATATTGAAGAAGGTGTCCAAGAAATAGAACTAAATGGAAGTCTGCAAAACTAGTCCTTTCCCAAGCTAAGCTGTTTCATGAAAAAGCAAATATCCCAATAATCAGTGAACAAAAAGTTTGTGAAAAACTTATAAAACTTCTTGATGACAGCTCAAAATTAAGAGGGATACCCCTTAATCGAAGATCTGCACCAAATACTATAGACAAGTTAAAACAGATGGAATATAAACTAGCATTAACATTTTTTTAATGGTCTGTAAATGTAGAAAAGCAAATACAGAACAAAAAAGACCTTGCCTTCCTTCAGTCAATGCAAAGTGACCGTTTGGCAAAATTTAGATCACATGACTAATGTCTTGCGGAAAAACTCAAACGAAAAGAACAGCTTCTACAGCTACAACAAATAAGAAGGGGAAAAGTGAATAGAGAAATGAGTTCCAACTTAGTATTACATGATATTCTCAGCTCTATCGATGATGATTGTGATGAACAAAGTGATACAAATTATGTGGAAAATTTCCCTTTTGAAGGACGATCAATAAGTACTCAAAGTCGTCATCAAAATAAAAGAACAGGACCGACATTATTAATTCCATACAACATTATGATGAAAGCTAATCTTGTTTCACTAGCAACACATTTAAACACGAGTCCAGCACAACAAGCAGTATATACAAAAGCATTAATTACATAACTAGGAGGAGAGACATCTACTATTGCAGCATCTTATGCAACAGCAGATAGATCAAGAAGGCAAGTTGCAATGAAGATTTCAACTACCTGCAAGGAACAGTGGTGCTTTCCTAAATATACAACTGAATTTGGATTCAAAACTTTCAACATCATTGTCCAATAAGTACAAAACTGAAGAACGTCTCACCATTATCGTTGGAAACGTTCACCAGCAAAAGATTCTTGATACGCCAGTATATTCCCAAGGAACTGATCGTAAATGTGGCCCAATCATTGCTGATTTAATATATGAGCAGCTCACCTCTTGGCAATGCACACATACAATTGTGAACATGACATTTGACTCAACTTCTTCCAACACAGGCCATGTTACTGCTGCCTGTGTCAGTGTGCTAAAGAAATTGGGACGTGCGCTTTGGTCAGCTTGCCGCCATCATGTTGGAGAAGTCTTTTTATCCCACGTGTTTGATGACTTAAAGATCGAGGCTTCCAAGTCACCAGATATAACCTTGTTTAAACGATTTCGTGACAATTTTAATCACCTTGAATATTTTGATAGTGAATTGGAACCTTTTGACTCAAAGTCAGTGAATGTACAAGCGAGATGCGAGAAGCATAGTTGATAGTCTTGGAGACAATGCAATCCAGACAGCAACATCTGCCATCGATTCAGAAAAAAACAGAGATGACTATGTGGAGTTCGTAAAGCTTTGCCCATTGTACCTAGACTTTCCCAATAGTACAGGAGCCTTACCTAAAGCATGATGGATGGCCAAATTGTTATACACAATTAAAATTTGTCGTGAGTTGTTAATTTTAATTTTCACTATTGCGAAATCCTGTGCATACAGACCTGACTCGCGTGTATTTCATTTCGTATTTTGGTTTTCCTCTTTTTTGAAATTTTGCATTCTCATGCCTGCGTAGTCCTTTTATACATAAGTTAACTGTAAATGGATATTTTAAAGCTGGGTCTATGTGTTGCAGCCCTAGTGCTTGTTAACATTTTCCCACCCGTTTTTCTGTTTGAATCTTGTTGCAATTTTCTCCAAGATGCTAAATGTAATGTCTGTCACAGAACTGCTTGCACCTCCAAGTCTGCTGTTATAGAAATGCTATTATATAATGCATTAGAGTTTGTTACATTGGCGCACATGGCGATACATTAGAAATATATTTGTAATGAATTTTCTTTGTTGCTCAAAAGATCTGCTCATAAATTGCCTCTTTTCTGCCTGCATCAACATATCAAAATTAAGGCATACCAATATAAAACTAAGACGCACACCAAAATCACCCCTACTCCAAATGAACAAGCCCTGTTCCTACAACTTGCACCAGACTCGGGTAAGAACAGTTCTCGTGGCAGACCGTAGGGTTATTTGCTCAAAATATTTATTTTGAATCATGATGTTTTGTATTTGATTGTTTTTTTTTTTTGTTTCACTTTTCAATGTAGTCCATCAAAGGATTTGCCAAAAGTTGCTTTGAGTATGCCATAATGAAAAAGTGGCCGCTGTACTTGAGCACGAAGAACACCATCCTAAAGAGCTACGATGGCCGCTTCAAAGACCTCTTCCAAGAAATATATGACAGGTAAATGCCCTGCAAAATTATCTCGACGATCAATGCATTGATATTAAAAAGTGGATTCAAAACTGACATACACACAAAAGTATGGTTATGAAATGTATTCTACTAGACAAGGAGTCTTCGACCTTCCAAAGCTTTGGAAGTCTTCTAGTTTATGATATTCTTCAAGGAAACCTAAATTTAGATAACAATTGAAGACTACTTTTCAAACTTGCGTTACCTACTCGAGTTCCACCTGAACATGTTTTTATCAGGAAAATATGTAGCCAAGATCATTCTCTGAGAAGCTGGTTTATTATAAAGTAAAAAAACTTAAATAAAACTTCATTTTTTTTTTATGAAACACAAGGACAAAACTATATAGAAAAATACAAAGTAATACAAATGAAATTTAATTAAAAAAAATGAATGCCTAGGCTGGGCCTGTTTTTTATTGCAAAGCGTATTTATATCCCGAGTAATGGTTGACATTTGCAACCGAATGTCATCTGCATCTAACAGGTTTCTGTATTTAGTCTTTGTTACTGTGCAAAGAAAGGTCTTTCACAGATATATACGTTGATATAAACAACATTAAGCATTTTTCAGCTCCTTTAGCGATCTCCGGATATTCATTCATAATTTGAAGCTGAAAAGGCATGTCGATGTGATTCTTAATTAAGGAGTCAATTGATACATCAGTGTGTTGTTCTCTTTCTTTTACTGGCAATTGAGAGGTATCACAAGATTCTTCAAAAGGGTTTTGAATCCAAAATGATTTTTCTTTTGCTCGCGAAAATATTTCAAAAATGTTTCTTGTAAACCTGATAAATGCTGCAGAAAATTATATTCAAAATTTTCATTCAGCTCAGCGTTGTTGAAGAACCCTGTACTAAACAGTGGCAGCCTATGTATAGGATTCCAATAGTTAGCTTTAATTGTTAATTAAAGAATGCAAAAGTAAATGAGCAAAAGTTTTGCCATTTTTTTAAACTTTGATCTTCTACACCCTTTTACTCAAACATTGCATTTTATGCACATGATATTTCAGCACAAACAAATTCCCCAAATATACCCATTTGTTGCTCATGACACAATTTTTAAAATTAAATATAATCTACAACTCTCAATTTGTTAGATTTATGATTTCAAAAGCAACATATACTTCAAGATGTCGGAGAACTAAACAAGTTAAACGCATCTAGTTCCGATAACTCGATCGGTATACCGTATTCCAATCGACGCAATTCATTGTACAAAAAAATAATTTTTATTGACACTCAATGTAACACGGTTGTGGAAGGACCACTTTCTCATTCTAGCCAAGGAAGCCTCGCCCCTTCTAAGGAAGTCTCTTTCATCAGGCCTGAATGCCACCCACATGGCCACACAGTGCCTTCCACAATACATGCAAACCTTAACAGTATGCTTGTATTCAGTTTTGCACTGAGGGGTTCATGACCCGTTGCAAAATCGGCCCGAAAACCTTTACCCTACAGGGAGTCGAGGGCAAAAAGAGGGAAAATATTTGTGTCGTTTATTGCCGAGTGAGTAATATTCAAATGACGGTGTTGCAATGGGGCACGAGATAAAGATGAAATGAGGGGCAGAAATAGATATAGGAGTTAAGCTGAATCGATGTTCGGGGGATTCTCGACTGCAACAGAAAATGCGACGCCCAGTCTTCGTGTGTCGCTTTGAAAACAAATTTGTGTCATCGACAAAACGTCCTCGAAGTGTCTGCGAGGTTATCCGACCGACACACCCAGGAATGTTGGCTGGAAGGAACCGTCGAATCCGCGACGGGGGTGTCCTCGGGGAGTCGTCTGGGTGAGGAGAAGGGGAGTGTTTAAAAAAGAAGGGGACTACTAACGGAGACGGAGGAAGGCGGCGGGGTCCTTTCGCTTTGGCACGTGAACGACCATAATATTTCTATATGCAAATATCAATCTATGATCCCCTAGAAATTATTATTTTTTAAATCCTACACCCATCTCAAGGCCTTTTGGCCATACGCTGTCTTGCCTGTCCAATAGAGCGAAAAAAGTCCTTGTGGAGAAGTATCCCTGATGTCAATGTCCTGTAATTAGAGCACTCCACAAGGTGTCATCGCAACAAAGCGGACAGATCGTGGAGGGAGCCACACCAATCCCATGTAGGTGCTGTTGAAGATAGTAGTGTCCAGTTAACAAGCAGAAACTGGTCACTCCCACCCTTCTTGGTAGATCAGTAGGGATTCTTCCCTTATTACTCAGCAGGCAATCCCAACACCTTCCCTGTATATCCCTCTGATACTGCAGTTTTCTTTGTTTCTTGAACTGAGGTATCCCCTAGGGAAAGGACACTAAACCTATTAGAAATTTGCCCCTGAGGAACACCACTGGTAGATAAGAAAGATACCAACACACACGTTGCCACCCGACAGTTGAGCTCAGATCTCACTAACTGTGTCCCTATTGCGCTGTAACGTAGGTTCTCATCATCGACCTGAGTGATGCTCCTTCGAGGGTAAATTTCCAATAGGTTTATTGATCTCTCTAAGGGATCATAGATTGATATTTACATACAGAAACGGAGTCATGAACATGACAGTGAAAGGACTCTCGCACGTCCTGCGCTCGTCGAGTCTCCCTCACCCAATCGACCGTCCGAGGACGTCCCTTGGGAATCCGACGGTTTCTTCCGGCCACAGAACTTCACAGTGTCCTTGAATTTTTCATCTGCAAAAGCATGCTGACTGTTTATCAGAGCTATCTATCTGTTTTTGTCAGAGCTCACTCATTTTCTTTATTTGTATTCCATACAGGGATTACAAGAGCCAGTTCGAATCTCTGGGCATCTGGTACGAGCACAGGCTGATCGACGACATGGTCGCCCAGGCTCTGAAGTCTTCCGGGGGCTTCGTGTGGGCATGTAAGAATTACGACGGAGACGTGCAGTCCGACGTCGTCGCTCAAGGTGATTGCATTCTCTTTTGCGACCGAAACTGCATTCTTTGACGCAGTGGATTTTGGTATCTTTTGGAATAGCAAACTTGAATACCAAGATTCCAATGTCTTATTTTCCTTTTTGTCCATCTGCAGGCTACGGCTCTCTCGGCCTGATGACCAGCGTATTGGTGTGCCCCGACGGAAAGACGCTCGAGTCGGAAGCCGCTCACGGGACGGTGACGAGACACTATCGGGAGCACCAGAAGGTAGGGTAATATTCACGTATTAGATGCCTTCAGAAAACCGAGGGTCCCGTTCGAAGAGCACTCGATTAGCGACCGTAGGATTGCGAGTTCATTCGAACCAAATACCGTCTTGTACAAAGGAGGCTGGTACGCGTTCATTCTGTCGTGATGTCCTATGTCATGTCGCTGTGGTGTGGAAGCTTGGAGAGTGGGATGCCATCTCGCAGGTGTCACCTCGTCATCTGATCCCGGTTCAAAATCACGTGGTGTTGTCCTCGGATCTTTCCCTCGGGGGATTGATGCTGTACCATCTCCAACAACACGTTGTGTTGCTCCAGTGGGACATTAATTCAAATATCTCCCTACCAAGAAAACTTAATTTGTGTTATCTTTTCTATGGATCAGAATTCCTATCTTCTCGGTTTGTAGTAAATGTAATTAATTTTTAAAACCTTAATTAAACAGTTATTACTTATTGAACAGTTATTAAACCCCATTACTCTAGCAAGGCTCGTATATATTTTAAAAGTGCTTCTTTTAAAAGCTTGACTTTTATCAAACTTTAACTCGAGCTTGTTGCCAAATTTGGCTATGCTTTTTGCATATTGCCAAATCGGTTATTCCAAGCTTATAGTGTAGATTTGCTTTTTCTGGTGTGAATTTTTTCAATAAATAAAATAATGTTGGAAACTGAGTCATTTCCTTCTTATATGGCATTGGTAGGTTTTGGTATCGAGTTTCCACCTTCAGCGGGGGTGTGAAAATATCTCACCCCAAACTGGGAAGTACTTGGTTTTCATTACCGAACCCCGTTCGTCGAATACCATTCGTATTTATTTATTCATTCAAATATTTCGACATGCTTCAAATCTTTATTTGAATGAAACAACGTGTGTATGTTTTCGTTGCAGGGAAAACCCACCAGCACGAACCCCATAGCAAGCATATTCGCATGGACTCGAGGCTTGGAGCACAGAGCAAAATTAGATTCTAACCAGGATTTGAAAAGGTGAGTGTACTAATACTATTGAACTCGATTGGTTCCATCCATAAGACTGGACTATTGGAATAAAATTTAATACAAGTGTCGAGTGCAATCATCCATGGGTTCTCAAATACTTTTGGGTCACTCCAGTTCAATTGGTATCCACGATTGGTTTCCGAGTGTTATCGTTCAGTGCAGAAAACAAATGGGAATCCCCTTGTTTTCTTGAACTGTTTTCTCGTGTTTCATTGTCTTCAAATATGTACTAACGTCTACTTTTGGTAGGTTCTGTAAAGTGTTGGAGAAGGCCTGCGTGGACACTGTGGATTCTGGGAAGATGACTAAAGATTTGGCTGGATGCATTCATGGTTTAAAGAAGTAAGGAGCTTTCAATAACTTAAGGTTTTTAAGTTCCCATCAAAATAGTCTTTCCATTGAATTTCACTGCATCCGATCACGTATTGGGTTGGTGCAAAAGTTCATCCCAGTTCTTATGACAAAAATTGAAAAGTTATTTATATACTAAAAATTACGGTGAATCAATATTATGGATATATTTTGGTATTATCTTGTACTGGGTGGAATAAGTCGGGTTTTCCAATGAAAGAATAAATCTGCCAATTTCAATGTTTCTAATTTTGAGATATTTGAAGTTAAAGATAGAAGTTAGAATTTACTTGTATACATCAATAAAAAAATTCTAATAATTCCTTATTATAGAATAGAATAGGTAGAATTTGGAATGCGAAATATGTTATAGTGCTTTTGTCGGAAAATAAAGGAAAAACTCGTCATCAGCCCAATTATTTAATAACTATTAAGTATAATTTAATGATTCATATAAACTATTTACATTACAGCAAACATTGTTTTATGTATTAAATTTAAAATATTGATTTTGACATTGGCACTAATAAACGTCAATATCTCGGTTACTACTTTGAATTTGACTTTGTCATTTTTTCTTGCACAAAAGATTCTGTGCTTAAAATATGAAAATAGGTCGTCTCATTTTTGGCAAAATGTGACATTGGCACTTCTTTCTCCAAGCCTCAGAAATAAATTCCATTCTGTTTTGAAGCAAATTTCTCATGTGCAGCATTCTAAGTTTCGTTTTAATACATAAATGTACTTAAAAATATGGACCCCAAAATTTGAATAATTCTACTAAGAACTGGACTTAGTTATCTAAACAATTCCTGTATTTTATCATCCACCTTTGCTAAATGAGTATGGATAGAGATCATAATTAGCAGATCTTATTTTTTCTCTTGGACCATTGACCAACAGGTGTCACTCGCAAGCCTGTTCATCTGTGTGGGTTTTGTTTTTATTCCATGTGACTAATTTCAATGGGCTATTTCAAACCATTCTTCTGATGGGTGAAGATGCTCAAAATATATTCACTCAAATTATTAATATTGTGGCTACTCATATTCTTTATATGCCGACCAACCAGTATAGTGGTTAAGGTGTTAGCCTCTGGATCGGAAGGTTCCTGGTTTGAATCCGGGTTCGGGCATGGATGTTTGTAAGCGTATGGTGTAGAGGCGGCTGGTGCACCTTAAATCTGTCGTGGCCGAAAGTCCTCACGTTGGGTTGGTGTGGAAGTTTGGAGAGTGGGGTGCCAGCTCAGGTGTTGCTTCGTCATCTGACCGTGGTTCAAAATTACGAGGTGTTGTCCTCGTATCTTTCCCTTAAGGGACTGATCCCGGACCGTCGTCAATAGCCCGTTGTGTAGCTCTAGTACGATGTTAACAAAAATTACCTTACCTTACATATTCTTTATTGCGATATCTAGTTATTTTTATTTAGTATTGTAGTACTCATAAGACAGTTAGACACTAGGAAAAGGTTTTCTGCAGTATCACATAAGCATTCCAATGTTACCCATAAATCTTTAAATTTTCATTTTGTTTTGTGTTTTGGTGGTAATTTTGTTCTATCTGCAAATCCCATGATAGATCATGGGATCTACTTTTTAATTCCTGTTGCATTTTAATCTTAATCCAAAATTTATCCAGCTATGCTTCCTAGTACATATTGTATAAATATATTAATGTTAAAAAAAAACACACACAATACTTTTTAAATTTTTTTTTTTTTAAAGAAAAAAATTTCAATTTTTCCCATATTTTTTAAACATAAGCAAAAGTTTCAGTGATTAAAAAATACATACAAAATTGTAGTTATAAAATTTTTTAACAGAATTGATAACTTTTACAAAATATTTATTTTTAATACAAAAGTTTCGTACACATTATCTATAACAAGCAACCATTCTTGAGTGTCATTGTCTCTTCAGGAAATGCTGAACTTTGACCAGTTTCCCTGATTTCTCTGCCCCTAGTCTATTTATCAACTTTGTCCATATGTTGCCATATGTAGAGGACACATGTTCAATGGATGACAAACTTGGTAAGGAGTTGAGCGAAAAACCTGCAGAATCCTTCGGGCAACTTCCCAAATTTCTGTGTGTTATGCTCCATTAGCAACCACCACTTCAAAGGATTACTTTTATACAAGTTCAAAACATCTACATTAAAAGTGTTTTGGGGAAACTACTCACTGTCTTTGATTTTGAAGGCTCAGACACAGGGATATATTAGGTTTCAGATTGCAACCAAGTTTCCCCCTGCTTTACTTGCTCTGCTGATAATCTGTCGCCTATAACATGATGGGTCCATCATATTAGCCAGGTAAAAAAATGGTTGTATTGCTTTATCCATCATTTGTTGTGTCTGTTGCTTATATGGCAAAAATTCGATATTCATGGCGAGATCGATCCAGACCTCCACAGCTGTTGAGAAGTTTGCCGAATCTGCGTGCAACCTATCTAAAGCTACAGAAAATTCTCTTAATTCCTTCTGTAATGCTGAACTTTTGCGGTACAGCTCAACATTACTTACAATTTGTCTAATATTCGAGTCGACTCGCTGTTCATTTTCATTAATAATTTCAACATATTTGTGAAAGTTTTTGATGAAAGTGTTAACGCATTCAACTTGCAGATTCCAACGTGTATCATTTGGAATTTGAGGCATGAATCCACCCTTTTCCTTTAATAATCCATGAGAGATGTTATGTATGTTTAAAGACACTTTCATAAAAAAGGTTCTGAAACAAATTTGACAAAAAAATTGTTTTTAAACTTCTATTTCGGTACTAAATATATTTCTTTTAAAAAAAATAAGCTTTAGTGTTTTTTCTTTCAAAAACCCAGTTTTAAAGGGTTTTTTTTTTCCAGGTTGAAAAAAAACCCCAGGTTTTTTGCCAACTTTGGTTAAAATAAATCAAAACTATCTAGGAACTAAACTGACCTGCATGTCTCATGTCCAACAAGTTTAAACTTGTACTGGCTACTAATTTAAATCATGTTTTTGATTAAAAGAAATCATGATTTCAGAGATAAAGAGAATAGCGTTGTAAAAATATTGTGTAAGTGCTCTTAGTTTTCGATGTTCATGTGTGCTTTTTTTGTTCTAGTGTGAAGGAATCTGATTACTTGTACACAATGGACTTCTTGGAAGCAATCTCTGAACAACTGGAGAAACAGTTAAAGCTGTAATGGAGAAGCAATTCATCACTCATCCAGGGACTAGGGCACTTTCTGTACAGGGGGTCTCACAGAATATTTTACTCTTTCATCTTATAGTATAAGAATTGAATTTCAGGAACAACATTTGAAGAGGAAAATGCCATTTTTACCCCAAACTATTCCTACGTTAAATATGTGCAAAACAGGTCGAACAATAAACAAAATAGGATTTCCGAATTTCGGTAAGAAACTGAAAAACTATCAACCTAAATATTTCCATTCCTTTGAAACTTGAATATCAAAAGCGCCCACTTTATTGTTGCAAAGTAAACAAGCCTTCACAGAATGCAGAAACTAACTACCATTTTTGGAATCCTCTGGACCATTAGCCAGTAACACCCTTTACACTTTCTCCTGTGTCATTCCCTAATCTTAACCTTTGTGGCAACTGTTAAGTCTTGATTGGATATTTGTTTTTGCGAAAACATCTCTAGATAAACTGAACCCCTCAAATATCTTGTGTCATTTCTGAAATTCAATTCTCTTCCAGTGGCTCAAGAAGTAATCGAGTAACGACCAGAACATTTTCTTTCCAGCAAGGTGATCCAAATTGTGATATTTTACTGGTGAGCTTGCACGCGTTTATGTAGCGAGTAATGCTTACGTTTAGGAAGTAGCTTTTATATATTTACATAACTAACGATTTACAATTTAGCATACAGTAACTTGTAGAGCGCGTCCACTACGAGGGGAGACGGGTTCGTTTCGGCGCTTTCCTTTTACAAATATTTCTCTCTTCTGTGTCAGTCGCACTTTCGTTTTGTGTCTGTTTCTTGATGTTGTGTGTCACAGCATGGCCCTGAAACCCCAAACGGACACGGAAGATTGAATGTTACTTGCAGACTTTTTAAGGATTTCAACTCGACGATCAGACGTTTGAGAGATTTCCGGATGCTATAAATGAAATAACGGAGTTACGAAATTCTGATTTCTGTCAACTTATGAGCAATTAGAATCAAGTAGCCTTCTGCCAAGCAAAAATCTCGAAATAGCTTCAATATGTCACTGTTTAAACTCATAATTGAAGCAACAAAATAGTTTATAATTTGTAGGAAATTTGTCATGTATTTATTCACCACGTTGAAAAGTTAACACTGATAATACTGTAACGGAATCGTACCTACAAAGAAAACCTCATGAATCGAAATCGAAGGAATTGATGCTCGACTATTTTATGATTGAAACGTAGTCTCGTTTCGTGGTGGGTGCACTAACCAAAACATATGGAGAAAAATTTGTACAAATTTCATCAATGTCTGTTTTTATGTACTATATCACATAATGTACTTTCATGCACTTATAGTATAAATTTAGGGTATTTATATAGCGAGCTTTGAGCAAGTTACTATTTAAAGTATAAATTGTCTAATTCACTCAGCATTTTACCTCTGTGCCAAAAGCAAATTCTTGCCCTGCATTACGATTAAAAAAATTAAACCTTGCCTCTTTTCACTCCATTTAAGGAATAACCTGAAAAGTTCTTCAAATTCTATATCCAATGTCAAACTAAATTTTATTGATGAAAATCTCAATCTATTTTATGCATTACGTCTTTAAAGCTCTAAATTGATTTTGCCCCAGATACAACGCTTCGATCAGGTGGTCCCTTTATAAATTCTACTTGAAAGACATAATTTCTGAGGCAAAACAGACGGCGATTGAGAATTTTGTTTTTCTACGCTTTTGTAAAATTGAGGCAGGTGATTTTTGAAAAACTGTTTCATAAGGCTGCTGTTTTTTGGGTTAATACATTGTAATGAAACAAAACATATGTTGCAACAAGAGTTTAAAATGTTGTCCCTTTGTGTCAGCACTAATATACTTTGAGACAAAAACATTTGTTTGCTGTGATTTTAATTTAATTGTGGGATCCAAATTGACTTTATTTGCAAAGTTTTGAAAGTGAAAGAGCTCTACTGAGCCTTTATGGGTCAATGTGATATGTATATCAGCGACGTTTCACACATTTTCCCATGTCTCGTACAAAATCTAACTTATTGAACTGTAAAATTTCTGTAATAAACTGCTGTAATATTATCATTGCTACATTTTCTATGACTCACAATAAAGGCACCTACAAAATAGGGTTGTAAGTTGTTATTTTTTAATATAAAATTGTCATCTTGAATATTCATTGCTTTTAAAAAGGATAAGATCTAAATCTTGGGTATTTTGATTTCATTTTCATATCTGTCAACTTGCATGGATGGTGGGTGAATTGTGAGATTGAGGGAGTCCCGATTCATAACATTTACAAATGGAGGTAAATTTTGCTTTCAAGTGAGATCCTCTACAGCTGTTACAGATTCTCCATAATTTCTACAAGTTACGGCATGAATTCTACTGAGGAAAATAAATTTTCCATTCTCGGAAATTTCTTTTTCTTCTAGCTGTAATGCATCACCAAAAAATGAGAAAAGTCACTAAGCATCATGGATAAGTCTTTTAGGCAACTCAAGATGGATATTGAAACTTAGCTCTATCAAAGAAAGTTTTCACCACATTTTCTATATTTGAATAAAGTTGTTGTAAAACAAGTATTATTTCATTGAAACACCAAAAAAATATATATATACAGTACAAACCAGAGCATGTATGAAAAGCACGCTTTAAAATATTTTTTGAAATTCAATCATGATTTTTATTAAACATGATTTTTATAATACAGTGATCTCTCACTTATACACGCTCTCTTTTATGCGCGTTTTTCAGTTATACGCGTTTTTTTCGCGGTCCCGGCCATGAATATAGGAAAACAATGATAACTCTTATTCATTTATACGCCACAATAAAAAAGCAGCTCTCACTTATGCGCGTCGCAAAAAAAATTTCAGTTCAAAAGTAGTTTCCTCAAGTCAGGTGTTGCTTATCGCAAAAACTTTTCCTTTTTTGTTCTGCTTCTAGGAATGTATTCCCTCGCCCTTCCCTTATCGTTTGTATTCCCGGAACATGTTCATCTACCATATACACGGGTGTACCGGAGGGGTCTTGTGACTGACGGCAGTAAAAGTCGCATTTATACAGCAGCCAATTAGAGTGCTTAGTACGGTACGTACCACGTGACATTGATCGCTAACGAAAGAACCTTCTTTGGAGTTCGGGTTAGATGATATGGTTTTAAAACGGCAAAACGAACAAAATTGTAGCTTTCGTTTAAAATGGCTGTTATAAAAAAATTCGAAGAAAATCCTTGCAACTCGATAAAAGCTTTAGCGAAGCATTTTAATGTTCCAGAGTCGACATTGAGAGGGATTTTAAAAATTCAAGAGGCGATTATAGTCGCTCATCGAGAATGTGGAATTCAGTCGAAGAAAAGAAGCAGAATTCAAGGTTGAAAGTTCGAAGAATTTGAGAAGGTTTTGTAGCTATGGTTTAAAGAAGCTCGTCAATCGAACATTCCTGTTAACGTTGAGCTTCTAAGGGAGAAGGCCGTACAATTGTCAAAGAGTTTTGAAATGGAAAACTTTTCTGCATCACATGGATGGTTTGAAAAATTCAAAAATAGGCATGGCTTGGCAACTCGTGTCCTTTCTGGGGAAAGTGCGAGTGTCAATGAAAACACTGTAGAACAATGGAAAGAAGACTTGGCTACTTTATTAAACAGATAAGAACCGAAAAACATCTACAATTCTGACGAAACTGGACTTTTTTATAAACTGATGCCCAACAGAACCTTAACATTCAAGGGAGAACCATGCCATAGTGGAAAAAAAAGTAAAGAAAGACTAACTGCCTTGCTGTGTTGCAACGCTGATGGTTCAGAAAAATTCCCGCCATTGGTCATTGGCAGATAAAAAAAAACTCGCTGTTTTAAGAACGTGAAGAAGCGTCCTTGCGACTGCACTAGCAACAAAACAGCGTGGACTACATCGCATATTTTCTTGGATTTCCTTCAAAAATTCGACAGGAAAATGCAAAAAGAAAAACGGAAATTTCTGTTATTCATGGATCAGTGTCCTGCTCACCCACAAGATCTTCCAACTTTCAATAACACGAAAGTTGTGTTTTTCCTGCAAATTGCACGTGCAAGATTCAACCTTTGGATCTGAGTGTTATCCGTTGTGTGAAAGTGCACTACAGAAAAACTTTAATCCTTCGACTTCTGGCTACATCAGAAACAAAACGTGCATTAAAAGACGAATTGAAGCAAATTACCGTCCTTGATGCAATTCATACGTTGTGTTCATCATGGAGAAACGTTACTGACAAGTGCATTAAAAGCTGCTTTAAGAAAGCAGGAATTTCGTTTCCAGCCGAAAATGAATGTGAGGAGCTAGAAAATGAAAGTGAAAACTGTGAAAATGACATAAACGAAGAAGATTGGCATATTGTATCTGGTGGAATCGCTACGTGCACTACTTTCAACGATTTCGTTGATGCAGATGAAAATTTAATCATAGCTCAATTGCGGGAAATAGGAGACATTGCAGCCGAAATAAATGGTGGTGACGAAGATGAAGAGGACGACGATGATGAAGATGTTGCAAAAGTTCTCCCAACTCACTCAGTAGCGTTTGAAGCTTTGGAAACTCTGCGTGACTATTTTCAGTTCAATTCCGGAAGTATATACATAGTATGAACAATACACTGTATTGATTTTTCACTTTTAAGCTCCCTTTTGTGGTTTTTCACTTATGCGCGTTTTTCACTTATACGCGTTTTTTTCGCTGTCCCCAACGCCCGCGCATAAGTGAGAGATCACTGTAGAAGTTTAAATTGGAAGTAATTTTGATTTAAACAACTTTTAGTCTCTTTTTCAAAGTTCATTTACAGACTAGAATTTTGAATAAAAACTGTTTGATTATTAAATACAAAATACAACCAATATTGTACATACAAGAATGGTTTTTGAATTTGTTTTAAAAAATCAGGACATCACAAATTTTAACTTTTCAAGGAAATTGCATATTTTTACTTATAAACTTTCATTTTCATTCAAAAAAATTATTTAATCTGAATTGATTCTTAATTGCTTTGAATTATTAACCCGAATTTCAAAAACCATGCCAAAGCAAATATGTTTAAGACATTGAATCTTTATATATACTTGGATAAACTTATCGTTTAACATCTTAAATGGCAATTCGTCTTTAAAAGTAATAAAATAATTTTATTGACGTCCAAAGTTATATTCATTGTTTTTCGATTCAATTCAAAACAACTCCATACTTCATACCCGTTGGCTTTTTAATCTTCCAGATGGGAAAAATATTTTCTGTAGGTATTTTAATTACTGTTGCACTGGAGCAACACAACAGGCTATTGGTGACCCATCCTCGAGGACAACGCATAATTTTGAACCATGGTGGGATGACAATGTCTGGTATCTCATGCTCCAAACAGCAGGACATTTGAAGCCCCTTGCACAGGAGGGTCTTTGGTTGGGTTCAAAGCAATCCTCTGATTGCTAGCACGTTGTTCTTCCGACAAATGTTTCCTGGATCTTCATTTGGGAATAAAATTTTCCAAGTGATATCGATTTTGGGAATTTATGTGGCAACTTTGAAAGAAAAAAGTATTGGAAAAACTTTTGTGGCCCCAATTTTCAAGAAAATTTACATATACATCTCTGGCATGTAGATAAGGGTGGAATCAACAGGTTCAAACCTCTCCCATTATACATGGTAATAACATCTGAGTGGACTTTGAAAGCAGTTCCCCCATGAGAATCATTTCTTCGACTTAACTTTGTAGTCTTTAATAAATTTTGAAGTTTTCCTTTTGAACCACATCTTGTCACTGCATAGGTGTCTGCATGATGTATGTTTATTGGAAAAGCACATTTTATTTGTTTTACCAATACTGTGGGGAGGGGATAAGATACCTGTAGCTCAGTCACTGAACCCACCCCAAAATATTTATACCCATGTGGCCATTTTGTCAAATTAAGTTCCAATTGTTCTCGATCATCTAGGGAAAAAGAGCAGGATCACCTTCTTTTAGTTTTAAATTGCCTTCACAATTCAGTGCTTTTAATTGTTTGATATTTAGGCATTTCCTGGCAATAGCCCTTTTATTGCTCCAGTGTGATGTAGATTCAACTCCATTAATTAAAATACCTACCATCCAATGCACTAATTCATATGAAATTATGCAGCCTCCGAAATTCATTTTTAGTTTGATAATTAACTCCACTGAGAAAAATTACTTCCAGATAAAGTGTTGCTCAGATGACATCGTGGATAAAGGCAGTGCTAACCAGTTTGGAATATTAGCAAACGGGGCTCCGAGTTTGATACCAACCAAAGACCTTCGTGGACAGAGGAGCTGGTACATGTTCACTCTTGTAACCTCCAATATCCTCATGCTGGCATGGAAGGGGTGACCTTGCCATCTGACTGATTCAAAATTAAGTTGTCCTCAATCTTGCCTTTGGGGATTGATCCTGGACCGCTCCATCGTGATGTTAATTAAAATGCCTACCTTTTAAATTACTACTCTAAAAATTTCTATTTAGTCTTAATACTACTTTACCCAAAATTACTTTCTTTTTTTTCCTATTTCATTCTATTCAACAATTTTCGAAGCTTAATTTCAAGATCCGAGTTGAAAAATTTCTATCCATTTTAATTTTATGCGAACCAATTTCCTTGTAACTACTTGCACTTAATGAAATACAAAGGCAAATTACACATTTTTGTAAATTTAAACTTGTGCAAACTATGAGTGGATGTCTTCGATTTGATATTTTTCAAAAGGAAATTCCTTCTCTCCAAGATCTCTTTAGCAATTCAGTTGTCTAATGGCATATACAAGATAAAAATTGCTCTGTTCATAACTTATTCAGTCAGTTAATCTTTCTGCAAGGCTACACGTTACACCTCTAACCTGTAAACGAAATGCCAATACTAGGTGGGATTGAGAGTATTAAAACTGAAGAACGTTAATTATTTCAAACACTTAAAATCTATCTTTTCATATAAAATCAACGAATACAGTTGTACTTGGCGGAAAAATTTCTTCAATTTAAGAATTTGCTCAACGGCAGTGTTTAAAAAAAATTCAAGGTTTGAATCCAACCCAAGACTCGTGTACAAAGGTGGCTCGTGCATGTTCAATTTGTTGTGGCCTCACATTGGCATGGTGTGGAAGTTGGGGTGCCAGTTCAGGTGTAACCTCATCATCCAACCATGGTTAAAAATTGAGTTGTCCTCAATCTTCTCCTTTGAGGGAGCTTTCTAAATACCCACCAACCCTAGTTGATGGTGCACACTTGTAATTTTTGTTGCCAAGCCTGGGGTTAT
Organism: Metellina segmentata; assembly: GCA_947359465.1. Taxonomy (NCBI): domain Eukaryota; kingdom Metazoa; phylum Arthropoda; class Arachnida; order Araneae; family Tetragnathidae; genus Metellina; species Metellina segmentata. The sequence goes on along the minus strand of OX375874.1, from coordinate 136,887,897 downwards.
GGTTAACATTGAAGAATGCAAAAGTGGCAACCTGCAGTGTATACCAGGATTTAACTTATCTGATTTTTTTTTTAAAATGTGCTTTTTTTAGTGTTGAATACTGCACTAAAATTTTGAATGAAATGTAAAATAAAACACAAGGGATATCGTTTAGTTTTTGTTTCGTCAGCTAACTAGAGTAGAATTTAAAAGTTGGTAATGAATGACTCGTTTGGGAGATTGTTATGGGTTAATATGTTTCTGAAACCTCTCTTCCAAACTTTTTTTAATTAGCACACTTATAGGAGCAATTTATGTGAGTGGGAAGTAATGCCACCTGAAGGAGCAATTTTTGCCACAAGGTTTAAAGTTAAATAAACTTTCTCAAGCAATTTTTTAAATTTGTGATAAAAACCGATCGCTATACTAACAAATTTCCATCGATAGTTCACCGACGGAGAATGTTGCGGTTTTTCAAACCTAGTTCGCAAGTTGTAAGATTTTTGACATTAATTAGTTTTTTCCACTCGATAGGCAACATTAAAAACAAATCAGTTCATCTTTTTTGGATACCTGGTAAGCCTATCATTACAAAGAAAGAGAAGAAGCAGATTCCAAGACTAGCGGTAATTTTTGTGAACACAGATGATGAAATGATAAGAGTGTACCAAAGAATAAAAATTAAAATCTTTGATGCACAAAACCTATGCTTTGTGTGCCTAGCAACCATCTACTGAATGGCGAGTGTAAAAATACATGCTTGAGAAACCCTGGACTTGAGCAAAAAGTTGTATTTCAGCTTTATTATACTGTAACCTTCTATAAAATTTCTGCTTAACTGTGTTTCTAAGCAATGCAAAAACTTGTGAATATCTTGTCCACTGGTTTACAACTCATTTGGTTTCTGAAATTGCACAGCTTAGGATTTTCAATTCAGGAAGCACAAGGAGTTGGTGGATGCAACTCCACGCTGAAAGAAAGTGGCACAGAATTGTGCATCTTCCAAAATTAATACTTAGATCTGGGACAACTTACAGAACTCATCACTACCTGCGAGCATTTGTCACTGCCCTCAATTATTCAGTTGAAGTGCAATTCACAAAACGTAGGAAACCTCCCTTCATCATAACATCAAACACATTTTGGGAGAAATAAACTCCAGGTATTAAACTTTATTCCAGCACAAAATCAGTTTAAAAATACCTTCAGACTTTTACTTTCCTTTTAACTCAATCGCTATTGAAGGCAGAAGTACCAAGATTTTATTTTGGAGAAGGCCCAAAATTAAGACTTTTATGTCATTGACCAGACTGAACGTCAAAAGGATCACTATAACCCCATAACATGACATCATGATACATTGAATACTAATAACTCGACTTTCACACATATATTTAAATTTTACTTCTGGAAAGTCACATTTTACTCTCGCTTTACTCACTGTTGGATGTTATCCAGATGGTCGAGTCAGTATAAAAAAAATCATTGCTTCTACACAGTTAAAAACCAATATTAATTCATTATAAATATGAAAGATTGGATTCATAGCACTTTATTCGTTGATAGAAAAAGGGAGGGCTTTGCCAGTGATCACAAGGACTCAACTGAAACATGCAAAAGATAAACCTTCTGGTATCACATTTAATACCAACAGCAATGAGGATGCATCAGGCACTTTATTACAAACGGAATAAACTGTAAACTTCTAAAGTAAAACAAAACTTCTGTTCAGGAATGAAGACAGCCTCATCACGTCAAATATTTGACAACCAAAAACATGACGACGCAGGTGATAAACATGCCACCAAAGAGAACATATTTGTCTTGATAGGCGCGCTTCTCGATCAGTCTCATCACAGTATTGGACAGTCCCAGGGAGTTTGCTATGTCGAGAATCTTTTTGTGAGCCCCTTTGAGGCTCACTTTCTGTTCGCGCAGGTTAGTCAGGACGCTTGACCCGGAACCCAGGAGATCGTCCATCCCTCGGTGGGCATTATGCAAACTGGAATTGTGTTGCAGCGAATGGTCGATCATGATGGTTGTGTTCTGCTGGTTTGTGGAGAACTTCTTGGTCAGCAACTCTTCCCGGTCTCGTGCCTCTTGTTCTCGCACCATCCTGCGGTGGATTGCATTCTGCAGAGATGTTTGGAAGTGGTGGCAGTCATACTTGAGCTGATCCAGTTGAACTCTAGCGGCAACGCGGCGATTTAGAACTTCCTTGTTCACCAGTATTTCCATTTTTCCGCAGTTTTCACCAACACTGTCCAAAATAGACTGGATTTCTTTCTCCACTGCATGGCATTGATCAGGGGGGCTTCGTTCCAGGCGAACGAAATAACGATGCACTTCTTCCAGCAAAGCGCTAGTTCTGTGATATAAGATATCCATCATGCATTCACATTAAAATGTTGGATGAAAGTTTCGAGAAAAAGGAATGATTTTCAAAGGATCCAGTATCCGACAGTTACACGCTGCCTTTTTCAATCTTATCGTAAGAAAGAATTCGATACGTTTCCCGTCATGTTGAACGTGTCAATTACAGAACCCTTTCACGTATCAAAAATTCATATTGACAAATCCTATCTATTCCTTGTACACAGGAATCGTTCCTTCCTGACACATGAAGAATCTCAAATCTAAATTTCTTTTCGATGGAAAAGCAGTGGCAACACAAGTAAAATGTTTATAAAATTTTGCAAACAAGTTTTTTTTCTGAAAAAAAACTTTTACTGTGAACCAAAAAAAATCACATAAAATAAATAATTTAGAATCATAAGGTATTTAATTTATTAGTAAAGCGTACACGTAAAACAGGCTAGAAAACAGACCAATGAGGTAAGAGAAAGATTCTCTCTTCACGCATTTAAATGTAGCTCTGCAGTAAAGTTCACGTGATAGTTTCAAGAATATTCTCATTTGAATCATGTTTAAATTTCATGCAGACATTTAAAGGTCGTTTTGCTTGTGCCGATATACATTTTTTTACACTACAAAAATTATAGTTCACCCCACTAAAGAAATTAAGATCAAAAATCAATTCCAAAACAAATCAATAGTTACGTCACGAACTTGCGTCATTCTGCTGATTTTTATGGCAGTTTTGCAGAGGTAAACAATCACACGCTGGTATGTTGTTAAATACAGACTTAATGGACAGCTACCATTGTGGTTAATTTACAATGCAATCTATAGAAAACAAGCATCGCGAGTATGGAACGAAGGATAAAGTAAGTGACAAACAGATATTTCCTTCTGGATACCTTTTTTCTCATTTATACTTGCGTTGATGGTCATGTGATTTTGTTTCGATTTAAAGGTAAGCCTAATTGAATATTTAGATCCAAATATGCTTATTCCCAGGAAGTTTCAGCTCAGCGATGGAAAAATGATATTCAAAATTGTCACGGAGGTTGAACAGCTTTCGATGAAGCTATAAGTTCTAATTTATCCTTTCTTTAGAACAAAATGAGGTGCAAGATGAGTCGTGGAAATTTAGTTTTAAAATTATTCATAACTAGTATTTTAAAGTTTTCATGTTGTGTTATAAATTACATTAGATATAAATATAAAGAAATTAACCCTTAACTAACCCACAATGCAAAAGCTTAATGTCGAAATCATCACTGCCCATTTGGTTGAACCCAAGGTTTCCTGATCGTCAGGAAGCCATACAATTTTCTTAAAAATAAGAAATCAATGTCATGTTTCATTTTATGAACTTTATTACTGCATTACATCTGTCAAGTTGAATTAAATTTCTGTTTGACATTTTGAAAATAAGTTTCGTTTTCAGATATGCAAAATATTTTTTACTTTGAAGTGGTGCAAAAAGGGATTTATTTGTGAAAAGAATTAAAAAACTTGCAAAATAAAACGTACAGTATACATAACTTTTATATACAAAATTATCTTTCTACTGGTGAAACTAAAATGTGTCAAGATTTTTATTTGTTTCTTACCTTGCGCACAAGTCAATGACAAGTATCTCTATTACACTGGATTGGAATATGTATTTCAATTCACGTATGTACTTGCTATTATGAATAAAATTTCTGCATTAACGCAGCAACGAATCCTTTCTTGCAGTGCTAGTCATTTAAAAAAGTATTCCTTATAAAATCCTGAGCTTGATCAATAATTTTCATTATTTAGAGTGTTTGAATAAATTTCAAAGAAAATTCATAATTAAGGTTTAAAATGTTTACTATTTTGTCATTATTACAAACATCATTGGGTGTATGCTCTAAATATTTTACTTAATGCAGTAAAATAAAAGGAAAGTAAAAATTTTTTTGAGATCTAATGGTTCTCATGATAATTATTAAAGTTATGCATCTCACTGTAAATGACATAAAAAATTTTTCATAACAATATGCATTCAATTCTTTTCATAAGAATTGTACAATTTGAAAAAGACTATCGACTCAACATTAAACAAGATGTAAATAAGTAAAAAGTTTGGGAATTCTATTTGACTGTGGAATTCCTTATTACAAAAAATTCTTATTAACTTTTATTTCATTTTTGTTATTTTCTTATGTGTAAAAGATGAAGGTTAAACTTATTGTTTGCAGGCGATTCTAAGTAAATTACAGGAAGCATATTGGCCTTTTCAGGCTAGCAAAGTATTATGAAAAGTGCCTTTATCGTAATACTTTCAATACTGTTATCCTTTTATTAACCAGAAATAAAAATTTAATCATTTTGCATACAGGGAGATACACATGTTTTGTCGACAGAAGATATATCCAGGAAAATATGTTTTGAATGTTAAAATTCAACTTGTATGATGAATACTAATGCAGTGCTATTCTATCTTTTTTGTTTGCGTTCCCCTTAATTTTCTCAACATTGCATCCCTAATGGTTTTTTAGTTATGAACAGCAAACAAGAATTATTTAACATTAAAAATGTTGTTTATGTCAATAAACAGGAAATGGGAAAAGGCGATGCTTATGTATTATGGCAATTCAAATACTACTGCTATATTAATTTTACTATGAAACGTCCATTTAACGAAATAGGTAATTTAATTAATGTTGCACTGGAGCAACACAATAGGCTATTGGCGACAGTACGTTATTAAACCTAAAGGGAAAGATTGAGGACACCACCACATAATTTTGAACCACAGTCATGACGAGGTCACCTGAGCTGGAACCCACTCTCCAAACTTCGACATCACACCAACATAAGGGCATTGAAGGCCCTGACAGATTCAATGTCCACCATCCGCCTTTGTACACGTTGGTTTGGGGTTGGATTCGAACACACAACTCTCTGGTTGCTAATTAGTTACTCTTCCATTTATTGAGAAAACTGAGCATGTTTTTACTGAGATAGATGTTCAATGTCTGCACTGGATCAAAGCAATCTCTCTTAGTTGCTGTTAGTGCAAGAATATATGCATCAGCTTGCTTCAGAAAACTTTTCTTGAAAGCAAAATGTTAAATAATATCAGGTAAAAGAAATTTTTTTTTTTTACATACAGCATAAATGGTTTTACATCCTATCCCATAAACCACAGCCTAGTGAAATGGTATACTAAAGTTGCAAAATCCAGCAAAACTATTAAAAAAATCCATGAAGCATCATGTTTAAAAATAATTTTTGAATTAAAATATTTTAATTTAAGGAAAAGTCTTACTTAGACTTAGAAAACTTTTTTGGCTTAGCGCTTCACATAATTAGAACTAATATTAACATAGCTGTTTTAATTAGAGGAATAAATTTGTCTCCATGCTATGATTTGTCTTAAATTTGAAGCATAACCTGTTGGGGAAACAAATTGGGTTACTTCTCTAGTGGTGGTGTGACAAATTGTACTTCCTCTTTTCCCAAGTTCATAATATCCCTCTCCTCAATATGCAACACACTGAAATGTTAGTATTTTGTTAAACATCCCTTTTGAGGTCTGTATAATGGTGAAAAAGTATACGACCTTGGGAAGTCCATTTGTGCAAAGGTGGCCAAGCTCGTGATACATACATGATTATTCGTTTCAACCACCCCTAATCACTGCTGTTGCTTCTAGCACCAAAGAATAAATCCCTGTTATTTACATTCACCGTGCTGCCGAATTGAATCCTTCATTTCATCAACCAGAGTTTTCAAATACCAATAAATGTCTAAATACCAGCTTCTTCATTTCATGTTTCTGTAGTATTCAATCAAAACAAGACAAAAATATGCCATAAAATAATTTAATTTCTTGTTTCAAAATATGAATAATAATTCAACAAAAACTTGCAAGTTATACTAATTGTTTAAAATAGCAAAACTAACTTGCATTTTAATCCACGTCTGCTCACTTCCAATATCTATCACATAAAAAACTGATTCATCGAAAGTAAGATTCACTCAGAATTGAAATTCAAAAGATTGAACAATTTTGACTGAAAAAAGTTGAATCTGAAGTTATAATTCTTGGGTAGCATTCAAGATTCTGGCCCCAAGACTGTCAATTGACTGATATTCTCATGTTTCAAATCTTGAGGTTACATAGATTCAGCTACATTGTTGGGTTACTTGTTCCCCATAATGTGGATTTCAAATGATCTAGTTGCTCGAAAAGGAATGAACAGTTTTGAACGTTCAAAATCTAAACATTTAACTGAAAAGCAATCAGTTCATTTCCGCTCTAACTTCACTGGTTAACAAGCAATGATTTTTATGTAATCAAAAATATTCAAAAGTGTTTTGCATTATTTTAAGACTTCACACCATATTGCATTTAAATGTATAATTTATGCCTCTTAATTTTCCTTAGGCTCCATCAGTGTTTTTCTTGTCAACTAAAAAGGTATCAAGGGGTTACTGTATTGATGTTAATTCATGAGACATCCTCATTCCAAAAGTGAAAAGATACACATCGGCACTTTTAAATCCAGAATTATTAAGTTATAGGATATTTTACGTGTTACATTTTGGAGCATTCATTATATTTTAGCCTTTCGGAATTTTAACTGAAATTTATTATATGTGGTACCAAAATATCACAACTCCCCCCCAAGAAAAATATGTTATGGATATATTTGTTACTTTGCGAAGTGACAGTATATTTGGAAGGATAATTTGATAATAAACTATTTATAATATTCAGTATTACCCACTTTCAGATTTAGAAATGAGCGTCAATTTGTCATATTTTGCACCCACAAATTTCCCTTTGATATAGGTTTATTAATCTAGCCATCCTTTTTAATATCTTGCTTTTCTAACTCGATCTTATTGTTTGGCACAAATTCTGATCCATCAACCATTTATTCTTCCTTACAATCTATATACTCTTACTGTTAAATAGCAGTAAAGGCCAGGTCCTCTGGCCATTACTATAAACACAACCACAAAATAAATTTAAAATTCCATCAAAGTAGTGCATTTTGGCACAACAGGGAAAAATGCTTGGCTGTCATTGCTGCCTCACACTTTCTGATTGCCTTTTATTTACTTGACACAGTCTGATGCTGCTTGGCCAAATACCCTGTGCCGTAAAACGCGGCCAAACCTCATTGATATATCTAACTACTTAACTAATTCAACTCATTTCTTCAGGAATGTGTTAAAGTGTAACGCATGTTAAATAAAATGGGAAAAAAATTAACATAACTTGTGTTAAAATACAAATAGAAGAAATTTGCATAATTTGACAACATTCTTTAAAACACTGATTAATTACCCAAAGCCCCTGGCAATTATCACTTGCAAATCTTTTTATTTTGCTATCATTAATATCACAGAAATAGCTAGCCCCTTTACCAAAAGTGTCGACACTTGCACTATCATACCTGCCATCATGCACACGGATTCATGTCATTAAGAATTACCCATGGTGAAAGGTGTGTTAAATTCTTTATAATCCATTCTTTAAAAGATAGATCTAATAAACACGGCCTGGATTCCGTTGGCTCGACATCTTTCGCTCTCAAAGTGCCTGCAGACAGATATTCTATTCGCTATCTCCCGACATAAATGGCATTTAGGCTTGTATTGTTAGGAAATATTTTTGCTAGTTTATAGCATTGTGCTTAGGTATTATGTACAATACTATTTTATCTGCTATTAATTGAGACATTCAAACGTTGCAATCTTCCACCTGCCATTTTCAAACAAAACAAATGACACATCAGTACAGCTGCATTCTGTGCCTCATTGGAGCACTTTTAGTAGCGAGTTATGGCATGTTTTGTTTTTAAACTGTCATTTCATGTCAATTGGAAGAATTAAAGCGTTTGATTTGAGTCATGATCCAGAGTGCAGTCACGTATGGTTGTATTGTTTCTCGCTATATTTCCTTTTGAAAATCATATGGAGTGTGTTGTAGACAAGTTTCTTATTAATTCCATTGTAAAAAAGATTTTTTGTAAGAAAAGTTTTCTTGACAACATTAAAAAGCTCCAATAAACAGGCGCGCTGCCACCCAATGAGGTACTGAAAGCAGCTGTACCGCCTCATCCGCTAGCTTCTGAAGCTGAGTGGTCCGTGATCTGCCTTTTAACTCTGGAACAAAATCTTTCTAGGTTTCTCTATTGATGGGTGTAACACAACACTTGGAAAGAGAAAAGGTTGGAGGAGATTTTTTATCTACTTTTAACAGATGATCATACTTTTGGATTTTCGGGTTACCGAAATACAAACCCAAAACAGTCTGGTTTTCGTAAACTAATCTGTGAGCATACCAGTTTCTAGGAGAATTCAGTCATCTGAAAATATTAGAAATTTGCTAAGATATCTTGCACTAGTAATGCATCGAATAAGGTGAACATAGTCATCCTGTAAAAGATCTACCTGCTGCGATGGTCACTTCAGATCAGTGAGTGATAGTTGCAAAAACATAAGTGTTTCATTTTTAGGTAATTTCAAGAGATTTTGCCAATTCGAAAGTACATGAATCACGAGTTTTAGGTAAACAAAATCCTCTCCCTGCACATCCAAAGAACTTCACTGTCAGTTCTTTTAGCAAGTAACTAACAACATCCCATGGCAGGTATAAGTTTTGCGAAACAGAATGCGCAGGTCTATTACCAGAAGAAATTGCCTCGAGTCCAAGACAATCTTGATTTGTCAAAACAGCCTTTTTTGTACAATGTAGATAATGCAAGCTATGAAGAATATGAGTGCCAACACAATGAGAACCTTGTCAGTCACCTCTCTTCGCCCGTACTTTTGCAACAGTGTTTTAGTTTGGTGGATCACCCCGCCCATGGTCTTGAACTCTTCATGCGTTTCCGTGACAACGGATGAGGACCCGATCAGGGAGTTGAGCGACTCCTCACTGATCTTGACCTGTGAGGCCATCGTCTTGGCGATAGCATGAAGGTTGGCGCTGATAGACGACGACTGCTTGACCAAGCTCTCCTTGTCGGCCCGCACTCTCTGCTTCAGGCGTGGAGAACTCCTCTCGAACAGCTCCTCCTTGTTCTGTCTGTCCAGCAAAGCCTGGCAGCTGAGGTTGGCTTTGCGGAGGGCAAATTGGTTGGAAGCGTACTGCTTCTGCTGCTTCTCCGCCTCCTTGAGGAGTTCGTTTTTGTCACTTTCTTTGTCCTGCTCACGAGCCATAGTTTCCAGTTCTTCTATCGATCGCTTCATGGATCGCATGTTTTCGGAGACCGACGCGTTCAGAGTGTTCAAAACGTCGACGGGACCGCAGCACTCTCGGATGTCTTGAACCAGAGCTTTGACCTGCAAGTCCGATTTCACGATGTCCTGCTGGATCAGCCGAACAGTTGAGTTGGTGAACTGGCGCGTTCTTGAACACAGATCCGATTGAAGCATTGTAAGTTCGGTGAAAAAATAGGAGCCGTTTTTTAAAATAGAAACAGCGATCTTTCCTTCACATCCAAAGTCGTGCTCGATCGACGTAGTTACGATCACAGATGATTGTTTGCTGTTGCCAGATACTTCCGAACCAAATGAATCGGAAACTAAATTCCAGAAATGCCCGACCTGTCATCTTAAGAAATGTTATTATATTTTTGTTTCTTATAATTGTATGAACGACACTCATTTTCTGACAAAGTTAAAACTTTTCTAAATTGTTGAATGTTGATGGCGATAGTATATCTGTGACGTGCGTCTTGTCAACTGTCATGAACGAATTCCATATTGGATATAAAATTCTCAATTTCCGGTGGTTTGGAAACACTGCTAATCATATTCCTGGACAATAAAATTGCAATTAAGAAAATAAAACTGCAGCAAAATTCAAAGAAGCAAAAGTTTGAGAAAACATGTTTGGAAGAATACAAACATAATATTTGTTTACTTTAGTTTTACAGATAAAAAATATGAAGAAAGAAAATGGAAATAATGTTTTTCTGAAACAAAAATAAGCAAGCATTGTGCCTGAATTTCCCCCTGAAAGTTTCTGTTTCGTGAAATTAAAACTTTTTTTTGTAGAATTCGTTTTGCACTTTAGAAAATAAGTTAATTTTCTGCTTGTTTACAAACGTTGAAGTGTGGAACCTCAAGAAATTCTAGGTTCCTTGTTCTTTTGATGATTTGTGATTTTAAATAAATTCTAGTGCAAAACAAATTGGACGATTCTGTGGACGAGTCCATGAGTGTTTCGTCGTAGCGACAAGGGGAGATGGGTAGCGAGAGCTTGGTAGCGTCCTCTCTGTTTAGAAATGCGTAGTTGATTTGTCGCGTTTTCGTTTGGCGTGAGCGAAAAGACCGGTGGTTTCGAGTAAGCAAATTTCGTAAAAATTATTCTCTGTTAGCTAACCAAACCGATAGATATCCACAAAGCTTCTGATACTACCGCAATTTTATTAATTATTAATTTTAAAATCTTGCTACTTGGAATCGTAGTGTTTTTCTCGCTTACAGTTAAAAATGTGTCGATTTCATTAATCGCGCATTTATTTCGAATTATATTTTTTTAACCATGCTATGAATTTTGTTCTTGGCTTTAATTTTTGATGATCCCAAGATTTCTTTCATTGTGATTTCTCTTCGTCATTTAGTTCGCAATGCGTAGGTATGTAGTATTCTGCGTATGCAGTGCATTAAGTTGTATCGTCATCATCCAGTTGAAATGACCTGATTGTATTTTTGAGCTTCGTTGGAAATTGCTTTAATCTTTTTTATATCTTCGACAATTTATCTTTTGACAAGATGAAATATCCCCGCTATATTTGATTTCCAAAGATTTGTCTTAATTGTGAAGTTCGATAGGAAATAAAAAATATCTGCTTGTGGATAATTTTCCAATTGATTCCACTGTGGTTTAATCAAAAGTGCATAGATGTCAATAGTTTAAAGTCTTTCACTTTGAGTTATTTTACGGTTTTATAGAGCATAAACATTTTATAAAAATAGCATGGATGTTAATGATTATTGTGTAGTTTATATTAGATTGTCTCTTCATGAATCAGTGCATGACACGATTGTATAATTTTGGTAATTTGTAATTGAACAGACCACACAGGTTCTGCTATTATTCACGCAGTGTTCTAAATAGTCTCCAAAATGTATTCTGAAATAGTAAATTAAGGAAGCATCACATCAAATTTTACCCTATCTCATTCTTTTTTGAGTTTCAGCTTTGAAAAGTTTTAAACTTTTGCTCATGAGTAGGCATGAAGTGAAAATTGTATCAATCAACAATTGTATAAAAGTTAAAAAATTGTCTATGAAAGCAGGTGGGACACCTGCTTTCTGCCATGGACAGTTTTTTTAACTCTAATCCTATTGAGTGATGCATTTTTCACTTTTTTTCTTTAAGCTGTATAAAAAGGATAGAAAAAAAATGAACTGAAAAATTTTCTGTTACCTTTAGGTTTGTAAAATGTTTTCTATTACAAGACAAATAGTTTGAAAGTGTACCAAAATTTGAGTCTTAAAGGTTCAGTTACTGAAGTGACAGTCTAAAAGGTATAGATACAGCACAATATTTAGTGGCACCACTCTTTATGCATGCTGAATGTCGCCAAGGAAGAAATTCTTTTGAAAAACTCTTTTTTTGTAATGAAAAATAATAAGCTTTAGCAGAAACAAAATAAGCGGGAAAAGTTGCATAATTGAAAAACGTGTTTTTTTAAAGGAAATTAAGTAGCAGAAATAGTTGGAAAATAGCAGTTAAACTATCTTGTTATTGTTCAAATTCCTCCCAAAATAAATCTAGTAATTTCTAAGAACTTGTTAAAGTAATTTTTTAATCTTCACAAATTTGAAAAAAGTACTTAGCCCAATAAGAATGAAATGGTGTTTGTTGACATGAATGAATGCAAAATAAATTACCGCCACAATTAATTTATCTGCTCCACTCGATACAGAAAGCATGTTCAAACAGATAAAGGGAACGATTTTCAAAAGAAAATAGCAAGGAACAATATACAACCTGATACGACTGGAATGGACTGACTTGAATCAAACGGAACGCTTTAATTCTTCCAACTTACATGAACGGGAAATAATTTGAAAAATTTCTTTTAAAGAACCAACGAAATCAAAGGACAATTAAACAGAAACAATGAGTAGATTTTGGAATATTCGAAAGGAAATTTTAAAACTTTCTGCTTGCCGAGGTTGCCATAATAACGTTATTAAAGATGTGTTGCCTTCACTTGCTATAACTCGCTACTAAAAGTGTGCATAGAGCATTGCCACCAAACATTATTGCATATAGTAAAGCTGTATCCAAGTAAATGGTTCACTATTTTTGTTTGCCGCACATCAGTTTGGTCAATGCTTGGCTATCTTTGCATGAAACATTTTTGTAGTACTCTGAGGACCAGTGTTGCCCTAGACGGACTTTTTTCTGAATTATTAGAGAATGTTTTTTTCTCGTTAATATACATTTATCTTGCTTGGCCCAAATATTTAAAAAAATGAGACTATCCATCCTAAACGTCATTCTGATTCATCCACTTATTAAAGATCATTCTAAGGATTGTTTTAGAGAAGAGTAGGTGAAACTTTTTTCATATGTTTTTGTAATTAAAATGGAATTGTGGATGTGATGAAATAAAATGTTTCTTTAATGTCAAACTAAAACTTTCATCTCATTGAATTGTAATTTTAAAAAAATGAGAGAAGTCCAATTGCTGCACATACTCATTTATGGTTTTTCTGTGTTACATTTTTGTGCCAGAATATACACTGCTGCTAAAGTAAGTTTGGCAGTTTTTATATATGTTGGCAAAATTCATTGAGCAACCCATGATGGGTTGATACCCTAGTCTATCTGTAGACATCACAGTGGACTCTTTGATTGCTGTCTTAATTTGAAATTGTGATTTTGCATAATTTTCTGCTTCAGTGTAACGGACGAGTGTTTTGCGTGCAGGTGAGTCCCGACAAGGAGGATCGGAAAGAAGGTCGAAAGGGTCGCAAGCCCGGGCGAAAGTCGTCAAAGATCGACATGAAAGCAAAGCTGGAGAGGAGCCGCCAAAGCGCCCGGGAGTGCAGGGCACGCAAGAAGATCCGTTACCAGTACCTGGACGAGCTGGTGGCAGACAGGGAGAAGGCCGTCTTGCAGCTCAGGAAGGAACTCGAAACGGTGAGTCCTTCGCACAAGAATTTAGTCGACCCTTCATTTCCTTTGTAGCCGCACCAACAGATGGCACAGCTGCATTCTATGCCTCGTTGGGTGGGAGTGCCGAGTCATGGCAGGTGCAAATCTTTATTACATACGAAACACACCGAGAGATTGTTGCAACCAAACAAGGCATAGAATGCAGCTGCACCCTCTGTATTTCCACTCGAGTACTCGGGAATGAATGCGTCGCTTTCAGAAATCTCATCTGGGATTTGTTGGAATTGAAACATCAGATCTGTATTACACTATGTATACAGGGTGACCTGTAAAATCCTTTTAAGCCCTTTAATTTTGAGACCGCGTCTCTTAGAGTGAAGGTAGTAACGTGTACCTACAGTAAAGTGACCAAGCGGAATTTATTGAGACAGCTTACAGCGCCCCTAGCGGTGAAATAAGGAAATAAAAAAATAACTCAAAAACTGAAGGAGATGCGTCAAAAAGTTCAATTAGAAAAATTTACACAATACAATAATAACGGCACAGAAAATAAATTTCATGGAGTTATCTGTAAAACTGGTGGAGATATTCGCGATTGAAATTTGAACTTTTCCTTGCCTTTAAAAAGGGGCCATCCTGAAATTCAAAAACATGTTCTCCAGTGTTATCATTCAGTTTTTCTGAGTTAAACAATGACTAATTTAAATTCAAACTACAAAGAAAGTTAAAAAACAAAGAAATCTGAAAAACGTACTCCGGGAAAAAAAAATTGATGATCCTAAATTATAGTTTTAGTGCAACAACTAAAATATACGATTAAAAACCTCTCTGCTATACAACCAGGAACGAAGATTTACTATTTAACCATTTTATTAATAAACTTTGAGTGAGATTCAAATATGTCAGAAACAAATGCGTGTTATTCAGTGTGGCACATTAGAAAAGTAAAAGACACGGATGAGCAACAGCAAGAAATTTATTGCTAAACAAAACCATGTCGAGTGTGTTCAAAAAAGTCACCATCGGTTACAATACACATTTGTATTCGACCGGCATGCAAATTCCTTATCATCAGTGGGGTGTGACAGTTGCGCCGCTATCGATGAACGCTGCCGCAAATCCAGCAAGCTTGTCAACGGAGTTTCATACACTCGATCGTTGATGTAACCCCAGAGGAAGAAATCGAGTGGGGTTGTAAGATCTGGTGATCGTGGAGACCATTCAACACAGCCACCGTAGCCCATTGCCTCTTGGTCAAATATATTCTTAAGAAACTTGCTCACTGCGTGGGGATGATAGGGTTTGTATGGCGGGGCGCCATCATGTTGGAACCACAGTCAGGTGGCCCAGTAATGCCCGAGATGGAACCCCAATCTCAGCAATTCCACATTACACTAACGCGAGGACTTAGGCCACGATGGATTTTGCATGCACCAAGACTGTTGGATCAGTGGCTATTTGTCCCAATGTGCATCGGCAAATGTGCCGTATGGGGTCTGTTATTATAAGTTTGTATTTCTGATTTAGACAGTTTGCTGGTGGTTCTTCTGGTGAAAACCCAGTCAAGTTGAGCTTTCGTGTAAATAAAGTGATAGGTTTTATTTAAAGGAGAGTTTCTTATGCATAAAACCTACACCAAACAAACCTTTTTTACCCGTCGGTATTTGGATAGCACAGACGAGGATTGAATTCACAGCCCTCTGGTTGGCAGTCCGTCACTTTACCAATCGGGCTACTACGGCCACCAAAATTTATCAGAATAAAATTATTAAATAGTAAATCTTCACTCTGGAATGGTCCAGAGGTTTTCATTTGTGTATTTTAGTTGTTGCAGGAAAATTGTGATTTCGGAACGTCGGTTTTTTATTTTCCGGAGTACGTTTTTCAGATGTTTTTTTTTTTTATTTATCTTTTTTTTTTTACTTTGTTTGAATTTAAATTTGTTGTTGCTTAACTCAGAAAAACTGAATTATAACATCGGAAAACAGGTTTTTCAATTTCAGGACGGCCCCTTTTTCAAGGTATGGAAAAGTTCAAATTTCAATCATAAATATCTCTGCCAGTTTTACAGATAACTCCATGGAAATTTTTTTTCTGTGTCTTTATTATTGTATTGCGTACATTTTTCTAATTGAACTTTTTGGCCAATCTCCTTTAGTTTTCGAGTTATTTATAAAAAAATTCCTTATTTCACCACTAGGGGTGCTGTAAGCTGTCTCAATAAATTCAGCATGGTCACTTTACTGTAGGTACACGTTACTACCTTGACTCTACGAGATGCGGTTTCAAAATTAAAGGACTTTATAGGTCACCCTGTTTGTCAAGTCTGAAAATTGTGGACAGTGTATTTTGCATGAGCGGTTATATAAGTCGGTTGTTACTCTGATTCCTACCAAATTATTAGAATACCAAAAGCAAGAATGAATTATTTGACACAAACAAAACAGAGTTTAAGTGAGTCCATTACTGGTGTCAATCAAGAGTTTTGCACCAAAACATGAGTAGTAAGCCCCTTTTCACAAACACGGCTGTGTTCTTCCACTGGTTCTGGATAACAAACTTATCACCTATGACAAAAATGTGAACTGACACGATCTCTAAAAGCAATATTTGATTTCTACCACATGAAAACACCACACAAAATTTTAAAAAAAATTCAGAATTTTTTAAATTGAAAAAATGTTTTGATGAAAATATTTTAATTCACCGAAGTTACCTCACCTGCAGCTCGATTTAAATTGAGTGATTTTTATGAAAAGAATCATCTATTTAAATCGAAATTTTAGATTTCCTTCCTGTATTGAGTACATTGATAATGATCGAGAGGCATGTTATTTTATTCAAATATATATTTTACGTGAAGTAGTCTGTTTATAAAAAATACTGTTTCAGTCAAAAATGTCTACTTTATTTTCTCCGTAAATCATTTTTGGATTTTTATGTAACATCCATAATCGTATTTAAAAAATCAAGAAATAAATTTTGTGTTATGTAAATGTGCAGGACACCTATTTTTTATTACAATGTTTTTACATTTCCATTGATTTTATTTCTCTTTATCTTGTGTTTGGTAGAACCTTGACCCATAAAATCCTAAATACATACGTGTGTATGAAAAAATAAAGACAGTCACAATGAAAGAGTATTCTGTTGTATCAGAAAAACATTCCAATAAATCTTTTTTTGCGTATTTTTACATGAGGCATTTCGACCTCGAGTGGATCAAGTCCACTTTGTGGTCAAACTCTGATAATCCAAATTCATAATGATAATGACGCATCCAAATTCCTTAAGAGGGGATCTTTTTAGTGCATCTTTGAATCCCTTCACGACACACATCTTGATCGTCTACGAAGCATTATTGCCTTTTAGGAATTGCTCCTTATTTTCTGCCACTTTGAATGCTTGACACAATTTAAAAAACAACCAAATGTTTTTAATTTTGTCCTTAAGTACTCGCTGAAATTGATTCTTTGAAACATCCAAACTTTACATGGAAGAAATAGATAACTTTTTGGTTTTGCGAAGCAGACCCGCGTGAATTCTCATATCACTATCGCCTGTTTCTGTGACAAGGCCTCTGGGCTTGTTCGAAAACTTCATTCAACATTTGATAAAACACCTCATGCCATGGTAGTTGGAGTTTTTCTTATTTGAAAAACATTTGAATTAGTGTTGGAAATATACTCGTGAAGTGTTTGACTGAAGGAATTTCAGCAAGTACATGGGGTGTCATTGGTTTGTGTTTTTTAAATTGTGTTAAGCATTCAAAATGGCAGAAAAAATTGGGA
Organism: Metellina segmentata; assembly: GCA_947359465.1. Classification (NCBI taxonomy): domain Eukaryota; kingdom Metazoa; phylum Arthropoda; class Arachnida; order Araneae; family Tetragnathidae; genus Metellina; species Metellina segmentata. The sequence continues at coordinate 136,870,647 of OX375874.1, read as the reverse complement.
ACATTTTCAACTTATTAAGCTTTATTTTTTGTGAAAAGACGTGTAGGGTGTGGGTGCCAGAAACCTCTGAACTGGTGGTAGCGCTGCATGATGCTGTGACCAGAGAGACAGTAAGGGCACATACTATACCAGCTGTGGGCAAATGCTGCTCTTTGTTGAGTTAAGTGTGGCTCCAATGGATAATAAAAAATATTTCAGAAATTTTTTCACGAATCTTATTAAGGTGTACATACACACTAGAAGTATTTTTTTACATTTTAACTTTAAAAATCCATTTTTTTCATAGTAGGTCATTGGTTTATGCTTAAAACTATTTCAGTGAGAAAAAAATCATATTAAACTAAATTAATTAGATAATTAAGATATAATGGCCTAATTAGCATGTTTTTTTTTAATAGTGATATCTCAAATTCTAATTTGTCTAGAAAGACAATTCTAGTTTGAACTCTGATTGAGGGTCAATTGTATTAACTAAATTAATTAGATAATTAAGATATAACGGCCCAATTAGCATGTTTTTTTTAAAATAGCGATATCTCAAATTCTAATTTGTCTAGAAAGACAATTCTAGTTTGAAATTATTTCCAATATTATTCCTCATGTTTTTGACCCTCAATCAAGTTGCTAGAGAGAAAAGTTTTTCTGTTACAACTTTTTTTCCCCCCAAGAATACATAAAAAATCAATTTTTTTCTGAAAATTTAGGGTTTAAAATTTATTTCCTAACTCTGATTGAGGGTCAATTGTATTATATAGATCATTATGATAGAAAAATAATTGTAATAGGTGTTGTTGAATTATCACTGTTTGAACAAAGCATCCTATTGCAAAAACTTGTTTCTTCACAAAAAGTTTTGTTGAGCTTGTTTCTTTCGAGTTTTGGAAACACGTCTGTTCGTGGTGACCTAACAAAAACACTTGTAACTAGAAAACTGTTTTGAATATTTGCAAGATCTTGGCATCATTTGAAAGCTAAAGAATTGAAGCAATAAAAATTTAGACTTTCTGATTGATTTTCAGGCTATCCAATGTGTACATACACCTTAAATTGATTAACTAAATGAAGTGTTCAAGTCATACGTAATTGCTTCGAAAGTAGATGGATGCATCCTTACAGACATGCTAGAACATTTGCAAACACTTAATTTGACTTTACAAGGAAAGGAAAACATTATTGATTGGTCACAAACTGTATTCAGTTTTAAAGCTTAACTATGGTTTGTCGTGTGTGATCTTGAGAACTAAATATTTAACCATTTTTCCACAAGTACAAGTAAATATAATGATATCAAATGAAAGTTAGATGAATACAAAGAAAATATGAAAGAATCGCAAACAGATTTCAAACATAGGTTTAAGATTGAAAAGTTTCAAATCTACATTTGCATATTTTGTGAACCTACTTATTGGTGATATTATTGAAGATGGATTTTATAATACTTGTTGGAAAAGCAGTTTAGGAATTGGAGTTATCTCTTATATATATAAAGGATGTGTCAATAGACCGTTTGACTCATCCACACCCCAATTGATTACACTTTTACTAAAAGTGCCCCTCATTTTAAAGTTTGTTTTTCTGCAGTCATGGTCAAGAAAACACATTTACTGGGTTTGTGTATTTGAGTTAACGCAGTGAAATGTTGCGGTCCTGTTTGAAACCCGAGCCAGAATTAATATATCCATGCTCTAAGAAAGCTGCTTGCCGTCTAATTTCAATTTTTGTTACAACACATTGCTATGATTCTTTGTGGTATTCGTAGCAAAGTGGAATTTGAAATATCGTTCACAGTCGATTAATTATCATCTCGCAGAATTGCTGCTCTAACGACTTTTGCACCAAATTTCATAGATTTGACCCAAGGTCTTCGTTAACTGTTGTACTTTTTATTATGTTTTATTATTTTTTTAAATTTTAAAATAATTATTTTGTATTTTCTTTCTTTTAATTATATTTTGTTACATGTGTCCTTTACATAACAACTTAAGACATGTGTAGAATATGTAACCATATTAATTAAGTTGAATTTGTGTGTATTGTATTAAGTGTATTTAATATTATATATATAACTATGGTGTGGCTATGGAAAATGATGTGGCTCCATACTACATTGGTTCAATGTCATTTTGAGTCAACAAAACATCTTCAGTTGTTGTCGTAAACACTGGACACACTTTTACATCAACCCAATTTCTGTGACTTTGCCAGTGGTTCTTGTATGAAGAATGTGTCTTGAAGAATGCATCTCTTTCAGTACACCCAGTGGGCGCGGGCCCTGGACGAGGGCCACATCCCGGAAGCGGCCCTGAAGATGGTCGAGGCGGAGAAACGGAGAGAGAGGGAACGACTCACCGACCGAGACACCAACCGACAGTGAGGCCTCCTCGGTTCTCCAACCCCAGACTCTCCTCCCCATCCACTGTTCTGTAGGCCATTTGTCAAAAATTGTGTCGCTTTCCAAAGGTACACGTTCGGTTCTCGTAATTCTCAGGGACCGTCTCGAGGCAGAGCTGTGCGGAAATGATTGAACCCCTAGCTGCATTGAAATTACTGTTTAGGACGTGAATGAAACGCAAAACTTTTTTAACACGGCGCGACGTACGAGTGGTGTTTCTATCGGTAATGAAAATGAATATTCGCAAACACGAAATCTGTCTGTGATGGACGTTGCATTTTTGTGTGCATTCCGTCCCGTCGTCTCGAAACGGGTTTCGTCCGATTAAAATTCTACCGCAGGGTCACACCAAATTTTGTCACTTACATTCCAAAATCAAAGCAGAAGCTGCTTGTCCAAAATCACAAACGTACGTGGGTAATTTAAAATGGGATTTTTAAACAACAGTCTGCGTGAGCCTATCAAAAGGTTCTTCCTCTATAATCCATGATGGCCCGGTCGGAGTAACGACCGGAGGGTGGCGGGTTTAAATCCAACCAAACACCACTGCACATTTAATCTGTCATGTCTTCAAATGTACTCATGTTGGCAGGGTGTGGACACCTGGCCAACGTGAATATATTTGAGTTTGAAGAGTGGGGTGCTAGCTCGGGCATGACCTCATCATTTGACCGTTGTTCAAAAAGTTCTGTGCGTCGTCTTCGAGTCGGATCCCGGACTGTCGCCGATAGCCCGTGTGTCGAGGTAGTTGGTGTGCCTACTCGCAATCTGTTAAATGTGGCCTTTAGAAATGAACCAATGTTTTAAAGATACCTTAATTTTTCTCTTGCTTGAAGAGTGTGTTGAGTAGTTGAATTTGCACTGCAACGGCTTTCGGCGATGGTCCGAGGACGCCTCGTGATTTCAAACCGTAGTCGCGTGACGAGATACTCCATTCCACTCTGACATTTGAGGCCACGGCAGATTTAACGTGCCCCAAAACAAGTCCTGGTTGGATGATTAAAAAGAGTGAAACAAAGGATCCACTTCATTTCTATCTTAAAAAACAATATTATTTTCATTGAATTGCTCCTTGCAATTGGGAACACAATTTAAATTGCTGACCCATCGAAACCACCCGCTGTGACTCGAGACGGTACTTTGAATTGATAGTTTGCAGAAACGAGGCTTTAGAATGACGCACAGTTGATGTGTTTTCAAAAAACGTTTTACTTTTTATGTTATCAGATGTAGTACTTATTTATTTCCAAGTGGAGATTTTACCCAAGATGTGGTTGGAGATCTAAATTGTTGTTCCAGATTATTTCATTAATGTTATGTATCTCATAAATACTATATCTATAAAAAGGATGTTTACCATAAAGAAAACCATTTTTGTATTGATTGGTTTAATTTGTTGATGCTTTTATTTTGGTTAAGAAAATGAACCTGTTCAAAATTTATTACTGCTTGAAGTTATGTTTTTAAATAAAAAATAATTGACTGTTCTTTGCCAATTGTGTATGAACTTCAGAGTACAAGAATTGCTTCCTGCTAGTAGTCAGTTTCGATTACTTTATTTAGCAAATGTTGAAAACGTAAAGAGGTAGTTTATCAGCATAGATCTTGAAGCAAGTGGTATCTTCCCAATGATGAGAAATACAGTATCAGTTTCAAAGAAGACTCAGAAAATGTTCATAATTTTGTATCTCAAATGTAATAGTTTTCTAAACTGAAAATTTTGACGCGTCGGTCCAAGCTTACCATATATTTATTAAAGCAGCCAACTTAATATATTTATTAAAGCAGCTCCTAAGTAAAATGGGATACAAGGTCTGTTTCTACGGCAACCAACTTGGATGCCGACAGCAGATTTCGTGTTGGAATGGGCGTGCAAAGAAAAATTCCTTCAACAAAGAGATAAATGTATTTATTGCCAGTATAAGGTTTAACAACATACATGCACAAAGGAACACGTCTCCGTTTCTCGGATCGAACGGAGGTTTTTTTCGACTTGCGGTCTGCGTGATCTGGATCCAGATTTGAAAGTTCTACTTGTACCACATATGAGAAACATTTCTTACCTATAAAATTAGTTTCGTGTCGCAAACCACAGAATGCGTGCCCAAAAGAAACCATTTTATGTGGCAAATGTAGTTCCGACCAATGGGTCTGCATTCGACTCGAACGTCGGATGAGCCAGCATGTTACAAACTCTGAATTCCTTCAATGGGGGTGATGGATTCTGGGAGTGATATCGGCATTTACAAATAACCACCCTACATCAATTTGTGTGTGAGCTTACACTAACCTTTCTACAGTTGCACACCCCCAAGATCTTCTGTCTTCTCACCTGAGGAGTACAACACAGCTGAAATATGTTCATTCAATGATGAGTGGAACATTTCAGATCGTCCCATTTCACTACGTACGTATTTTGTCTCATTGTGGAAAAAGATACAATTTAAAAAAATTGACATTTTGAACACATTTAAAAAAAATTGAAACGAGTGGTTATGTATGTTCTTGTAAGATCTGTTCAAGGCAGAACTCAATTTGTCTAATTTTGTTTGCAGTTTGATGTTGCATGGTGTCGTTAAAAAAGAAGTTGGATTTAAAAAAAAATACTGCTTTCGAATATTAGATGAAAAATTCCATTGCTGCATTTGACATTCACAAGCTGAACAATTGTCCCTCAGTTAATGAATTTCCATAATTTAAATTTGTCTCGTAAATACTTCGAATGGCCACTTGAAACGTCTGGAGACCCCTATACTCTGTCTTTTTGATACATAGACTTTTCTGCTTGAAGATGTGCTGATACCAGCAAAATGCAGCCAGAAATTTGTTCTTTAAGTTAGAAATTCACTTTTATGCTGAATGAAACCTTTTAGCCATTTAAAAGAGATTTGCCAAGTGTTAAGAATGATAATAAACACCAGCTTATATTCAAATTGTGTTTCTTGAAATACTACTGCAATTTGTAGGTATGGCAATATGCGAGTTATGTCGACAAAGAACATAAGCCGAAAGCCTACGTATTTCTTTGGAAATCATTTATAATTACTGTATTTAAAGAATTTTGTACATTCATAGTAAATTAATTTGCAAAGAGAACCAAAAATGAAATTGAATCCTTCTGCCCTGGAAAGTTACTATATGTGAAAATGAGATGGCAATCTGTGCTCTGCTTTTTTTCCGTGACGAGGGTCTGCCGTTAATTTCTGGTTTCTCGAGGCGCTAGACTTCGGAGCGAATTACACCATTGGGATCGATGAGGAATTACCACAAAACAAAACTACATTTGAGATATTTCCAAAGTTTTTAAAAGGGGAGATGGTTTTTTCATTTCTAATAAAGAGATATCACAGCAAAATTGCACAAATCCAAATCATGGTAAATTATGATTTTGTATTTAAAATTAAAAGGTAGTATGAAATCTTTTTTTAAACTTTCATTTTGATATCCCCACGGCTTCGCCTGTCAAAAAATGAATGACACACCTTTCCTCTGAATCTAATTATTATTGGGTTGATGCAAGAATTAGTCCCGTTTTAGAGGCTCTAGACACGCATTAAGTTTTGATGTTCAAAGGATGGAATTTCAGAGAGTGGGTCATTGGTTGTGTTTTTAAAATTGGAAAATGGCAGCAAATAAGAAATACTCCTTATTTCCGAAAGGCTTCACAGGCGCAAAAGAAGTTGTGCAGTAAGGGGGGTTCGGAAAGTTCCGTTGCCTGGATTCGTTCTTGAGCCAGAAACCTCGGCACACGCTATACTGATTCAGTGTCCTTTTGAGTCGCAATAAAAGGGTTTTTCTTTAATTTTGGACAAAAAGTTGATGAACTTTTGCATCAACCCAAAGGCAAACTTTTTTGTTATTGGATAGTTGTAGATATTTAGTTAGTTTACTCTTTATGCTGATGTCATTAAAATGTAATGAAAATGCAGACTAAAAAAATACTTTTACATAAATATTTTTGTACCTTGGATAATTGTCCAGTGTCTGTTTTGCAAGTTTTGGGAAACACAGGGTTCCCACAAGTTAGGGAAAACCTGGAATTTTCAGAGAATTTAATTTTGTCCAAAAAATCAGAAAGCATTATGAATTAAACCTGGAAAATCACCTCCATGACCTGATAAATGATTGATCATGGCTTCTTATATGCTTTAGAGAAAAGTAGCCAATAAGATTCGTACAGTTTTGTGTCACTTTATTTTATAAATTGAATTTTTCAATGGATTTGAAAAGAAACTGCCAATATTTAGCTCCTGGAAACAATGATCTTGCAAAATATTAAATTTTTATTGATGCTTCAATATTAAATTTTTATTTAACTATTAAAATTTTATGTATTAAATTTTTTTTTGTACTGAGTTCAAAAGCAATTTCTAAAGTTTTGGTACTTTCACAACATATTATCACAGTGGCATTTTTTTAAATATTATAACTTTCAGAACCTTTAAGTAATTTGGACATTACTTTTGAACCAGCAAATATTGACATTGGGCCTTTTCCCACCAAGGTACAATTTAATAACTATGAAAATTGATTGAAATATGTGTCAAAGTCTTAATATTACTTTATAAATATTTCAAGTGTTTATTTTTGACTATTGAAATACACAGATTGTGTGTGCGAAATCACTTGTGTAAGTGTAGCATTTTGGAATTGACTAACGAAAAAGAGTATTTTCTTTAATCATGCTTGAATCAAATCGTGCAGTAACCAATCAATAAGGCTTTTAATGGGAGAGCTTGTACTGTTTCTTCTGGTATACCTAGCAAATTGGTAGGGTCTACTTTTCTGCATCTTTTCTAAAAGTGGTGTTAGTATGAACTAATTGAGTGTCATAAAATTGTGTTTTACCATCAAAATATTCCTAATGAAATAAAAATCGTTTGCTGGATGTTAAGCGGTCGTTAAACACACTATGAACGAGCGATCGGGATAAATGAGATGAAGTTGCGTGCAGCGTCTAGTTCATTTGAAGGTCGCCGACGTGTATGTACATTGTTTTCAAATTATGCACTTCTACAACCAGTCACATTTGTTGTTAAAATTGCTTCAGTTTTCCTTTTGCTGCGTCTCTTTCTTCAAAGTGAAAAGGATGAACTTGCTCGGTATTGAAACATTTCAAAGAAGCGTTAAGCCATGTGTGAACTAATGGGCAATGCAATGGTTTCTTCTGGAACGCGTTCTCTACAAGAGCTAACTTGTCCCATTCACGGACAGTATTGAAAGCAAAATAATACGGTGCAATGCTTTTGGGTGTACATGGTATGTCCATACCAAATGGTGTTCAATTGAAACGCAAGCCATTCCACTTTTCTCAAAAGCAATGGCGTTTCAAAATAATTGGCTCGTTGATGCTTTTTGAATAAAAGTTAGGACCAAAGGAATACATGAGTTCGTTATTGTTTTGCTGTTGACTGGTAGTCGGAGATATTTTGCATCGCCTGTCCTGCTCACGTGTTGGTGATGCAGTAATACTTGAGATTTGCACGTTTAGTTTTATAAATGGTTGCCTATGCTTTTAGTAATGAATGTTTAGATTTCAAGTTGGGACTTTGGCACTTGGGATCAACTGCAGATGACTAACACATGACTAAATGGAATAATTTTACAACTCTGACTGATACCAGTAAATTTCGGTCAAAGTTAACCAGAAGATTAAGCAATTTGACTTTAGATATTCTTAAATAAACAAATTGATGCATCTGTTTTTGACTGAACTAACAGATGAGGGTTAAAGATTCCACGTGATGTTATGCTACTTCATCCCACTGTTCTAGTGTGTCATTTTGTGAAAAAGTGGAGTTTTATTACTACACCGTTTCCTTGTGTCGAACATTTCAGGAAATGAAGGAACCACTAGACTACCTTTACCCTATTAACTCGTTGCCCATGAATCCAAATTTTCGTTTTTCGGGTTTTATTCAGGGTACTTACATGGAGTTATAAAAATAGCTGTGGTCAAAAGACGGGCGTAGCGAGCCTTCACCTTCCTCACCCTGCAATACTCATGTTAACTTTTTGCAAACTGACAAGTAACGCGACTATCGGAAAACTATAATCTGATTCGTTCTGTATTATCATTGTTGGTTCTATCGTGTAGTGTAATGCTAAAGTTCGTCGCAAAACCCAAGTGGTATCGACTTTACACGCGTCAAGTTTAGATGGTGTTGGAAAGAAGAAATTGTGTTAGGCATTCAAAATGGCAGAAAAAATAAGGAGCAGTTTCGACCTATTGTGCTTCATTTCCCATAACACGAATGCTTCACAGACTCCAAAGAAGTCGTGTAGGGTGAGGGTGGCGTCGACGACCGCAAGGGGTGAGTAAAGCGTCGTCACCTGGGTCTGTTCTAAGCCAGAAACCTCTGAACTTGCGTGAGCGCGGGACGATACAGCTACCAGAGAGATGGAGAATGAACAGAACGGCTCATACTTTTCGATTCAATGCAATTTCGAGTGAATAAAATAATTTATGGTTCATTTTTTGCCAAAACCAATCGGGAACTGGCAGCAATAAGAAACTGTCATGTTTTGTCCTTTCGAATATTCCAAAAGCACTCATTGAGGGCACGGGAGGAATAAGAGCTCTGAATGCAAGCAATGGAAACACCGTTTCGTAAACGCCACAGGTGCCTAAACGCGTCGATTGCCAGAAAACGGTAAAAAGCGATCGAACGCTCATTTTTAACACGAATGGGAGAAATAAGATGAAATTACATTCGAAATGAAATGCACTCAGTAATGAGTCGCTGGTCGTAGCACGGCTTAAAACAGCTGGAAGAAGTTGAGCACACATTCTGAGCCCACCGAGCTCCTTGGCCCGTTGAGTTCATTGGAAGAAACAGGCGATCCCACTCGATGTGCGTGGTCACTGCATCAATTATTTTTCCCATGGGTCGGATGGTTTTTCAGCGTCAACATGAGCTACTGGAAAGGAGAAGAAACCAAGTCACAGATACGAAACAAGGGGACACTATTTCTTTTTCCTGTAGTTTGTTTTCGCTTGAAAAACGACGCGAAGTAACGCTGGCGAAATCTGTCCTAAGAGTGGATGAATGCAGTGGCCTCGCCGCCCCGAGTATTGTGGCCGCCCTCAGGGCCCCTGTCGTCAGGCACTGCGGAGAGTTGGGTGTCTGCGTCCTCACAGCAGGAGGGGCAACAGTGGGCAGAGCGATGTCAGCCTCCAGGGGAGGTGCCCCGATGTATGGGACAGCACTGGGGGTCGGTCTGCAAGAAAACGTGACACGTTTCAGAAGGGCTCAACTGAATAGAAACAACAAAAATTCTAAATATATATTTGATGCTTTTCCGTTCTAGTGTCACACTTGGGCGCATTTTTGCTTATTTCTCATAGGCAGAGAGCATTTTCTCTTCAGAATAGACGCGGTTCGAAGAGGGTTGCGAACCAAAGACAAAGGGGGCACATCTGTCGAGGGACCAGTCGCCAAGAACCCGTTTTTCTCCAGTGCGACGTTAATGAAATGCCTACCTTTGAAACAGCCAATTCGATACGAGTAAATGTTGGGGGCAGCACCTCTTGGGGGGCGGATCGCTCCATTTTGCACGCAAACACTCAACCTTTTGGGTTCCCATCATCAATGAAAGCACCGTTGCGTCGCATTTGAATTTCATCGGGAATTCTTCCTTCGCGATGGATATTTATTTCCTGAAGAAACTTTCATCTCTTGACAAATCACGAAACCCATTGCAACGCACAAGTGGATTGGTGTGACTAGAACGGATAAGTACTTCCCTCAAAAAATGGATTCATTTATTGTGATTTCAATAACCGTGTCAAATATCTATTTGTTGGAGTCGAAGTGGAGATACATTTGGGATGTTCTGGATGAATCACACGCTAATATGTAGCAATAGAAAAACATTCAACAGATTATTAGAATACTAGGAGCATCTTTGCACACATGAAACAAACCTTATCTTTAGCTTAGTCCGTATAGAAAACGTTGACCACGTGTATCATAATGACTTCCATACAAAGTGTGATAAAAGAAGTATCACACTTCACTGTTGACTAGCTGCAGACAGGACCGTATTGCACACGTTTTCTAGATTGTGCACCCTTTCGAGGAGGGGCATTTAGGGCCATGCTGCACCACACTGTCGAGTAACAGAGACAATGAAAGTTTGACACAGAACACCGTCCAAATGTCAAATCAGTTGGAAGTATTTTTCTTATCTGGGGTAGTTTTTAGGGTTCCATCGGATAAACAGCTTTTGTGAGTGAGCCGTGCGTTTGAAACTTAGAGCAGCGAAAGATTTCAATCCAATAACCATCGTGTAGAGATGGTCTTTTGTGGCTCGTATTTGCTCAGTTGGGTCAGACTCCAATAATGGACACCCTCAGTCGGACCCCTTGGTCCTCTCACTGAATACATCCCGTTACAAGAAAAACTTCCATTTTCTAGCCTTTATTTATTACCGTTGAAGCTTAGTTTCCGTTTTAAAGAAATATTTCAAAATTCTTTCCTTGGCGACATGACAGAGCGAACGGGGCAGAGAATATAGTTGTACCTTTTATACAGGGTGACAATTATTGAGCAATTTGAAGAAAAAAAACCTTGATTTCTTTTGAACCGTTGGCGAGATTCAGTTAAACTTGGCGGTTGCATGTTGGGATTTTTTTTTGAGCATGTGCACTCTTATTGTTTATTTTTCGGTGAAAATGTCAAAATACAGCGTTTCTGAGCGTATACCGATCGTCAAGGCATACTATTCGAGCAATAACAGCCCGTTTGCGGCTCAAAGGAAATTTGCGACCGAGTACAAGCTGAAGTAACCGGTCCAAGTGTTATAACAATCAAAAGTCTGAAAGAACTGGTAGTGTTTGTGATGGTCATCGAGCAAGTGTGAAAACGTCTGAAGATATCAAGAAAACACGAACTGTGTTTCAAAATAACCCAAGGAAATCGATCAGACGAACTGCACAACAGCTCGGAATCAACCGGAAGACATTGTAGTTCAAGACTTGCAGGTCTTTCCTTACGAAATTCAAACTCATCAGCCATTGAGCCCCCATTGCCATTGAACAGCGTTTGTGTTTCACCAACATTAGTGTCAATACGATTGACTAACAAGAATATGACGTGAATAGGTTTGGTTTAACGACGAAGCTCACTTTCATTGGGATGGGTTCGTGAACAAACAGAATTGGGGGACTGAAAATCTCCATTTCGCTCTCTGGTGAGCAATGTCAAGTCGCGGAATAATCGGTGCGATATTCATTGAGAATGCGATGTCAAAATTTTACAAAACGATTTCATTCCTATTATCCAAAGTGACCCACATTTGGAAAAGACGTGGTTCATGCAGGACGGACCGGTAGTGTTTAAAGTCCCGGAAGAGCGCATTCTGACTATGGGGTACCCAGAGGCCACTGGCCGCCCTATTCTCAACCCTTGTGACTCATTTGGGCAATATTGTAGACAAAGTTGACGCAAATGACCCCAAAACCATCGCTAAGCTCAAAACTGCCATTCAGAATTTTGCTATTCGCCTGTGCCATTGATGACAAGCATATCGAACAAACTAAATCCGAATAGCTGTAGTTGCTTTTAAAATGTGCATACATTTTTTGAACTTGGTAGTTTTTTATTTTTTATAGCTCAATAATTGTCACCCGTACACTGAACTGCTTCAATGTCGCTAGTCGTTTTTCATTCAAATTGCGAAGTAAACGGATATGCGAGTGGATTTTGTTGCATGATGGTATTTTTTAATTAACGCCCCATAACGAGCTATTCTCGTTGATCCACGAAAAGATTTCATGCCAAGCAAACTATCTGGCAGGAAAAAATAATTTTAAAACTGACAATTTTATGAACTTCTGAAAAATAGAAGGAAAAATATTCGAAACTCAAGGAAACTGTCCCTAAGAGCGAAGTTACAGTCGCGGTTGTAAAAAACGAACCCCTATCCATTCGAGCAACTTTAACAGCAGTGGAAATTCGAAGATGGCGAAGGGGCCGTCTTCATCAACTGAGCACCCACTTCGTAATTTCCAATGGAAACGTTCGTTTTGATGCCTTCTACATCGTTTAATGAGTCAAAATATGCTATATTTTCATAGCTTTGCTTTTATATTCGGAGATATTCAGTGTTAAAGTTGCTGTCCATTTCAGGGATCATCTCCACATAGAAAACCGCTATTCATATATCGAGATTAATTGTAGTTATAGCTACTCGAATTTCAAACGTGTTTGGTAACGTGCAAAAATTAAAACTATACGAGAATTATATTTACTATACAAGTGCAAACGATCCAAGAATTATTGTCATTGTTTTTTAAACTTTTGGTTGCCCCTAAAATCACCACAAGGAAAATTTAATGGTTCGCAAAAACCAACCATTCGAATGAGCTGAAATTTTGCATCGCCATATTAAAAGTCCCGAATCGATTCTTATCCAAATAGAGTAAAGTTCCAATTCATAATTGTTTCAAACATTGATTTAATAATTGTTATTGCATACTAAAAACTATTTTTAAACTAAAATATTAGGTGGATTTGTCTTGTGTTGTTTTACAGTGTAACGTGGTACACGTCATCGCCATAGAAATATTATTCACGAAGTTTTCATAAAAAGACCCAATGACTTGAAATTTAATATCTGAAGTTAAATTTTGATATAGATTTGAAATTGTGTGTCCAAATAGGGGGTGGCCATTAGAAAATATAAATTGGTGCTCCATTTAATTTGAAGACGATCCTAATGCAAATTTGTATGCATTTGAATTTACAGAAGACGTTAGGCTCCTGTCAAATGCCTTTTTTAAATTTTCTCTACTGTTCGAAAGTCTCTCTCTCGTTTTTATTCCACGATTGTACAGTCAAATTAGGAAACTTATCATATTTTGATAGGAATCGATTCAGGACTTCCAATATGGCGAAGCAAAATTTCAGCTACTTCCAAAGGTCAGTTTTTGAACTACATTAAATTTTCCTCATTATTACGATTTTAGGGGGCAATCAAAAGTTTAGAAACGTTTGACAAACCTCGGAGGATAATTCTTGGATCGTTTGCATTTGCATAGTAAATATGACAATGTAATTCTCAAATCGTTTCCACTTGCACATCTCTACTATTATAAAAGTAACTGTTTGTGTGTCTTCAGACGATTCTATAGAGCTTACAACCATGAAATTTGGCACACAGGTAGTCCCAATGGTGATTGAATGCACCTCAAAGCCCGAATGTCAAAATTTAATCTAGAACATTTTCTAATTCACTTATTGGCATATTTTTTGTATTATTTGATTTCCTAAGCCATGGCAACAATGTCAGAGATTACAGTTTCTAGCTGCAGACCATCCAACGTATGCAAAGCGCAATTTATTCGGAATCAGTGAAGTTTAAGACTAGCGTTAAGAAGAAGCGTTAAGACTTTTAAAAAGCATAACTTACTTTTGAATTCGTATAATTTCTGCCATTTTATTGTTTCTTGCTGTTTTCTTTAGCTTTAAGACTTTTTTAAATTATAGCGGTATTTAATTTTTATCATTAGTGCAATATTTTTTTATTACTGTTTAATTTGGTCTTATCGGAATCAGTGAGGTTTACTTTTTAAAAGCATAACTGTGTCACGGGCCACGCCGTGCTAGTAGTAAATATGATATTGGAATTCTCAAATCGTTTCCACTAGCATGATAAATGTAATTCTTGAATCGCTGAAAATGCGTTTGAAATTTGATATTCCGGTAGTTACAACTCCAATTCATCTCGATCCACGAATAGCGGTTTTCAGTGTGAAGACGATTCCTGAAATGGACACTTAAGTTTCGGATTGAATATCTCCGGATACAACGATAGTAAAGTCTTGAAATTTCATGTATAGACTCTTTTAACAATCTGATTATGGCATCAAAACAGGGTGTTTCCATTGGAAATTTCGTTGTTTGTGCGAATAGTGATACGAAGACGCGTCCCTATTTGAATGAGTAGAGAACGTTATTCTCTATTGAATACCTTTGATATTTGCTCTGCTTGAACAGTGCCCGGCTTTACCCCCCTCGACTGTTAGATGTGGGATTTGAAGCGTCTCACCTTGCACTGCCATGAACTTCTCGGACGATATGGACTGGAAGGAGGGGGCATCCGCGGACACCTCGCAGCGATACATGCCCTCCGCTGACAGACGCGTGTTCTGCAGGTACACCGTGCCGTTGGACGAGCGACTCATCTGAAAAGACAAACCACACTTGCAAGGAACCGACTACCACCACCAGAAGAGACCCCACTCATTGTGGGACACCTGCGTCCCAGGTTCCATTTGGACCAAGAGAGCATCCGATGTCAAGTGTCGGTAGGTATTTTAACTAACGTCGTGGTTATAAACCAATGGACACTTGAGGAGTCTCTCCTACGGTGCGGAATATTTTAAAATGGATTGACTTTACAATGGACAAGGGGTTTTCGGAACCTTTACTTTTCTTGGACTTTTGGGGGGACAACTAACGTCGCACCGGACCAACACGGACAGTCCCCTGTCGAGATAGTGAATCAGAAGACAACCTCGACCTGGAAATGAAGTGTCCTCAAACATTGATAGGTTAGCTGCACCAAAACTGCTTGCATGCGTTTCTTGAATCTTTTAGGAACGGGAAATGATTTGGACGTGTGTGTGTCCACAACTCAAAGGCAAATGGAAGAGCACCGTCCAGAAATATCCTCTTTCAAATCTTATTGGAAACAATTCCGTAATGTTTATCACACTTCTCTCCAAATAGTTTCTGACTATTTCTATAACGGAACGCTTAAATGGAACGCCCCTATATTTCCCCTGCACATTCAGGAACGCCCCTATATTTCCCCTGCACATTCAGGAACGCCCCTGACCGAAAGTGGTGGATTCCCGCAGACGATAACTTCGGTACATCCCTCTAGGGTCGTCGGAGACACGATTTCGTTCTCTGCTGGATCCACAGCCATTCTTTAGTGGAGATGCTGGAAAAGTCACTCGATATGGAGTGGGGGAGGAACCTAGCCTAAAGTAAGGTTTTCGAACCGTCCGTCACGTGGGAGGGGGGCCTCTTCCGGTGGTGGTCGTCTGTATGACAAAAATACACTTCACAAAAGTAAACGCACACATGACACGTTAAGAAATGGAAATGGTCCAAATCAAGATTCCCATCGTATTGTTTAACAACGTAGAAATAATAAGAGTTAAAAGAGAATTTGAATGAATGTTTTCCAAAATTGAACGAGGAAAATTGCGCAATAGCCTAGGTCTACAATTTACAGAAATTTAAGTATACGTATTTCCTTCCCAATTTTTCTACATTCAAATGAATATTTTTGATTACACAAGCTTCAATTGTTTTATTTTTATAGAAGCGACTGGAATCGAAGGATGTGCAACAGGTAGAATCGATTCGATAGACCGAACGAGCCATTTTTATGAGAGTTGAAAAGCGGGTACTTTTCCGTTATTAAACTTCGCCGCCAATTGGAGGCATTTTTGAGAATTTTTCAACACTCTTTTTGCACACCAGGTTTTTGCTTTTGTGTCGCCATTTTAGCTTATTCTTTTGGGAGTGCATCGGATTTCGGAATTATCAAGAGATGCGGCTCATACTATTTCTCCACGGAAAAAAATGTTCTTCGTACAGATTGGGTTCGAAAACCACCTTAAGGGGCACCCAAAAAGCTATTTTCTCGTATGAATAAAATTGGATGCAATTGTGAGTGTTAATTTACTTTAATAAGTGTAACTTAATGTTTCAAGCAAGGAAAATTTTATCACAATGTTTTTAATTTAAAAAACCCCTCTTTTAAAATTTGATAGTTTCAAATTTTTTAAGTAAGCTCGTAAAATCTTTCTCTATACTTCAATGAAATAAAAACGCGTCTCGAGGGGTTATAGGAAAGGGTTCAAAAACGTGGTTTACCGTGACTACAGTACGATTCTTTTATTTCAGGAGTCTGAAGTTCGGGTATTCCTTCACGCATCACTCGTACGACGATTCCTTTGCGTAGGCAAGTAATGAGCGGTGTGAAAAACCACGCGTCCAACTTGAGTGATCAACGATTTGATGAATGTTGAACGTGTCGTCGAGCTTGAGTTTGCTGTATTGTACACTAGAACCTCATTAGAACAAACAGTCCGTTTGAATGAATAATTCTACGATAATTATTACAAATAATTCTTACAGGAGTGAATGGGTATAATTCCAACAGGGTGTACATCAATCAAAGTGCAGTAGTTAGCTATAAAAAGTGTTTATTATACAGGGTGATCATAAATTAACGTGAGGTGATCAGAGCCCTCTAGCGAGTAATGTATTGGACGAAACGTAACAAAATTTGGTGGGCATACACAGTAAATCATGAGATTTCAATTGATATATATATGTATAAAAAAACAAATTTAGTTCAAAATGTCGCCTCCAGGGGCAAGTTTGGCGCTGTTTACCGAGTAAAGTGCGCTAATTTGCATAATCGCGTTCCGTGTTGCGATTATATGGATAAAAGAAAAGGCTAGGAGAATTCTATTCAAGAATTCTTTTCACCCGATCTCAAAACCTGGTGACTTTTCGCTGTGGGGATTTCTTAAAAGCGTCGTGTATCAAGGGCATGTCCCGGATATCGTAACGTTGAAAGATCGCATAACATTGCACGTAAGACAAATCACTTCTGACATGTTGTGTGTCACAGTGGAAAATGTCCTGCAACGACGTATGCAGTTCTTAGAACATCACAATGGTGGTCATATTGAACTTCGTATGCCATTAACAATAAACATTGTCACGTATTGTTAACAAAATTGATGTGTACTGTCTCATTTGGCCTTTACTCGTCATTCACACTAATACGCAGCGCCAAAATATTCACGGTGGCGACATTTGGTGAAGGTGGCGACATTTGGAACTAATTATTTTTTATTATAGAAATAGAAATCTCATGTTCCAATGTGTATCCTCCCCCCTCCAAATTTTGTTAGGTTTCGTCCAATACATTACTCGCTAGAGGGCTCTGAACACCTCACGTTAATTTATGATCACACGGTACATCAAATAATAAACAGCCCTCAACATAGGTTGAATTGGAAAAAGATGTGTAGGTATACACACTAACATTAATCTTAAGAACAAGAAGGTTGTTGATTTGCTTACATTCATTGGTTAGAAAAATATATTTTTTCTTCTGCTGGGTTTGCTGCTTATTTCTTCAGTCAATAAGAGAGGCACCGTAAGATGTTCATTCATAATATGCATAATAACTTTCATTTGCCGATTGTTCAACATTTGAAATGATGAATAATTGAAACGTTCTTTCACTTGGCTCACTCTCTGTTAGAAGCGACGTCCGTTCTAATGAGGTTCTATTCTGAGGAAGGAGCTGGAGGGTTTGAAGGTGAGTTTTGCAGAGGGAGTGGAAAAGGGTGTTCAGTGTGTAGACTTGGGACATGTAGATAAGGGGGATGAGGTTGATAAGGTAACTAAAGGGGCTGTGGTCGGAGATTCAATGGCTACAGTTTTGGGAGACATGGTAGGGCGTAAAAAGCGCAATTTTGCAAGGTGTTGCTTGCCAGGCGCCAGGGTTAAACATGTAGTTGAGGCAGGTGTAGTTAAAGGGGAGGAAAAGGCAGTAGTGTGGGTGGGAACTAATGACGTAGAGAGGACCACTAATGTTGAGTTTAAGAGGGAAGCGGAAACACTTTTGAGAGGCATTAAGTCTCATGGGGTAGAGGTTACAGTTTTAGGGTTACTACCTAGGTATGGGTTACATAATGGGTGGTTAAATCAAAAGGCTAATAAGATGAATGGGTTGTAAAGAGATTTGTGTGAGAAGGAGGAGGTTAGATTTTTAAATGTTTGGAAGGAGCGTAGGAGGGATTGGATAAGCAGGGACAATTTGCATTTAAGCCTGATAGGTAATAGGGAGTCAAAAAACTAGAATACAAGCAGGGATGGGTTGGATATAGAGGGTTGACAGTACACAATAATTGCTTAGGAAAACTAACAGGGTCTAAATTACAGGAGACAAACAATACAAAGGGAAAGTGCAATATAAGGGTGAAAAACAATACAAAGACTAATACTACAAATGGAAAGTGCAATGTAAGGGTGAAAAATAAGCTAAAAGTATTTTATTGCAATGCTCGCAGTGTGAGAAATAAAATGGATGAGCTCAAGGGAATTGCACAAACAGAGGATATAGATATCATTGGGATTACTGAAAGTTGGGCAAGCAGTGTAGATGCACAAATTTTAGAATTGAGTGGATTCACAATGTTTAGGGAGGACAGAGTGAATAGGAAAGGGGTGGAGATTTGATTTATGTGAGATAATTCTTAAACTGTACGGAAATAAAGTTAAATAGTAAAACTGAGGGTATAGAATCAGTCTGGGTGATACTGAATACAGACAAAGGCAAAGGACTAATTCTGGGTAATATATATAGATCTCCTGTTTGCAGTGAAGAGCAGGAAAAGGGTATGTGCAATCTGATAAACGAAGCATGTCAAAAAGGGGAATTAATTTTAATGGGGGACTATAATTATCCGAATATTGACTGGACTAACAACCTAGCTACAAATGGGAAAGGGGCAGAATTTTCGGAAGTGATACAGGATTGTTTTGTGTACCAGATGGTGTATGAGGATACTAGGGACAATGCAATATTGGATTTGATTTTCAGCAATGATGAGGATAGGGTGCAGGATTTGGTTATAGGTGAGCCACTGGGAGAAAGTGATCATAGAAGTATGAGATTAAGTATAAATTTTCAGTCAGCATACACAATCAGTAGTAGGATAATTCTAAATTTCAGAAAGGTAAATTTTCATAGGATAAGGGAAGGGTTAAAGGAGACATTCAAAGGAGGATTAATAGCACCGCATCATTCTGAACAATGGGAGGAATTCAAGAATAAGTAAGACAGGGTGATAAAAAAAAAACATGTAACGTTCAGAAAAAAAGGAAAATTTAGAAACTTGCTCCCTATGTGGTTTTCAGGAGAAACACACAAAGCTTTAAAATTAAAAAAAAAAAAAAAAAAAAAAGAACATACAGGTATATAAAAGCACTGGTAACGACAGGGACAAGGAGGCATATCTGAAAGCCCGAAAAGAGTTTTAAAATATTAGTCGGAAGCAAAAGGTGTCCTTGGAGGAAAAAATAGCAAGGAAAATAAATATAAACCCAAAAGAATTTTTTGCATATGCAAGTGGTAAAAATAAATTTAGTACTACAATGGGCCCGTTGGAGGGGAGGTGAATTAATTCAAGGTGGGAATGGCAAACGTGTTAAATGACTTTTTTCTGGATGTTTTCAATGGTAACTCTAAATTAAAAAAGGATCCCAAGGATGGAGCCTTTGCAGGGGGTACAATTAAAGAATGCAAATTTAACAGGGGAGAAATATTACATCAGTTGAAAAGAATTAAGCCATCTAAAGCACCAGAGCCAGGCGATATTTATCCGAGAGTTCTAGTGGAATGCGCGGAAGAATTGGGGGACGTAATTCACACGATATTTAATTCAATATATACCACGGGTTGGGTACCTATGGATTGGAAGTTGGCCAACATAACTCCAATTTTCAAAAAGGGAATACAAAGTGATCCGGGCAACTATAGACCAGTAAGTCCAACATCAGTAATTTGCAAAATATTTGAATCTCTGTTAAAAGAGCATATAATGTTATACTTGGAGGAGGGGGGACTGTTATCAGATAATCAGTATGGGTTTAGAAAGGGCAGATACTGCTCTACAAACCTTTTGAAGTTCTACGAAAAAATTACTGAAGAGCTGGATAGTAAGAGCAGTGTAGATATCATGTATATAGATTTTCAAAAGGCTTTTGATAAAGTATCTCATGAGGCATTGCTGTTTAAATTGGAATGGATTAAGAATTGGTTATTGGGTAGAAAGCAGATAGTGCAGGTAAAAGGAAATTATTCACAGTGAACAGAAGTTATAAGTGGGGTGCCTCAGGGATCAGTTTTTAGACCAATTTTATTTATAATTTTCATAGATGATATAGGTCAGGGGATTAAGAATAGAATCAGTATATTTGCAGATGACTTAAAAATATGGGGGACAGTGGATACCAAGTTACAGATAGGAAATTTACAAGGAGATTTTGATAAGATATCCGAATGGGCTGTAAAATGGGGTATGTCATTTAATGTAGGGAAATGTCAAGTTCTGCATATGGGTTACAGGAACAGTGGAGCCGAGTACTGTCTGCAGGGAGTAAAGGTAAAGGAGGGAGAAACAGTCAAGGATCTTGGGGTGATAATTCACAGGGATTTTAAAATGGGTCCCCAATGTTCAGCTGCGGGTAAAAAGGCTAATAGGTTATTGGGTTATATTAAAAAGACTTTTAACTTCAAGGGATAAGAGTATAAACTTGCCGTTATATAAGGGCTTAGTAAGACCACATCTAGAATATGCTGTACAATTCTGGGCTCCATATATGAGAAAGGATATAGAATTAATTGAAAGGGTTCAGCACATAGCTACAAAAATAAAAAAGGGGCTAGCAAATATCGACTCTAATGAACGTTTAAGTAAGCTAAACATGTATACACTGGAAAGAAGAAGAAGGAGGGGGGATTTGATTCAGCTTTTCAAGTTTGTAAAACAAGGGGACACAGAGGGCTTCAATTTCAATAGGGATAACAGAACAAGGGGCCATGGGTGTAAATTGAATAAGACACATTTAAATCGGGATTTAAGGAAAAACTACTACTTTAAATAGGGTAATAGACAAATGGAACGCGTTGCCAGAAAATAGAGTTTATTCAAAGGAAGTGTACGAATTTAAGATACAATTGGATAGTGAGTGGGAATTCATAAACAAAGGACCAGCCTTGTTGGGCTGGAGCCTGTAGCTGATCGTCAATATTTGTATTCTTCGTGTGTGCCGTTATGTAATGTTTGACAAATGTGCCAAAGAAATAGTCGTTTTGCGAACTAGCAATTGTACGACATGTATTGAATTCCGTGAGTGACAGCATCAAATGAATCGCGACACATGAAATGAGTGATGTGGCTATAACGGAAAGGGAAATAAGCAAAAACGCTCCAAATTGGCGTCGAAGTTTGTTAGTATGACTAACGAAAAAGTACCACAAAATTTGCTGCCGCAGCTTTCCTAAACTAAAGAGTTTAAAAAAATACTGTCTAATTCGAGGAAGCAATGTCAAGGAGAATAAAACCGACGATTAAATAGCGGTCAGAACAACCTGTTTTCTGAGCACAACTGGACATAGTTGTATAATATAAGAACTCGTGCATTTGTGGCTAATACTCACGTCGACGTCCACATCGCCGATCTCGAAGAACTGGTTGGCGGGCCTGTCGTGGGGCAGGAAGCGGAAGAACTCGACGTCGTCTTTGTACCACTTGACGGAGTAGAGAACGTCCTGCTCTTCGTCGAACACGCACACCAGCCGAGCCACCTCACCCACGCCAACGCTCTCCGGAACCTGCAGCACCTGGAGCCGCAGGCAAACTCCGACTGAAACACGACAACAAACCGGTAAGAAGGCGGATGACCTTGGCCGAGTCCACTACTAGGAGAGCTCATTTTCATGCATGTGTGGCGTAGGCGGTTTGCGTCAACCTTATAAGCAATTAAGGAAACCCATTCTTCTCGTTTCAACCCAATTAAACGAATAGACGTACGAAACTACGTGAATAAAGATGCTAACTTACCAGAGCCGGTAACCACTTACCAGAGTAAAACCGATAAACGAACCAACATCGTTGTCTATCGTCTGAGTGGTAGTGGATTTGGAAATGGGGTGAATGTTATCAACTGGTAGAATATCGAGTAGGTTACAGTTGGAATTTATTCACGAAAAAAATACCCTTAAATATCGAAATAGATTTTAAAATGTACCAAATCCTGAATGACCCATTTACCACGAAGTGCCTTCTGGAAAATTTAAAGTTATTCTCATTACACGCGATCTTACACATTGCTGAATCGCAGAGCTTCTCGTTCGGGAAATAATGGTCAAACAATGTTTTGATAGATGTGCTTTTTCATGATTGAAAATATTTTCAACGAGAAAAGTTAATAAAAGACTCACTAGATGGCAGCACCAAGATAATGCCTAAGAGGACTTTGGACAAGCAGAGGTTTTACCTTTTGATGTATAGAGGTTTCAATTCGCTTCAGAGGTAAAAATAGAGGTTTGGTAAAAGGAACAGACGTTTAATTAGAGTCATGAAGTATAATTATAA
The DNA here is from genome assembly GCA_947359465.1 of Metellina segmentata. NCBI lineage: Eukaryota > Metazoa > Arthropoda > Arachnida > Araneae > Tetragnathidae > Metellina > Metellina segmentata. The sequence goes on along the minus strand of OX375874.1, from coordinate 136,848,046 downwards.
AATGCCGTTTGTAAACTAGCCAACAGGATTTTTGATATTTTGAGTTGGCAACACTGGCTTGCTGGTTTTCAAAAGTGATTATGTGATTCGCAGAGATTAAGCTCGGTTCAGTCAGAGTGTTTTACGCAGTGACCATTTCTACTCCATGTTGCACAAAGGCCAAGAAGAAGTTTTACAGAATCGAGGTAGGCTCTGCGGAATCCCCATAAGTGAGATAGGCTCCATTACATTACATAACGGCTTAGAGTGCTAATCGATTGAATGGACGTCACAGTATAAAAATTATCAAGTGAACAGTTGAATGTCGTCGCTATTAAACGTGGCTGTAAAGAATTCACTGTTCAACTAGCCAAAGAAGTAAGTAGTAGGCTACCAGATAATGTTGGTGTGCTGCTTCATTTGTCAATACTACATCCCAATAATGTTGTGAGAAAAGTGAAGAGTAGCATTGTCCCACTTGCTGCACAATTCGTAGCTGTGTGTGAAAATGTGGATAAGTTCGAGAGAGAAGGGATCGGTTACCATGGATCTCAGATGTGTCAGCCGAAGAATTTGTCAAGCAGAGCCCTGTCAAATCCTGGGACTCTTTTGATAAACTATCAGATGCTGCTGGAGAAAAACAATTTCCACAGCTCTATAAGTTTGCATTGACCTTAATGAGTTAACCATTTTCTAATGCAACTGTCGGGAGAATAGTTTTTACAATACTCAGTTGAGAAAACAAACTCAGAAACTAGCTACAACTGAAGACAACTGAGTGAATCATGATGGTTAGGTATGGAGTAAAATTTAGAGGTGACTTTAATCCTAGTAAAGAATTGCTGATGAAATTTAATTCAGATGCAATGTAGGGTCCAAACAAGTAAAGATGAAATATGGGAGATTTTGGAAGGATCTGGTGGCATTCTTTTCAGTATTCAATAAATGTATGAATATGCACTGCACACTTGAACAAAGATAATAATAAATAATGTACACAACCATGAATAATTATTTATTAAATAACGGATTTTGCTTAAAACGGGTGTAAGTTATTAAGAAGAGGGCTGAATAGACGGGAGACTAATACTTGAAAAAAAAAGGCGTTAGTCTTTTTTTGGCATCTTTATCAAAAGCTTATTAAAGTTGGAAGAAAAATGAAGCATACACTTATGAATCTTAATTTAGCAGTAAAAATCAAATAAGCACAATGCGCTTATAAATAAATGCCAGTTGTGTGCTTAGCATATGGCACATATAAAATATCGGTGTCGTATAAAATATCGTAGATAATATCGCGCCATTAGATATGTCGATATATCCCAGATCTCTAAATCAAAGGTTTCTAGAGGCCTGCAAAACAGAGGTATGTTCTGAAAATCTGGCACCACTGCTTGGGACACAGCTAAATAGGAAGACAGCTTCCTATACTCAAGAAGCAATAGAAATGTAAATTTATGTACTCTTTTGTTACTTTCACGGGTACAGCTTTACTATACACCAAAATGGGTGGCAATGTCCTTGGAGCGTCTTTTATGTCGCCAACGAGTTGATAAAAATATTTTAACGGAAAATAATTAGCAGAAATACTCTCATGTCCATAAATTAAGGATAATTCAGAATCACACGGAAATAGATCTCTAAAGTAAAAATTTCACCTGTAGAATTATCGCACATATCTTCAAGAATAATATCCAAAGTACACGAAGCCATCAGATGATGCCGATTGTACGTCACAATGACGAGAGTGTAAGAGAGGTATGTATAAGGAATGGTAGCAAAGAAGTAAAATTGTTCACAAACGTTCTGTAAAGTGCTACAACCGAATAGTTATGGCACATGTCGATGATTTTTTTACGTGGTAGAATTATCGGCCGCCAGGAATGTGGGCATAATCAGACGACGAAAGTTTCAGTGGAACTTGGAATCGCCCAAAGTGTCATCTCTAGGCTTTGGCAACGATTTCAAAATGATGGAAATGTCAGTAGACGTTACAGTACAGGTCTTCTCCGAGTTACAACGCCGAATGACGACCGGTATTTGGCAGTAACTGCAAAAAGAAGTAGACGGAGCACAGCATCCGACCTTTCTCGTCAGCTATTTTCAGTCACGGGTACGACAGTTTCAAGGCAAAGCGTTTACAGACGCTTGGGACATGTTTGTCTATATGCTCGCAGATGTGTTTCTGTCACGGCAACTCACTGTCGCCAGCGTTTAGCCTGGAGTAGAGAACATGCAATGTGGACATCGTCACAGTGGGCTTGTGTGATGTTTTCCGACGAGTCCAGGTTTAGCTTTCAGTTTGATTCACGGCGGACGTTTATATGGAGAACGCCAGGTACCCGCTACCACCAAGACAACATCATTGAACGACAGGTGGTGCAGGATTGCTCGTATGGGGTGGAATTATACTGGTCTCCAGAACAGATCTACATGTTCAAATCAGAACCACGAGAGGCCAAAAGCATAGGGACATCATTCTAGAACAAGATGTACGTTTGTTTAGTGGTGCCATGTGGGCAGAATTTGTGTTTATCGTCCTCATCGTGCAAACATTGTAAACGAACGACTTGAATCTGAGGATATCACCCGTATGGAATGGCCAGCATTCTCACCTGACGAATCCTATATAGGATGTGTGGAACATGCTTGGCCGACGAGTTGCAGCCATTCAACCACCTCCTACTTGTGTACCGGAACTTCAGAGAGCATTGCTTGCTGCGTGGAGTGATCTTCCCCAAGATCAACTCGATAATTTGATCCTCAGCATGCCTAGGCGTTGTACGGACTATATTTCATCGTCTGGGAGACATACATTGTATAAACCATCACACCAACCATGTCATGTTAAGTTTTAGTAAGGTCGATATGTTTTGTAATTGCTCCAGTGAGCAAAAAGCGTAGTTTTTATGAATGGTATCATACCTACACCAACTTTTGTGTTCTTTATCCTTTTGTTTAATAAATGAGCTTGATGAATGAGTCACGTTTGTTTTGTTTCTGAACCTTTATTTGCCGGAGCTGGCATCATCCTTAATTTGTGGACATGAGTGTAGTTGGGAAATAACGGTTAAAATATCTTCTTATTTTTAAACTGTTTCAAACTTCTCCCTATCTAAATCTCTTGCACACAAATGTTCATCGGAACCTTGAATTTTTCGCACAATAATTCCGATTTAGTTTATCCCGATTCCTTAAAGGAATAGGAAAAAAAATTCTTATCCTGACATAAATGCATGTAAAATAAAAGATTCGCCACTACCTCACTTCCTAAAGTTTGCTACCACCAGAAAAAATATTTCAAATTTCTTGAAAAAACGCTCCATACAGAAGGCACATTCAAATAGAAAAAGAAAACGACGAACAAAGGGCAAGAAAATTGACAACCTGATGCGACTCCGTGACGTGACTCGAATCAAACTGAACGCTATTGACATGAAACTAAAAGGAATTTTGCAAAGATTTTTCCAAGAAACAATGAAACGGAAATTAAAAGAACATTCTAGAATATTCGAAATGAAAATTTAAACTTCCCGCAGAGGTTACCACAAAAAGGGGAATAACACTCATAAAGATAACACGCATTAATCGCTGCAAAAAGTGTGTCAAAATCGTCACCCATCAATACATAGAATAAAGCTGTTACTTTTTATTATTTCAAAGCCCTTGTTATGAGGAGCCTCAAAAGAATCATCGAGTCCAAGAATGTCTTTTTGGGATTTATTTTGACACGTGAAGCAAACAGTACAACTATACAAGAAATAGTAAATATTACACTGAAATACGTAAGTTCGAGTTTCTAGAACAAGAAAGCTCACACCCCGAAGCCGTCGAGCAAGAAGCTCCACCCTCAGCAACACCCACGTGATACAATCGCATTCTCATCATCCTGCCCCCCCCCCATGAACCGTAGGGGTTCTTCAAAATTTCCGGGCAAGTACATATTACTAACATTTTTACCGCGTAAAATTACTAACTTCAGGATATATAATCTATTTTTCAAATACAACACTTCATACTTAAAGGAATAATCTAATTAGTTAAACACACTTAAAATTAAATGCAACATTATGCAAAAATTCAAGCATAATAATTCAATAACACTTCAAGATCTAGAATATCTGTGTTCAAGGAAAATTAATCTATCAATAAATCTATCATAAAGTTCAATAAATCTATCCATGGTACATGATTAATATTAATATTTTGTTTAAAGCATACACTGGTGAAATAAATTAAGAGAATTTGCATATTTTATCCAATTTCATGAAAAGAACTGAACTGAATTGTGGAGTATCCATATATTCTCTCTCTCCCACGTCTAAGTCCAACGGAAATGGCGGCGACAGCCAGTCGCCCTCCTCTCGCTCAACTTGACAGTTGGAGACAATGGACAGACTTTTGGTCCCCAGGATGATGAACGAGCTGAACGCAAGATCCTAGACAGCGAGAGGCCGAACCGAGACTTTCCGTCGGGGTTCAAAGGCCAATAAAGTCAGCGGGCACCTGTGACCCCCCTGACACTAGACCAATTGCAGGACGTGAATTACGTCAAGAGCGACGACAGCGCCAGAAGCCCACCCCCTCCAAAAGAGGTATAAAAAGGCGCGCACGGTTTTTTCGAGGAGCTCCGAGTGATTTCAATTGCCACAAGACGGTCGAGCCGAACTTACCCGGGCATCCGGCCCCAGATTATCCTTGAGAGGAACGCAGTAGCCGCGGCAGGTTGCCGGCTAAACTGCTCCACGGTCGCACGAGCTTGCGACCTTCTGATCTCACCTGAGAACGCTCCGAGAGGCCACCCGGCCGGAGGACCTTCGCTCGAGTCCCGTTACCAGAGGAGACCCGATTCTCCGCCTTGGCATCCCGCCAGACTTGATCTCATCCGAGATAACCGTGAAAGGCCGTAGCCTGGAATTCACCCTTTGCTTGGTTCGTAGACCAGAGGAGACCCGATTCTCCGCCTTGGCATCCCGCCAGACATCATCTCATCCGAGATAACCGTGAAAGGCCGTAGCCTGGAACTCACCCCATTACTCGGGTCACTGCTACTGATTCTCCAAGGGAACCATTCCCAGACCTCCGATTCAAAGAGAACTGTGTACAAATTTAAGCATATTCTAATCTAGAAATAAAACTTCTTATTTCTCAACCTGTAGTATTAGTCTAAGTCGTTACAGAATGTAAAACCACTGCTTCTAGACAAAAATGCAGATCTTGTACTTCAAATACGTAAGCGTACACTTGTGTGTAGACGGAGCCAGTAGAGAAACAGGCTTTATAAGCGCGCGTAAGTTAAGACGCATTTCGTTCGCTAGCACAATACGAATTTCTTGGTGTTATTTTGCAGCAATCGGTTCATTTCAAATTGTAACAGTAAAAATGAGTAACCACCAACGCTTAGATGATGGAATGAGGTGGTGAATTGTGGGGAGGCTAGAAGCAGGCCAATCTCAAGTTCAAATTTATAGAGAGTTCAATTTAACGCCCAGCGTCGTGTTTAACTTATGGAAAGAGTTCCAGGATACCGGATCCATCGAGAGAAAGCCTGGGCAAGGTCGTCCAAGAGCCACGACGACCAGAGAAGATCGCCATTTGTCGATTCTAGCGAGACGTAACAGGAGTGCTACAGCTTCTCAGCTCTCTCGTGACTTGTATGCAGCCACAGGAACCCGTGTATCAAGGGTGACTGTTTCCAAAAGACTTCATGAGAGAGGGTTGTTCGCAAGAAGACCTGCTGTTTGCGTCCCGCTCACTTCTACGAACAGGAGAATCCGTTTATCCTGGTGCAGTGAGCATAGATATTGGATTAATGTTCTCTTCACTGACGAGTCCCGGTTCAGCCTAAACACCGATTCTCGCCGCACGTTCATATGGAGAGAACCAGGGACACGCTATCTACCCTCCAATGCCCGCGAAATCGACCATTATGGCCGAGGGGGTTTAATGGTCTGGGCATGCATCATGTTGGATAGCCGCACACCTCTCCATGTCTTTGAAAGAGGCAGTGTGACTGGTGTGAGGGATGAGGTCTTGGAGCTCTATGTTCGCCTTTTCAGAGGTGCAGTTGGCCCTGAGTTCATTTTAATGGACGATAACGCGAGGCAACATAGAGCTCTTCTGGTCGACGAATTTCTAGAGAGTGAGGATATTCGCCAGATGGATTGGCCAGCCAGATCTCCAGACCTTAACCCTATAGAGCAAGTCTGGGACGCTCTGGGGAGGGCAATTGCAACTCGCAACCCCCCTCCGAGAACTATCCAGGGAATGAAAACAGCGGTTCTGAACGCGTGGAACCAATTGCCACAGGAAATGATAAACTGCCTTATTTCAAGTATGAAATCACGCTGCGAGACTGTAAGAGGAGACTGTAAGGTATCTGTAACTGACTAAGAGGTATCTGTAAGAGGAGACCATACCCCCTATTAACCCATTTTTTGTTTATTCTGCAACCGCTGTTTCATACCTTTCGACTCCAACGAGTGTTACGCACGATCATGCGTGTGTATTACAATTATTGAATGGTTATTTGTTTTGTATTGTATTGTATCAATGTATGTACATATCAAATTTCATTAAAATCGGTACAGTAGTTCTAGAGATTATCGATCAAGTCTGGAAATTCTCTTAATTTCTTACATCAGTGTATATAAAAGAATAGTTCCAAAAATCTTTGTGAACATACCAATACTCCATAAAATTAGAACAGTATTTTAAATTATAAAATCTTGGAAACAATAATTTGAATTTAAGATATTTAACATAATAATTCAAGAAATGATACTAAGAATTAACGACATACTACTTTTAAGTTTTGTTCATGTTGAAAATCAATCAAATATTTGAGTATTTAAAACAGGTAATATACAGGAAGTGAAATTAAAATTCAAAAAATCTGTACAGCAGATGAAAATATTCAATGTACATAATTTAAGAATATGAACAAAAACAAATGGCAATTTTTTTAGAAGATAAAAACATTTAAATCAAGAATACCAATAAAATGCAAATTAAATAATACTAGAAATAGTGCAAAGACATAAATACTTTCAACAGAAAATTAAATATCTGAGGTAAACAATATTCAATAAAATTAGTTAGTATAGTACAATTGTACAGGACGTTTAATAACTGATGACTCGGTTTTTTATTTTGCAAGCCCTCACCTTGCCATATCTCTTCCAGGAAATAATTCAAGAATTCTCCCTAATTTCCAAAAATTTCGGGGTAAATGATCATCTTTTACCAAAACTATGTCGTTAACTTTAAATTGGGGAATGTAGTTTTTAACCAAACTGGAATGGGTTGATCTTAAATTTAACAGATACTCATTTCTCCACCTGGAACAAAAGGATCTCATTAATCTTTCGCGATAATTATAAGCCTTTATCAATGTTTTCCTAAAAGAGAAATTTGAATCAAGGTGAAGTCTCACAGAGTGCAGCGAAGTTATTCTTTTTCCTAAAAGAAAATGTGCTGGGGTTAAAGCATTTGGCCCATCCGTGTCACTTCCAACATAGGCAATAGGTCGAGAGTTAATAATTCCTTCTATTTCGGTCAGGAGAGTTTGTAACTGTTCAATGGTCAGAGAAGACTTCCCAAGTGTCTTTCGCAGAGCTACTTTCACTGTACGCACCATGCGTTCATAAAATCCGTCCCACCAGGCGGCTCTTTCCACTATATACTTCCCTTTTATGCCGTTGAAAGCATAAAAAATTTTCACCTTCGGATGATTCATAACTGACCACATTTGTTTTAGCTCCAATTCAGCACGTTTAAAAGTACGCGCATTGTCCGATATCACCACTGAACACAAGCATCGTCGAGAAATGAAGCTTCGGAAGGCAAGAAGAAAGGTATCAGTACAGACTAGTTCAAGATGGACACTTCTTGTCACTGCACAAGTTATCAAGAGAATAAACTGTTTAGCATCACTATCTTTCACAAATAGCGGACCAGTAAAATCAACACCGATAATCGAAAACGGGGCTGATTGTTCCACTCGTTCAGCTGGTAGTGGGGCAACATTCGGGTCTCCTGGAAAAGAATTGAATCTTTTGCAAATAACACATTTTTTGAGAACTGCTTTTATAGTTTGCCTGGCTTTTAAGATCCAAGATTTTCTGTCACTTGCACTAGTGCGTAAGATACACCTGAATGAAAAACTCTTTCATGGGATTCCCAAATCAATAATTCTGTTAATTGTGATTTAGAAGGGAGTATGATGGGATGCTTTTTCCACCCATTGAAGAGTGGATTTTCTGTAACCGTCTTTTTACTCGCAGGACAATCGTCGTGATCTAGAAACGGGTTGAAGCAGAAGACGACTCTTTTTTTTGTAAGAGATTTACCATTCTTCCGGAATGTATTTTCAGTCATTTTGAACAGTTCTTACCAGCACTATTGAGTTCGTCAGATGTCAGAGGACCCTTTGGACTGTTCTTTCTTTTAAGTACAACCACAAAACAGAGAACCCAAACAGTTAACTCTTAAAAGTCTGCAAAGGTTGCTAAATTTTCCCGGATCAATCATTTTTTCATGAACAACTGCTGAGCTCACTATAGCTTTCGATATATATTTTGATTCGATCTCTCTGCCCATCGAGTCATATTCAAATCCCTTTACAAAGTGTTTTCTGGGTCACTTAACCAATCAGGCCACGACACCACCTTTTCGAGGTAATTAAATTTTGCAATTCTTGTATTTCGTTACACCAGGTTTACCACCTTTCTTTAATTTCTCCCGAGATCAATTAATCCCATTCCACACCAAGCTGCCATAACTCTTGCAAAAGGCACTTGATTCGGATCAGGAAAGGCGTTAGAAATCCACAAGGATCGTACATTTTAGCAGCGGTGTGGAGAACGTTTCTCTTAGTGCACACACATTGTTATCCAAAGTTGACAACAATGATCTGAAGTCAAGCCTCAGAGTGCCTTTATTATTGTTCCAAATGAGTCCTAACACTTTCAAGTGTGAATCTGAGTGTTCACTTAGTTCAATTAAAGAAATAGATTTCCTCCATAAGTCTTTTAAATCTTTAGAAGAGTCGAATTTTCTCACTCATGTTCGCGTCTTTCAAGATTGAAGCAACTTCAAAAGACAGCATGCTTCTTGTATGGTGGAACTTCCATGAAAACTTCCATTCGTCCACATAAAGCGATTTGCTTAACATTTCATGTGCGAGAGGGTGTGTATCCTTATATGCTTTAATATGAGTTTTGATAGTTGCAGCCAAAACGTAAGGAGAACACGTGACACCGAAACAATGTCTATTGAAGTGATACACTGTTGCGGGTTTTGTCAGTCTTTATAATACAGGAAACTTAATAATTCCTGTCAAAATTCTCGACTTGTATTTGAAAGAATGCTCGAGCTCCATAAAACCCAATTTTGTATTCTCTGAATTTTTTAAGATAACATCTATAAGGCTGGCGTTCAAATTATCTCCCGAAAGAAGACATTCATTAAGGCTATTATTAGTCCTACTGGCATCATATACAACTCTAGTTTCAGTGCTATTCTATATAAACGTCTCTATGTGGCATTGTATGCCCATTAAAACAACTATCATTACACATTTCTATAATTCCTTCTCTTAATTGTTCATTCATTACTGCGTTATACCTTTTAAACAACAACTCATCACTATTAAATCATTTTTGTAATGAAAAGTATTTTTTTTTTAATGCGACATTATTCAAAAAACTTTCTCGCGAAGTTTCTGATTTCCATAAAAGCGGTGCTTCGTAACACCCGTTTACAAACCGCAATTGAGTTTCGAAATCTCTCACACATGCAATCCGTAGTTTTTTTCTTCTATCCAATTCATTATCGAACAAAAGGGTTCCATATCCCAAAAGCATTTAAAATCATTCCCTCAACTAAAGAGCAAACAACTTCAAGCAGGAAGTTGTGTCTAGCATTAGGGTACGTCCATAGTGCACCGCTTCCAGCTTCCTGCTTTACCGCTTAAACCGCGGCAGTTGCAAACAGCGTTGTAAAACCGCGCGATTCTAGCAGGGGGTGGTTATAGTGCAACGCGCGTTGGACCGCCTGTCAGTTTGCAACATGGAGCTATCACACGAGGATCTATTGCAGGGATGGCGGACCTATGACCCGCGGGTCACACTGGCCCACGCAGGCTTTTTAAATGACACACGCGTTGATTTTTATAAACTTATCATTTCATCATTTTCATAAATTTTTGATATTTTTCGAACCCTTCCTTTAAAAAACATGAAAAAAATATCAGTGTTAATAAAAAACTTAAAATTGAAAAAAAAATTGCACAAATGATTTTTGTAAAATATTTTAGACAGGGTGTGTAAAAAAATCATGATTAAAAAATAAATCAATTGGAATTTTTTATTTAAATCGGATTTTTTTTATATAAATCAGATTTTTTTATTTACATTTCTGTAGTTTCTCAACTGTTTTTACAAAAAAAATTTATAAATTTTTTAAATAAAAAATTGAGTTTGTGACATGGTAAATCAATATTTACTTTAAAACACAAGTTGACATCCTACATAGTTTTTCTTGAGTAAATTACATCATCATGTTAACAAATTTATCAGTAACAGTAAGTGACAGACCTGAACTACAGTGTGAGAAGTAGAATAGAGGACAGAGAAATAATCATACTATAGTAAATTCTAATAATAAAACTGCCGAGCAGCAATAATAAATGAATTTTCACTTACTTTTAATTCATATTGGATCTTTCTTTACTTTTAATTCATATTGGATCTTTCTTTCTTCCTGCTGACATTTTAATGGCTGTGTGAATATGTATATTTCTACTCTTTAATCTCAATTGCACACCGCAAGAATAAGCCGAGCCTTAAAAAGCTTTACTTCGAACTGTGTTTTTTTTTTTTTTTTGTTTATGAAATCAGTCACCCTTTTAGTTTATAATTTTGAATCAAACTTTTACGTACTTCCTTTAAGTGTTTATATTATAAGTGTTGTTAATCAGGAATGTTTATACATTACTCTTCCTGGCATTTAGATTTATGATGTCATGTGTATTTACATTACTGTTTCCATAGTATAATCTAAGTTACAACTGGATGTTGCAATCTTTTATAATATGCAGTAATTGACCCAGTTCCCTCTTTGCTGGGTGTAGTCATTAGTGCTGAAATCACCATGAGTGAAGAAAGATTAAAGCATTTGACCGCTTCTGTGATTATTCTGTGGTGCATTTACTTAGTTATAAAAATGTGTGTTTAGTTGTGATTTAAATCAGTGATTAAAAAAAATTTATTTGATTAAAATCATAATTTTAATTGTTGATTTAAATCTTGACACCCTGGTTTTAGATTTATTGATTATACATACATAATGCTGTTTTAAAATTTATGTGAATGCCTATTGAGTAGAATATGTAAATTTATAAAGTACCGCTTGAGAATGAACACATATGGTAAATACTAATAATAAAGACATATTTATTGAGGCCCGTTCATATGAGACGCGTAAAACGCGCGTTTGGCGACAACATTTTGACATACAATAATGTTCGATGGCTCAGTTCGGGTCAAGTTCTTAATCGGTTTGTCATTTATTAAGAAGAAATTACGCTCTTTTTGAATGAAAAAAACAATAATTTTGACGAATTTTCAAATATAGATTAGTTAAATGATTTTATGTTTTTATGCGACATCACTCAGCATTTTAATGAAGTAAATAAAAAAACTTCAAGGAAATGGACAAATTGTTTTAATGATGTTTGAGAATATTAGGATATTTATGACGACATTTGACATTTTTACTAGGGATTTGGAAATGAAAATCATGAAATATTTTCCTCAGTTACAAAAACATTTTAAAAACACAATAACAGTGGAAAATACGCTTGACATTCAAGAAAATACAATAAAAAAATATTTAATGATTATATACAGAAAATAAAACAAGGCCTTTGAAGATATATTTAATCAATTTAAAAACATGGAAAATGCATTTCACTTTATTTTATATCCATACAAAACGAAATTCGAAACAATGGAGTAAAACGAATTTAAGTGGCTGGGTATCCATGATTTAGAAATGGAATTAGTTGAATTTCAGAGCAGTATAGTTTGGAAAAATATGTTTGATAACTTGATTTCCGAAATAGAAGGAAAAATATTTGAAATTAGTATAAATTCGAATGAACCCGCACTAATATATTAAACGTATGGGATTCTTTACCAAATAATTTATATCAATGAAGAAAGTTGCAAATGCTCTTTTAACGATGTTTGGATCCACATAATCACGTAAAAAAATATTTTGTCCCTAATTACACTTTTTAGAAACACTTGGAAATTAAAACATCTTCGTCTGCTTCCATTTTATTCCAACAATCAAAGAGCGTAGAAGTGCAGAACGGAATAACACAGCAAACTAAACGAGCGAGCCAAGCGGGTAAGCGGTTCAAGCGGGAAAAAGAATTAATAATTCATTCCGGAAAAAGCGGGTGGAAGCGGGTAAAGCAGGCGGAAGCAAGGAAGCAGGTGCACTATAACCGCACCAATACAGTTTACGCTACTTTTCCTCCCCGCTCAACTGCCGCGATAAAGCCGGAAGCTGGAAGCGGCGCACTATGGACGTAGCCTTACTCTGCTGGCACCTGCCCTGCCAACGTATTTCCAAATACGTATTACAAATACCTCATAGCACTTGTATAGGTTTTGTTTCTTTCCATGAATCAGCAATTTTACATTAGTCGGAGAGAATGTTTGGATTAATTTGTGATTGATATTCGAATACAGCTGGACTCGGCTCATCTCATCGGTGACTAATGCTTGAATATCTATGCATAGGTATGGTGGGTATCTACTGTGAAGAGTGATGTTTACTAGATAAAATTCCTCTTCGGAAGGATAGCGTTTTGAGAAAGTGGAAATGAGAAGTTTTACCGTCTGTAATGGTTTCTTATTCAATGTTTTCGCCAAGTCTCTTCTGATAAATGATTTTTGTGTGAGCCCGAATCGAATAACAATCTTACAATTAACTTTTAAGATCCACTTTCTACTTGTACACTAGAAGTTTGTAGTAAAGTGGTTTCACACTCTTCATTGAATTTTCGCCCTCGAAAAAGGAAGACAATACGGTTTGATTTTCCGGAACTTGTGTAACTTGGGCTTTTTATAGAGCTTGCACTTGAGATGCGTTTTCATTTTTAGTTTCGGGGCAAAACAATGAATTATGCTGTAAACTCTGACACGCTTCACGGGGTTGGATTTTTACCTTACACTGGGAAATTAAATGTTTACTAACTAGACCAACGCTAACAACATCCTTCCCTTTTCAGCTTGCAGCGTTTCTGTTCATTCGTAAAAGATCTACATTTTGATCCGATATGCGGGTTAGAGTTACAGAAAATACAAACATTTCTTACAATTGTGTTTAATGCGGCTGAGGTTGGGTCATTCGTTTTAAATATAGTTGGTTGATAATAACCTTTCGAGCGAGAAGTTTCGTGATTTTTAGGGGCAGTCCAGAAACCACAGCCGTTTCTCGAGATTAGAGTTCAAAATTAATAAAATTTATCAGTTCGTTAACATTAGCGGTCTTTTGAGGGTGCCTCTTGTGATGAAATTCTACCACTAGATTAGGAGGTTTTAACAAATTGGTATCAATAAATGACCGTACGTACCGAACGCAATTCCCATGGCGTTCAAATTTCGCATACAAACTTCGCTTTTGTAATGCCAGCGTCCTTTGAAGAAACCTTAACTGGCTCAGTTTCTAACAGTTTATTCATGAAACAACTGATTAACTGATTCTTGTTTACCATATCGATCTTTTAACAAATTTAAACAACATTTGTAATTTTCTTCCGTGAGAGAAAATCCGGCTACAGTTTTGTAAGCTTCACCGGATAGAAAAGATTTTAAATACATAAATTTATCAACATTACTTAATAACTCATTTGAGTCGATTGCACTTGTGAAGCTGTTGAAAAATTCCAGAAATGTGCTTGAATCAAAATTAAATGTTGGAATGTTTAGTTTAGGCAAATTAATAGCAATTTGCGATTTTTTAATATTCAAATTAGAAACGTTGGAACTTAGAGAAGATACAGAATGTTCAATTTTAAACTTTTGTAGTTTTCTTTTTATTTTAAATTTAGCATCACTTATGTGTTTATGATATTCCATTGACCTTTGAATTTCGGTTTCGAACACAGCATTATCAGTTATTAAGTCCTCAATTTTAGAATTTAGAGTTGTATGTTCGCTTTGCTTTTCTTCTAGATTTAGCAAATATTCCGAAAGTTTATCTTGATCACTTCTAATTTCGGTATAAAGACTTTTAAAGAAGAATCCACTTTAGTTATTAATTTAGTAAGGAAGTACTGTAAATAGCGTCGCACTGGAGCAACACAACGGGCTATTAGTGACGCTACGGGATTGAACCCAAAAGGAAAGGCCCCGTCATTTTGAACCAAAGTTGAATGACGAGGCAAAACCCTCCCCCCACACTCCCCAAACTTTCGCACCACGCCAACGTAAGGACATTGGAGGCCACGACAGATTAAACGTACACCATCCCCTTTGAACGCGACGGTCTTCAGTTGGATTCGAACTCGCTACCTTCCGGTTGCTAATCCGTTACTTTTCCAACCGGGCTACCACCACCCTCTCGAATTCAAAGAGGTTATTGCCTCCTTTTCTTATTTCGTAAAAGAATGGATACGAGGTCGACAAACACCGATTCATTTCGAAAGTTTATGGAGATGCGTTCAGTCTAATTGGATGAACAATAGAACGAATAGAACGTCCTGCATTCTCTAATATTTCAAATACAATTCATACTTGTCAAATTTCAATTGGTCAATGACTGGAATACGTGCAATTTTGTTCTTCCATTGGATTTACACCACACTGTGTTTATAACTTAAAATTAACTTCAGTATGAAAAACACAACTACGTGTACATCACAATGAGAGATTTATTTACATCTAGCTAAAATATAGGGACGGGGCGCAGTCGGGCCGCTGGGTTTAAGGCGTAGATTACGTCAACGAGGCCCTAGGGGGAATTTTGAAAGTGATAGAAATTAGTGCTAGATTGTGTTTATTTCACACATTAAATGTTCATCGCTCCGCACCTGTATCACAACGGGTGTACTCGCTGTCGATGTTGAAGAGTATGGCTCTCATTACCGACCTCTAGACTATTATCTACAAGAATATCATTTTGATTTGATGTGGAATGGATGTTGGCTTGTTTTAATGAGGAGTGAGGTCAACTGGAAGGACATGGTGGCTGATTCACCCCTTCTGTTTTCAAAAATAAAATAACTGTCTTCCCAGCCCGTCTTCTGTCACAAACTGTATTCTCATCGCTGATTGGCTGGCCGGTTCCGTGCGTTGCGTTTATCGGTCATTCTAGAGTGACTTGTGCATTAAGAGTCACTCCCCCATGGGTACCTTCAACAAAGACCCTTCCTCCCCCTCCCCCCACGCCACCAGTCGAGATAGTGGGTTGATGCAAAAGTTCGTCCCGATTTTAGGGCAAAATGGAAGAACAATTATTTTATAAGGCATGCAGTGGAGTTCGATACCCTTTGTCCGGTAGCCAAACCATCCCGCGCTCCTTCACGTTCAGAGGTTTATGCTTCAAGAACAGATCCAGTCGACGTTTTCCCTTACGTCACGTGATCACGACACCCCAAACAACACACATCTCCTTTTGCGAAGCATTCTTGCGGAAATAAAAAAGCTTTTCCCTGCCATTTCGAATCGCTTCATTCAATTTAAAAAACATAACCCAATGCCGCAAAAGCTCCAAGACAGCGTCATCCACACACAAGATGTTCCAGGAAAAGAAGCTTCCCAAACAAGATTTGTTTTCCTCTTCCTTACTTGTGCAGCCCATTTGCCGCGAGATGACAGAAACCGGAATTTTATTCCGCCTTCGTTATCTTTCGGGAAACGAGGCGATCCTCCTAGTGCGGGATTAATCCGCCAGCTCATATTACGATCCCAAAGTCCGCGCTTGCATAAAGTGCGCTCAAACGCCGTCCGGCGAGGAAGTTATTGGGTGTGAAAAAAGCGAAACCCCTTTCGTCACGAAATGGGTGGGTGGGGGGGGGGTGGCGTTCCGGACGAAAGAACCCGTCTAATGCGAAGGGACAACAAGGAACGTAAAACTCTTTTAATGAGGAGGGCCGCGGTGATGCGATCGTTTGCGCGGACCCCCTGAAGGAACGATCCCAAACACGGAGAGCTAATTGAGGATTCAGCGTTTCCAGCCGCCGGTCATTCATAAGGCCTAAAAAAGTCTGCAGGCGCAAAAAGCCGCTTACTCTCTAATACTTTGAGCAAGCGATCGCGCGCGGGGAGGCCAAATCCCCGTGTCAACACGCGAGAGTTCTCCACACCCTCGCCCCATCTGACGGGGAAGAAAGTGAGCCAAAGGAAGGCGTCAGGTTTTCTCTCTCCCGTAACAAACTTAAATTCTGCTTTTGGGTCAGAGTCATTTTTTTGTTCAGAAGCTTAGAATGCGCGGAGTTTCTTTCTTTTCTAAGCAGCCCTCCTTCTCGCCCTTTGGAGGAAAAAATTGCAAATCGTCCACGATGTTGATGTTTGACTCCAATCTCAGCGAGACATTCGATTTCGAACCTCCGCAGTTCGATACTTTTTGCGTGGCGTTGGTGAATCGTGCTACAAAGATATTCTCCGTGGATGCCAGCATCATGCGCAGTGAGCCCCCGCGCACGATTCATTCCCACGCCTCTTCGCGCAATGGCCACGCTCTCGTGAGAAGGAAGTTCTCTTTGCACTTACAATAGAGCACTGGATTCCTTGAAGCCCTGTAAGAAGAGTAGTTGCGAGATCGAATACAGTCAAAGACCGCAGTGCACGCGTGGAGGCTGGTGCACGTTTAATCTGTCCGTGACTTCCATTGTACTCATGTTGGGGTGTTGTGGAAGGGAGGAGAATGGGGTGCCAGCACAGTTGTCACCTCGTCATCGGACCGTGGTTCAAAACTCTGTGGTGTCGTTCTCGGATCTTTCCCTTCGGGGGTTGATCCCGAACCGTAGCCATTAGCCCGTCGTGTTCCTCCAGTGCGATGTTCATTCAATACCTACCTATCCTTGTATTGAAGCAAAAGGTCGTTTTATGAGCTCGATGTCTCATCTACTTCACGCGTATCTAGTTTGGAGGGTGTTTGGAATAGGGCGCGTGTTTTAATTAACGTCACACTGGAAGAACAGTGTACTCTTGGCGACGCTTCGTCATCACACCCGAAGGGAAAGACCCGAGGACAACACCATTCACGTTTGAACCACGGTCATAGGACGAGGCCACACCTGAGCTGGCACCCCATTCTCCAAACTTCCCCACCTCACGCCAACGTGCGGGCATTGGAGGCCAAGACAGATTGAACGTGCACTCGTCAGGCTTTGGCTGGATTCGTGCTCGCAACCCTCTGGCTGGGTTGCTGATCCGTGCAACTGAGTTCGGGATCCTACAGACAGACACCAAAAGCGCAAGAGACGCACCAGAAGGGCCTGAAACGGACAGGGAACTAGAAAGGGGTCGAAAGTATTCCATATGGATCTTCTTTCCTTCGAATACATATCATATGGAATGGCAACCGTTCCCGAAGAAGACGGTGGCGCCACTCGAGTGAAGGGGTCGAGAGAGAGAGAGGGCTGCCCGTGACGGCTCGAGAGGCCTCTCGAGGAGGTGATGGACGAGGACTTCTGGGGCACACGGCAAGAATGTCGGCATTGCGTCGTCCACGAACATGTTCTGCCGATTTGAGTTCATTTCGGGGGGGATGTCTAAAGCCCCTACATCTGGCTTTCTAACAAAAACTCATCTCTCGCGCTATTGACATTTGCTTCGACCAAGCGATATTTAATCATTTTTTTTTACCTCTCTTAAAATCATTCATTTACATGAGAAAAAATTGATGAAACCAAATGTTTTCCATCGAGAGCGCCGAATGCTATAGACGGAGCGCGGCAAGAAGGTATTGAATAAACTTCGCACTGGACCCACAAAACGGGCTATGGGCGAGGGTCCGGAATCAGCCCCAGAGGAAACGATCCGAGGACAACACCGCGTCATTCGGAACCACGCTCGGATGACGAGGCAACACCCCACTCTCCATCACCACGTCATCCGACGTGAGAACGTTGGAGGCCACGACAGATTGAAGGTGGCCCTCTGTGGTCTTGGGTTGGATTCGAACTCTAAACCTTCCGGTTGCTAACCCGTGACTTGGCCAAGAGTTGTGAAAAGAAATGAGGAATCCTTGGGTTGACACCAGAGGAAAAGAGTAGACATTGAAACAGAGATGCCAACCTGCGATGGAAGTTTGCAGTACTACCAAAGACGCATTTTTAAGTAATGTTTTGGTAATTTTAGTTAACGTCGTACTAGAGCTACACAACGGGCTATTGACGACGGTCCGGGATCAGTCCCTTAAGGAAAAGATCCGAGGACAACACCTCGTCATTTTGAACCACGTTCAGATGACGAAGCAACACTTGAGCTGGCACCCCACTCTCCAAACTTCCAAACCGACCCAACGTGAGGACTTTCGACCACGACTGATTTAAGGTGCATCAGCCGCCTCTACACCATACGCTTACAAACATCCTTACCCGGACCCGAACCAGGAACCTTCCGATCTAGAGGCTAACACCTTAACCACTATACCGGTTGGTTAGCCCGCACTTATAAGAATATTTCCAGTAAAAATTTAAGAAATCGGCTTTAATAACACGCATATAGCATTCATTCCAATATTTAATTACAAATTTGAAACACATATGCAACACATTACATTATTTATAATTAGTAAGGTAAATATATCACACATGAAAACACATCGCAACCCGGCAAGAAAAGTGACGCGTCAAAAAA
This sequence comes from Metellina segmentata, assembly GCA_947359465.1. NCBI lineage: Eukaryota > Metazoa > Arthropoda > Arachnida > Araneae > Tetragnathidae > Metellina > Metellina segmentata. Next base: position 136,829,183 of record OX375874.1, on the reverse strand, counting down.
TAAAAATTTTGATGTCCTGTCATTGAAAAATGGGTATGAGGTTCCCCAATGTGTTATATTACTCTCTGTTCTATAGAATCTATATATATAAAATTCAAATACCACTCACTCACTGACTGACTCATCACAGTATCTCAAGAACTACAAGTCCTAGGAAGCTGAAATTTTGCAGGGTAATTCTTCTTATACCGTAGGGGTGCACTAAGAAAGGATTTTGAAAAATTCGAATTCTAAGAGGCCTAAAATTGACCTAAGGCCTTAGACAAAGCAATTTGAAATCGCCATACAAATAACATTGAGTGTAAAACGACTGCTATACGCATCTCAGATTGCTTTACCAGTGTTGATCGAAAAACAATTTTCTTAAAACAAATTAAATTAAAATGTTCATGTTTGAACTGAATGTTTACTTCTTCCCATGATGAATATAATATTTATAAATATTTGATTGATGAAGAAAGAATATTTAGAACATTGAATTTTATAATTACTTAAATTTTATAATGGAGCACGAAAAGCCCAAACGATAAACTCATTGATCATAAAAGCGTAATTTTGCTACTCGGTATCCGGCTACCTTAGAATTAATGTTTAATTTTTTAATTTGATTTTTTTTTTGGGTATTTAAATTAAAAACGAGATGGTTGCCGTCATATTTGAGGATTCCCAAGTATTATAAATATGTGTTATTTTATGCTTATAAATCATTGTCTTTATCAATATTGTTCAAATTTTTTATCGAATTGTTTTACTTCAGAATTTATTTAGGAAGTCGAAATTCAACACGCTAGAACAGATTTTCTTTTTCAGAATTCTGACTTTTTTTAAGGATTGGAATTTTGTTTCTGTTTGCATTATGTTTCCTATTATGTGTATATTAACTATTCCAGAAATATTATTTAGGAGTTGGATTTTATTTATTTTCTGCAAAATATCAATAGACATGGGTATTTTCGTGGTGGTATATGTATATTTCCACCAACTTTCTTAAAATCTTTGGTAGAATACGTAATAGTGTGTAGATAAAAAATAAATAAATAAAATTTAAAAACCAAAATATTTTTTAAGTGTGTAATTTGTTATTTTAAAATGACATGAAAAATTTCAAAAATAACTTTTAATAAAATGGGTTACGTTAAATTATAACTGGTAGTCATACTTTGTAGTTCAAAATATATTTCAAAATTTTGATATAGCTTTTCATTGAAAGGCGATTAAAATAAAATAAATTTCATTTGTTTTTCGTGTTTCATAAGTGTTATTGAAAGGTTACGCCATAGTCAAGTAACTACATCTATCACTCTCTCCCATTTACCAAAAAAAAATATAATAACAACGGAAAAAAATACAGAAATAAGTAAACTAAATTTATGCGTTGTGAAAAATAAATAAAATTGAATAATTCCGTTGAAAAAATCCTCGATTCCGTAATCCTTAGTACCCGATTCACTTTCGTAGACACTACGGAGAATCCGTAGTAGTTGGCATCTCTGCCGAAGATGTGCCTCAGAAGGGGATTGAACAGAATCAATCCAGTGCACTGATTCCCACAAGAATTCAAGCCAACAGTTTTCTTCTTTCTATATATAACTGGGTGTTAGATAAACAATATAATATCATTCAAAATAAACTTGAATTATTAAAACCAAGCATTGTAAAATATTCCGCCCTTTTAAATACTTGTAAGAAACGTGATTTGAATAGCAAGTTCATTTACGACAGGATATAGTATAGTTTTGTTCTTTGAAATGGTTCGTGAATCGAAACAATTTTAGGGACGATTATTCGTTTAACGTAAAAGTTACAGAAAACGACTCAACTAAAGATAAGCTTGTTTTTATCAAGAAATGTATTGTTGTTCAGATTGGTTTGCAACTTTCGCTACATTATGGCTCAATAGAAGCCAGTTCAGATTGACCTGTATGTCTGTGCGAACATGGATGAAAAGGCGAGTTCTGTTGAGGAACGATAGCTAGTAATGCTAAACACAGTATCTAAAACGCTGAAAGAAAATAACTCAAAAACAGTGCGTGATCCTATAGTATCGATAATTATTGGATTATACAGTCACTACCCACACCTCATACACGGCGACGTGACGCGGAAAGTTCGCATTATACGAGAACTTATAGAGCAGCAAAAACGGCAGATTTAAACTACCACGAAAAAATGAACTCAATACAACTCTAAGGTTGGTTGGAAAGTGGGGTGCCATCTCAGGTGCTCTCGTCCTCCGACCGTGGATCAAAATTACGAGGCGTTGTCCTTGGACCTTTCCCTTCGGGATTCATCCCAGATCGTCGCCAATACCCCGTTGTGTTGTTCTAGTGCGACGTTACTTACTTACCAATTCTAAGGAATTCTGTGGGAAAAAAAAACCAGAAGGTAGTGAAATCCACTTCGTGTGCTTCAACTGAAGCAACCAAACTGTTTTCTGCTGCTCAGACAAGGTGAGCCGATGGTATCGAAACAGCAGTGTGATGCAGATTAGGAATAGAAATGTTGAAACACACGTATACTCAAACTCAGATACAAACAGAAGGCAATGAAACTAGTCGTGTACTACCTTCAAAAAGACGAGGGGTCGTCCAGATGACTGTACAACGGATACAACCTTTGCTTCGATTCAAGTCAACTCAACCACAAAGGCTCAATTAAAAGCTCGAACAAGGAACAAAGAGTAGCTAACAAAATACTACACACTTCCATACGAAAGAGCAAATGTTCTCTGCCGAATGGGTAGCCCGTTTGAAGGATGGGCGTAATTCAATTCAAACACTGTTTGATGTAGTATCGAACACGAAACAAAGTTTGAAGATACCTCCACTGGCCTCAGGACAGATAACACGACGCTGCCCCGCGTTGCCGCACAAGACAGTCCCGACTATTTCTCTTGGGTTGTCAATACCATAAATGGTATTTCTTTTCTAATTCCGAATCCAGTGGGCAGAAGGTGGGACCCTAAGAGTGGAATTCAATTAATATCCAAGTGTACGTGTCGAGCTGGTATCGAACCGGGCACCTTCCGATCGCGAGGCTCTGTCGACTGTTATATTGGCTTGTCATATACATAGATATTATGAGTATATATTATCATAGTTGCGTTATCTTTGAGAAATTCTGTTGGTTGCTTTAGTGTGACCATTTTATGACCAGCCCGGACTCTCAAACTTGGAAGTCGTTCCAAAGGGATTTGCAATTTGTTCCTGGCATCGATTCAAGCAACACATATTCAGAAAAGACTCAGGCGAAACATTTTCTGAAGACACTGTCACCAATAGCCCAGCGTTGTGAGAGGTAGGCAGGTAGTTTAATGAACGTCGCACTGGAGGAAAACATCGGGCTAAGGGATGAATTCCCGAAGGGAAAGATCCGAGGAGAGCACCACGTCATTTTGGATCACGGTCAGATGACTAGGCAACGCCTGAGCTTGCACCCACTCTTCACCACGCCAACGTGAGGACATTAGAGGAGAACAAAGATTTAACGTGCACCCGACGGTCTTTGAGTCGATTCGCTACGTTCTTCCAACCGGGCGATCGACAGAGCAATTGAAAGTGACGCGTCAAAAATAAAACTTTGTACAATTGATTGGGTCATCCGGAAAGTTGTGCTAATCGAAGCTAGCTTTGGTATTACTATTTTGCTACCGCTGATTGATGGAAGCAGATGCTTACACTGCATCATTATAGTTTCAATGCAGTGCTAAGAAAGTTCATTTTCCTCCTATTACGCTCTTTTATTCGAAGAAAGGACGTAAAATGTGTGCTGTACATGGACGCTGTTTCGGAGGTGGTTTGATAAATTTAAGCCTCGAAGATGATACCCGTTTAACATCGAGACTGCATACCAAAAAAATAATGCTTTCCATAGGGTGGGACTACAAAGGAATTTTTTATTATGAATTGTTGCCACAAAATCAGACGATCCAAATACTGCTTTCAAATGGCAGCATTAAAAGCAGAAATCAAAGCAAAGCGGACAGATCATCAAAGTGTTGTCTTCCAGCATGACATTTCGCTGAATGTCAGACAAAGACTTATTGAGTATGGCTGGGATGTTTTGTTCACCAGACCCTTCCGATTTTCACCGGTCACTTCAAAATTCTTTGAACGGAATGGAGTTCTATTCTTTCTAGACTGTCGAACAGCACCTCGATAATAAGCCTAATGAAGGATTTTTCCAGCTGCCAGAAAGATGGCAAAAAGTCGGAACAAAATGAGGCTTATGTGATTCAATAAAATGTTCTTATCTTTTTGTACTGCTTCGCTGGTATTTATCTTAAAACAACGTGGAAAACTTTTCTGATGAGACCCAATACTATTTCGTCGCTGGTCAGAGCAACGTTCATGCACTCGATTGCTCAGTGCGCGTGCAGCTGTGTATGTACTTTTCAATCCAAACTGACCCTTCGCTGCAGCCTTCGATTGTCCGAACCGTGTCGGCGTTCGAGGGAAAAGTGCCCGGAGGAGGGGGATGGTGGTGCCCCAGTGCCCTCCCGGGGCTCTCCACGAGGCATCTGAGCGGTTATAATCGCAGGGGCGACGGAATCTGCCGTTCCGCATTCATGGCATTCCGGAGGTGCGCCCCTGCAGAGGGCGCCCTAATAACGTTAAAGATACGTTTAATCTACCGGAAAACAGCCGCCGCCCCCGCCTCCTCCCTAATCACTCGTGTCAGGCGGGGGGAGCAGAAAAAAGATCCGCGGGGCGGGGAAAGTGAAAAAAGGGGCGCGTGTTCAATAAATAGTGTGTCGTGGATGGGGCGCAGCTGGTGCGAAAAGCAACAGGGGGCGCGTGGGGGTGGTGACAGGCTGCGGGGGAGCGGAGGCATATTGCGACCTTTGCTACGCGACTGCACAGTCTGTTTCGTGTTCCGCGGTAGTCCGGTTGGCAGGGTGCCGGATGAGCACTACCGGAGGGTTGCGAGGTCCAATCCGACCCACGCATACAATAATGGGCTGGTTCACGTTCAATCGGTCTCCTCACGTTGGCATGGCGTTTGGAGAGTAGAGTGCCAGCTGAAGTGTGTGCTCGTCTACTGGCCGGGATTCCAAAAGACCTCGCATTGATGAACGCGGACTGTCACCAGAAGCCCATTGTGTCGCTCCAGTGCGATGTTTGTTTAGAATACCTACCTCTCACAACGGTATCTTTTTACAAAATCTTTCGGCCTTCTCAATCTGTCGATGCCGGGAATAAATTACACTTCCCCAATTTCTTTTAGAACCTCGGATCTCACCGTTGGGGGTCTTCCTTCTGTCCAATACCATCCAACACATGACACGTGTCAAGTAGAGAACATTTCGTCGATGCAATGCCATCCAGCGACCCAAATGGGACCCACTTTTGCCATCGACCCAATCTATAAAAAAGGATGTGTATGTGTGTGTACATTCTCTATACAAATCTCCACCGTTTGACTCATCCACACTCGATTGGGTACTTCAGAACACTGCGGAAAAAACATAGGCTAGTACTTTCCCGTCTTCAGACTCATCTGTAGCCATGAAACTGGTAGTCCTAAAAGTGCCCCTCGAAACCCACATTTTAAAATTTAAAGTTTGTTTTCCTGCAATAAATGGATGCAAGGATACATGGACAAGGAAAAGCGTTCTTCAGGGTTTGTGTATTCGAGTGAACGCAGGGAAATGTCGCGGTCCTATTTCAGCCGTCATCATTTAAAAGCGAGCAACGCCGGGTGATTCAGCTAGTATCTTATAATTCGAATGGGTGGATAATTTGGAAGCGCCAAAAGATCCGCGGTAAGAACTGGGTGGCATTTCGGGTAGTCCCGCTTCGGATGTCAACCCTATTCAATTGAATATTCTTTCGTGGATTCCGATGCTCTAACTCACATCCGACTGTCAAGCACTTGGACTCGGGAGAAGAAAGGCAGAGGAATGGGACCTCCCTTCTCATTGTAACAGAAACAGGTGTGCACGAATATTCAAGAATCGTTTCTCGGACGTGTCGGTCAGCACTTTGTTTATGAAAGCAACGAAATGAAATTGAACAGGGGCTACCCGGTTTTTAAAATTTTCAACATCGCCATTATTCAAAAAAAAACGTTTATCCGATTGGTAATCGAGGCGCTATTCTTCCACGTACCTGCAAAGCAAATATCGAGACGTTTCGACAAAAAATTATTTTAAAAGAGTTTGGAAATGCCCGATTTTTTTCTCCTCCCTACAACAACCGTGCTTTGGCAACGGTAACAGAAACGTCACGGAGCATAAAACCCAAAAGGCCGTTTTTTTGAAGCACTTTCCGCAACAATCACCGGGAATTCATTTCCCTCGCTCCGGTACAAGTGGTCCCGAAAAAAAACACTCCGCAGAGCGCATGCCCGGAAAAAAAAGTACCGGAATGGATGGACCCTTTTCCGATAAAACCAAGAATGTAAAAAATAAACTCCGGGACCAGCTTTTCGCTGTAGGGGCTGCTCCAGCCGGCCGGCAGAAAGAAGAGAGAGAGAGGAGTATATTGAGAGAAGGGGGGCGTTCTCTTTTACCCGGAGACCAAACAGTAATAACACGATGTCCGTCATTCTGAGGACTGTTCATCGGATCGGAACAACTCAACGTCTGTGACGCACCCCCCCCCTCCTCACTGGGGTGGAGGTCGGAGAGAACAGGACTCACTCCGACATCGCTCTCGAAGCTTCGAGCGTGAAAATAAAGCGAACAAAAACAATCCGTCACAAACATGTCGGTGATTGGGTCCGTGGAAGAAAACGGCTCTCTCTTCTTTCGCGGGAACGTGCTTGGAAATGAAATAAAGTGGCAGGTAGGTTGGCATTTTCCTTAACGGTGCACTGGAACAACGCAACGGGCTATTGGCGACGGTCCGGAACCCGCCCCGAAGAGAAAGATCCGAGGACAACACGTCATTTTGAACCAGTCAGATGACGAGAGCAATACCTGAGCAGGCACCCCACCTCTCCAAACTTCCACACCACGCCAACGCGAGGACGTTGGACGCCATAACGGATTGAACGTGTATCATCCCCCCCCCTTTGTACACGATGGTCTTTCCTGGGTTGGATTCGAACTCGTAACTCTCCGGTTGCTAATCCGATCCAACCGGGCTACCGCGGCCCAAATGAAATAGGTACCTACGTATTTCAATTAGCATCTACTGGAGCAACGCAACGGACTATTGGCGAGGGTCTGGGATGCCAAATGATATAGGTATGGTAATTTTAGTTAACGTCGTACTAGAGCAACACAATGGGCTATTGACGACGGTCCGGGATCAGTCCCTTAAGGGAAAGATCCGAACCAAATGATATAGGAGATCTTAATTTGGAGACAACTCAACCATTCATATCCTGACGGTACTTAAAAGTACCTAAGAAGTTCCAAAGAATGGCAACAGGAATTGTTTTTTGAAATTGTGGAATATGTCTATGCCTTTGCAATTTATAAAGAAGACCACCGTAGAACTTCATTACTGGAGTTTCGAAGAAATGCAGCGACGGGGTTAATCGCTCGGGGAAACTGCCCTTCAAAAAGGCGTCGTCCTTCAGTCAGCACCACCAGAGAATAGAAGAGCAATTTAGACATTAGGAAACAAAGCTCACTGGCCTCTACGTTTATTCAACAAAGGGGGAGGCGAAAAATTCATTCCAAACCACTTTGAAAATGGACCTTTTGTAATGTACTTTGGTGCTGCAAAGAAAAATACGAATTGCTTTTATGAGTGTCATTTACAGTATAGTTTAAATAAAAATGCGTGTTTATGAACTCCGTTTGTCGGTGTCTCGTCTACGTTCCTGCGGGCAGTTACGAGTACCATGTTAAAAAATGAAACTTACTCTAAAACTAGTTTCCTTTTATCTCTAGGTCTTCTACTCTATGCATCGAAAGCTACCCTATAACGCAAAACATATTTCAAGAGTGGTTGCTAAATTCATTGAGGTTAAAACAGGGCGAAGTCTTTGGACGTTCTGTAGAACGGATCGGTTTTGCATCTAACCTACACGCCACTTCAATGAACACTCGTTCAGCTTTTCCAGGAGGTAAAGTTCTCGTCGTGTCTAGGTTTCATCCTTTCCAAGTTGCACGTGCGCTCATTAAAAGCAGCGCGCGGGCGAAAGTTTATTTTTAACAGGAAATTTACAACTTACAGAAATTAGTGTATGAATTTTGTTGAATCAATAACATTTTATTGAATTTAGTGTATGAATTCAAATAGGATGCCAATGGGTTTCAAAGTATAAGTATCCTTCACATTGGGAGGTGATGCAGTTGGGGCAGAAAGGGATTCCAGAAATTAGCAGGCCACGGTTGGAAGAATAACGGATGGGCAACCGAAGGGTTGCGAGTTCGACACTCGGTCCAACCAAAGACCGACGCGTACAAAGGCGGCTGGTGCACCTACATGCCTAGATAGAAATCTTAAGAAATTTTATCACAAAGGTCTTGATGTCAGACTATTTAAACACTTATGAGCCCTACTCTAATTTATTAACTGATACGTCCCGATTGAGTTTTTAAATAGTATTTGAGCAAAATATTGGGTTAATTCAAAAGATCGTCCCTTTTTTTTTATTATTGAAAACAGATTATTTCATGGATTAAAAATTAGATTGAATCAATGTAGTATGTGTCGTTCTGTTCCATTTCTCCATCGCCCCGGTAGCTGCTTCCTCCCGCGCTCCTACAAGTGTCGAGGTTTCTGGCTCAAGAACGGATCCTAGTGGACATACGCACGACACTTTATACCACTTGTGGCACGTGGAATCGTCAACGTCGCACTCCCCTTACACGACACATAGCATCTTTGGCATCCAAAAGGCATTCTTTACTTTTCGGAAATAAAAAAAAAGCATCATGTGCCTAAAATCCTCCTTATTTTCTGTCATTTTCAGTGTTTAACTAAATTAAAGGTAACCAAACACGTTAAAAATGTCATTTTTGCCTAAAAATTTGATTTAGAGTATTTATTTGACTTTCGAGAATATATTTGATTTTTTCTCTAAATTAATGAGTTACAGAGATATTAAGATTTTAATCGAGGCGAGAAACCGGAAGTATCAAAAATCTTGTATTCATTTTTCGATCGCTTGTAAAATTTATGTTTATTCAAATATCCTTTTGATTCTTGATCCTAGTAGCAATGTAATTTATTTAGTTAGTGTCGTTTTTCAAATGGGTCGAATAGATCTTCATGTAGCACATTTAAAGTGTTTGATACATTTCTTTAAAATTTCATACATAATTATCATTTTTACAACTAAATATTAATAGCCCAATGGTATTGTTTAATAACACTAATCATAAAAATGTAAAAAAAAGTGTCTCGAACGTGTCCGGATACCTTACAAACACAACCCATTGCCACAGTTTTTCCGCAAGTACTCTCTGAAATCTCTACTTTCAAAACTTGAGTCGCGTGAAGTAGATGAAACTTCTTTGACGATGCCACCAAGCGCCCAAAAGGGGGCAAACTTTGCACAAAACCAACATTACATTTAAAAAAGAAATTTTTTTTAAATCTAGCATAAATTACTCTTTGGCTATAAACATTTTGCGAAGCCATCGGATCCACTAAGATTGCTACTGTCTCGGTCGTTAGTCCACGAAAGCGATAACCCTCCACAGGTCGAAGGGACACTTGTTCTAGCGGCCTCCCTTAGAGTGGAGGATGGAAAACATCCGTCACTTGAGCGATGGACTGAAGAGCCTTTCCCCCGAGACAAATGGTGCCCGGGTCCCAAATTTATTAAATTTCGCCACTGCCTGACATGGAGTAAAAATGATTCTTCCCCTCCGATGACTCGTGAGATCATCCCGCCCTCCTGTCAGTCGCTGATATTGAACAGGACCCTCCGCCCACCCCACCCCTTGCATCCGGGAAGTTCGACCCAAGTGTTTCGTTTCCACGGACTCAAAAAGCATCGAATCCAATGCAAACTCTAGACCTAAACAGCAGCAACGCAGCGAGAGCTGTAAAGACTCACGAAGAAGGTCAAACTAATAAAAACACGTTGATAAACTGAATGGACAACTGTTATGGTGAAACGGAAATGAACAAAGGCAGGTAGCTATGATGGGATGGTAATAAAGCTTCTTAGTTTAAGTTCACAGCAAATTGCATCGAATATGTTTCTAATTATTGACGGTCATTTGTGTGCGAGAAAACCAATTAAGCCAACTACAATAATAATAAAACATGAACGTAACGCAGATCATTTCTCTTTTTGTTGCAAACTTGGTAAGGATGGTAGGTAGTTTAATTAACGTCACACTGAAGCAACACAACGGGCTATTAGAGACGGATCAAACCCCGAAGAGACAAATCCGAGGTCAACGCGGAGTCATTATGAACAGATGTCAACACCTGAGCTGACACCCCACTCTCCAAAACTCCTACACCACGCCAGGACATTTGAGGCAGATGACTCCCTTGTACACGACGCTCTTTGGCTGAATCTAGTTTCGGTACCTTTCGATTGCCAATCAGTTTAAGCTACCGCGGCCAAATTGATACACATTTTAAACCACGAAAGTGACTGCCATTGTTTGGAGCTTTTTACCAAAGGGTGGATTTTTGAGCATTCGAAACTACAGAAGAGTTAAACATTTTTACCTTCTCTCTGTCACTCTCTGATACTCGTACTGCCTGGTCTTTGAACATTTGAAGAGTGATCTTTTCCTCGAGTTTAAGGCCTTCGTGGCTCAGTGTGTGTGTCCACTGCTCCAGCAGCCTTCCACTTGTAGGCGATTCCTGTTCAGGTTATATTTCTCTTTGCCATTTCTGTTAGAACCTTCAGTGTGTGCGTATCTCTTCCTTGATGTTGTATGTCTTGTGTCCTGACCATTCGCCACAAAACACCCAAGACCAATCGAGTCATGTGTTATGTGTGTCTGGACGGGATGGACGTTTGGTTTCACCAAAAATAGCAGTTCACTTTTATCATATAATTTACGCCATCTGCATTCGACAGAAGCTGACTGACAGATGCAAACTTTAAAATAATTTACTAGCGGCGATATGTTATAAACCAGTCGATATATGATAAAGTATGCAAAGCAAACATTGTATAGAATGCCCGAAGTATAGGGGCAAAGCATGAAACGATTAATATTTTACACATTCCCTAGTCATTCTATGCAAAGCCAAAAGACAAACTGGCAAAGTATAAATCTCCTTTTTTCAGCTAGAAAGTTCTGTATTTTATTTGAGTCATTTTTCATTTAGCTGTATTTTTAATATTGCAGTCCTTTTCAAGTTTAACTTTTTTGCGAGAAAGACGATTAAGTGTAATTTAAAAAAAATCATTCCTTCCCGTTGCAACAAGTAGTTTCATATTTTATTTTCCCTTGTTTTCCTCAGTATAACAAAGTCCTCTACCTTATTTTGTATTTCTTTCCTCTTCAATAGAAGCCTTTCACGACTCCCTTTTAATACTTTGCCTCAATAGCATTTCTCATTCTATAGAATGCCTAGCTATTACATGCAACGCCTGGAGAAAGTACTAAAGTAATTCGGATTTTTCATACTTTGGCCTGAAACGCCAGGCGTTCTATATAATGCTTAGGCATTTTATACAATGCCTGCTTTTCATACTTTACCAGTAACATATACACTATCAACACGATTTTCACCCAAACTGATACTTTCATCCTGTTTTTTCCATGTAAAGACAACTATTTTGAGAAAAAGTGGTCATCGTTTTTTTTTTTCAAATTCTTATCAGAGAAACAAGTCAGTTTAAAAAATATTTTGTCCGATATTGACTGAGGTACATTATTTCAAAAATTAATTAATTTTACAAAATTGAAGCCATGTTGGATTGACACAATCTCCATTCAAAAGTCACAAGACCTTTTAAAAATAGATAACTATTTATTTATTAAAAATTCACATTTTTTTTTATTAACACGAAAATCTACTTCTTGGAAATTGTTTTGAATTCGTTTCGTAGATCGTAATTGAGTGTCGTTTGTTAAGAGGTTGGGGAAGGGGGGGGGGAAACTGAATTGACAAATACGAGCTCTCTGGGTAGCTCAAGGTAACGTTGATTTGGCAGATAAAATTGAATTATTTTAACTCGCTGCTCTCTTGTGAATTTCCTCGTAACTATTTCACAGCCGACCAAACGGTATAGTGGTTAAGGTGTTAGCCTCTAGATCAGAAGGTTCCTGGTTCGAATCTGGGTCAAGGCATGGATGTTTGTAAGCATATGGTGTAAAGGCGTCTGGTTCACGTTAAATCTGTCGTGGCCGAAAGTCCTCACGTTGGTGTGGAAGTTTGGAGAGTGGGGTGCCAGCTCAAGTTTTGCCTCGTCATCTGAACGTGGTTCAAAATGACGTGGCGATACACCGAATGACTTAGGCTGAGACGGTGGTAACTAGTTGCATAACTATTTCCCAAGGATTACATATACATAATGTGAAAAAAAAAATTGAAAAACTGAATAGCAAAAAAATTATATACAGGGTTATCCAAAAATATAGACTCAATTTAATTAATTTGTATTTCACGAAACACAAATTGGATATGAAATTGGATAGGAAAGAGGAAGTTCCAAAGATTTTTTTTTTTTACCACCGATTGTGTGGTACATACTTTTGCGGAAAGAAACTGTAAGCGGAATAACGAACCTGGACATGTTGGAACAGCGGCTTTTTCCTCAACTTACAGAAGGTTCACAAGAGTTCCAACCTTGAGCCTTGAAGAGTGTCCGAGGATTTTTAAATCAACCCCTTCCTCAAATCAAGATCTGACTCTACACTTCTTCTTCTAGACCCACCCCAGACCCACTCACCGTTAGGTTTAGAGTGTTATATGGTCTAGGGGGGAAGGGGAGAGAACCTCCATCGCAGCACGGAGGAGGGCCAGAAGGCCCAACACCAGTCAGTCGCTCGAATTGAGTGCCGAATTAAAAATAATAATAATAATAATAATAATACATGGGGAAACAAGCCCAAAGAAGACATAACACTTCCGGTGTAACCGGGAATTTAAGTTATGGAGACAAACAACTACACAAACCTCCGGGAGAAAAAACCGGGTAAAAATAAACTCTGGCAACACGCCAGGAAAACATCAATACAAATTAAAATAATAAACCAAATACATAAATACACAAAACGACAAAAGAACACAGCACAGTACAAACACATAAAACACATATAGTTAAAAGTTGGTTTTATCTTAAACAATTAACAACTCAGAAAAGAATAATGATTATGTTTAATGTTGAGGAATGAAATAAATATTATATGAGAGATTTAATGACTATTTTAATGTACAATGCAATATGAACGAAAATAAATTTAAAGAAAAAATCTAAAAAGGTTAAAATTCTGTAAAATTTAAAAGTTTTAAAATGTTTAAAATCTTAAAATAGAGGGAAACCTAGTTCCACCTCTCTATCTAAAAAAAAATATAAAAAAAAAGGTCAACCAAATGGGGGTCCCAAGGAGCCACCACATTTTTTACTTATGGGTCGTGGGGACCGGCCACCATCTCCATGGCCGCCATCACGCAGGATTTTATTTTTGCCATAGAAGTTTTGCTTCTAAGGACACTTTCCAACCAAATTGGCTTGTGTCTCTCATTTGGTTTTTTCACATGATTTTCCTTTGTGAGTGGACAGAGAGTCAAAGAGAAAGTGGTCGGCATCCCCCACTTCCCCGCAGCTACAGAGGTCCGAATTTTTGAGCCCAAACCTGCGAAGGTAAGCATGGAACGGTCCATGACCCGTGAGAAACCAGACGAGCTGGCGATCAGCGATGAGTCTATCTCTTGTAACTCTAGTAATGAATCCCCTGAGCTTGAGACCCTTATTTGATTCTAAGTAATGATTTTGCCAGGTCTTCTCAGTAAAATCTACAATTTTCCTTTTAAGTAGGCTCAGGGGGAACGGAATGTCCAAGACCTCACCACTGATCGAGGCAAGTTTTGCGTTTTCGTCGGCCAGCTCGTTACCAGTAAGACCCGCATGAGCCCGAACCCAACTCAGGCCAAAGATGTTAGTAAACTTTGATATTTTCTTTTTTATTTCATAAAGGTAATTGGATTTATTAGTTGCGGTTTTAAGGGCCTGAATTGAACTGAGGCTGTCACTATAAATGTTTATCTTCTTTTCCTTGGCTATTGCCCAATCAATTGCTTTATATATTGCTGACAACTCTGCCTGAAAGACAGAGTTGCCGGGTAAAAGTTTGAATTGTAAAATTTCTATTAAATTATTATTTTTAAAGATGCACACCGCGGCCCCGACATTGCCATCAATGCCCGAGCCGTCGGTGTACACCTCGTATTCTGCATCTTTGATGGCGTCCTGGAAGTCCAACCTTAGTTCAGCCATCCGGACGCCACCAACCATGATATTGTAGTCATAATGTACTGGTGACAGCCTCAGCTCCGGGTCGGGGAGCCGCCTCTTGATAACATTAAATTTTTTGTACAATGACAGCAGGGTCACATGGAGCGGCGGAATTCCGCATAGTGTATTTAGGGAGACGGTCGGAGAGGTTCTATATGCTCCAAGAATTTTTAACAGAAATGGCCTCTGTATAGTACCAAGCTTCTGGATCTGAGCTTTAGTTAAGCTGCCTCCCCAAATGCCAGCTCCATAGGTGAGGATCTTTTCCGTGACGGTCAGATACCACACCTTCTGGAGCTGGCCACCGACTCCCCAGCCACCTCCTCGAATTTTTTGGAGTGAACCTCCGAGCCGCATACAGCGGTCTCTTAATTTCTGAATGTGGTCGCTCCATGCGAGCCGGCTGTCAATGTTTAGGCCTAAATATTTTAAATAACTGACTATTTTTATTTCTTTACTATTTAAGTTTATTTTTATACTGTCTTTTAATTTTGGATTTTTTGAAACTATTAGGGTCTGGCATTTGTCGGTCGAGAGAGTCAATTTCATTTCATTTAGTCTATTGAAAACAATAGCCAATGAATTATTTGTATTTCTCTCCAGGAGCCCCGCGGAGGACCCATGCGTTATTAATGCCAGGTCATCCGCAAAGGCCTGGAGGTAAATCCGATCAGAATTTAAATCAAGTATACAATTAAAATAAATGTTCCACAGTGTCGGGGCCAAGACCGAACCCTGTGGGCACCCTTTTATTAGATTACGTGTTATATGTACCCCGTCTATTTCAAATAATACTGACCTAAAATTTAAATAAGAACATATAAACTTAATAAAATACCCCGGGAATTTAAGAGAATCGAGTCTGTTGACCAACAGTTGCCAGTTCATGTTATCAAAGGCGGCGGAAATATCCAGTGTTGTCAATGCGGCATGGCTGGTCTTTTTGAGAGATTTCAATTTATTAACAACATTGAACAACGCATCCTCACAGGACCGCTGCTCTCTAAAACCGTATTGTAGTTTGTGAAGAATATTACTATTGTGCATCCAGTGATTTAAAATGAGACAAAAGGCCCTCTCTAGGATTTTACCTAGAGTGGGTAATA
This sequence comes from Metellina segmentata, assembly GCA_947359465.1. NCBI lineage: Eukaryota > Metazoa > Arthropoda > Arachnida > Araneae > Tetragnathidae > Metellina > Metellina segmentata. Next base: position 136,813,734 of record OX375874.1, on the reverse strand, counting down.
AACAAATTGGTCTGTAGGCACCGCAGGTTGAGGGGTCACGACCTGGTTTTACCAAGAAGCGAACACCCCCAGTCCTGAGGCACCTTGGAAAATATGAAAACTGAATAGCTTTCTGAAATGGATTAAAAAATAAAACAGGGTATTTTTTATAGAGAAATTTCCAGATTTTGTAATCAACGAGGTCCGGCCCTGGGGCCTTCCCATCTTTAAGCATGGAGAAGACATGGTCCAAGTCATGGATTGTGATATTTTCATCTATTTCCGGTTCTATTGTATTTAAAAAATTAAGGGGTGTGGGAATTGTATTATTATTTTCGAAGAAATGGTTCATTAAAATAGTAATTTTATCCTTTTGAATAAGGTTCGGTTGGGTTGGTAAAAATAAATCTAGGTTATTATTCTGTTTTTTTGAAAAGGTAAATTTAAATAAAGATCCGTATTTAGAACCATGACTCGAACAATGTTCCCTCCAGGCAGTTCTTTTAGAGGTGTTTATTAACAACCTCAGGGAGGCCCTTTTTGAACGGTATTTTATTTCAACGGCTCGGACCTCGTCAACTGGTAAATTAAATTTTTTCATAATTTTAATTTTTTTATAGAGAGCAGTGACTCGGTTTCTGGAGGACGCGAGTTCGTTGTTCCACCAGTGAACTTTAGGAATTAAATTATTAGTTTTTTTAGTTTTTTTAAGAGTTTTTAATGCTATTGTTTGAACCTTATTTGTGAGATTTTCAAAATATGATTCAAGTTCACTGGTGTTGTTAATCGTTTTAGCAGACTTTATCAAATCGGGTGTTAGTTTATGAAAAATGCCAGGAAAACGACCCAGGCCGAATTTCGTCCTTAGGAAGAATCCCTGGTTGTTAGTAATATAAATATTGTAGTCTAACACAACATAGCGGTGGTCACTGCATGCGGCTTGGTCTAAAACGCTCCAATTCTCGATGCAGGCAGCGACATCTGGACTCGCAAGAGTTAAATCGGGCCATCCCTTCCCAGTAGGGGCAACGAAGGTAGGCCCTTTATCTGGGATATTTAATATTTGGAGGGAGTTTGTCATGCAGAGGTCCAAAACACACCTGCCCCTAATGTCCTCATGATTGTACCCCCATATGGGGGAACGAGCATTAAGGTCACCCATGATGAGGAGTCTGCCTCTACTAAAGTCGAGGTCTTTAAGCTCCTCTAGCTGATCTTGAATGCTGTCATGGGGCGGGAAGTAGATACTCCCCAACGAGAGGGGACCGGCGTGCGTCGAAACCTCAGCAAAGACGCAATTTGGAGATACAAAACTTAAATTAAAAGTGTAATTAGGATTTAAGCATAAAATAATACTTTTATTATTATTGGAAACGAATTGTCGGTGGCCGGGAAGAGGAGCGACTGGCTTATTATTTAGTAAGAAGGGATCTTGAATAAATAAAAAATCTATTTTCCCTTGGGTTGCAGTGTACAACGCCAGGCTGTGTGCGGCATATGTGTGGTTAGTGTTTATTTGCAACATTCTCACTCTCCGAACAGCCATCACTTACCATAATCAATGCTGGCCTCTAAAATAGCTAGCTGCCTTTTGTAGTTAGGGCATGTCCGGGATCTCACGTCATGTTTTGTATTGTATTTTGTGCGATGCAGGGAGTTAGACTCAGTGCAATTAATACACGTCTTCTCAACCTCCCCGCACGCGACCGTCGCATGCTCACCCCCACAGGCAAGACATATTGGTTTTTCTGTTGAACTAAAAGTGCACCGGCCCTTGCTATAACCCAATCTGCCACAACCTGTGCACTGTCTTACACTCTTGAATTCCTCTATTCTGCATCTTCTGAAACCCAGATAGACAAAACCTTCACCCATAAATTTCTGAAAGATGCTCGGCTCCAATGAGACAACCCAATGATTGCCCCTCTGAGCCTTTATATCAAAGTCGACACCGATGCCGTCCTCGCTTTCCACAAAACTATTCAGATCAACGAGTGCAGAGGGAAGGTCCGCCTTATCAATATCTGGGTCTACACCCAATATGATGACCCTCGGCCTCATCAGCTTGGGTCGGTCGACATCAAATATATTCGTGATACTGTCGATAGCTTTCAATTTATTGTGGAGTTCGTCCACCTCGGCCTGAGAACCGAGGTCAACTGCAACCCCGCCGCCCCTAATCCTTCTTAACTGTATAACTCTTGTTCTCAGATCCCTGAGGGTGGCTTGTATTTTAGATTTATTGACCTCGAAGTCACAGTCCACTTTAGTCTTTAGTAGAAGAGTAAATTTCTGAGACTGTGGACCGGACCTCCTTGATGTGACAGGGCCTGATACCTTTTGTGCGTAACTCGGGACCGCAGGGGTGCATTCCCTTCTCAGCTCCTTCAATTCCTGTAATATTTCTTCACCGCTCCCTTCAGCACTCCGATTCACGCGGCCCGTATCCTGGATCTCCCTTACTATTTTTAGGGTTTCCTCCACGGACCCACTGATGATGGTCGAGAGCCTATCAATCTGGGCCTCCCTCTCCTCAAGAACACCCGTCATCTTTGCATTTTCCAGTTCCATGACGTGAGCTCTGTCACGTTCCTCATTTACTAACATGCCCAGTTTCCATACCTCGGCCTCAAGCTCCCTGTTTCTACCCTGTTCCGCCATGGCAACCTCGTCCTGCATTTCTCTGAGTGATTGGTTTTTCTCTCGCACCATAGTTTCTAGGCTTTCTATTTTCTTGTTCAATGTTGTCAAGACGGAGGAGTCCGCAGTAGCCTTGGGCTGTACGCCCGAAGTATTGATATCGGAGCTTGTGTCATCTGATTGTAAGTTGGTACGGCACAGCTCTCTAATTATATCGATGAAACATTTCGTATATTTTACCAAACCCTTTTGGATAATTGCAGTTTCTACCTTACTAGTTTTTTTGTCATTTAATAGCTTAGATAGGTCTGTTATGTTATCGCGACAGTTAATTAAGGTAGGATTGGTCAAATCGTCTTTGTTAAGATTATGAGCTATTCCGTCAAGTCCTGGACATATAGAATCTCCCGTCCCTGGGCGAAGGTTGTGGTTGCCCACAGTTGCGTTCTTAGAAGTCATTATATAATTGCTAATTAAATCCTGCAAGCCCGACCGAGGTCAAGCCCCAGGATAACGGCGATCACGAGGACCGAACCAGTGCCGACTTCAAAGCTGGAAAAAAGACGGACACTTAAAAATGTTTAACACTATGATATACAAAACCCCAATAAATCCCTAGCCCCCAGCGCCACTCAATGGAGATGGCTCAACCAGTCAAATATGAATGCGGAATGATGAACCAGTCAAATATGAATGAAAACAGAAATCACACCAGGTCTTGACGACTGTAGGCAGATAGGCTCCAAAGTTTAGGTCAGTCTGCGCACGGGACGCCACGCAGGAGGCTCTTGAGGATAGAAACGTCAGAATGACACGTCCGACTTCAATGGCCGCCTCCAAACATACAGTGCCAAAAGTACAAAATTATAAAACTCAGCAACCACTGGTCTCACGGATTGCAAATAATATTCAAAAGATAGATCAGAGATCAAAAAGATCCCTCAAAGTAAAAAATAATGGTGTCTCAGCAGCGGGGGATCCGCCACTGCCCCTCGAAAGTTCCGGCCAACTTAGCGTACAAAAAATATATATATATAAACTCAAATCCAGGCACAAAAAGCAGCATAAAATCATAAAATAATAATCCAACGAACTAATAACTTATCTTGCGATGCGGGGAAGAGGGTCCTCTATCGATTGGTACAGGTTCCAGCCTGACTCTACACTTGTGTCCACCGAGATCTCACGCCATGTAACTTTTTCTTGTGTGTTAAGGAGACTGTCCCACCTCTACCAACAACTCTGGCCGCGTGTCACTGCCGCGGTGCACTCGGTAACGCAAGACATGCTTTTTCGCTACCGCTTACATGTTTGCCGAGCAGCAAAGGGAGACACATTTATAACCTGTGTTTAAAAAAAACTTTGATATTTCTTCTTTTCATTAGTATGTAGACTGTCCATGTCCAGTTTATCCTTCATTAAATACAAATGAATGAATTGGGGTCCATCTCTTTTGAATAACCCTGAATTTTAAAATGGTCTAGTGAGTTTTGTATAAATGACCCGAGAACTAATTGTTCAAGATTAATAATTTTTGCGCAAAATGCCTTTATTTTAGGAGCACATATGAAATAATGGTAATTTTACTAGTGTTTGCGTGTAGAGTGAAGGAAACAACCCTTTACGAAACAATCTATTTTAAAGGGCTGTAAGTAACAACCCCTCATATTTCTTTAAAACTTACTTTGCAGAAATATTAACAAATACTGTTACTTTAATATGACAAAAAATTCAGCGGTCCAAACATTTTGATTTCTGAGAAAAAGCTATTGGAATCATAGCATGTGTTTCAGAATAGTGATCATGTGACAGTGCGAAAGACACCATAGCAACGGTCAAAATTGAAACCTTTCACATCAAAGAACAATTTTAAATGCTTAAGTAATCTAGAAAACATCAAATTACAGATCTATACTATTTTTAGTTTATCTTTTAACACGCTGAATTTTGGGAAAATGGATGGGAAATTCATATATCTTATTTATTGGAATAATTTCTTACGAGAATTGTCTTAAATTTAGCGACTTTTATAATATTTCATTAAAATATATTCTCATGTATGCTTTGGGTTCATTTTATCAGTAAAACGACGCATATATTTTCAGCATACTAACATTAAAATTCTTGTTATTTGTGTGAATATAATCATCAACGTTTTAAAAATACTTTTATAAATATTTAAAAAGAGTGAATGTTCTTAACATACACTTTTCCAAAGACTTAGCATGGGACAAGATCATCTAAAAGTTCCATAGGTCTGTAGTTTGACATTGTCTTGATCTATCTAAACATTTTATTATGAATGAGTACTTTCCAGAATTCAATTTTTTATAGATAGCTGTGGGTTTTTAAACTCTCCAGTAACTTTTACATTGTAAAATTGATCACCACCATTTTGAAATACATATGCTAACATTGGAATATTTTTGTTTTCAAAAATAAAAAAATGTCACCCCTCTGATTTTTTGTCACCTAGAGCACATATTTAAGTAAACAATTCAATACTGTTTCAAATAAAAATAGTAGAGTTTATTTTTTCTACATCCCTTTTAAGTAGTGTTTTTAAAAATGACTTTTTTCACTTTAGAAATAATAAATCCATTCAAATGGAAAATTACCATTGTTTTTGTACACTATTATTTATTTAGCTAGTTCTTATTTATACCCCTGAAATAAATGGCTCCTATATGGTGCACTAATTATTAATTTTGAACTATAAGTTCTCACGTTAGAGTCATTTGTAGACAGTTTGGCAAATATGGCCACCATTGAGTAAAATGGGTCAATTTTTAAATTCCTGCATCTCTGTAGGTAGGAATTTCAATTAATATCACGCTGGAGCAACACAATGGGCTATCGGCGATGGTTCGGGATCAAAACTCGAAGGGGAAAGATCCAAGGTGCGTAATACTTTATTTTGAACCACTCTTGTATCTCTGATAACATTGGACAAAATATTTAAAAATTGGAGTTTTTAGGTTTAATTGCCATGTTGTGCAAAGATTTGAAGAAAAAAAAAACCTGGTGATAAAGGCCAAGCGCCCCTACATGGCATGACTCTCTTCGTCTCATCGATATCTCGTTCCACGAAAGTCACCATGTGTGCTGCCTAAACTTAATGTTCTTGCAGATTAATCTTTCGATTCTGTACAAGTTGCTTTCCTGCTGAGAGAGTGTTAGGAAGGAAAAACAAACCAGTAGGGAGGAAAACTGAAGCCACTTGCATGGTTTTCAAATACCATTCTAGAAATGAATGGGTATGGTATGGTATTTTAATTAACGTCACACTGGAGCAACACGCCGGGCTATTGGTGACAGTCCGGGATTAAGCTAGAAGTGAATGAATGAATTGAAACAACAGAAAAGGGACATCGTCTGTGTTATGGAGAAGGGTGGAGAGACTGAGAATTTCGTTTGTCCGTTCCATTCTTTTTCTTGTAATGAAATATTCAGGAAAAATGGTGTGAAATAAAAAAAAAAGTAAGAAATTAAAAAAATTATCTGAACGCATATGTTCTTATAAATATCCACCTACCTCAGGCGGTGCACACCTGACGATAACGACCGACATTTTTTTTCTCAGCCGAATAAAAGTTTGTATAGTGTTTAGAAGCCTTTTGAAAATTTTTTAGTCCACCTAAATGTAAAGAATTGCATTAAACCAATTCCATTAAGAATTTGAAATGATTGAATTTCAACGAACTGTATCAAAATAAAGCTATCAAAAACTGTAAGAAACGTACGTGAAGAGAAGGAAAGGTGTATTATTTCAGCCACAGTTGTTGGTAGGTAAGTATTTTAATTAACATAGCACTGGAGCAACACAACGAATCAATCGAAGAGGGAAAGATACGAGGATTAATTTTGAACCTCCACAGTTGTAGGAGAGAGTCGCTGAAATGCATCGATAGTCATCGAAGGATCAAGGCGTATCGAAAGTCGTCGCAGTTGGACCATTGAAACATTACAGCATTTTTAACTATCGATAAGAGAAGTGGGTAGGTATGTTAAGTAACACTGGAGTAACACAACGGGCGGTTGGCGACGGAACCAATCCCAAAGGTAACGATCTGAAGACAGCACCACGTCATTTTGAACCACGGTCACATGACGAGGCAACACCTGAGCTGACACTCTCCAAATCGATAACGTTTTCCCTCTGAAGTTAAATGCAGATGGCACCAGTGTTTTTGCGGTAGAACGTGTTTCGGGTACGTATTGGGTAGTCGGGAATGAAATCATGGTCTTTCGATCGTTTGTGCTAATTCATAGTGAAATAAATCCCCCTTCATATAGATTTTTCAAATTACTGAGCGCTATTTCGTCGAGTGTTCCCTTCTCTTTAAAGGGGTGAGTACAGGTGCTCCCCAGAACCGAGTTCAAAAACCCGAGGTTCCATCGCATACCATTTAGCATCCCATTTTCAAAAATCGAAGTAACTTTTTAGCGTTTTTTTCTTTCTTCTCTACAGTTGCTATTAAAAAAAAATGTAGATACATTTTTTAAAAATCTTTGTTTTAAATGTTCTCTTCCATTCTAGTCCCGTTCGAACTCGGTGATTACTGATTTCGCATTCGCTCTCTAATTGCTCCTTCCCTCCCTAATCGTCCCTCACGAGCTTTTAAATGGCGCCCTCTTAAAATGATAGGCCTCCCTGCGCAGTTAGGTGAGAGAAAAAAAAGGTTTCGGTTTTTTGCTCCATTTCTTCCTCCGTAATGACGATTGAGTCACCTCTCCGGAGAGGCGTGGCCTGCGACACATGTTGTAATTTACCCGAGACACTTCCAAAGTTGCATTTGTTTATTAACACAACCGGTGCATTTGATGAAATGAATGGATTTGAGACCCTCTGCAGTCTCGGGGGGCCACAGGCTACTCTGAATGAACGGAAGATATACACTACCTTACCAATAATGGACCGGACGCCAGCGGATTTGCATACATTCCGACTACTTGTTTGGGGGTGTTATTCGTGGGATGGCCAGGGACCTTTGCATGGTGTTCCTGGTCAATTGAACGCCGACGCCTACAGGAATATTTGGGACCATCAGGTTCTACCTACGCTCTGTCAATTTTATGGAATGGACGAATGTGACTTCCAGGACGACAACGCTCTATGTCATGTTACAGCCTCTGTCAAGCCGTGGTATCAAGATACGGATGTAAAACGTCATCCCTGGCATGCTCATAGTCCCGACCTAAGGAGGTTTTACCCCACAGTACACTTAACGACAAATTAACTACAATACATCCATTGGTTGAGAAAATCGGTGGAATCGGTCATAGTGTTATTTTCCTTCCATCTCTATAGGGTACCTCTGAGAATGGCTTCTTCAGGGGTGTCTTTGAAGTATTTACTAATAATGACGTGTTTCATATTTATTAGCTAATTAGCACAGTGTCGCTGGTATAGCGATCCTTAAGCTCCTTTGGTGAGGTGCACCTCCCTTCACACGTGGACCCGAGAAAACGAAGCAGCGGATGGAGGGGGGTCGATGTCCGATACTCACTCGTTAAGCTGTACTCTATTGGAACAAATCACCTCGTTCAGTGCATCGGTCCCCCGGAACGGTATCGCTTTGGAAGATGCTTCCATCGGGACGGACCTATTCACACAATGCTAATTTATCAGGGGCCATCCGAGGTACCTTGCGCTGGGTTCGTAAGATTCAATCCGTTTACCTTCAATGCGAGTCTGACCTCCTCGGCGCATTCTGGGGTTGTCCCTAGACCACCTGTTTTCTGAACCTCTTTAGGTGAATGACTTTCTGCGGGTGAACGGATTCGAGGATTGGGTCGAGCTGAAGTTAGACGGCAAATGAGCAACAACCTATTGAGCAACTTCATTCTGTCTTTCTACCGACTGAGCACAACGTTTTGGGTTCTCCATCTATTGAGCATCTTGTTGTCCATCTGAGAGCAATGCTCCGCTGTTTATTTTGCACATTTCCTTCCTGTTTATTAAGAACAACTCCAATTGAAAAAGCCCAAACAAAAGTTACTTTCCAACGATCCATTGAGCACCATCTTGACGCCCTTGCATCTAGGATCATAGGTATTTTAATAAACGTCGTACTGGAGCAACACAATGGGCTATTGACGACGGTCCGGGATAAATCTCATATGGAAAAGATCAGAGGACAACACCACGTCATTTCGAACCACGGTCAGATGACGTCTAGGATCATAGGAGATTGACAACAACGAGTTGGGGATCTTCTATGCCGGTCGCCATTCATGACTCACTCCGTCTTTGCACGGATAGACACCCCTGGGTCATCTGCCGAAGCCGCACTCCACTGTACCCGATTTCTCGCACGTATGATCCCTCGAAAGAAACCGCCATGATTTGTGCGATCTCGCCACAAAACGCCGACTCGCGTTGCTGCGGCATCCAATATCGGAAGATAAATAATAAAAAAGGGGGATACCCCCCCCCCACGGCGAGACTTGTAAGTGGTTTATAATATCACCCCTGGTAACTTCCGTCCATAAATTCACTCTAACCGCATGCATCGCGCGCGCACCCCTTTTGAAACAGAATGCGTGTTCGCGGGCGAAAACATTTCTCCGCCGCCCGCTCCTAATTGCCCGCGCCCAATAAGCGCCCGTTCCGCCCAATAGAACCGGAACGACTCCGATCTGCCTTTTTTCGCCCTCCCTTCGAACGACTGCATTAAAATAAAAGGAGCGAGGAAAAAAGAGCGGAAGAAAGGAGAAAAAAAAAGAGTCAAGATGTCGCGCTCAGATTAAAAGGGTTGTCCCCTTCTCGCACCGGTGGTCGCGGGACACGGCCAATGACGCCCCGGCGCAGAAATTCGATAATAGCCCCGGCCGCCGCCCTCCGCATCCATTTTCATTTGGGGCTTCTGCAGAAGGGAGGAAAAAAAAGGGGGCGCGGAGAGAAGTATTTTATCGAGTTTGTCGCGAACTTTGGGAAATACGGCGACCGTCCTCTAACGACCGATTAAGTGGGGGAGGGTAGAAAGGGGGCCTCATTATTATTTATTCATTGGGCTGTTGAATGGAATGCCGCTTTTGTTCTTTCTGCGGATCGTCTGCAATTGCCTAATCAAGGGGGCAGCTCTTTCGTAATTCGATTAGGATTTCGTTCCCTCAAGCCCGGGAGGGTATACGGTGTGCGAGGCAGCCTTCCGAAGTGGTGTAGAAATAAATATCGCCTCGATTGATATTAACCCGAGGCAGTTTTCTGGTGTCGAGTAGAGTTCTGAAAGGGCTCATTCGGGTTGCGAAGAGTACGCGAGGGAAGGATCGCTCGTCTATTCGCCCGGATGAGAGCGAAATATCGCATATGTCAAAAACAACTCGTCTGATTGGAGGGGGACTGCGAGATCACCATCCCTAACTACAACCGAAAGGCTACAGTGGGAGAATAACGACTTCTTGTTTGTGCTCGAAATAGGGTGGAGGTGTCGTTTCCCCCTACGGCTATGTTTAAGCCTACGCGTTTTCGTTACACATGCTGTTTTTATTTAATTGCAATGTCCTCATCTAGTCCAAAACTAAACGTTCTGTCCTCTGTATTTGTAATCCGATGCCGATTTCAAACGAACCAAATATCTCGCATCCTAACAGGGACCACCTCCCACGAAAACCAATCCTATGGCCACCACAGCAAAAATTAGCACGATACAATAGTACACACAGCAGTGTCACCTAACTACACCAGAAAGTACTTTGGGGTAGACGCACCGTTCAGCAGCAGCTCGCCGAAGCCTCATCACGGAGAGAGGGTGAAGAAACGGGGTCCACACTTCTGGTAGAGAGGGCCACTCGAAGATTGGAGGCTGTGCTGCTTTACCCATCTAACATGGGAAGGGTGGCTGAGTTGAACAGCGATGGCTCCCACATCTTAGGATCCATCTGTAACGATGTCGTGCAATTTCAGAAGACGACCACCTACTTGAAAAAGCAAGTGCGCTGATCTTCTGCAGTACCTTTTCATCACTCAGTCAAACATCAGGAGAGCAGCTTGCCTTCCGCAGGAACCCATTGCCTCAAAACAGACTCAATGACTTTCATTTTTTAACACTGGGGTGTCATTATTTTACATTGGGGTAAGAAAGAAGAAAAGCGGAATTTCAATAGGAACGATTGGAAATGAATCGATATCGAACTATATAGATAGCAAAAAGAATTTTTCAATTCAACGATGAGTAGAGAAGTATATAGTTAAAAAGTATTTTCTTCGTTTGAGATTTTTTGACATTTTTATCGTTACAAAATGTTTCTTCCAAACGTTGAGGTTTCAATTCCTTGAAACAGTTGAATTTTGATTTCCTTGAAACTGTTTTTGGATAGTCCTTGCAGTTTGGTGTATATGTTATCCAAGTGCAAACAAGTTCATCCTATTTCGAAATCTTGGTTTTAAGTGTTGTTTAACAAATGCTTACTTTTCAAAATGTACTTGTTTTAGTGTAAAATTTTGATAATGCACTCATTATCAAAATTACTATTACCAAATAAAGTTAATTTGATTTATATGTATACAAAGTATTATGAGAGGGAGTGGGAATATTAATGGAATATTAATGCGTGTGAGATGTATCAATTTTTACGAATTGATACAAATTTGTTCACGATTTACATTATTACTCCAGCATAGCTAAGCATATTTGGGACAAACAGACTGCATAGGTCTTGTATTAGAATGTAATAAAAATATGCAAATTCTATAACAATCAAATAACTGGAAAAGCTTATTTCGAAAGAACACTGTCCCTTTAATCGAGGAAGTTTCGCCTACTCCACAGATAAAATGAACGCCTGAAAATAGGCAAAAAATCCTGAAACTGAAGAACGAGGCCGAAATTAGTTTCTGAATACTATGTACTACACGAAATGGGTGGTTAGGTTTTAGACAACATAAACACACCGGTAGGTATTTAATTACGACGTACTGGAACAACACAACGGGCCATTGGAGACGGATCCTCCATCCTAAGGGAAATGTCCGAGGACCACAGCTGGTCATTTTGAACCACGGTAAGTGATACCCGTGCTGGAACCACACACCGCCAAACTATTCGATGCGTACAGAAAGTCCTCTTCCAACCCCTGTACTCGAATAACGTTTCAGTGTCGCCAAAAAATGTCAATCTTGTCCTCACTCATGCAGACAGAGCTCCGGGAGAAGAAACGAAGACTTATTATGGCTTCCACAAGAAGTCTTTGTTTTCTTCCTTGACGCGCACCTGTTCTCTAGGAGACGACCTGCGCGTCTGTCAGGCAGTCCGGATGATCATCCGATAGGAGGTCGACTCATTATAACTTAAAGAGTGTATAAGATGGGCAGCAAGGTCTGCGGGTTATTTGTAGAGGATGGCGTGTTTTCGGTTTCACGGTCCAAAAGCGGAGAATCTGCGTCAAACACAAGATAGAGTTTGAACCCCCGAAGTAGATCTATATACAGGGTGGTCCCGAATTCATGGTACAAACTTTAATGGTAGGTAAAGGACATTGTAACAATGATTTATTGTATAGGAATGTATAGTCGCAAGTGACGCGGTGAGGCGAAAACAGGGGAAATAACGGCCGAAAGGAAAAACAAAGATTTTATTGAAAGCGTTGTTGACAAGTGTCATGTTTACAGTAATTGTTCAAAATTGCGTCCACCAGTATCGATACATGCTTGACAGCGTCGGTGGAGCGATTGGCGTACACGTTCAAAGATGCCTGGTATTTCACGCACACCTGCAGCAGCTACAGATAAGCGAGCGACGAGATCCTCATCTGAGTCAACTGGAGTCTCATAAACAAGATGCTTTAGATGTCCCCATAAAAAGTAATCGAGGCTCGATAAATCGGGAGATCGGGGTGGCCAAGGGACTGGTCCACCACGCCCAATCCATCGAGTACCAAACGTGGCATTCAGGTAATTCCGTACATCAATGCTGAAGTGTGCTGGCGCCCCATCGTGCTGAAACCACATGCGGTTACGAATGGCGATCGGAACATCATGCAGCAGTTGTGGTAACACTTCTTTCAGAAAAATAAGATAGCTTCCGCCAGTGAGCCGCGTGGGTAGTAAGTATGGGCCAATCAAAAAGTCGTTCACAATACCAGCCCACACATTAATACTGAAACGTTGTTGAAACGCATGTCGACGCGTTGCATGTGGATTATCGGTTGCCCACAGATGGGAATTGTGCGCATTAAAGACACCCTCGCGTGAAAATGTCGCTTCATCTGTAAATAGCACATAATCTACGAAATCCGGCTGCAACGCACATTGCTGCATCACCCACAGGCAGAAGTTCACGCGGCGAGGATAATCTGCCGGATTCAATGCTTGTACTTTCTGAAAATGGAAGGGGTGTAAGCGATTTTCGTTTAAAACTCTGCATACAGTCTGATGACTCACACCTACGTCACGCGCAACAGTTCTTGTGCTTGACTCGGGTCTATCAGCCACAATGTTCAAGATGCTTTCTTCCAGCCTTGGAGTGCGTACAGCTCTTACTCGACCAGCGCCATGTCTGTTGACGTCGAACGCACCTGTTTCACAAAGTTGACGATGTAACCGTTGAAAAATTCTATGATCCGGCATTCGTCGATCAGGATACTCCGCGCGATACATTCGTAACGCAGCTCTGCCGTTACCATTTGCACGGCCGTACATGTAATGCATGTCTGCTTTTTCTGCATACGTAAAGTCACCCATCGTCTACGGCAGCACAATTGTGAATGGCGCTTTTCCCTACTGCGATGCATCATGTTCAACAGCGGCTAGACATCTACTGCCCTCTACCGGCAATGATACCAACCGATCACTCCATTTCTCTTTCCTTTTATTTCCCCTGTTTACGCCTCACCGCGTCACTTGCGACTATACATTCCTATACAATAAATCATTGTTACAATGTCCTGTACCTACCATTCAAGTTTGTACCATGAATTCGGAACCACCCTGTATTCAAAAATAATGCTATGTGTGTATTCTCTACACAAATCTACACCGTTTGACCCACACACTTGTACTTTAGAACACAACTGAAAACATTGGCTATTTCTGTCCCATCTGTAGTCCTGAAAATGGGAGTCCTAAAAGTGTCCCTCGAACACTCAACTTTAAAAACCTAAAGTTTGTTTTCCTGCCATTCAAAGGAAATGCATTCGACAGGGTTTGAGTTCACACCAGGAAATGTCGCCGTCCTATTTGAAACCCGCGCAACGTTCTTCACACAGCTAGTTATAAATAAAATAACTTTAAAATTAATTTTCAGTCAACACTAAAAAGTAGATTTAGAAAATGCAGGGCAGCCCGGTTGGAAGAGCAGCGGATTAGCAACCGGAGGGTTGTGAGTTCGAACCCACTACCGTCACGTACAAAGGGGCTGGTGCACGTTCAATCTGTCGTGGTCTCTAAAGTTATCAGGTGTGCGTGGTGTAAAGAGTGGGGTACCAGCTAGGGTGTGAACCTCACCATCTGACCGGGTTTCAAAATAGCGTGGTGTTGTCCTCGGATCTGTCCCTTGGGAAATTGATCCCGGACGGTCGCCAATAACCTGTTATGTTACTCCAGTGCGACGTTAATTCAATACCTACCTGTCACAGAAAGGAGAGAAAGAATCGAATCCCAGGGATGAATGCACCTGACAGGAATCGAGTCGCCTACTACTCGCATTTTGCTAGCTCAGTGGGCATACTCACTGAGGGGGAAGTTGGATGCGAAGGAATCAAAAGCAGCGGGATTGAACCCTCCCCACGTCTCACTGTCACACGAACCTTCCCGCCACATTGAAGCCTCTACTGAAATAAAATCACATTGCACTGAACCATCCACATTATTCTCGAATTTGAAAATTCCATCGCTTTTTGTTTCGGGATTTAACTTTCATCTTTCCTCGCGAAGTGGAAGGGTTCCTGACAACTCCAAGGGCCGACTGATTCTGGAATGTCGGCAGACCATTTATCAAAGACACCCCCTCCAAACCTATCAAGAAAAACTCTTCCACGAGAAGAGGGGGGGCCTCTCCCGATTCCAGGGGCCGCCCGATTAAAGAACGCTGGAATTGATCACGTTCTCCTTGGCGAAGGGGGAGGGACGGGGGACGGGCGCCCAAAGAAAATTGTACTCGCAATCGTTTTCACAAGATTCTCTCTCCTCGTCCCCTTTCGTTCTTATTTATAAAAATTATCCGTAACCGCGAAGTCGATTGCAATCTTTTCACTCGAAAAGCCGCGGCAGTCTGTCAGACACCTGTTTCTGACATGTTCCACTTCGAATTCTTCCCCCTCCGGAATCGGGAAAAAGGTAAATTCCGTTTTCTTTTCGCACGCCTATTCCCGTCCAGCGGAGTTCCAGAATGCGTATGGAAATGCCCACCTGCTGAAATCGGGAGCAATCGATTAGGGAAGAGAAACCGGCCGCTCTGCAAATAGAGTTTCAATTCGGCCCTATTTACCCAGATATTTTTTTCCAGTTAATACAGCCTGAAAGCTTGTTTTCGGAACGATTTCACCAGCAGTTTGACCCAATACGTGTGGGAATCAATCGAATCCACGTTCCTGCGGATGTCCGAGTTTCATATTTTCGCAACGATAAGAGAATTCTTAAATACACTCCACTGGAGAGCAGCGCCATTTCACTTTGGCCACGTCCGAGGGGACGCGATTTTGTTCACCATTCGAACTGTTCAAGGCTTTCCCTTGAAACACCGCCAAGAAATCACATTTCAACCGGTTTCCTTATGTGGATTTTTTTCGAATTAACGTCGTACTAGAGCAACACAACGGGCTATTGACGACTGGATCGACCCCCTAAGGAAAAGATCCGAGGACAACACCACGTCCTTTTGAACCACGGTTAGATGAGGAGGCAACACCCGAGTTGGTACCCTACTCACCAAAATTCCACACCGACCCAACGCGCGGCCACGACAGATTCAAGGTGCACCCTACGCTTCCACACAAGCATGCAGACCCGGATTCAAACTAGGAACCTTCGTATCTAGCGGCTAACACCTAGCCACCAGAGAGCAGTGTGTCAATTTGTAGTCAATGCAATAATTTTGTATCCATTTTTGTCAAAAAACAAACTTTTACTTCAACCCAATATTAGTTTGGCTTAATTTCTTCGATCAATTTACACGGCGCCATTCGTTGCAGATCCTTTCGTATGTGGTAATGCTTTTCAATCGATGCCAGCTCTAATATTGGGTTAAAAAGTTTGTCCTATTTTTTTCACAAAAATGGATACAAAATTATTGCATTGACTACAAGTGACATTGAAACATTATTACAGAGATGCCAATCTGCGATGGGAGTTTTCAGTAGTACCAAAGGACAAAAATCCGCAGTTATGAGAACTTTTGAGGCAACGTTTTTATACTTTTTTTTATTTATCCACAAAATGATTTGAGAGTCGAAATACGCATTTGTTTTTCGAAGTTATTTTGTAGCGTTAAAAGAAGCAGCTCTAAAAATGAAATAATAAAGACGCTTTGATATCCTCCTATATATCAAGACCTAACCCATTTTGCTAATGACAAAATGCATCGTCGTCAGCAAAGTGTCGATTTTTTGACGAAATGAGATCAAGAGACGGGGTCAGTTCTCTTCTAACGAAGAGATGTTCTTAGAGGTGGGGTCGGGTTCGCAAATGCCGCGGCGACACCTGTTTCGTGGAGACAACCTCCGAGAGAGGGCTAAACACGAGAATCCCATTATTCTCCGGGTTGCCTCAAAGAACACGGAGCTCGACTTTCAAATCAGCTGGAGGAGAGGCCTCGACAGAATCGCAGCCGAACAAAGATCCCGAGGCGACGTTCTACTCGAAGGCAGGGAGGAGTCACGATCTCTGTTGGGGATCTCCAAATATCCGGAAAGTGACTCCTCGATCTCGAAACCTCATCGGCCTGGAAATGGGAGAGACTCCGGTGAAGGGCGTCACTCACTGCTGCAGCTGCACCCCTCCAAAGAGTGGAATATTCAACCCCTCCCTCACCGCCGTTATTTTTGTCTTTCGTACGGTGGCCACATATTTTGCTCTACCCTCTCGGATGAGTTTTATTTCCCGAGCTACTTTTATTGAGCTGATGCAAAAGTTCGTTCCGATGGCATTGCTTCGCTAAACCGAAACGTTATCACGCGTCGTGTCAAGTTAGGGTCGAAAGAAGGAATTTCAGCGAGGGAGAAAAAGTGTGTGGAGTGGGTTTTGTTTTTGATCATTCAAAATGGCAGACAATAAGGAGCATGTTCGACTTGGTATTCTTTTTTATTTCCGAAAAGGCAGAAGTCTCGTCGAAGCTCATTCAGTAGTAAGTTCATTCACACACACGATCAGTGATAGTGGACTGTATGAATTTTATTTTTGAATCATGAATTCAATCACCAATGGACAGTTCTTCCCTGGGAAGAATATAACACAAAAGGGTATTGAACCCAAGGCAAAATCCCTGGAGCACGCTGCTGTCTCCCCACACACTCAGAATACGAATTTAAAAAAGAACCAAGTTCGCGCCTAAAAACTAACAAATCACCTGACCTTGTTCTGAATGTAAAAAAAAAAAAAGAACATAGTGTTTCTACTGTTACTCGTTGATACATATTTCTGTGTGATCCATCTAGAATATTCTATGTAGAGCATTCCACACACCCGGAATACTCCTTGCAGAACATTCCAAGCAAAATTGAATCATATGAAAAATAAACTTCTGATGAAGGCTTCCGAATTACTTTTCAAATTATTACGATGAAGCAGCAGGAATGCTTCGCAGACGCAAAAAGAGCTATGTGTCAAGAAAGGGTGAGGTTGGCGTGTACAATTTTTTGGCGATCCATTTTTGTCAAAAAAACTTTCGCATCCACCCAATTCGTGGTTATGTCTCTGTATGCGGTCATTAGCGGGCCTTATTGTCAGGTGATGTGTACAAACGCAATCGAGAGAAAAAACATCGACTGAAGGGAGTGCTATTTTCTCAATGGTTCATAGAAATGCCAAGTCTAATCGGCGGTAGGAAGCCACCCACCGAGCCAGTGGTGATTTCCATCTTTTTCAATATCGCTTCTTTTCCACGGTGAGTGGGAGGAACGGCCAAACCTCTTGGACAAATGTTTTCTCGGGAGCTGTGCAAACTCCTCGTCTCCCCGCCCCCTCGGGAAAGGGGAAGCAGTGTCCGGAGGGGGAGAGAAAGCAATAAGTTCGAAAAATAGTTCCCGCTCCACAAGAACAAAAGCGAACCGAGGGGCTGTGCACCCAGCGCACATGCGACCGACGACTGTTCGAGAAAATGCCAGAAAATAGCTCCAGATGACGGGCATTCATAAAACAATGCTCTCCAGCGGGTCAGCATTCAACTGGTGTCCAGTAAATGAGTTACTACCAAGACCAGAACCGGGTCGACCCAAAGAAAGCTAAAACATGAGCCACAAATTCAAGTAGATTGTTTTCGATGAGCGAAATCTTCGCTCTCAGAACCCATTCTAGGCATAAAATTGTCACTTTTTGTGAGACCACATAGGGTCGGAAGGCCTTCAAGGGGGAAGCAGTTTAGTCAGATGACATCAAATATGGGGTGGATGAAAAAGAGTCCGTTTTATTTATACAAAGATTGGAGAAGAATCGACTCAAAATGACATTGGATCCATACAGTATAGACCGTTCTCTATCAGTCCGGTAGCTGCATCCCGTGCTTATACGAGGTCTACAGAATGGATCCAGGCAACGACACTTTACGAACACCTGAAGGCACGTGGAATCGTAGTGGCACGACATATATCTTTTCAGAAATAAAACACCATATTAGGACGAGCATGCTCCTTATTTTCTGCCGTTTTAAATGCTTAACTCAATTTAAAAAGCATAACCTAATACAGGGTTCTCACTCTTTTTTCGAACTAAAAATAAGGACTTAATTAAAACACTGTAGAAACCGTATTATAAAATTTAATACACGACTTTCGACCCAGTGGGATGGCTTACAGATGAATTAATCTTATGAGAAGTCTATTTTCTAAAAAAATACACAAATAATGCAACGAAAAATTCAGATTTTCACAAATGTCAGAAGTTAATATGAGGGTATTTATGCGCACACCATATTACCAACTTTTACTTGAATTGAAGACATGGAGAAATTTCAAGCCCGCTGATTCGTAGATTTCAAACTGTCGACTATGACGTCACTAGGTGACATCATCATTAGAGGCGATGCTTCACGTGGAGTCGGTACGGTATGAAGTTTGTTTGAAGACCTTCAAGTAAAAGCCAGTGCAAACGAAAGGTAAGAGAATGAGTCTTCATTTTTTTTTGTTCAGAATGTGCTATATACAGGGTGGTCCCGAATTCATGGTACAAACTTTAATGGTAGGTACAGGACATTGTAACAATGATTTATTGTATAGGAATGTATAGTCGCAAGTGACGTGGTGAGGCGTAAACAGGGGAAATAAAAGGAAAGAGAAATGGAGTGATCGGTTGGTATCATTGCCGGTAGAGGGCAGTAGATGTCTAGCCGCTGTTGAACATGATGCATCGCAGTAGGGAAAAGCGCCATTCACAATTGTGCTGCCGTAGACGATGGGTGACTTTACGTATGCAGAAAAAGCAGACATGCATTACATGTACGGCCGTGCAAATGGTAACGGCAGAGCTGCGTTACGAATGTATCGCGCGGAGTATCCTGATCGACGAATGCCGGATCATAGAATTTTTCAACGGTTACATCGTCAACTTTGTGAAACAGGTGCGTTCGACGTCAACAGACATGGCGCTGGTCGAGTAAGAGCTGTACGCACTCCAAGGCTGGAAGAAAGCATCTTGAACATTGTGGCTGATAGACCCGAGTCAAGCACAAGAACTGTTGCGCGTGACGTAGGTGTGAGTCATCAGACTGTATGCAGAGTTTTAAACGAAAATCGCTTACACCCCTTCCATTTTCAGAAAGTACAAGCATTGAATCCGGCAGATTATCCTCGCCGCGTGAACTTCTGCCTGTGGGTGATGCAGCAATGTGCGTTGCAGCCGGATTTCGTAGATTATGTGCTATTTACAGATGAAGCGACATTTTCACGCGAGGGTGTCTTTAATGCGCACAATTCCCATCTGTGGGCAACCGATAATCCACATGCAACGCGTCGACATGCGTTTCAACAACGTTTCAGTATTAATGTGTGGGCTGGTATTGTGAACGACTTTTTGATTGGCCCATACTTACTACCCACGCGGCTCACTGGCGGAAGCTATCTTATTTTTCTGAAAGAAGTGTTACCACAACTGCTGCATGATGTTCCGATCGCCATTCGTAACCGCATGTGGTTTCAGCACGATGGGGCGCCAGCACACTTCAGCATTGATGTACGGAATTACCTGAATGCCACGTTTGGTACTCGATGGATTGGGCGTGGTGGACCAGTCCCTTGGCCACCCCGATCTCCCGATTTATCGAGCCTCGATTACTTTTTATGGGGACATCTAAAGCATCTTGTTTATGAGACTCCAGTTGACTCAGATGAGGATCTCGTCGCTCGCTTATCTGTAGCTGCTGCAGGTGTGCGTGAAATACCAGGCATCTTTGAACGTGTACGCCAATCGCTCCACCGACGCTGTCAAGCATGTATCGATACTGATGGACGCAATTTTGAACAATTACTGTAAACATGACACTTGTCAACAACGCTTTCAATAAAATCTTTGTTTTTCCTTTCGGCCGTTATTTCCCCTGTTTTCGCCTCACCGCGTCACTTGCGACTATACATTCCTATACAATAAATCATTGTTACAATGTCCTGTACCTACCATTAAAGTTTGTACCATGAATTCGGGACCACCCTGTATACGTAGTACACTTATGTGTAGGCTTAAAAGGTTTTCGCTTTCATTTCAAGTTTTGCTTTTATTTCTGCAAACGTTAAACTCGAGTTCATTTTCTCGCGCGTCTGCTGTTTCGATTTTAACTGCTTCATTTAGTATGAACGAGTATTAAAGATAGACGGTAAAAAATGTGTTTACAGAAACATCTCTGTTGATAGGCATTTAAAACTTAATTACCTTTATCCTCGAATACATTTACTTGTTTTCTGTGACATTTAATTACATGGTTGTTTGTTGTATTTAGGTAGAATCACTGAATGCTGAAAAAATTAGATTCAAGTTTCCAGAAGAGCTATTTCTTGCGAAGATCTCATTTCTACAAGGTTCCTTCACTGCATACTAAAAAGTATTTCATGTATTTATAGAAACAATTTTTCAAATGATTGGGTATTTATTATAATTTTATTGGGATTAGTGATAATAGCTTGATATATATAAATATATCATCTAATAAATTAATCTTTTTTGAATTGCTGAATCAGAGTATTTTTTTTTGACAGGATACCATTTAAATGCTGTGGAAATTAGATTCATAAACCCAAATAAAAAAAATTATATCTAGAACATTTTAAAATTAATTTATTGAAATTTAATTATTATTGTTTTCCTTAGAATGGCAACAGTATAAAGAGATCATACTCTAAATTTTTTTTTCAGAGGAACGATTTCAGCGGACGAACAAAACAAATAAACAGTTTTATCCTTGGAAAGAAAATATTTCGATTTTAAGACATAAAATATTTAATTTAAATATTGAACTCGAACATTGTTGAAATGCAAGGTAATATTCAGTATTTGCAGACGTCTTTTAATTTAAAACATGCAAAACATGCGACAGGGCCTTTGAATTGGCTGAATTTTAGAGATAATAGGTACTTTGGTCACACGTGTATAAACATTTTATTCATCTTCACAGCTTGATAAAGTTGGAAAAGCTGTTATTGTGAGCCTTAAAAAATGTTAACTCGTGGTTGATTTTTTTATAGGTTTGCCGGAAGCATTTCAAGGTTAAAGAAATTATTTGGGAGTCGTCGGTTTCTGATGATAAATCGGATAGGACTCTCTCTGAACGTCTAAAAAGAGCAAAGTTAAAGAAAGGACCAAAGCCATGTTATGCATCCTTGACTGCTGGACCATCAAGAGCCGGACATTTTCTTCACTGGATGAACTTGGTGTTTGCCTAAACTTTCAACAGTTGGAGAATTTCCATTAAGTGACCCAATGAAATCTAAATGTAATTGAAAATGTGCAAGCTACTCCTGATTCAAAGCTATCAGCTGAAATTATCTGGGATGTTTCTGTTAGGAAAAACCTTCCTTTTCTCAATTTTACTAAGCCAACATATTTGATTCGTACTTTATGCAAATCTTGTCACGTGATCTTCCATACTATTGTATAAAAGCGGTTGCAATCTGTTGCACCAGTATTCCCGCTTTAATTCCCGTTCTCACTTGTTTGATCACGTACCCGCTTACTTGATCTCTTCGATCAAGTTATTAGATTTACTTTTAATGTAACTGTGTCGAATGTAATATTTTAATCTTAACTTAAATTCAATTATTATCTTTTGAATAAATTCTAGTTTGGATTTTTAAAGACTTCGTCATGTGTACTTTTAGTAACTTAAGTTCATATCAGCCTAATAGGTGATAGTTTATTTAAATTCACTGCGTGGTTACTCTAATTGATCTTAAAATTCAATCAGTTTCTAAATCACACTTTTATTGTCATTCTTAATTGTGAGAAAGAAAGTTATCGCCTTCAGTTCCTCTGCAAACAGATCAATTTTTTAATACTGAACCTAAAAGGTATAAATATTCAGTTGACTCACTCATTTTTGCATCCTTATTTTATTTAATATCCCCTCAAGTATATAGTTTTGTTAGGGATTCGGGAAATATAACTTTACACCATCAGAGTACTTATAAATTGATTTCCAAGGTCTCGATAAATCCTCAGAATGAAATAGAGGGGAACAATTATTCTATGCCAAACAAAAAGGCTCATTTTTAAAACCACGCGAGTTGTATACAATGTATACATAATTAATGATTGATGATATATCTCTCTATATTAAAAAAATGTTACCGCCGCCGCCGCCGCCGCCGCCGAAGAATTGAAAACTGTGTTGTTTAGCTCGATTCTTAGACGGTTTCCCGAGAAAGTACTGATCGGAAAAAAATGAAATTAACATGCTTTGTTCTTCATCGTATTCCCTGGATAATTATTAAGATTTTTTTCCGATGTGGCTATTAGTTTAGGTTTTATTAAGTGTTAAAGTTGAAGAAGTGAAATTTCTTCCGCGAGTGAGCAAAACACATTCAAATTTTCAGTCTTCAGTCGTGAGTTTTTTTTTAAGAGTACCTCTCAACGTAAATTTTTGCAGCTCGTCGAGTTTTTTTTTAAATTTAAATTTGGTTCTTGATAATATTTTTTTGAAATTCAGGAAAAATCGGGACATTTTTGTTACTTTTTTTTAAAACTGCCATATCTATATCTAATTACTATTAGTTTTTAATTTTTAAAATATAGCAGTATACCTCAGAATATACTCTTTCTTACGGTACTATTATTTTTGAAATCGGTTAATAATTAAATTGGATGCGATCAAAAGTTCGTCATACAAAATTCGGAATCTTTGGATATTTTCGCTACTTATTGTTAAAACCGTTTTGTCTACGGCAAAAGCCATTATTTTTTAAATTTGAAAACATCACTGAATACATTACATTACACTCTTTCTTATGGTACAATTATTTTTCAAATTGGTTAATAAATAAAATCGATGCAAATAAAAGTGGGTCATACAATTTTCGGAACTTTCAGATCGTAACTTCCGATACAAAACTAAAATGGTCATATCTGTATAGTATTACTGTTAATTTTTAATTTTAAAAATATTGCAGTATACCTCAGAATATACTCTTTCTTACGGTACAATTATTTTTAAAATTGGTTCATAAATAAATTCGATGCAATCAAAAGTTGGTGACACAAATTTCGTATTTTTCAGTTCGCATAGCTGCTTCCGAAAGCAGTAGTGGGTTACACTTTTGACTATCGGGTTTGCCAGATATCAAATTTATCGTAGCAACAATTGCCATAAAAACGATTTCTTTTTATTTGGCGAGGAAAAAGGCTCGCTTTTTTCCCTCTGTTTTCAAGACAGTTTACCGACAAAGTACAGATCGTAAAGTTTGGATATTAACAATGTTTAGTTAAAATTGTACAGGGAACAAGATGCAGAAGATTTTTTACTGATGCGGCTATTAGTTTAGGGTGCATTAAGTGTTAAAGCAAAAAAAAGTTAAATCACTTGCGAAAGAAGTATTGGTTTGAGAAAGCAAACCAAACGGATTGCATAGCAATCCCCGGGGTCGGCGAGCGTAAGCGAGACGCAGCGAAGCCCTCGCTGTGACGTCATGAACCGGAAAGTGAAATCAGCATAATACGAATTATTCAGATAGTTTCACTCTGTGAAAGTAATGTTGGTTTGCGAAGCAAACCAAATGGTATCTGTGACAGGAGTGTTGGTTTGCGAAGCAAACCAAATGGGATTGCGCAGCAATCCCCGGGGGTTGGCGAGCGTAAGCGAGCAGGGGGCGGAGCCCCCTAGTACATCAAACAATACTTAGATTATAAAGGTGGAAATTTAGTTGGAGTTGTACAATATTCAAGAGCATCAAGTGCTTTTGTTTTCATGGTGCAAAGTGTGTTCCATAGATATAAAGATGTTGTACAGATATTTCCAACTTGTAAAATTGTAGCAGAAACATTGTTTAATGTAATTAAGAAAGTCATTTCACGTCTTGAAGCAGTTTCTGACAATAACTCAATTAACAGCATAGCAATGTCCTTGTTTTATCCTCAGCCACAATTAAGCTACGTGTACCCACATCCCATTGATTCGACAGGGCCTTTGTTTTTTTTTGCAATTGATTCTGTCCATTTAATTAAAAGCAATTGAAACAATTGGCTAAATCAAAAAAATATTATACTGAGAATGCAATGTATTTCCCTGATTTGATTTAAACTCAAAACTGAAGAAACTTTATGAAATTGAATCAGGGAACTTATAAAATATGATTTCTCTTGAAGTAAAAAAGCATTGTGGCCTTCAAGTTTCGGGAGACAAAATGTTAATTTAGCACTGCAGGTTTTTAATGGCCATATAAATAAAAGTCTTGTTGAACTCGGCCCAGAGCATAATTTAGCACATTTTGAAAGCACTGCTTCATATATAGGAATATTTTCTTCCCGGTTTGATATTGTAAATGTTAAGACCCCTTATAAAGGAAAACATTCATGGAATATTATTGATTTTTCGTACTAAATTCTTACGTTGGTTGGGTTTGTGGAAAGAAATGAGGTGTCACCCAGGTCATTTAACTAGAGACGTAGAGAGGGCATTAACATTGACTACTACCTGCCTAATAGAACTTACTCGGTATTGTACGACAGAGCTCGTCATGTCATATTTATTACCAGACTGATGAAATAGTGTCGTTTCGGCTGGTATCGTCGAATGGCTGGTACGCCATACCATGTGTCTATTAGGCAGGTGTTTGAAGTGGAAAGCTAAATACATGCTTCATCTGTATCAAAACTTTCCATGCATTCTACTTCGAATGGAAAAATTAGCATTGATAGTTTTGTTAATGACAATTCACATAATTTCAAACATTCAAGATTTTCCTGCACTATCTAACAAATGCCGATCTATCAAAGATTTGTTAACGTATTTAGCTGGGTACTCTTCACATTCAGTGTTAAAAAAATTACGCTAAACGAAAATGAATCTTTCAAATTGATTAGTGATAGAGGTTTATTCTATACTACCCTTCAAATTCTGTTGTTAACGTAGTTGTACATAATTACATAATTGTTCAAAACGTGTCAGCAAGTATGAAATTGATTTTTAATAAAAAAGTGGTAAAAGAAAATGAAAGACTTTAACAAAAAAATTAAATTTTTATACCTATAATTGCTGTTTTTTAAAACTTATATCTATTACTATATATTGCTGTAATTTAGATGATTGTTTTATAAACAAATATTTTTGAAAATGTTCAGTTTTTATTTCACAAATAAGTATCTAATACTATCTGAGGATGAAATTGGGCTTTATGAATAAGTATTTATGTGAAATAATTTTTTTATTGATATGAATGCTGATGAATGAATACAAGATATGAACAAAAAATATATACTCTTACACATCGTACTTCACTCATTTTTAATCTCATTCATTTTTTATTTCACTCATTTTTAATTATTGAACTTCATAGCTTATTTCAGGATTAGTTTGTTCAATAGATACTTGGATTTTATTTCTTTGGAATTGCTGATAGCCATCTCTAATTTAATAATTAGCGTTACTTTAAGAAGTACTATTTTTGGATTATAATAGGGCTTTTGGTATGACTAAGTATTTTTTTTTGTAAATAATTTGTATTGAAGGATGAATTTAGATCCTACTGATCACATTTTTCATTACTCCTATGGTTTTAAGATGGATATGATTTAATGACAACTTAAAAAATACTTAGCATAATATTTTTTTCGAATTTTGAAATGTTTGCGAAGTAAAAAAAATCTTCTTAATGCTCCATTTAAATCGTAAGTACTATTTTCGCAAAACATCGTGAATAAACAACTTTTTTGTTTGTTCATGTTTTCATACAATATATAATCCATTAAAGTTAAAAAATGGACTACTTTTAAACTGTGCATGTAGAATCTAGACTGGAATTAAAATGCATTTGAACTCAAAACATTTACGATCACAATTACAAGTACATGGTACAAACCATTGAACTGTTTCATTTGGTAATCATCAAAAAGCTATCTCTTTCTTTTTATTAGTATTGTATTTTCGTTCGAAGCAGTTTGAACTTTTTTTTCGCAAACATTGCAAGTAAATATTGAGTGAGTGATGACTATGAGTGATGGACGTCATAGATCGCGGGGTGAGAAATCAACGAATCAGCGAGCTTACAATTTTCCCATGTCTTCTATTCAAGTAAAGGTTGGTAATATGCATTCCGGACCGTCGTCAATAGCCCGTTGTGTTGCTATAGTACGACGTTATTTAAAATTACCTTACCCTTGAACCGAAACAGATCATAAGAGCTACGCTAAAACTATGATAAATTTATGGCAAAGAAAAAAATAAAATGCAATTTTATTGAACAGATGTATAGAGCATTTAAACAAAAAAAAATTAATTTGAAAATAATCATTTAAGCTGACGATGGAAACGGATTGCGTAGTTCATAACGAAAACAAAGCGAAATTTAAGCACAGTCGGTCGTTGAGTATTTGTCACCCGGATACAAGTCTTTGAAGCGTAACACGTGCTCATCGAGAGTCTATCGAAGATTTGTATATCGCGTATCAAGGGTTGCGATTCAAGCAGGCCAGTTCCAGAAAATAAATGGCATGGAAACTGCGGTGCACCACGTGCCATTGATGTGAGAGGTGGATATCGGTTTGGACGGTGTGAGGACTGGAGGACTGACCGACATGCTGCAGTTGAGCAACTAACGTGTCACACGAACTAGGGATGCGACATAGATGTCAATGTTCTCAAAACATCGATGTCGACGTTTTCAAAACATCTATGTTTTATTTTTAAATGAAAAAAGTACCATTATGAAAGTTAAAAAAATAACCAAGTAGCATCATTTTCTTAGTCAGTAAATTAAAGATACTTTTAGACCCAAGTGGCAGAGGGTGAAAGGTTTGAAAAATAAGAGGATAAAAGGGGTAACGGTGCCCCTAGCAACGAGACAATAGGGACGCGACATCGATGTCAATGTTTTATAAAAACATCGATATATTGCAGCCGATGATTTTACATTGTCGAGTATTGACGCTGTCGATGTTTTATTTATATGAACCAATACAAAACTAGATTTTAAAAAATGGGAAAAAAAAAGTTTAAAAACATCGATGGTTTTGGGGCGATGTATTTTTAACATCGATGTTTTAATATTGAACATTGTCGCATCCCTAACACGAACCAGGAGACTTCCGGAGTCCAAGGCCGAAAGTACAACGAACCCTGTTAGTTACGCGTGGGGCTCCGATGCCGACGGATGGTCACTGCACGCATGCTCATGAAGTGGCATCGCCAAAAGAGGCTTCAATATGCGCGGCCATACCGGATGTGGACTGACAAACGGTTGCCTTCTCCGACGAATCACGTTTTCTGCTCTATCGAACGGATGGCGTCCACGTGTCAAACGAGAAACAACAGCCTGCGACCATGGATGGAAGAACACAACAGTGTTATGATGTGAGGAATGGTGTCATGGTTTTCGTACCCCTGGAAGGTACACTCAACGGATTGGGTTATGCTTTCATTGGTGCCGATCACGTACGCCCATACACGTTCACTGCTTTTCCTCACAAGGATGGGATCTTTCAGCAGGACAATACCAGGTGTCATACGGCTAGAATTGTCCGCGACGGGTCGGACGAGCACGACGAAGACTTCCAGGTGCTCCGCTGGCCCCCAAATTCACCAGATGTGAACCCAATTGAGCATCTTTGGGATCAACTCGATCGCCATGTTTCCAGTATGAACACTCCACCGTGCACCTTGCCGCTGCTGTCGAACGTACTGCAGTCTACATGGCTCCAGATACCTTCACTCACTTCCTTGCAGTCTAGATGCTGCAAAAGCGCTTCTTCTGGATGTTAGCAGGGGGTCCTAATAAGGTGACTCGACCGTGTATATAGATTCGATGTGATGCATTGGAAAAGGATGGACACCATTCATTGAAATAGTACGGAAGTTGGTTTGGAAGGTAGAATGCACAAGGGTGGTGGAATCAAAAAACGAACATTTTAACCCACTGAGCTCAGTTAGCAATTTAGAGACAAAATTGAAAGCAAACACGGTGAATAGCCTAAATTTTAAGAATAGAAAGTTAGCATCCTATTAGCACTACTTGACGAGAACACCTTCAACTGGGATATGACTTCCTTCATTGACGAAACCACTTTCTTCAGAGCCTTTAGCTTTAGGTGGAGCTTGAAGGGAAAGTCCGTGTTTGCATGTCAATCACATCACGGTGAAGTTTATCCAGTTAGATAGCCGTTTTGTTCGACGAAAAAAAAAGTAATTTTCCAACAGATGAATAGACCGGATTCAAATTCATTCTTAGAAAAATTCAGAGTACACGCGATAGCGTAATTGCGGTTGGTATTTTAATTAACGTCGCACTGGACCAACACATCAGGCTATGGGCGACGGTCCGGAATAAATCCCAAAGCGAAAGATCCGAGGACAACACTCCGTCATTTTGAACCACAGTCAGATGGCGAGGCCACACCTGAGCTGGCACCCCACTGTCCAGACCTACACATGACGCAAATGTGAGACGAATAGAATCGATTCATCTCAACGCGATTGGTGGAACTGAGATGTGAGCAAAACATTTTTTTTTAAAGTACAGCGAGGGAAAATATGCTTTTCTAAAGCCTCCAAACTGTTAATACCACAATTCCGAAACGCTCTGGTAGTGCAGATTTAATAAACGAAGCCGAAAAATCAGATATCCATACATTTGCAAAGTTTCAAAAGGAATGAAAGCGAATATCGAGCCCGAAATCAAATGTTATAGTTTCAATATTTTATGGATTTTATGCATTTTATGGATACGATTATGAATTAAAATTAGCAAACAAAATATATAAATTTATATAATTTATGAAATTTTTTAAGTATTAATTATTTGCATGACAACGGCAAAAAAGGTATTTATATATATTAGCTCGTCAAAGCGCCTCCCACCGACAATTTGGGTGGGTCGAACCTGCTTTAGACAAATTGACAACGCAAAATAATCAAAAGAAATTTTTCTAAGGTTGCGATGAAACTAAACCGAATCTATTGGACTGCCAACAGATTGCAACACAGAAGTCTTTAGAACAAAGACTTGAAACATTTGTTTCCACATGTTCAACCGACTGATTTTGAGGAGTTTAAAAAGCTTTGTTAGAGACATATAAATCATGACTGCAACACAAACACGCCTACTTGAATCAAAAGTCTTCATTAGTAGCAGAATTAATTACCCGTCGGTTCCAATGGATCACTTCCGTTTTCGTTAATAAATCCAAATTCCTATTCATCACGTGTTCTAACTACCACACTAATAAAAGTGCACAATTATTAAAGAAACAATTTCAAAAATGCAAATAAATGACAGATTTTACACTTTTTTAGAATTTTAATTCTTAGTAAGAGAGAAGAGTTATACGGAATGCATAGAATAATTGAGAGTACGTATTTCATTTAAAAACAAGAGCGTTTCCTAAAATTATCATTCAACATTTAAAAAAAAAACGAATCAAACATTTACTTTCTTGATTATAGGTATCAAATGTAAAACTACAAATTCATATTTCAGAGATACTACATCTTAAAACATAGATTTACGAATGAAAAGCAACGCGAAGGTACGCATTTATTCAATACAAAATGAATTCCTAGAATATAAGCTAACGAATCACACAGGAATTGAATAAATGTGACTACTCGCAGTATGCAAAGCCTTAACATTTCATTAGCCTATAGAAATGTTTTTAATTCTGTCAAAAATGAAAATTTTACATTTTTTGCAACTAAATTTAAGATGAAACATGATGTTTAAAATTCTTGTTGGGCAAAACCGAAAAAAGGAAAATTTTTACAGATTATAAAGTCGTAAAACCTGTTTATCTACGTTAAGTAGTTTTTGAGAAACACAACTTCAAACATGCAACATTAAGCGATCTCACAACTGACTGCCTTAAAATGCCTCAAGCTTGGAAAATATTTAATTTTGAGTCAATTTTTTTATTGTTTTGGATATTGTTAATTATGCGTAAACTAAACCCCTGTACCAAATTTCATGAAAATCCATTCCCCTACGGCCACAGGTCTTTTCTGATTTTTGCTCATTTCACGTGGAATGACCCACCTACGAAAATGTATGAACGTGGCATGGGCACACACACACACCGAATGCGCTAGAGACGGATATTGCAATAGAAGGGCCCAAAACGTATAGAAAATTGAATGGGTTGAAAATATTCAATGTACAAACATTCCATTCTTATGTATATGGATTTACATAATTTGAGAACAAATACTGCAGATTAAAAACAACCCGACCTAAATTCAAATTTCCTCCCCCAAATTTTGAAAAATGCACATAAATACGGTTCTCTTCTAACGGAATCGCTACGACACTGTGATTTTTGTTTTAAAACTTTGAAAACTACTAATTTTCAAAGCATACTCTCCAATGTGACATCAACACACATTCAAAGATAATGTGACTCACAATTCGTACTGGATTGAAATTCATGTCTGATGTATAACTGACTTTTGCGTGCAGAAAGTTAAATTTTATATTAAGATGTGTGTTGTGTAGGGTGAAGTTTGCGATTCCATGTGCAGTAAGGGGTGGTTCGTCACCAGTGCCAGTTCTTTAGACAGAAAGCTAGGAGCTTGTAGGAGCGCGGGGATGATGCAGCTACCGGAGAAAAAGAACGGCACATTCATTCAATACACAGTTAGGAGTCAATGAAATAATTTTCCTTCAATTTTAAGTATAAAAAAACCGCGATGAACTTTCGCATCAAGCCAATTAATATGAATAGATGAATTGCGTCTTTGGCTCTCATTGAAGTAGCGGAAAACATTCGATCGAAATGGATAACCATTGGTGACCGGTGGTTGCACATGACAAAATAACAGTTAAGACACGATGACTATTACACTTGACGAAATTAAGAGTGTTCTAGTTTGACTTATCGGAACTCCTATCTAACTTTTGAACACGATATTGCGACATAAGTATGAAATGAAACTCATTCAACTTATCTTCAGAGTCGCATTCCATATCTTTATGGATACGGTTGGGGGTGTACTTCATATACCATCAACAGATTCATTGAAATAAGACCCCATTCGGCAGCCCTGGAGATGCTAACTGATAAAGCAAATAAGCGAATGACAAAAAAACCCGCCCTTCATAAAACTGTTTGAAAGAAAATTTCCGGGAAAAAGGACACTTTACACTTTTTGAAAAGGAGAGAAGTCGGGTGAGATAATTGTGCGCGTGGGTCATGCAGAAAGTCCCCCTGGACCCTCCAATAGATAATAAATATAAATGCGAGGATTACACAAAAGAAAAGAAGCGAAGACACTGTCTGTTTGCATTTTTCCCTCTCCAAACTATCGAGACGTGGAGGGGGGTGCGAAAACTCATTTTCTTTTCTTCGCAGCAAACAGTTTTTTCCCATTAAGGAAGCGACTTTTATTTTTTCACTCTCGCAAATATCCCTTTTTTTACTCTCTCTCTCTTTCCCCTTGTTGGGTCCAAGTTAAAAACCTTTTCCGATTGCCCGCAGTCCGACACTTTTGTTTCCGACTCTCTCTGGCAGGGAGATATTAAAAGTACGCGATGAACTCATTAGGAGAGGGAGGCACTTACCGCTTTTTTCTGCCTCTCGATTACGAATAAACGAGTGTGTTTGGGGGACCACCCGCCGACCCCCCCCCCACTCACACTATATCGGTCGAAATTTCTTGACGAAATTCAATGGATTCCTTTTCATAATTCTTGATTTACACCTAATGTCTGCGTCACGTGTGATGTTTTGAATTTCTTTTCGACATTCTTGTAAGCTTTTCAAATGGGGGGGGGAGGGCACACGGCTAGAAGAGAAAGGGAACCGGAGGAGGTGGCGAGTTGGAATCATCCAACTCAATCCGTCGTATGTAAAGGGGGCTGGTGCACTTTCAATCTGTCGCGACCTCCACTGTTCTCACGGTGGCGTGGTTTCATAGCGAGAAACGCATGGATTTGTGTTAAAAAAATATTCGAATTTTGAGTGGTAATGCAATATATAAGTACCCATAAACATCTGTATCTTTTGACCTGTTTGTCCAATCAAGAGGAAAGACAGCTTATTTAAAAGAAGAAAAAGTGTCATTTTTCGGATGATATATCACTTTATCCTCTCTCTCTTCACACCCGACACAGAACTTTCTGATTTTCCTCAGAAATGTTTATAAGTTACTATTCTCAACATTGTAAGTTTAAAAAAAAATCAGTTTTATTTTTTTTAGTTAGGGTGAGGGGGGGGGGGGGCAAGTATCACATGTGATACTTCAGGGTTAATCTACTACAAAATCAACAATTAAGAATTGAAGGATTATATTCAAATCCCATTTATTTTTACAAACTACACTGATCTTTATATATGGATGAGAAAAGATTCAGAAACATGAGTATCACTCGTGATTCTTCTGAACTCAGGAGGTTATACTAAGAATGACCTTTCTGATTTTAAGGTCAGTATCATGTAATATATCATCAGAAAGGTTACCTCGAAGGTTTTGAAATTGAAGGCTTTGACCTCGAACTTCCAAAAGAGTATTTTATTACATTTTTTTTTTCTAAAACGTATCATCTATGAAAATATTTTTTTTAAAACCCTTACTTAGGTATGAATCTTAGGCAGGTATGAAAGTAGTGAAAAATGCTTGGAAACGAAACGGAAGGGGGTTTAGCCCTTTAATCATTGGATCAGTCGATGAGGCAAATAAAGAGCCAATGACGCGACTGTCTGAACGGGGAGGGATTGCGCAACACGTAGGAATTTAGTTAACGCCCCACTGGAGCATTACAAGGGGCTGTTGGCGATGTTGAGATTCGAGGCCAACATCATGTCATTTTGAACCACGGTGAGGTGGCAAGACACAAGTCTCCACACTACGCCAACGTGAGGACGTTTGGGGATACGACAGATTGAACGTGCACCAGCCCTCCTTTGTACACAACCAGTTGGATTGTAACTGATCCGTTACTCATCCAACAGGGTTTTCCATTCACCCCTGGCTACAAACACATTTTATGTTTCAAAACCAGTTCGAAACACTCGCTGAAATCAGTTTCAGTAGAGTAACTTGTGAAGTTGGTTCATGACCCGAGTGAAACATAGGCACTGCGCTAGCAACCTTCGAGTTGGGTTCGATTCCTGTCAGGTACATTTCCCCCTGGGTTGTATTCCTCTCCTTCTGTGCCAGTGAAACTTCCACTGTGTGTGTCTCTCGCTTGGCATCGTGTGTCTGGCACAAGATGGCGGCGGGCGTGTCCCTTGCACCACAACCCCCCTTCCCCCAGCAACCGTCCAAGTGAAGCGTACTGAGACCGGGTTGAAGTTGCCTTCGGAACACGGATCTGATGCGTTGCAATGTTCCGATTGTTTTATGAGAAGTGTGGTTTCTTGAGGAGTGGGCATGAACCTCCAGCCAATAAGACGCTTCGTGAGGAGCGAAAGGCAGCCAATCAGCGGGCGGGCTGGTTTTAAGTGTCAGAGATAACGATTCTTCGGTCTCAGGTGTGTCGGGGCAGCGGCAGAATTAGCAGGTTTATCATCTGGGGGCGGCGGATTAGGAGCCCCGCATGGAGCCAGAGATTCGTTCTGGGGGAGGCGATAAGTCATCCACACTGCTTTATCCTTTTTTCATTTCTAACTTGGAAATTCAGAGAGAGTTGGGGCCCGGTTGCAAGAGTAACGGATTACCAAACAGAGGGTTGGAAGTTCGAATCCAACCCAAGACCCTTCGTGCACAAAGGAGGGCACGTTACACCTGTCTTGACCTCTAATATGCTCACATTGGTGCGACGTGGAAGTCTGGAGAGTGGGGTGCCAGCTCAGGTGTGAACTCGTCATCTGATCCTGTTTCAAAGTTGTGAGGACCAAACAACCCAAACACTGATATTTTATTTCAAAAACAATTTTCAGTATACGATAATAATTGTTAACTGAATGTTTGGAACCTTACTCTATTTGGATGGGAATCGATTGAGAAGGCAAAGACGTTATTACCAATTGAACGATATCTTTCAATTAACTCTGCTATGAATAGTGGGTAACGAAGTAACGGTCCAGTATTTATTGCGACTGTACAATATATGTGGCAAAACCAGAGAGACAGAAAACACGCGTTGGTTGAAAGGGTCTATGTTGTCAAGGACAAAACTGGATGACTGCAGTTTGAGGAGGCTAACACGGATCTCGATCCGTTCTCATGAATTAGTACCCAATTAAACAATCAATAAAGTAGGTATTTTAATTAACATCACACTGGAGCAACACAACACGGGCTATTCGCAACGTTACGGGATCAATCCCCGAGGGAAAGGTACGGAGGACAACACCAAGTCAGTTGGAACCACGGTCAGATAACGGGGACACACCTGAGCTGGCACCTCACTCTCCAAACGTCGACACCACACAGACGTGAGGACATTGAAGACCACGACAGATTGAACGCCAAATGGACTCTAATTAAAACAATACTCTACAGGGACCCACCCACTCCTGGTACACCGCGGCCTTGGGTTGGATTCGAACTCACAATCCTCAGGTTGCTAATCCGTTACTCTTCCAACGGGGCTAATTACAATTCTACAGCAATTAAGATAAGTTTTGCTAATTAGCAAAACGCTATTGGAACTGCCATACTTTAACAGTGGAGTCGCGAGTTTCTTCTTCAGACTCGAATAATCGCTTTAAATGGGTGATCCAGGTACTCCAGAAAAGCTTTCTTCCAACCGATACTTCTTATGTGCGACTCAAGTCCCACCGTGTCCAGAGAAAGAACAGTTTGACTTGTTTGGAGCGCAGGAGAGAGGCAGGGAGGAGAGCGATGGATTCGTAGCAGGTGGCTGTCGATAAAAGCTGGGGGACGTTTTTAAGGAAGACGATAAAAGAGAATCGACTGGTTGCTCTGTTACACCAATAATGGCTTCTGCTTCTCGGCAAAGAAACAACTTTTCCATAAAGACGGAGAAAAAGACATTTCAGGTGAATGGGAGAATGACCGCGATTTTTGGCCTTCTTCTTTCATTCCACCCAAAGGCCGGATTGATAATTGTCAGCTTTTACCAACGAAAAAGAGAAAGCATTATTGCAAGCTATGAACAAAATTATCGGACTGATGCAAAAGTTCGTCCTGGTTTTTCACACACACACACAAAAACAACTGAAGAAAAATTATTGTATTGACTCCAAATGACATTGAATCAAAACAATCTATGCCGTCCTGTTCGATACCCTTTCTCCTTCTCTACGCGGTAGCTGCATCATTCCGCGCTCATACAAGTTCCGAGGGTAAAGGAAGGATCGAGAGAACGAAACTTTCCGAACCCTTAACGGCACGTGGAATCGTTCACGGCAGTCTCACTCTACACGGCTTCCTTTGCGTCTGTGGAGCATTCTCGCCTTTTGGAAAATGTTAAAGCACACTCTATCGAAAGTGCTCCTTATTTTCTGCCCTTTCTAATGTGTGTGTGTGTGTGTGTGTGTGTTCAAAACAATTTAAAAAAAAACACAACTGAGTCACTAAATTTTTTTCTCCTGAGTATTCGCTGAAAACACCACCCAAACTCGACACTCGTGAAGTCGATAACGCTTCAGTTTTGCGATGCAATGCCACCGAGCAACCCAAACGGGACGAACATCTGTATCCACCCAATATTTAAAATTAACTGCACATTTCACAAGCGTGTGTCCCAACGTTCCGTCCCAAGCCAAGAATCTACTACAGCCAAAGGCTGTCGTCTTTCTTCATTTTTATGAGTGGAGTAGATGGGTGGAAAAGACCTGAATGACCTCAAATGCAGCTTCAGTGAATTACCGGGAATGAAAACAGATGACTTCCCGGATAGAGGAGTATTTCCCGTTGGAGTCAGACCCCACTTGGACATGGAAACCTAGTCCATAGATTCGCAAGCAGCAATCAAAAAATGCTCCTAGCGTTACAATCCTTTTTTGAAAAAAACAGCCCTTTGAAAATTCAGTATCGATCGAAATTATGAAATAAATTTTCAATGGATTCCATCGCAAGTTGACATTTCGGGTCGTGAGTAAGCCGATTCATCATCAAATACTGGAACCAATTAACAATTTGGTACAAGAGTCAGGTACTGCCCCATTCTCAGAGGACGACCCCCCCCCCTGTCCATACTTGAAAAGCAATTGCGGAGACCCTCTCGAGTACCTGTGCATCCGTCCAACCCCAGGAGAGCTGCTTGCCAGGCTAACATCCGACCATTGGATTCTATTGTGGGATGGCCAGAAATCCTTTCCTACCTGTTGTATCAAGTGTAGCTCCCATGACTCACCTCACATCCCAAGTGCATTGGATACATGAAGACATTTTTCAGGACCCATCTGCTATTGCCTTTTATTTGCAGTCAGTGTAATGTTTTGTTCTCTGAGATAAGATAGACTCTGAGAGCGTGTCGACGGAGTTGGAGAGTTTGGAGTCACGGTCAGATGACGAAGTCGCATCTGAACTTCCACATGGTACCAACATGAGAAGGTTCGAGGCCGATTGAACCCTTTGTACACGACGGTCTTGAGTCGGATTCCAACTCGTCCTCTTCCGTTTGCTCTTTCCAACCGAGCCACCGCGGGCTCAGGCGGTTTTAGGGAGCAGACGCTCACTTTTAAGAACTACGTTAAAAAGACAATTTTTGACCAAAATTTCGAATTTTATAAAATTAAATATTCTTAAAATATAAACTCTTCTCCTTCCAAAACTGTTTTTGTTTTGTCTCTAACGAAAACAGAAGTTGAGATATTTTAATTTGAAAAAACCTTGATGGAAACTTTTGAAACCGGAAGTGGTGCTGGCGCGCCGGAAGTGGGTTCAGGTTTCGGTTTCCTGTAGGATTTAAAAAATTTAAATCGCAGTTTATGATTTTTACTTCTGCTATGTTCCAGCCAACATTTATTTTTAGAGCAAATAGATAA
Source organism: Metellina segmentata (assembly GCA_947359465.1). NCBI lineage: Eukaryota > Metazoa > Arthropoda > Arachnida > Araneae > Tetragnathidae > Metellina > Metellina segmentata. Next base: position 136,776,446 of record OX375874.1, on the reverse strand, counting down.
AGACTAGTATTCAAAAAATTGCTTTTCAATCTTTAAATGCTTTTTTCAACCAAATCATTGTACGGTAACTATGATAACTAAAAAGTAATTAATATATTTTTATGAAATTTGGTATTATGGTTCTTATATGTATATTTTAGTGCCTGAAGCTGGATTTTAAGTGTATCTTTAATAGAAAAAATTGTCAGTCACTTCGTTGTTAAGGTGTAGAGAAAATTTTCAAAAATTTATATAATTTTTACGTCATTCCTTATATCTCCAGATTATAATAAAATTTAGCTTATATCCAGCTTCAGCCACTAGCTTATATATTTAAGAGTTTTAGTGTAAAATTATATGTTAATATTGTGATGGGTGAGAAAATTGGAATGTTTTTCGTAAACATCATTTTTTGACCAAGACATATCAGTTTTTGTGGCATTTATTAAAAAAAAATTTTCTTAGTTTTGCTGGGTCATAATGTGTTTTTTTAAGTTCATTCAACTTTTAAAAGAAAACAAGTGCTATTGAATCACTCGAGAAAAAAAAGTACTCCGAACGCAGTCATATACCTTACATTTTAATGTGCGTATTGTGCCTCCACCCTGCTTGGTTGGAAAAACCCAATTCGATGCACGTGGCCACGAGAGAAACGTGACACCCGGAAGGATGCACTTGTGGACTGCAGAGATGCCAACCTACGATGTAAGTTTGCAGTAAATACCAAAGGAAAAAATCCGTACTCTTAACAATTTTTCAGTGGTCCAGTAAAAATTGAACAAATCGGCTTGAATAGCACGCATATATCATTCGTTCAAATAGTTCATTACAAATTTGAAACCTATATGCAACACATTACATTATTAGAATTAGTAAGGTAAATATAGCTCACTCCTTTCTGTACTATCACAAAAATCGGCGATTTTTAGTAATGACTCTTTTCAGAATCTTTACGGGGAAAGAGTAGTATATCCCTGCAAGATCTTCCTATCTCACCGCTCAATATTTAGCCACTAGAGAGCGGAAGTAACATTTATTTTTAATACATTTCAATCTACTTTCAAACTTTAAAATCAGTCTCCTGAAAAATCACGTTTTTTTTATAGAAAGGACGTTGTTGAAAGGAGTGAGCGATGTATCACACATGAAAACACATATATAAAACCAATAATTGTGTCTGAAAGAATTATGTATAAAACACATTTAATGTGTCATGCCTGAAGAAGTCCAACCCTCCGGGGCAACCAATTGGACCATATATGACCCGCACGACGACAACAACACATTTAATAATTAAAATTAAGCATTCTCTCCCAATTACCAAAAAAATAATACTATTTAATGATGAAAAAATACAGAAATAAGTAAACTAATTGATGCGTTGTGAAGAATAATTAAATTGAATTTTTCCGTAGAAAAAAACCCATCGATTCCGTAATATGTAGTACCCGATTCACTTCCGAAGAAAGTACGGAGAATCCGCAGTATTTCTGTGAGTGGAGAGAGAAATAAGTAGAGTGCTGGGTACCGATACCACCATACCAGGCTTTCTTTAAGACCTCATTTCTTATTCTATAGGGTTAACACTTTCTGCTTTAACAAGCGTCCGGTTAGATTTTAGATGTTTTCTTTCCTTTCACACTAAGGCTAGACCGGTTGGATGAGGTACATGCTATTTTTTACTTACCGTTACACTGGAGCAACGTGATACTGTGGTAGAGTAAAGAAATAGCAACGGCAGGCGAATTCAAATCCAATCCAAGACCGTCGTGTACAAAGGGGGGCTGGTGCACGTTCAATCGGTCGCGGCTTCCAATGGCCTCACGTTGTAGTGGTGTAGAAGTTTGGAGGGTGGGGTGCCAGCTCAGGTGTGACCTCGTCGTCTGACCGTGGCTCAAAATGACGTAGTAGTGTCCTAGGATTTTTCCCTTGGGGTGGGATCCCGGACCATTGCCAATACCCCGTTATGTTACTCCAGTTCGACGGTAATTAAAATAACTACCTGCCGCCTAAGAGTCCAGAATACTCCTATGATTACGACCTGCCTCCTGAAACATGAGATAACTATTGCAAAAATAACTATTGCGGTTCACGATATTTGATCGCAATGAGGCAAATCAACGGGCTATAGACGTCGGTCCGGGATCCAAAACCGATTCGAGGACAACTCCACGTCATTATGAATCACGGTCAGATGACGAGGACACACCTGAGGCGGCACCCCACTCTCCGAACTTCCATACCACGCCAACACAATTTCCAATGGCAACTCTTTGTTTTGATGCTTTACATTCAGATTCTACATCGCCAAATTGTCTTAAGTATGAACTTCATGTATTTACTATTGTTGTATTCGAAGTTATTTAACGTTAAGCAGTTGTCCAGGGATCATCTCCACATTGAAAGTCGTAGATCGAGATTATTTACAGTTAATCAGGAACTGTGTTACTTGACTACGATTACAAAGAGCCTTAACACTACTGTGTTAGTATCTCGGTGGAACGAGGTAGTATATCGTCGTCTGCAACATTATTAGAACATGATGAACGATACACTTGGAAGGAATGACAATCAACGTTAAGGCGCGTTCTCACGAATCAAGTTTAATCAACCTATTAGTTGATCAACAAAAGTTCAATGAAAACTAGAGTGAGACCCTTTGTTTCAGTAGAGTTGATCCACTTTTGAGTGGATCAAAAAAAAAATGAACCCATTCAAACTTTATCGTTCAGGTGATGAGTCATCTGCTTTCGAGTTATTTCTACGCAAACGATCTGTCGTGGTTTATTTTATTCGAGAAACAAAACCAAAGTGCTTTTTTATTCTCTAGGCTAAGTCTGTATCTTCGCGATCGTTAAAGGTAGAGTGAAAATTTCAACGGATTTGAAATCTGCGGAACATTTTACTACATTTCGACACCTTAAATGTGATTTTCTATAAATAAATAATTTTCAATTAAAACTTTTATATTTTCGCTTTTTAAACTGTTGATCAAATTTCTATTGAAATGTGTGAACGAAAACGGATTCAAGTACTATTCATGTTTTATCGATCCACTCTAATCGGTCCATTAAACTTGATTCGTGAGAACGCGCCGTTACTGTTTCATTTCACAGTCAACTTTAATTTTTAACAGTTAATGACAACTGTTCACTAACTATTAAATAAAGGTTTTCATAATAGCAGTTGGTAATAACTGTTATACCAAGTGAACAATTGCCATTTTTACACTGCTGCCGTAAAATTATAGTTTGAGCATCTGTTAGATTGATCATTGTTCTGCAATACCAAGCATGACGAGAAGAAGGCAATGCCCGTTAGATTACATAAATGGATTTTTCCACAAAATGGATTCATTCCTCAGGTTTCCTAAAATGATTTCAACATTTGAATGCCCCTAAAATACGTAGCGCAAAAACTATCCAGAGAAAAGAGCTGAAATGGTTGAAGTCTTTCTGAATCGATATCTGTCAAAATATATGAAACCTCTTATTTAATAATTAGTATAATAAACCTCAAATTTAATAATTAGTATTGTAAACTAAAATTTACTTAAAAACTATTATGTGTGTATGCAAGTATATGTTATGTATATTTTTTGGACAGAGTTTAATAGCAGCCTGCTACAAAATATCAGCGTTATAGCAATACGATGTAAGAAGATATCCATAAATGTTAACTTACGGAGCTCCAATCTTCGAAATGGCAAGATCCAAGGACATTGAAAATGGGTATCTGAAGTTATATAATGATATCGATTAAAAATTGTGTGTCGAAATAGGGGTTCCCATTGGAAGTGGGAGCCCAATTTAATTTGAAGACGGCCCCTTGTGCAATCATTTTATAGAAGACGTTATTTCTTGTCGAATGCTGTTTTCAATTGGCTGTTACAATTGTCTGATGGAATGGATCGTTTTTTTCTCCCACACTATACTGTACCACCCTACACAACCCATAGCTTCTTTTGCGCCCTCGAACCATTCTATTCGGAAATACAAAAGCGTCATATCGCACACCGCCAACTAAAGTGACACAAGTAAAAAATTAAAAATTTTGATGTTATGTCATTGAAAAATAGGTATGGAATACAATAGAAGTTACCACCACAAATACTTGCCTAAAATTGAAAAGAAGCTTATACCTATTTCAATACAAGTTTCATAGTATCCTTTAAGTAGACCTTTCTCACATTCTGTAATTATGGGTTGCGTCACTTTTCTAGCCGGGGAGCGAAATGCCCAAAATGCTCCTCCCTATTTTCTGCCATTCTTAATGCTTAACATAATTTAAGAACCCAATAACAAAATTATTTACCCAAGTAATCTCAGAAATTCCTTCTTTCAAACGCGTCATCCTCATGGTTCAAAATAACGTTGCGTTGTCCTCGGATCTCTCCCTTCGAGCGTTGATCTCGCCAACAGTTCCTTGTGTTGCTCTAGAGCGACGTGTTAATCGAAGTGCCCACCTACCTTCTTTCAAACAAAACTTGGCACGTGTGAAGTCGATAGCACTTGGGTTGGTGCGATACAGTGCCCCAAACGGGACGAACTTCTGCATCAACCCAATATACTTTGGCCAATTCTTATTTCATTTGGAAGTACGAAATGCGGGTGCTACTTGTTTAAAATGTGAGCGTCTAGGAGCCTCGGACTCTGGCTGGGAGCGCAGTCCAGACACTCCGAAGGCACGCAGGTCTTCTGGTCACGCATAAATACCTTTAGGTACACGTTTCTATTTCGGAGTGGATTTCTTCCCGACTGTCCCTCGGCGTAGAGTGGTGGCGGGGGCAGGGGGTGCGTCTGAAAAAACAGAGCCCCGGTGGTGTGGGGAACAAACCAGAAAAACGAAATCGTGTCGTCGAAATAGAAAATCCAGGGATCGCTCCCTCCGCGGCCTAAAGTCGAAATCGATGCCGGGGATTTGCGAACTCCCCTCTCTCTCCGTCGCTGCGATTCCCCTAAATCCTCCTCCGGGAGACACTCCGGAGGAAAAGCTCCCGTTTTTCTCCGCCCCCCCTCCCCCGAATCAATAGAGGGGCCTGAGCACGACTTAACATTCTCCCGGTCAGAAAGATTTAACATGTTATCTCTTTCGCCTCCACCTCCTCCCACGCACTACCGGAGATCTCCTCGCCCCCCTTTAAAGAGGTGCGAAGGGGGAGCGTGCTCTTTCCCTCCGCCCCCTTTTTTCGTTCTACGAGTCGTTCTTTTTCTTCTTTTTTCCGCTCTCACGGATGAATTTTTTCGCGCGTTTTCTCCTCCGAAGTGCGTCTTTTTAACTTCCTTTTCCCGTTCATTTCTTTCGGCTCTGTTTCCTGGCCCGATCAGCGCTGCGAGACAGAGGGGACCTCCCTCCCAGCGAGTGGCTCGTCCCCACCCCCCCGAAACTACGATGAGGGTGCTCGAACCACGATTCGGCCAAGTCCGGCGGTTCTTTCGTTTTTCGCATTTAATAATAACTAATGAAGGTAAGCATTTAATTAACGTCGCACTGGAGCAACCCGACGGGCTATTGCCAACCGGTCCGGGATCAACCCCCCCCCCGAATGTTAAGATCCTATCACTAAGAAGTAATTTTAAACCGCGGTCAGATGACGAGGTCACACCTGAGCTGGAACCCCACTCTTCAAACTTCCATACCATGTCGACGTGAGGACGTTGGAGGCCACGACGTATTTAACGTGCTTGGTTTGGAGCCGATCCACCGGTCTGGTGGTTAAGGTGTTAGCCTCTGATCGGAAGATTCCCCGGTCCGAATCCGGGTCAGTGCATGGATGTTTGTAAGCGTCTGGTGTAGAGGCGGGCTGGTGCACCTTCAATCTGTCGTGGCCGAAAGTCTCACGTTGGGTGGATGTGGAAGTTTGTGAGTGGTATGCCAGCTCAGGTGTTGCCTCCTGATCTGACCGTGGTTCAAAATGACGTAGTGTTGTCCTCGGTTCTTTCCCTTGATGACTAATCTCGGACCGTTGTCAATAGTCCGTTGTATTGCTTCAGTGCGTTTTTAAAAGATACCTCCCTATTGCTATCATCCAGAAAGGGAACTACCCCCTTTCCTAACGAGTGTAAAGAAAGGGAACCGTAGTTGAAGCGTTTCTCGCCACATTCCGTTGCAGGTGGAGACCAGTGGGATGAATATTCCAAGACGAACTCTCCCCAAAGAGTGGAGCAGAATAGGATCGAAGGAGCAGTCCTTCTCACTTTCTTGAATTCGGCGACGAGTAGTTGGCTCCTACTTTACTATAACGACTCTTGTAAACTCTATATAACTTATAAATAATCTTCAAATGATTCATTTCGAATACATATATAATTTACGTCTCAACAGAGACTGGAAACGTTCCAAGAGGCACCATCCGGGAGAGGCTCGTCTTTGCAAGTGGCCTTTCATCGCCTGCAATGTCTGCACCCATTGCAACAGGAATCCTTTGAAATCGGTCCGGGGGTCTAATGCATGGAGAGGGGTGTCATCGGCCGGAACTTAAGTGGAAAGTGTTGATACCGCAAAGCCCTGTCACTCCAGTGGTTCCCAAAGTGTGTGCCGCGGCATTCTGGGGTGCCACATAGCGCTCATGAAGCAGTTGTTGTTATAGCGTTCGACTGTCTTAAAAGAAATGCGAGTATCTGTAGCACTAGCTCATTGCTAGCAGCTGTACCACTAGCATATCGCGAGTAGCTGTATCTTAATTCCACAATTCAAACAATTGTGCAATTATCAGCAGGCGCACTAAACACACCTCCAAGAGCACGTTGAAGCTCATTTTTATTTCAATTTTCACCTAAACCTACCTATTGAAATACGAGTTGTATTAATTAATCTTATCACTTACTTCTCTAATTTCTTCATCAGAGTCGTACCAATATTTATATACCACAGATAGACACTATAAGACGAGGGTGCCGTGAGAAAGTTGTAATTCTCTTAAGGGTGGCACGAATAAGTCTGGTCTAGGGGGATACGAGGTAGGAGAAACGAGTACCATTTCGGGCATACGCTGGCTCGTTTAAGCACCGTATCTTCAGTTGTAATCGATGGGGCGTGCTTAAAGTAAAGAGAGTTCTACAATTTCATTAGACTAGATGACAGTTTAAAGCATTTGAGTGAAAAGTGTAGAGCTTTATCAGTATGAGGCCAAAATATCACTCCAATCCCAAAGTCCAATGGCGGCGTAGGAAGCAGCTCAAGACGTCTTCATGTCATCACTTACCATATGCACGAACCTAACGGTAGAGCGGGGAGTGTGCTTTTTCGAGCAGCCTGGACTTACTCGTGGCCACAACCAGTGAAATGATGTAATGGTATTTTATCATTTCGAAACAGGATGAACGGAGTCGTGTTTCGAGTGCAACCACCTTCCTCGACTCCGAGAAAACCTCCCTCCGAGTGGTGGGGTGTGTTGCACCTGAGAAGATCCCTTCCGGGTGTTGAGAGCAGATAAGGGAATCGATGGACACACCCCGGATTCGAATGACGGAGGGTGTCTCCGGTGGCACACTTTTTGCCGCACCCGTGACAAGGCAACCTGTTGCAGATGATGGATGAAACCTCAATCGCTCCGTCGGAGAATTAGGAGGGATTTTTAACATGCCACCTAGGTATATAGTTTGAAGGGATACAAAGAGGTTCGATTTCAATCGTCACAAAGGATTCATTTCTGGTAGGTGGGCGTTTTAATTAATGTCGACTTTTAATTCATGTAACTTGAGCATTACTACGAGCTCATGGCGCGATCCATCCCATAGGGAGAGATCCGAGGACAACACCACGTTGAAGCACGGTCGGACTTTCACTTCGCGGGTTGATCCCGAACCATCGACCAATAGCCCGTTGTGTGGCTCTTGCGCGACGTTAATTAAATTACATCCTTAGCTACCTCCAACCGGGATACTGCGACTCCGTGTTTCACGAGGAGTTCTGTGGTGTAGCTGGTCCAGGAACACTCACTCGTACACTTATCGAGAATCAAATGAAGCTCTAGGCTCACTTTTTGATCGGCAATATCTACCAAACAGGTATTTAATTAATGTAACTCTGGAGCAACAGAACGGTATCAACCCCCGAAGGGACAGATTCGAGGACTACACCACGTCATTTTGAAACCCGATGAGATGACGAGGCAACACCTGAGCTGGCACCCCACTCTCCAAACTATATTACAGGTGTCACGGCATGTCCTCCATGTTGGGGAGGGCTGTAAAAAGAGTAGCCTCTCCGCAGCGTAATGGCTTTTAAATCACCCTTACTCGCGTATTAAAGTGAAACATGCCGGGATCACGGCCGTAATGAAAGCGCAGGAAACAAAAAGGTGGCGAAGAAGAGGAGCGATTTATTCTTGCCTTTGTTCGTGTGATAGCGCTACAATTAAGTGCCGGGATGCGGTGGGGGCATCCATCATCGCTGGGGGGAGCACGAAAGGGGTTTTCTTTACATGCAACCCCCCGCTCCTAGAACAAAAGGGGTCGGGGAGAAAAAGCGCGAACGAGATGCGACGGGGCTTTTATAATCTCGTGCGCGGTACAATGGCAGATTATTATTTTTTCCGCGAAAGAATTTCCGAATTAAAAATGTTGAAAAAAAAAACCACCTCTCGTTTATCAAGGTATTTTCTTTTTGGGAGAGTGTTTCATAACTACCCCCTAAAGATAAGAGCCTCTAAAATGTCTGGAGGAATGAGTGGGGGAGGGTGCGATGAATTGATTCGAGTCACGGAATATGAATTGAGAGGTTCCTCCGGGAAGGCGATTACTCGGTGGACGGGAAACACACACTTTCCTCATGCACCTACAAACGGCATGCTTAGATTGCATACGTCGACAGACCATTGGTGCGCTACACCGACTGTGTGCACACAAAGAAGCTGGTGCGCGTTCAATCTGTCGTGGCTTCCTCTGCCCTCCCATTTCGTGGTGTTTTAGTTTGAAGAGTGGGATGCCAGATTAGATATGATCTCAGCAGCACGGTTTAAAAGTACAAGGTGGGAGTGATCCCGAACCGTTGTCGATAGCTCGACGTGTTGCTCTAGTTCGACGCTCATTAACTAACCCCCGACAGCAGCGCCGACTAGAGAAAATTATCGGATCTTACGTAAGACCCCCTCAAGTTACGTCACACATAAATTTGTGTTTTCGGAACACAATATTTTGCATAGTTTACAATCCAAATTACCTGTATACTCGTAATAATTATCCCTGAAGTTGGGGGACCGGGTCCCAACTCTATTAATAGTGTGGGAAGACGTAGTTCGGGCCCCTTACAGTTAGAGCCCCCCGTATCAGCTATTCTTTAGCTGTATTGTAACAGTCGCGTGAATTTTTGTGGCGCAAGGTGTCGAAAAATGGACAAGCTCCGCCTAACGCATGTAATACAATTCTATAAAACAAGATTAAAATAAACGAAGCAATAGAGAGCAACCGTAGGAATTCAATTAAAGAGAAATAAATCAAGTAGATAAACAAATTAAAAATTTATTCAATACACTGGTCAACAGGAAAACAAAAATAAAATTGAAATACTTTTCGGTGTTCCGTCAACTAAGATGACTTTGTGCACTTAAAAAAAATCGAGAACCCTTGGTAACTATAGGCGAAATCAGTGAGGAAGATGATTTTTCAGCGCATAATTATGGCAACGCGCTACTCAGATTCTGAAGATGATGACGCATAAGAGACAACTATGATAAACAGGATGACGCCGTGGGGGCTTAGAATCAGGGATGCGACATCCACAACAAAACATCGATGTTCAATATTAAAACATCGATGTTAATAATGCATCACCCAAAAACCATCAATGTATTTAAACTCCCCCCCCACCCCATTAAAAAACACTGGTTTATTAACCTTATAACATTAATGTTGACGTGTTTATGAATTTATAACTAAGATTTTTTTTTAAACTGTCTAAACAAAGTAAAAAAAATTTAATACGAACAATGAACAAATCTTTTGTTTTCATATTCAATAATACAAAAGAAAATAATATTTGCAACCATTTGAAATCGGTACTACTAACTAAGTATAATTAGGTAGGTACATAACAATAATTATTGTTAGTTATTATGAATTATTTATCAACTTGTGTTTTTTTTTATATTATTAATTAATTTTTTTATATTATATATTATTAATTTTCTATTATATATTATTACTTATTTCCTGCGAATAAAAAATATTGGGGCCTTTTTATGATACTCCTTAATATTTGTTGTTTACAGTTCGTAAACGTTTATTAACTTTCTCCCCCTTAAGCAGACTCCTTTTTTCACTCACTGTACCCCAGTCAGAGAAAAAGCTCTTTCTGATGGGACGGATGTCGCCATCACTGACAAATACTTAGTTGCAATGGTTTTGTTTCTTTTTTAACACTGGAACTTTTTTTCATTCAAAAATAAAAAATAGACAACGCAAAAACATCGAAGTTAAACAAACATCAGCTCCAATAAATCGATGTTTTTTTTTTTATTAAACATCGACATGGATGTCGCATTCTTACTTCGAACAAACTACCGACTCATTTAAAATGGAAGGTTTATGATCATAAGATTTTTTTTTGAAAGAAATCTGCGAAACCTTACAGATCCTAAGTAATGTATCGGGGTGATGCAAAATTTATATGTGTGGGGGAGGGTATAGAAGATTAAGTAATAATAAACTCTTTTAATAAAGAAAAATTAAAACTATAAGAAAGGAAAATCGCTAATATATCCAGATGGTGCTGACGTATCAAGTATCCCCGCATCTGATAGTGTAAATACCTTGCGGCCTGAAGAAAGAAGTTATATTCCACTTTAACCCTCCAAGTGGCGTATCGAAGAGATATCTTTACCGTCGGACCAGTTTTGCTAATTCCTCCAAACTGTCTATAATCACTCCAGAGGAATTAAAATCCAAGAAAAAACAATTTGGCTTCGGGTGATTGTATCCACTCCTCATCGGACGGCTGCCTCTACTTAAAACTGTCGAGAACTGGCAAGACAGTTTAAGGTGAGGAATGAAATCAACTCTACCCGTATTGTCATTCAAAAGTACAAAAGGTCGTATGCCATTTTTTTTTATCATTTGCTGTACCCGTATGCGGCATTTCGTTACCGGCAAATTTGCACATGCCCGTGTCTTACAAGGGCGATCTTGTATCTCGCGTTATTTTATTTCTAATGACCGTCTGAGATCCGTTCTAGTAAAAATAGGTAGGTTAGATTTAATTAAACTTATTAACCCTAGATTGCACCACATGCAGCATTTTTCATGTGTACCACGTGGTGCATTTTGATGATTAAAATGTTTTGTTAGGATTTCTTTGTTATAAAGCAGTTGTTTGGTGTGGAAAAGGTAATATATCCATTTTTATTGCGTTAAATATCATAAAAGTAAACAGTAACATGTAATCAAATCGTTTACACTTTGTTTGTATAATATTTTTTTACATAACTTTATAAAAACACTTCTTTTTGTAATAGTAGAGAAGGAGATAAAAATGGCAATAGGCGTGGAGATAATCTTGGTTTTCAATTGAGAAAGTCTCTACTTCAGAATAAAAGAGATCCCTGTAAAAACGCATTCTAGTCCAGGAACTTATAATTAAAGCTCATAAAGAAATCCGAATTTCTCAACTGAATGCCCATATAAATGAAACTGATGAGTTGAAGGAAACCATAAGCTATCGTGAACCCCCCCCCCCTAATGAAAGGGAAAGGAAATTAGTCCCGAATTCCATTTGAGAAGATCAAGTTGTTGAGCCTGTAGATAACTGGCCTATATTCAACCACAGAAACCTGTAAAGTTAAGATTGCAAGGACCTGAAAAAAGTTAAATACTTTGGTTGAGTCCACTGTAGAGTGCATACAAACATCACTTGAAAATCGTAACACCGTCATTGATTTCCATTCCCTAAGCATTAGAAAGTATTTCAGAGTGATAAGGTGTTATCACTGCCAGGAAATTGGTCACCTCAGTTATAACTGCCAGAATAAACAAACCTGCTGCAAGTACGGAGACAACACGTAGTACGCCTCCAAAAATTTCCAAACCATTGGAGGATTTTTAATTTCACTTCCAACTTGGCTACAATTGCTATAAATACAAAGACCACAAAACAACATACACTAATTTAGTAATTATTAAAATTCAATGCAATAACACACTAGCTTGTACATAGGATCCGTGTACGCTCCTCCATCCCAAGATATCGAAGAAACGCTAACAGATATTTCAGCATCAGTTGTTAGGGAGGCAAGAAATATCGCAGGTGACTGGAACGCTCACAGCCCAGTTTGGGGTGTTCGTACCTCAGATCTCAGAGGAAGGATACTCATTGATTTTGCAGCAGCCAACCGTATACAAAGCAAGCAAGGGAGTTCGTTGCCCCCAGACATTGTATTTTTCACTGCGGGGATGTTGGATTACATTAACAAATAGGAAGTAAACAAGCGAGATGATCAGTGATCACAATCATATTAGAAATCGAAAATAGCCATGCTACGCTACACAAGACAACATCTAGATTTAAAACAAAATTAGGTGGTCGTCACCATTTATTAAGTTAATTAAAGCTAGAAAGAAAACACATTTTGGGATAATTTAAAGACAATTAAGAACACAGAAGACTTACAACTACACTGCTGGCCACCCAAATTGCAACACTAAGAAAGACAAGAGATAACACAACAAAATTTATTTTGTAGATAACATGTTGACCAAGTATCAAATGATTCAATTTATAGCCTTCTGTGAAGTGTGGTTCCTGCCAAAATCAGTAGCCAGAGTAGATGCCATTGTTGGAGATCACCGCTGCCACACGCATCGGCATTGATTCAAAGAGACTTTGGATGTGTTCTTGGGGTACAGCAGACCAAGCAGCTTCCACACGTTGCCAAAGTTGATCTGGTGTGGTAGCTGGGGATGTAATCTGGGTCAATCGTTGAGCAACCATGGACCACATGTTTTCTATCGGCGAAAGACCCGGAGAGCGAGCTGACCAGGGAAGCAATTCAATCTGGCGATTGACGAAGAACCCTTGGACAATGCGTGCCACGTGTGGTCGCGCATTATCCTGTTGAAATATGGCTGTGGGCAAGCCCTGAAGGTAAGGAAGGACAACTGGCTCCAACAACTCGGAGATGTAGCGCTGGCTGTTCAAAGTACCGGCAATGCGTACTAGAGGAGTGCGAGAGTGATATCCAATACCGCCCCATACCATAATACCCGGTGCAGGACCAGTGTGGCGGTGCACAACGCAGCTGTTCAGCATCCTCTCTCCACGGTGTCTCCAGACACGAATCCGACCACCGTGGTGTTGCAAACTGAAGCGTGACTCGTCAGTAAAGACAATTTCATTCCATTCTGCCGTCCACATCCTTCTTTTATCGCACCATTGGCGGCGGAGACGTCTGTGGTTCTGCGTCAATGGTAGACGAAGCAATGGACTCTGCTGTAAACGGCGTCGAATGAAACGCGCAGACACTGGATGATGCGTTACAGACTGAATGTGCTGTGCTATGGTTCGTGATGTGGCCGAGCGATCCGTCACTGCCATACGCACAATATGCCTGTCATCACGTGAAGTGGTGCACTGAGCTGGATGCGATCGAACACGTCGGTCCGTCGTACCCTCCTGCACCCAACGATCACATATCCGCATTACAGTCGTTTGGTTTCGTCTAACACGACTACCTATTTCCCTGAAAGATAATCCACAATCTCGGTAGGCCACTATCCTTCCTCTGTCGAACTCGGAGACTTGATCAAAAAATGATCGCTGTTTTCTACGAGGCATAATGGATCGTTTTTTTGATAAAACCACAAGAAAAACACAATTGCCGCACTTGAAATCATCGAAATCTTCAAGCCTTAAATAGCGCTTTGAAGTGGCGCCACAGGCGCGCGTGATGTGCGTCTGCGCTGAAATTCTAATCATTTGCATAGCTCACCTCCGCTAATGCATGTTGTAAATTTCATATTATTTGCATTCTTCCTTGAGGGTGTTGTATTTACGGTGGCCAGCAGTGTACTTCCTAACGATTTTTTGGAAACCGTAACCTTAGCATGTGAAGGTACTTCTAAGATCTTAAAAACTAGTAGAAATTCCTCCCCTAAATGGTGGAACCATGATTTATTTGTGATGAAGAAAAAAATCAGAGCCCTTCGAATACGTAAGCAAAAGGAAACTGTAGATGAAAGAGAGAAATGAAAAATAGTTTATTTGAAAGAAAAAGTTCTATATAAAAAGCAAATAAGGCAATCTAAAACGTGGAAAAAATACCGCACAAAAACTAACAATTAAATTAGCCACCCAAAATTTTTTTAAAAATCGAATTTTCTACGACGCATCAAAAGACCCATGCAGTACTATTACAGATATCTTACATAGACTCGAAGATATTTTCCCAAATGATGATGATACTTCCACAGATGAATCTCCATGAGACAAAATGCTGGTTACATCAAGACGAACCTATGTATAAATCAAGATAATAGAGATGAATCTCCTTTTACTATGAAAGAATTGCAAGAAGCTATAAAGAGAACCTATAACAAAGCTCGTGGTCTAGGTATTGAAGGAAAAATTCAAAACATTTTATCCTCAATGCTACCCCTAATATCGTCTTGGAACTCTACAATACATGTCTTCGACTCCAACATTTCTCTAAACAGTACTTTAAAAAGGGTAAGGTTATTTTAATCAAGAAATCCTCAAAATCTAAGATCCTTTTGACCCCTTTGTCTTCTATCTGTCTTGGGAAAGACATTGGAAACATTATTGTAAACAAGAATAAATCATCCCCTGAAAACATAGAATGTGACGAACGTGAATCAATTCGCGGCTTTCAAGAAGGACCACTGTCTAAGCCATTGATATAGAAGCAGCATTTGATAACCTATGGTGGCCCTCTTTTATTTAACGAGCTTTTTAGGAAAAGGATTTCCACGTAACATCCTCCTGTGTAGCTATCTTCAAGGCAGAGAAATTGTCTTCAAGTACAGAGGTATTCAAGTCAGGAAGAGGCTACCAAAAGGAAGTCCTCGAGGTTCTTGCCTGAGCCCTATTTTATAGATCATCACCGACAAGATCTTAAGTTTGGATTGGGGTCCCTTTATTCAGACTCGAGCATTTGCAGACGTCTTTATTGTAATTATAACCGGTTCTACTCGCAGGGAACTTGAAACCGTAGCTCAAGATACTCTTAACAAGTTTAGCCATCAAGATAGTTTTTCGTGAAGAAATATTAAGAATTTCAACTAAGGCCATAATTTTCTCTCAGTCAAAACTCAACAGAAAACCTATTTTTGAATTTGAAAACACCAGTGCTCCGATTGTAAAAGAATTAAAATACCTGGAAGTCATTCTTGATGAACAACTCATATGGATTTCACATGTTAAGTACCTGCGAACACACGCATTTCTTAAAACTAGAAACATGAGATTCACAGTAAAACCTAGGATGTTCGTCCATAAATTTGGTACATTACAGTAATTGAGAGGGCGACCGGCTATACAGCTAGTATATTGGGTATGAATCCTACTGTAGCAAATAAAATCCTCTAAATAGTTTAAGAAGCTTCGCTCTTTTGATCACTTGAGCTGACAGAACGATTTCAACAGCATCTTTCAGATTGGTATTGTGCCACTGCATCTTGTTGTCCAAAAGGAAGCTATTAATTAAAATATAATGAAACTTCAGGAAAACGTTAAGCTATTTGGTCAATGGTTTGTCTGCACAGATTATGAACAAAATCGTTTTTCTTCAATTCATCCAAACCTCTCTCAAGTCAATTATAGGACCAGCCTCTTCCAGCATCACAACATCAATTTATACAGACGGTTCGAAAATTCTCAAAGGTGTTGGCAACGCATATGTACTTTTCGAGGAGTCTGCAGAATGGGATGTTTCTACCAAAGGTAATTACCAATTATTTCCAAAGATTTCAACCGACCTAGTTTACCAGAACTCAAAGCTGGTACAATTTTTGGCAGGCCATGGTCCATTTTCGGCGTACCTTGAACGTTTCCATCCTAGAACAAATGTGCTGTGCATCTGCGGTTGAGAGATGATCCCACCAATTACCTTTTTGACTGTAATCTCACAAGTCCTTGGTCTCTTCAAAGCTACTCTCATTGGTTCCAAAGTACTACCAAGAATAGACACAACAAAGTCCTTAAACAAAGTGATGGAATTTCTACATCGGTTGCATCTGAGAGAGCTGACAAGTCCAAAGTACTCGAAATAACTTCCAAATTAGTTGTCACTTTGGTTGTCTTTAAACGTTTTGATTTTGAATTTCTCTTTGTTTTTTCTTCTGAATACGTTTTCTTATTTACAAAACACTGTTTTTGTTTATTGCGTAGTTATTTTTTGTTTCATTTTGTTCTTTGGAAATTTTCAAATTATGTGATCCTTTTCTTTCGTCGTTTTGTATTTTTGTGCCTGCATGTTTTCCCCTCCACTTGCCTTTTGTTTTATATGTATGGTAGATTTCTCGGCTCTGTGTCTGTGGTTGCTTTGTCCGTTGTTCTGGTATTTCTTTGTTGATTCTTTCAAGTAAGTTGCACTTTCATTTTGCTTAAATTGGGTTTACCACTCGCAAATTCGGAAAAAAGTAAAAAATTCAGAAAACATAAAACGCCGGTTAGCAAAACGTCCGGATTTTGGACAATTCCGGATTTTGGATTTTTTATTGTATAACTAATCATATTAATTGTTATTTTTTTTTGCATAAAATGTTTGATGATAATATACACTCAGGAACATTGAAAATAGTGCACCAAGAAGGAAGATAGGTACAATCGCGAAATTATGCAACTAAGTACAGTAAGATCCGATATGCAATGATCCAAGTTTGGTGTCTATGCGCATGACCACACACCCTGCAGTGGCGCTGCAATCAGGAAATGGGACCGGCGCATAGTGGAAGACGTGACGATCCCATTACGACTCCAGGAGGATTTTAATAAGTGAAGAATGTCATTTCTCACAGTTAAGCGAGATTGAAAGGCTGGACTATGCGTGGACCAGGTCGATCTTTAGGAGTGCGCAGTCAGATGATGTTGGGGGAGTTTCGGGTCTGGAGCGACCACGAAGATGACTAAGCGAGAGGATCACACTGTAACTCGTTACAATCAGAAGTAGGGGTGCCAGTTGTTCCACAAATCATTTCCAGAGGAAGTGAATCTGCAAACCAAGCGCCCTTTTCGTGTACTGCCTTTAACACCGAAACATCGGCGACTCCGTCTACAGTGGTGCCAAGCCAGAGCGACGTGGCATGCCACAGATTGGCGAAAAGTGGTGTTTAGTGATGAATCCCGGTTCGTTTTGGGGACAGATGATAACCGCGTACGGGTGTGGAGGTGCCCTGGTGAACGGTACAATTCCACTCACAATGTGACTTATCTACAAAAAAATTCCTCGGTTTCTACAGTGGTTTATACGCGTGGAATCCAGCGGTGAAAGGTGTCGTGTGTTATACGCTGTGATATCTACAAAAAAAAATCCTCCCTGTACAGTGGTTAATACGAATGGAAGCCAACGGTAAAAGGTTCTCGCCGGCATGCGGGTTCGTACGTGCGTTATACCGCTGTGACTTAGCTACAAAAAAAATTCCTCCCAGTATAGTGGTTTATACGCATTGAAACCTTGTACTTTATACGCAGTGACTCATATACAAAAAACTCCTCCCGGTGCAGTACTTATATAAAATTTCCTCATTTTCAATTTGATATCTTCATCTCTGACCAAGAATATTCCCATCAAGTTGCCCACATAATGCTAAGTAAATTGCTAGAAGAATTTTAAAATGAAATTCCATCTGAATTATAGATAAAACAAACTTCCATTGATTTTTTTAACATTGAAAAATATTTGGTGGATTATCAGGATCCCATATAAGAACTGACATATCTACAAAAAAAAATTCCTCATTTTTAATTCCATATACAGTACAAAATCCCAAATCCGGAATTGTTGAAAATCCGGACGTTTTGCTAACAAGCGTTTTTTTGTTTTTGCTTTTTTCACTTTTTTACATCTCTCCGACAGTTTAAAAAAAACGAGTTAAATCTGGAACTATTTGAGGTAACAACGCAAAATAACGGACATGTTCAGAGTAAATACTACACAGAAAAAATTAGAAGATTTGCAAGTAAAATTGGAACATCTACACTCTACGTTTATGAGCGATGGAAACGGCCTTGGCGATTTTTTTGGTGCACTTTTAAAGTCGCCAAGAAAATAATTATTTCTTAACTCTTTTTATGTCACAATTTTTTCTTTTTACAACACACTTTTTGAACACATTTCAGAACGTTTTGAAAAGTATATTTTTTAAAAACTTTCACAAAAAAAGTAGTAAGCTTAAGCACGTATCAAAACTCATTTGTGAACCAGCAGAGAAATTAAGCTACGAATGTTAGGTAAGAATACCCCGAAACTTATCAATTACACTAAATACAGTGGGCATGTTGAAAAAGAAAAAGATTTACAAAAGAAAAAAAGTAAGAAATAATACAATCTGATAACGTGAGAATTCTTTCGTAAAAAAATAATAAAAACGAAAATGGTCAAAAAAAAAAAAAAACTCTTAATCCTTTTGTGAAAACTATTATAATAAAATTAAAATAAATAGACCAATGGTATTACAGAAAACGATTTAAAAGGACCAATGCAATCAAAAGATATTTAAAAATCTAAATAACCAATGGTAGCAGAGAAAAAATTTCAAACGAACCAATGATATCAAACGGATTTTGGAAGAACTTTCTAGAATATTCAAAATGAAAATTGAAAATTTCAGTTTCCCGACGTTGCTATGAAAACCTCAACAACCATAACGAAAGACGAGTTGCCTTAATTTATCGTAACCCGCTACTAGAAGTGCGCCAAAAAAAATCGCCAAGCCGTTGCCATCACTCATAAGCGTAGAGTGTAGTTGTACCGTAAAATTTGTTATAATGTAATTTTTTTTTCCTTTTTAAAAATTATTCCTATTTACGTAATGTATGCGAAGATTCATTGCGTGGATTTTGCTATATGGCGGTCATCTTGGAATTGCTTAGATTGGCCGCCATCTTGATTTAGCGAAAAAACTTACTTTGGCGACTAACGTAACGGATTCTACCACTCCAACCAACTTTATCACACCGTTGTAAGAAAATACATTTACAGCAAAAGCTACATCTCAAAATTTTTGTCACTTACACGCGGCTGCGATTGGGTTGAAGACACAAACCGCCAGAACTAAACAATCTTTCAACAGCCTCACTGGCTGGCAAGAGAGTATTGTATTTTACAAACATGCTCTTTTTATTGTGGGTAGAGAACAGAATGGAGACAAACTACAATGTTTGCTCTGAAAATAAGTGGATAGTTCAAAATCAAAACATTGGTAGGTGTTGCCAGATTTGCAGCTCTCCCAATCAATGATGCCAACTTCAAAATGTAAAAATAATAGAATGAAAATAAATTGTAACACGTTACTGTAATTAAAATTACTTTATCGAAAAAATGTAACGAATTACCTGTAAAATTACTGGTTTTCAAATGTAACGAATTACCGAATTACGAGATTACTGTAAAAAGTAATTGTTACAAGAAACGCGTTACCGCCCAATCCTAGATTTAACTACTATATAATTCAGTCTTCCTAAAAGTTCCTATAAGTCAGCCCCTTAAAATAAATATTTGCATTGATTCGCAAGCAGCAATTTTAACAGTTCTCCAAATTTAGCAAAAGCTGGAGCCAGTAAACAACCTGGCACAAGAGAAAGTAACCCTTAGAGGAAGACTTTGAAAAGCAATTGCACAGATAATCTTGAGTACTTTTACATCGCTGTTACCTCAGTCAAACACCTGGAGCTTGCTTTCCATTGGCCTCCGGAAAACTCTCTCTATATACTTGCCATGCTCAGCCATTAGCGAAGACGATATTCTTGGATGTCCTTTACAACCTGTACAAAGTGCCTCACAAATTTGAATCCCGTTGGAGCCATACTAGAATACATTTGTCCATGTGCCCCAAAACCTTTTTTGCACAGACTCAATGACTTAGTGTAATTTGGGATAAAAAAGAAATCTCTCGTTTTTGAGTTTCCATTGAATTTACCTCAATTCGATGTTACATAGGTTCTTTTAAAAGTTGTCACTTCAAAAATTGCATCGCTTTAATCCAGTCAAAGGAAATCATAAAACTTGGGTATGCCTTGACGGGGATTTAGAGTTTACAGTCGTCAAAAGGTATGAATTAGTCTATATTCTTCAGACAAAAGGAATCGGGGATTCACCATTCGTGTTCTAAGAGAGGCGCTCCATTGTTTTACTGGAATGAGTAAGGCTTGGAATTCAACCGTCCGATGGTATTTTTGACTTAAATAGCAACAGCTTATTAAACTATAGCAGGTTTTGTTGGAAAATTATTGGGTACTTTTCTGTTACAGCTTCGGAGCCAATTTGGCGCGATTGTGTGTATTTCTTCGTAATATTTGTATTCATATCAGCTATTGTATTGTGTCGCCATTTTAGCTTTGTGAGTCCAACAGATTTCAGGATTTGTAATTTCCCACGAGACTTCCGAGCGACAGTACTGTTTCTTCAAGAAAGAAGTCTTTGCAAAGGGAGATTGTGTTGGAATCTGATGACATTGAAATGCGACTCGAAGCCGAAATGGTTGTGTAGATTTCGTTCAAGGCGGGAAGAAAAAGGCCCAACTGTTGAGCGTTTGTGGAGCAGTGCAAAACGGCCCAACAAACGCCAAAGAGGTCCAACCACCCACATCTGAAGCTACGAGGGTAGTCCCAGAATTACCCGACATAACAAAGAAAACACAAAATATTTGGGGAAAATTATCTTTATTTCTCTACATAGTCTCTTTTTAGCTCTATACACTTTTCCCAGCTATGTCCAATAGCTTCGATACCTTGTTAATAGTGAGAACCGTTGAGCTCCTCAAAATAGCCATCCACTGCAGACTCCACCTCTTCATTGTTGGCAAATCTTTTACCGTTTAGCCATTTTTTCAAGTTTTCAAACGCAAAATAATTTAAGGAGGCTAAATCAGGCGAATCGGGTGCGTGAGGAAGTAATTCAAACTTTAATTAATTGATTTTGTCTATCGCGATAACGGATGTGTGAACTGGTGCTTTGCCTTGATGAAACAAAACTTTCTCATTCGCTAAATGCGGCCGGTTATTTTTATTTCATCACTGAAACTCTGCAATAAATTTGCACACTACTCACCGTTGATTGTTTTTCCTTTCTGAAGATAATCAATGAAAATTATTCCACGCGCATCCCAAAAAACTGATGCCATTACCTTGCCTGCAGATGGAACTGTCTTTGCCTTCTTTGGAGCAGATTCTCCCCTTTCAATCCATTGTTTTGACTGTTACTTCATCTCAGGTGTGAAGTGATGGACCCATGGTTATGAATCGACGCAAAAACTCCACTTTATTGGTGTGAAACTTCGCCAAACACGCGATTGAAACATCCTCATGACACTGTTTTGGTTCCATTATGAGTAATCGTGGCACCCATCTTGTGCACAGCGTTCTCATGTCCAAATTTTCAGTCCATATTCGATGTACAGCACTTTTTGAAATGCCTACCATATCTTGTAGCTCGCGCACATTCAATCGACGGTCATCCAATACCATTTCTGGCTTGGTCTCCTCTTTGGGTCGACCTGTGCGATGTTCGTCTCGGCATCTCGTACGGCCTCGTTTAAACTCTGACATCCAATATTTTATTGTTGTAAACAAAGGAGCAGTCTTCCCCAGAGTAGAATCTAGCTCCGCTTTGATATTGGTTGGACTGAGGCCTTTCAAATAAAAGTATTGTACCACATAACGGTGACCCATTTTTTCCATGTTTGCGAATGGACTGAGAGCGTTCATTATTGATGACTGTCAAACAAATACTAAACAACGTAGCGTCGCCAAGCTTCAAACTTAGGCTTTATAAGGACGGAACGTTTTACCATAGACATTCTTTTCAAACAACAACAGCCATCTATACGTCAGGTCAGGTACTTTTGGGACTACTCTCGTATTACAGCAAGTCACCCATGTATCCAATGGAGATCAATGCGATTTTCTTGGCACCATTTTTGGGTTCTTTTATTTATCTACAATATGATTAGAGAATCTTAAAACTTGTTCTTCAGTAATCAACAAGTTATATTGTAATTTTAGAAGTCGAACCTGCACATTTAAAAAATTTAAAAGGTCTTAATGAAAAGTAATAAAATTTTCGGGTTTTTGTAGCTTAGGACACTATGATAGCCTAATTTAGACTCCTATCTGATTGAAATGATGTGATTCTGTTCTAAAGAGGAAATGTGCTCTGCTAAATGCAAGAGCCAAGATCTAAGCAAAAATGTGCCAAATGGTCGCCAAAATTTATTGGTATGGCTATAACGGCTAAAGTACCTGAAAAACTCTTAATGCAAAATGGTCTTGTAAGAAATATATACACGCGTGTTGATCCTTGAAACACGATTAGCCCCTCCGAGTAGTCAGACAGTTTGAGGGATGCTGCAGGAGGAGGGTTGGTCGTGAAAATGATTCGCATTTCTTGCCCAGTGTGGGGGGGGGGAGGTCCTCCAGAAATAATGAAGAGCTACATTTTGATGAAACTCTTCCGATGCGTGAGAGGAAGCGACGGATTACGGCTGGCCCATCCATCACGGGGCTTTGGGGCGCGACGCCCCATATTTCGAAGCTCTAAATGAAGGCCCAAGTCCGGGACTTATTAATTTTTTCCGCGGGCCTCCAATGAGCGGATCGATCCTCTCATTTTCCTTCCTCGGTTTCGTGGAAGAGGAAGTTGTAAACAGCCAGACAAAGGCGGAATTTGTTCGAGGGATCCTTAACCAGACAGACACAGCGGCATAAATATACGGTTTGAAACTTTGCGATACTTTTTTTAAAATTAAATCCCCTATTGCTTTTGTTTCATTTTTGATTGGGTTCTGTTGTAAAAGTCCGTCTCGTATTTATGACAAGAACTGAAGAAATGATTTTGACTGAAATTGACGTATGTGCCGATCGAATCGACGCCATTTCTCCGGTAGCAACGTTGTCACGAGGCTCAAGAACCAGGAAACGAAACTTTCCGAACCACCTACGGCACGTGGAATCGTCACCCAACATGACGTGTCTCTTTTGCGTAGCATTCTTCCCTTGTGGTACCAAAAAAGCCCCACCATAGGTTGAAACCTTATTTTCCATCACTTTGAATGTGCTCAATATAATTTTTAACAAACACTTCCCACTAACAACATTTTGATCCAGCTGAAATTTCTCCTTTCCAACAACGTCTTAACTCGACACGTGTGGATAACACTTCAGTATTACGATGCAGTGCCATCGCGCACCCAAAACGGGACTTTGCATCCACCCAATATGTTACTGAATATCACATCTTGATGATTTCTTTAACGAATAGAATGCGCACCCAAAGGAGCGTTTATCTTTCTCGAAACCAGAAGAAAATAAAAATATCGCAGTAACGCACCATTTTCTGGATGCAGAATTTTTTGTTTGCCGAATGGTAAAAAGTGCAGCTTGTAGATGACCGTTCAGTTCGGGTGGTGCCCCAAATTCAGCATGTGAGATGCAATAACGTCAGACATAGAAATCCAGATTGTCAATTTGGTTGCACTATTGAGCGTGACGCGAGTTTTGTGGATGAATCCATATTAACAAATCGGCCCATTGATGCTCGTGAGGTTTTTTTCTTATCTCTAAGGTCAAGTTAAGTCAAGTTTCGAGGACATTGTTTCGATTTCAACAGGTTTTTAGGAAAGTTTAATGCACTATATAAATTGTTTAAAATTAGGTGAAATAGTGAAAAAAGGTGAAAGCTGATACATAATCCAAACAAATGACTGTCAAATCGTTTGATGCTAGAGCGCATGGTCCACGCAGTAAGCCGATTAAGATATTAAATTTGGAACCAAACAAATTCCAGTCTCCAGCCATCTTTTCCTGTTTTGTGACACATTAAAAAGGGTCGTGACAACAGACAAGCCCGTATTAGAGACAATGGGCACGGCGATAGACTCCTGTAAGGCGGCAGGTAGGCATTTCATTAACGTTGCACTGGAGAAACACAACGGCTATTGGCAACGGTCCGGGATCCACCCCCGAATGGAAAGATCCAAGGTCAACACCATATAATTTTTAACCACCGTCAGATGAAGAGGTCATACCTGAGGTGGCACCCTTTTTCTCCAAAGGTACTGTAACGAATTGAATTGAATATTATCCGATGCCGGGTATATGCAAGATATTTTCCAATTGGATTCATTTCTTTCCCTACTCTTTCACTGTTTCAGTTTGCTCTCCTCGAAGAAGAGAGAACAGGGAGAGTTTCTTACTTAAGTCACACACACGCACAGATGTTTTTAGAACAGCGTATTTAAACTTCTCTAAGCTATCCCACACACGTGCGGAAAGACGATTGGAAGCGCAACTATTCCAACTGTCAAGTCGGAAGATTCAAAATTCAGAGTTCCCGTCGGAATGTCCGTTTCTTTTCAATGCGAATATTCTTCCCACGAGAAGAGGATTCGGAGGGGAGTCGCGATCCCCCTTCATTCGAATGCAAAGACTCGAGAATGTTCAGGCGGACGCCTTTGGCATAAAAAACCTCATCCATACCTCGCAGCACAGATTTGTCCCCCTCTTTTTCTTGGGGAAGCAAGACCCACAATAATTCGATACATTTCCGATCACATAGCATCGCAACCTTTCTCTGAACCGAGATGATTCTGATAGAGTTTGGTGGTTGAGTTTACATCGCAACACAACGGGCTATTGGCGACGGTCCGGGACCTGAATAGGAGAGATCCGGGGACAAGAACTCGTCATTTTGAATCATGATCAGATGACGAAGTCAACACATGTGAGCTGGCACTCCACTCTCCAAACCTCCACACCCATATGAGGATATTTGAGGCAGACTTAACTCGCACCAGCCCCTTTTGTACATGATAGTCTTTAGTGGATTTGAACTCGCAGCTCTCCGGTTGCTAGTCCATTATGCCTCCAACCGGGATACCGCGGTCTCGACGATCCATCAAAAACTAGATACAAGGTTAAGAAAGAATTTTAGGAGCTGACTATATCAAGCTAGCCAGATTAAAAGTTATGAAAGTATGAATACTACACGAAGTTGTTTATTTATTTATTGTTAAAGAGCGGAGCTATCTGTCTGAATGCAAACGGCCCGTGTCTCTGTGTGATCCAGGAGATGAAGCGTCATCCCACCACTTGGCTATTAAAAATATTTCAGGGAAGATATTCAGCAAATATCAATGTGGAGCGAACCAACGGACGGCTCATATAAATTAGAGTTGATTCCTCGCAATATTTACAGTCCTACTCTCAAAGGACCTGTCCGTGTTCGAAAAGTGCTGATCATCAAGTGGTTTGGCTTATTTTGACTCTTTCTTGGATCTAATAGTTATCTGTGTCATGTTACTTATAGGAAGCTATTACATATTCATCGGATAGTATGCCTGTGGCAATGGATATAACGGTATTATAAATGGTAATTGAACAATAAGAGATAAATGAAATAAAATCAATACATTTAGGCTTAGCTTAGGGGGATGTTGGTCAAAATAAAAGAGGTAAATGGTATGATAGTGCGAGTCTTCTTTCGGTATTTCGTATTGAAAAGTGATTGAAGTTCGTTGCGAATTGCTTTGTTGCAAAAGTTTGAGTTCATTTTTGTAGTGTAGATTTGAATGGTAAAGATGATTTTGTATTTGTTTATTTCGCATTAGGCTGAATGACTAGCGGAATTATGTCTACTTAGATGACATTTTAATATTTTCTACGTCAGCGGAAGAACGTGAAAAACAGCTACGCCAAATATTTGAATCTTAAATCAATGTGGCCTAAAATAATATGTATCAAAATGCGTACTTGGTGTCTCGGAATTGAAATTCTTAGGGCATCAAACCCTTACCAAGTAAAGTAAAACCTTTCTTAGATTTAAAACAACCGGTAACAGTTTCTCGATCATGCCGCCGATCCTTTAACATGACTTTCTAAGAGGCTTCCATAAAAAGAAAGATAATCGCCCAATCGAGTGGACAGATTCTGTAGTGGCAGCATTCACTTGTAGTAAGGAATTGCTCGCCAGTGCTATACTCACTTGGCGCGCACCCTTCTTCAACTGCCAAACTTGCACTCCACGTCGATGCAAGACATTTTGCGATTGGCATCAGGTAACACAACACGGTCTTATTCCAACCGAAGTACTTGTGAAGCTACAGTACTTATGACAGAGAACTGTTGGCCGCATATTCTTCTATCAGGTATTTTCGATACATGCTAGAGACACGTCAAATCACACTTTTAACGGACCGCATGTGTATGCCATCTGTCCAACATCTGTCCAAAACAAGACAAATGTTCTCCACGCCAAATTAGAAATTAGATATTTCAGTTCACCACAGAAATTGGACACTTACCTGATACGCAAAATGTTCCAACTGATATTCTCTCGCGGATACATGCAATTTCTGTTCTCAGTGTAATCAATTATACTGCGATAGCTAATGTTCAGGCCGAAGACGTTGAACTGTCGGAATGAATGTCAAGTTCGCAAAGAACAATCGACTACCTGAACCTGAGATGGATCTAATTTTCGATCTTTCCACTGGAAATGTCAGACCTTATATTCCAAAACAATTAGAGAAACATGTCTTTGATTGTATGCATAACCTATCACATCCAGGTATTAAAGCAACAAGAGCTAATTCGCAAACGTTTTGTTTGGCCCTCCATGAACAAGGATTGCAATACTTGGGCACGTAAATGCCTTACTTGCCAAAAATCCAAAAAATGTCAGTATGTATCATCCTTTTTAGGATCATTCGACTCAGGATGATTGATTTCCCCGGTGTCCAGAATGGACTGCCCCAACATTTGCCCGAGCCTTGTACAATACATGGATCAGCAAATTCGGCGTGCCTAGTCGGATCACTATAGATCAAGGACGACAGTTCGAATCCAAACTCTTTTCATCCCTTGCAACTTTCCTGGGAGCGGAGCGAGTTCGAAATAGGGATGCGACATCGACAGCAAAACATCGATGTTTTGAAACATCGAAGTTCAAAATTAAAAAAAGATGTTAATAATACATCGCACCAAAAGCATCGATGTGTTCAAAATTCAGTGTATTTAAACTTTTTTCCCCTCATTTCTTAAAACTGGTTTAGCACCTAGTGATGCAACGTCGACAGCAAAATATCGATGCTCAAAATTAAAACATCGATGTTGATAATGCATCGCGCCCAAACCATCGATGCTTTTAAAATTCAGTGTACTTTTTTCCCCAATTCTTAAAACTGGTTTAGAAACTATTGTTGCAACATCGGCTCCAATACACCGATGTTTTTTTATAAAACATCAATGTCTTGAAAGCATAGACATCGATGTCGCATCCCTACTTTTCACACCCTTCGCCTATTTGGTCTAAAAGTATGTTCAATTTGCTGATTATGAAAATCATGCTACTTGGTTATTTTTAAAATTTTTATAACGGTATTTTTTTCATTTAAAAATAAAACATCGACGCGTATAAACATCGATGTAACAAAAACATCGATGTCGCATCAATAGTTCGAACCACTGCTTATCCCCGTCCAGTAATGGTCTTGTAGAAAACCTTCACCGCCTATTAAAGGCAGTCATCTAGTGCCCTAGCATCGAAAAGTAGACTTCTTCCCACGATCCTCATTGGCATCACTCCTTTCACAACACGTCTACGGTTCCACTATTCATATCCCTGGAGAATTTTTCGATCCCTCTCGGATGCAGGATGATCCCCCGACCTTCGTCGAACAACTCTGCAGATGCAGTCTCTTCCACCCAGACCAGCATCGTTTCATGCTAACTGCTTTTGTGCCTAACACTCTTCGTCTCACGTTTTCGTCCGAAGGGATAGGGTTCGGATACCTCTGCAACGCCCGTACGATGGACAATTGAAGTAATTTCTTGTCACTAGAAATTCTTTAAAGTCAACGTGCATGGAAATCATGTTAACGTGTCGGTGGACCATCTCACACTTGCGTTCCAAGCTGTTGATGCTACATCACCAATTCACACCTGTGACAGTGCCAACACCGGAAGTGCCCAACTATACCATCCGATTTGGACGAACAGTACACTTTCCACATCGCTTCTGTGTATATCGTTGAGGCTGGGGAAGAAGTATGCGGTGCCTTGAACAGCGCCTCCATTTTCAACGGGCTTCCTAGTGAGAATCGCGACCTACAGCTTCAGTTCTCACTCCCCTTAGTTTCACTTCTCATCTCTTAAACCGTTCCTATTGGTTACTTATAGTTTACTTTTTTGTATACGTGTAGTGTGCTTCGTGTTCTCTGTCGGTATGTGCTGTGATGTTCGTAAAATAAAAACCTTCTGATTATGTCACCTTCAGTGTATTCTGAAATAGAGCAATTTGAAAAATATTGATGAAGACGTTAATGATTTATGAAACATAATAATGTTTATATATGACCGCAACAATTTCCCTGTATTAACTCAAATACGTTTAAACGGGTTTCTAAATTACAAACACGCGTTTCTAAATTAAATTTATAAAATAAAACATTACTTCTGGTTTGCCAGATCTCAAACAGCACAATTACGCTTGTATGATCTATGAGTTTTTCGTTTAGGCTTTTCGTGTTTCACTACAAAATGTAAGGCATGAAAAATTAAACATTTTTAATACCGTAATTTCGCTCAACTAGGGTCCAAAAGTACGCTATTTTTTAGAGATGTGTTACAGCGTTTTTAAAATAAGGTTTTTCAATAAAATGTTTAGATTTTTTGCTGATATTACATGCAGAAAGACAGAAATTGGCAAGAAGGAGTTTGGTTAATCTATATATAGCTTATATATATATTTTGTAAACTTTGGATCATAGCTGTGTTATCAAGCACACAACTAGTTCATCGTATATTTCCCTTGATACATCGATAAAGAACCATAGTGAGAGATTGTTCTGCAACTATATAAAGGGCAGTCAATAATCTTTATAATAAACACAGATAGGATAAAAATATGTAATAAAAAGATTTATTTATTCATTTTAACACCACTTACACTTTAAGAAATTAATGCTATTGAAATTCACTTTAAGAAATTGATGCTATGAAACGTAATCTACATAAAAACTAAATCAAAATCAAGGCAAATGTATTCTTTTTCAAAATTATTTCCAGATAAATGACGATTTGGTTTATTTTTTTGGTTTACCATATGCGTGTGTATGTGACCTCAGACACCTGGAGAAGCTCTCTTTTTGTGCTTCTCTGCTTTGGCTTACTTATGGATATTTAAATATACTCTTTGGGGATAAAAATTGCAATCTTCTTTATCTGGCCACTTCCATAAGTTTACATATCTTGCCATATATTTTATATAAGCCCCATTATCCTATGCCCCGAGTCGGCAGACACACGAAACTGGGAGACAAACGGGTGCTGTCCAGAGAAATTCGGAAGAACCTCACTTGACCGATGGCCCACATACTCCAGGAGTTTCAACAGTGTTGTTTCGATGAATACCATCCGTACGGAAGTACATCTGGTGGGTTTTCAGGGTCGACGCCCATAAGCCTTTGATCCCAAAGTCCTACCGCGCTGCTCTGTTAATGTGGTGCAAAGCATGTCGAAAGTGGGCCGTAGATCAGTGGAAACGGGTTTTCTGAAGCGACGAATCACTCATTCACTGTATCTCAAGAACAACAAGGCCTGGGACGCTGAAATTCTTCAGGGTGATTCTTCTTATACTCTAAGGGTGCACTAAGAAATTCGACTCCTAAGAGGCCGAAAATTGACCTATGGACAAAGTCAAAAATAATTCGATATCGACATAGAAATAACATCAAGTATAAAACGATTCCTGTACGCAGCTCACAGACTGTTTTACCAGTGTGTTGATCGAAAAACAAATTAAATTATAATATTTATGTTTCAACTGACTTTTTATTTCTTCCCAGGATGTAAAAAATTTATAAATATTTTATTGATGAAAAAATAACATTTAAGACATTTAATTTTACATAACTTGCATTTTTTAATGGAACACGAAAAGCCCAAGAAAAAAACGTATTGATCATAAAAGCTTAATTTTGCTACTCGGTGTCTGGCAACGTCCAAATTAATGTATAATTTTTAGATTTGATTTATAATTCTGTGTTTGGTTATTTGAGTTGACAGCGAGATGTTGTGGTCCTATTTGAGGATTCCCAAGTAGTGTTATAAATGCGTGTTCTTTTTGTTAATAAAATAATTATTGTCTATATCAATAGTGTTCACAAGTCTTATGTTGAATTATTCTGTTACAGAATATGTTCAGTAAGAATCGAAATTCAACACGTTTGAACAAATTTTCGTTTCAGAATTCTGCATTTTTCAATGATCAGAATACTGTTTCTGTTTGCTTATGTGTTTCGGGATATTACCCATTGCAGAAATATTATTTAAGAGTTAAATTTTAATGATTTATTTATTTTCTGCAAAACATCACTAGACATTTCTTGGTGGTATATGTATATTTCGACTAACTTTTTTTAAATATTTGATTAAATACGTAATGTTTCATAAAAATAAATAAAATACACAAATCAAAACATTTTTATTAAGGTGTTTAATTTTTTATTTAAAATGACCTGCTAAGTTTAAAATATCACTTTAGAATCATGGGTTACGGTAAAATAAAACGGGTAGTCATACGTTGTAGTCAAAAATGTATTTTAAAATTATGATATAGCTTTTCATTGAAAGACTTAAAATTAATTACATTTGTATTTGTTTTTCGCGTTTCATAGGTGTTATTGAAAGCTGTACTCCATAGTCAAGTAACTACATCTATCATTCTAAATAGGTACGTGTTTTCCATTTGGAAGCCAAATCTGAATTTAAAAAAGTACCATAAGTTTCGATTTAAAACTGAATAATTGGAGGAAACGAAATTTTAAACTTTGTTAATCTTGGAATCATATCACAGTTAGTAATTTTGAAAATTTGAATTTTTTTTTGTCTTAAATAACAGAAAGTCGAGGTTACTTACTCTATGTATTGAAGTTGTCCTTACGCATTTTAGATACATGTGAATCATTCGTTGAAAATTATTTTCTTTTTGTAAAAGCGCTGTAAAATTAACGTTTACTTTATTAAAAATTATAATCGATTGAGCTCAACTCGTCTACACTGATGACATTTATTTCTAACACAAGCTCCGTTATCACACAGGCCGCTGAATGGAATTTTCAAGAAAAAGTGCCGTTTGCTTCAAATTAAATTAGTCACGAATCCCGTAAAAATTTAATTGTTAGCCTCCTTTGACAAATAGAACGGGGGTTAGATATGTTAGCCAGTCATACTTACAAGGTTCTAAAATATAAGTGTACCAAATGTGGTGTGGATTGGTCAAACGGTCTAGATTTGTAAAGAAAACAGACAGATGCTCCAACTTTGCTTTCTATATCTAACATATGCTCCGTTATTACAGATGCCGCTGAATGAAATTTAAAAAAAAAGCGCATTTGCTTCAACTAAATTATCCACGAATGCCGTAAAAAAACGAACTTTTGCATCTCAACCCAATAACCCTTAAAATATCTCTTTAAATGACGGTCGGATGTTTTGTTTCGGGCCATACATTTGGTTAAGCTGCGTCAAACACAAGACATAACGAGCGAAGAAGACAATTTAAAAATAAGAGTAGACGAGGGTAAAAATAAAAGGGAGGAAATATCACCCGGGTACTGTGATGCCCGTACACACCTAAAGAAGCTCTTTTTTGACAAGGAGATCACGTGTTAGAGTAGTGTAGGGTAGATTCCGACCACCCTGTGTAGATTCATAGAATCGTCATTAGGGAAATTAAATCACTCTCAACCTACCACGGTAATACTGATTATTTAGGCATCACTCCTTTGATTGGGGATTTTATGACTCAAGATACAAAAAAAAGGGATCAACTGCGCCGAATGCGAAACAAAATAAACCCTCATGAATGGGTAGAAATCTTTTGCAGGTAATCAGTGCTTGTACATTAAGGGGACACGGTACCTTTTTAACAACTTTCGTGTCAACTCCATCTGCAAATTTCAAATTTTCCCAAAAAGTTTTTACCTTATATGAAGTGTTTCTCACAATTTTGTGCATGAGATTACATGTATTTATTTTTTTTCAAATATTTTTGTAAATTTTAGTTATTTATTTTTCACAGATATTTTTGTAAATTTTAGTCATTTATTTTTTACAAATACTTTTGTAACAAATACTGTGAAAAACAGCAAAAAAGCAGTCCTATTTGATTTCAGCAATTTTTGAAAAAATAACTGTCTTTCCAAACTCTTATTCCACTTGCACCAAGTTATGAGATAAAATAATAAACAACAGAAATAAGTTTCTATTTTCTTCATCAATTACAATAAGAGCCTTAGCATTTTAAACGCATGTAGTCATGAAAAATAAAAATTAGAGAAAAGCACTTTGAAGTTTTAAAGGCTTTCGATCCTTCTATTCGATATAATAACTTGAACATCTCGCTCAATAATGTAGCCACAGCTGTAACATTTCATTCTTTAAAGTTGCGTTGTTGCACATCCCCTAAGGCAAACTGAGCTAGACCCGGTCCATGACATTATGCACCCTAAAGAAATCCAATACTAACATAGGATCGCCAGAAAGATCCCGCCTACAGAGCCCCAGGGACGCGAGAATATGTTCAGTGGAAGCCTGCTCAGTAGAACACTTGGTGCGGACCTCAAAACACTTTGAACCCTCAGCACATTTCAGAGATGCCCACTGAGGAAGTGCCAGAGATCCACCCAGTCGAGTACTAATACCAATGATGCGCTGGTGGAACGAGCCAATCGGTTTCTCATTTTCGCTTTTTGTCTCGAAGTCTTTAAAGTTGTATCTATATATATAAAATTCAAATACCACTCACTCTCTGACTGATTCATCACTGTATCTCAAGAACTACAAGTCCTAGGAAGCTGAAATTTTGCAGGGTGATTCTTCTTATACCGTAGGGGTGCACTAAGAAAGGATTTTGAAAAATTCGAATTCTAAGAGGCCTAAAATTGACCTAAGCCCTAAGCCAAATGCAATTTGAAATCGCCATGGAAATAACATTGAGTATAAAACGATTGCTATACGCATCTCAGATTGCTTTACCAGTGTTGATCGAAAAACAATTTCCTTAAAATAAATTAAATTATAATATTCATGTTTGAACTGAATTTTTATTTCTTTCCCTGATGAAAATAATATTTATAAATATTTTATTGATGAAAAAAGAATATTTAGAACATTTAATTTTATATTTACTTAAATTTTGTAATGGAGCACGAAAAGCCCAAACGATCAACTCATTGATCATAAAAGCGTAATTTTTTTTACTCGGTATCTGGTAACCTCAGAATTAATGTTTAATTTTTTAATTTGATTTATAATTGTTTTTGGGGGTATTTGAGTTGAATACGAGATGGCTGCGGTCACATTTGGGGATTCCCAAGTATTATAAATATGTGTTCTTTTTGCTTATAAATCATTGTCTTTATCAATATTGTTCAAGCTTTTTGTCGAATTGTTTTACTTCAGAATATATTCAGGAAATCAGACTTCAACATACTATAACAGATTTATTTTCTTCAGAATTCTGCCTTTTTTTAAGTATCGCAATTTTGTTTCTGTTTGCTTATGTGTTCCGGTATATTACCTATTCCAGAAATATTATTCAAGAGTTGGATTTTATTTATTTATTTCCTGCAAAATATCACTAGACATGGGTAATTTCATGGTGATATATGTATATTTCCACCAACTTTCTTTAAATCTTTGGTTAAATACGTAATTGTGTGTAGGTAAAAAAAAATTACAAATCGAAATATTTTTAAGTGTGCATTTATTATTTTAAAATGACATGAAACATTTCAAAAATAACTTTAAAATAAGATGGGTTACGTTAATTTAAAACTGGTAGTCATACTTTGTAGTTCAAAATATATTTAAAAATTTTGAAAGACGATTAAATAAACTAAATTTCATTTGTTTTTCGTGTTTCATGGGTGTTATTGAAAGCTTACGCCTTAGTCAAGTAACTACATCTATCATTCTAAATAGATACGTGCTTTCCATTTAGGAACTAAATTTCTGATCTTAAAAAGTACCATAAGGGTTCAATTTAAAACTGTATGTGTTTTGTAGAAACGGAAATTTTTAACAAGACTTAGTTGATCTTAGAATAATATCACACTAAGTAATTTTGAAAAATTGAAATTTTATGTCTTAAGAGACAGAAAGTCGAGGTTGATTGCTCTACTTATTGAAGCTGTTCTTACACAACTTAGATGCATGTGAATCGTTCGTTGAAAGTGATTTTCTTTTTGTAAAAGCGCTGTAAAATCAACCTTCTGTTTATTAAAAAATTGTTATCGATTGGGTTTAATTTGTCTACTTTGATGACATGTATTTCAAACAAAATCTCTGTTATTCCACATGTCACTGAATGGAATTTTCTGGAAAAGTGCATTTGCTTCAAATTTAATTAGTAACGAATGCTGTAAACATTTAATTTACTATCTTCTCATATTGATGATGAAATTCGAAAATATCGCTTACTAGATGAAAGAATGGCACAATGAAAACATATTCATAGGAAAACTAAGTGCAAGACAATCCACCGAAAAGTCGTCATTTTTACTGAAATTGAATGCACGGGAATATGCACGGGAACTCGAAAACTTAAAATCAATTTCAGCAGAAGTGTGAAGAATATGAAATGGATTACATGGTTGGATACAGCATGTATGCATATTTGCGCCCGAAGTAAACTGTAGAAGCGACGGAGAAGTTAAATTGTTAATAAATGTTTTCCTCGTACACTTCAATGATGCTAACATTCTTTTATGAAAAATATTGAAGACTTTTCTATCAACATATTATTAATTCAACCCGAGCAAAGCCGGGTATTTCTGCTAGTAGTTAATAAATGATATAATAAATTTTTCAACATTTTCGGGTACCGCGTCTTCTTTATATTTTAGTATATATTTTAATTAACGTCTCACTGGAGCAACACAATGGGCTATTAGCGACGGTCCAGGATCCATCCCGAAGGGAGAGAAACGAGGACACCAGCACGTCATTTTGATCCAAAGTCAGATGAAGAGGTCACAGCTGAGCAAGCACCTAGCTCTCCAAACTTTCACCACAGCAATCCAACATGAGGAGATTTGAGGCCACAACCAATTCAATGTGCGTCAGCCCACTTTGTGCACCACGATCTCGGGTTCGATTCGAATTCGAAGCGCTCGACTTACTCATCCGTTACACTTCCGACCGGGCTACCGCGGCACAGGTCATGAAGAAGAATTTTCAACAAACGTGAACCAATTAGAATTTGAGATATCACTGTTCAAACACCATGCCGATTAATTTATTATATCAGGGTTTCCACCCTATTTCAGAAATAAAATTCCCTGGCTTTACCTGAGAAATGTTTACAAAATTCCTGGTCAAACTTAAGCAAATCGCGACATTTTTAAGGTTGAAAACCAAGAAATAATTTAACATTCAGCAATCAATAATAAAAACCAATTTAAGAAGTATGCACTGTAAAAATTAATACACAGCGCACAAGTAATTTTGCATTAAAATAACTTATTCAAATAATCCAACATCTTTGACTTAAAATCACAATTTGTGATTTAATATATCATATTCATGAAATTCTTCAATTTAAGGCAGTGGGTGAAACAAAATTCTTTACCTGTTAAGTATTAGCTGTTTCTTTTCAAATCGATTGGAAAATTCAATTCATAAAATAAAGAGATACGAAACTGTACGAATCGTATTGGCTACTTTTCTCCAAAGCATCTGAGGCCGACCAACCGGTATAGTGGTTAAGGTGTTAGCCTCTAGATAGGAAGGTTCCTGGTTCGAATCCGGGTCCGGGCATGGATGTTTGTAAACGTATGGTGTAGAGGCGGCTGGTACACCTTAAATCTGTCGTGGCCGAAAGTCCTCACGTTGGGTTGGCGTGGAAGTTTGGAGAGTGGGGTGCCAGCTCAGGTGTTGCTTCGTCATCTGACCGTGGTTCAAAATTACGAGGTGTCGTCCTCGGATCTTTCCCTTAAGGGACTGATCCCGGACCGTCGTCAATAGCCCCGTTGTGTTGCTCTAGTACGACGTTAACTAAAATTACCAATTACCAAAGCATCTGAGATTGGACATTTTTAATTAACGTCGTACTTGAGCAACACAACGGGCTATTGACAACGGTCCAGGATCAATTCCTTAAGGGAAAGACCCCGAGAACAACACCACTTCATTTCCAAAGCATCTGAGAAGCCATGATCCATCATTTTTTAGGGCATTGAGGCAAATTTCGAGGTTTTAGACGAAATTTCGTAATTTCCCTGATGTTTAGCACAAAATTAAATTTCCTAACGATTCCAGGTTGTTTTCGTTTTGCCTGACCCGTTATTGATGGTCCGAATCTTCACACTGAAATGAGTTTACGCCCAAACCAATGACTTATTGTAAAAATAACGAATATTTAAGTGTCAAATTTTAAACAAAAGGGGTATACGTACACATCAAAAGGAACAACGCACGCGCGTCATGAATATTCTCTTTAAACAAAAAATCCTTCCTTCATAATACCGAAACCCAAAACGTTTGTTCTGCCATAAGAAAAGGTTGTTTGATGATTCATTAATGCTTCAATCACATTTGAAACAATCCAAGCTCTTGAGTGTTGAAAGCCAGAGAAGTGCAGAGGGACTGTGTGTTCCTTACAAATGAAATCCAGAAAAACACAGCTTTTGCAGACGTATCCAAGTATAAAGTGTTGATACGTAGACATTTCGTTCAATGGTTCGGTTTATTCGACAAGCATCTTCTTTTAGCTTGGTTCTTCATTTTTCTTGTTTGGCGGTCGGCTGGGTCTTAGGACCCTAGATTCGGTCAAAATTGTGTGTGACAAAAAAAATAATCTAATTGTGCTTTTCCGACACAACAATTCTTCGATAGCTCTTAAAATATTACTCACGATGGCATGGTGTGGAAGTTCAGGGAGTGGGATGCCAGCTCAGATGTCGCTATCGTCATCTGACCGTGGTTCAAAGAGACGAGGTGTTGTCCTTGGATCTTCTAGATGGAACCCGAACAGTGAGCCACCAGCCCGTCTTGTTGCTACAGTGTTTGGTTAATTACAATACCTACCTAAAATTGTACTTTTCGTAGCTCGTTTTTTTACGTACAACTTCAACACTAGAACATTTGTTTGTTGGATGATTTATAGTTTTTGTACCTTTCTTTCTGGAAGAACACCCCTACGAAATCGGGGCAAAAGGAGCTCAAGTGGCTTCGACCTTCGAGTGACGTGACCTTCGCGCTGGCAGTTTTAAAGAAAGTGGCAATAATTCACGCGATATGAAAGAGGTTTTTAAAGGTAAAATTGTATAATTTCTCTCCATGCAAACTTTAAGCGCTCCATATTCGAGGAGGTAGCCCTGTCGCAAGAGTAACGAATCAGCGACCCGAGGGTTCAAATCCAACCCCCAAACCGTCGTGCACAAAGGGAGCATGTTCAATCGGTCTCCAGTGTGATAGATTCTTATTTGTATCTCAATAATTTTAACGACCAACAGCTCATCAAACGTATGCACGCGACTTGTGGAATCGGATGCATTTGTGTCGAATGAGATCCGCTTCTTTCTATCTGTGACGTCATTTAATTAATGCTAATTATTAGTTAACGTCGTACTAGAGAGACAGAAAATCCCTTAAGGGAAAGACGCCGAGGACAACACTTCATCATTTTGAACCACGGTCAACACCCGAGCTGGCACCCCACTCTCCAAACTTCCACGCCCACCCAACGGGAGGACTTTCGACCACGACAGATTGAAGGTGCACCAGCTGCCATACGCTTACAAACATCCATGCCCGGACCTGGATTCGAAGCAGGAACCTTTCGATCTAGAGGCTAACACCTTAACCACTATGACGGTGGGTCGACCTGAGCGACGACGGCCCTAAGATTGGATGGGCCACGCGTAAGAGATTTGTTAAATTACTAACATTCTCAATACCGGTAAATTACCGTCTAAAATTCTCAGCATTCCCTTCTACTTTTTTTCGTTGCCGGTAGGTAGGTAGTTTAATAAACGTCGTACTAGAGTAAAACCACGGACAATGGACGACAGTCCGGTATCAATCCCAACGTTTTTCATTGCCGGAGGTAATGGTAATTTTAGTTAACGTCGTACTAGAGCAACACAACGGGCTATTGACGACGGTCCGGAATCAGTCCCTTAAGGGAAAGATTCGAGGACAACACCTCGTCATTTTGAACCACGGTCAGATGACGAAGCAACACCTGAGCTAACATTGCCGGAGGATTAACATAAATATAGAAATGAAATAGAGTGCAACTTTCGTCCAACAGCAATCAAATGAAATTTTAATGCGTAAGGAAATAATGTCAAATAATCTCAAGACATTTAGTGTAGAGCATATAGGACACTATTTTGAAAGTGACATGCAGCCGACACCCACTTTTCTGAAATTATTTCTTTAATAGGAAAAAGAGAACTGAAATTAAAATTTTAAATTCTGAAATAATCCCTTTCACACAGTAAATGAAAACAGAACGGTTATTTCCTACTGAATGTAAGCCTAACATTAGACAAATGGGGCAACTTTTGCATCAACCTAATAGACCTAGTGCTTATGTTAGGTTTGCAGCGTCATTCGGACGACAATGATCGACGCATTAATCAATCCCTTAAAAACGTACATTTTTAAAATCTGAATCTAAAAAAAAATTATCGTGTTTGAGATAACCGGTCATGTAACTCTCAAAGTAAAAAACCCGACATCTTCTGATATTCAATTACAGATTCTCGAACCCTCAAAACAAAAACTTTAACAGTAGCAACTTTCGTCAGACTAACATTTATTACAATATCAAAAACATATCAAGACGAATGTATTGACTTCATTAACTATTTAAATATTGGTCGCAGGGGATAACCAAACGAATCACTATTTCGAAAGCAGAAAGAAAACAATATGGTTACCACCAGGCCAAAGGAACGACTCTCACGTTGGGTGGGTGCGGAAGTTTGGAGAGTGGGGTGCCAGCTCAGATGTTGCCTCGTCATCTGACCGTGGTTCAAAATGACGTGGTGTTGTCCTCGGATCTTTCCCTTAAAGGACTGATCCCGGACCTTCGTCGATAGCCCGTTGTGTTGCTCTAGTACAACGTTAATTAAAAATTACCTAATTACCAAGGAACGGATCTACATTTGGGCAATTTTCACCCCACCTCATTTTTCAAGTCACACTTTCACGTCTTACGCTATGGCAAAGCCAACAATCGTTTCGATTCGGAGTGGAAATGCCGATTGTGAGGTAGGTATTTTAATTAGCGTCGCCCTGGAGCAACACAATGGACGACGGTCCGGGATCAGTCCCCTAAGGGAAATATCCGAGTCGATTTTCAGATAATATTTAATTAAAGTTGTACTAGATCAACGCAATAAGGGAAAGATCCGAGGACAAAAACTACGTCATTTAGAACCACGGTCAGATGACGAAACGATTTTCAGGAGAAAGCAATAGTTGAGTCGTCACTCGAGTTTTCTCGAAGCGTCAAAACTTTGGACGCCTATTTTCTTGTGTTTTAATGACCGTTACACTGGAGCAACAGAGTGGGCAATTGGCTGGACACTATTTAAAGAGAATTCAAGGAAAAGGGTGTTAATTATGTGTCGGGGTGGAACGACTCACCTTGCAGGACGAGGAGGAGGGGCAGGAAGAGCAGGTGGCATCCCATCCACAGATGCGGCGGTGCTCTGTCGAGAAGCGGAGGCATGCGTCCGTCGCGTTCCCTCGACCGGCCCGGTACTGACTCTCCGACCGCTCACTCCGCCCTCGAACGCCGCCCCTCGCGCCCCCTTTCTGGACGGGGGGAAACTTTGAGCGCGGCACTCCACTCACAGAAAAGCAATTATCACAGCAAGCGATTCGATTTGGGCTGGTGCAAAAGAACGTCACGTGCTCTCGATAGCATTGCATAGCAACACCGAGTGTTATCTACTTCACACGTGTCGGGATTGGATGTTGCCTGAAAGGTTGGTATTTTAATGAACGTCGTACGGGAGCAACACGACGGGCTATGGACGACGGTCCGGGATCAATCCCTCGAGGGAAAGATCCGAGGACAACGCCACATCATTTTGAATCACGGTCAGATGACGGTGTTGCCTGATAGGAGGACTTTCAGCGAGAACTCGGGGAAAGAAATTGTGCTTTTTAAATTGGGTTAAGCAATTCAAAATGCCCGGAGACAAGGAGCATTGTCGAACTGTGATGGTTTTTCCTGAAAAGGCTAACCAACCGGTATAGTGATTAAGGTGTTAGCCTCTAGATCGGAAGGTTCCCGGATCGAATACGGGTCCGGGCATAGATGTTTGTAAACGTATGGTGTAGAGGCGTCTGGTGCACGTTAAATATGTCATGGTCGAAAGTACTAACGTTGGTGTTTAAGTTTGGAGAGTGGGGTGCCAGTTCAGGTGTTGCCTCGTCATCTGAACGTGGTTCAAAATGACGAGGTGTTTTCCGCGAATCTTTCCCTTAAGGGACTGATCCCGGACCGTCGTCAATAGCCTGTTGTGTTGCTCTAGTACGACGTTAACTAAAAATTACCATTATCCAAACAAAGCCAAGCAGATACTTTATAAATGATAATAATTTTGATGATTTTATAATTTTTAAATAACATCGTACTAGAGCAACCAATTGGGCTATTGTCGATGTTTCGGGATCAATCCTCTGAGGGAAAGATTCGAAGACAACACCACGTCATTTTGAACCACGTTCAGATGACGAGATGACTTCCACACACCCCAACGTGGAGACTTTAGGCCGCTACAGATTTCAGGTGCACCAGCCGCCTCTGCACCCTACTCTTGCAAAAATCTATGCACTGATCCGGATTCGAACCAGGAACTTTTCGATCTAGAGGCTAACATCTTAACCATCAGACCGGTTAGTGGGTACTATAAATGATGGTAATGGTAATTTTTAATTAACGTCGTACTAGAGTAACACAACGGGCTATTGACGACGGTCCGGGATCAGTTCCTTAAGGGAAAGATCCGAGATACATATGAATATTGAGTCTTTGAACTACTATAGTGCATAGGGAGGGTTAATTCACAACTCAGCGAAATATGAAATAAAACCGCCATTTCATTTAAAGAATAATAGTAATCTTTCTGGAATTGTGTGGTAGATTTGAAGTATCATAAAACACTTTCGGTAGGGTTCAGGATGAAAGGGCACAAGGACCGAAAGTGACTCGCTGTATGCCAGTCGTCCTCGTCATTGGCCCTGGTATTTCTCTTCCCAATTCAAACGGATTGCATCTCGGTTCCCCTGAATGAGAAGAAGCAGAAACCACCACTCACTCCTTTTCCTCTTTGGAGGCCATGCTTTAGGAGGGGGTTGTGCTTGTGTTGTCGATGCTTTCAAAACATCAATGTTTTATTAAAAAAAACATTGATGTATTGGAGCCGTTGTTTTTATAACATCGAGGTTTGTTGATGTTTTTACGTTGTCGATGTTTTATTTTTGAATGAAAAAAGTATCATTATAAAAAAAGCACCATTATAAAAATTAAAAATATAACCAAGAGCATAATTTTCATAATCAATAAATTGAACAAACTTTTAGACCAGAGTGGCCAAGGGTGAAGGATCTGAAAAGTAGGGATGCAACATCGATGTCAATTTTTCAAAACATCGATGTTTCATAAAAAGATTGTTGAATTTATCATCGATTTATTGGAGCCAATGTTTCATTCACATCGATTTTTAACAGTGTCGATGTTTTACTTTTGAATGAAAAAAGTACCATAGTATAAATTAAGAAAAATAACCGTGTCACTAAGTATTTATTTATCAGTGATGGCGACATCCGTCCCATCAGAAAGAGTTTTTCCCATAACTGTTGGGATAGTGAGTGAAAAAAGAAGTCGACTTAAGGTGGAGAAAGTTACAAACTTCTTTTTTTAACAAACTGTAAATAACAAATATTGGAATTGGGACCTATAAAAATTATAGGTCCCAATATTTTTTATTTACAGAAAATAAAAATAAGTTTGTTGTGTTCCCCCCATAAGTTGATAAGTAATTAATAATAACTAACACTAATTATTGTTATGTACCTACCTAATTATACTTGTAGTTAGTAGTACCTATGTCAAATTTTGTTTTAAATATTATTTTCTTTTATACTATTCAATTTGAAAATAAAAGATTTTTTAATTGTTCTTATTCATTTTTTTTGGCTTTGTTTTAATAGCTTAAAAAATTTTACTCGTAACTTAATAAACACGGCAAATGACAAATTAAACATTGTCCTTTGAACCACGGTCAGAAGTAGAGGTCGCACCTGAAGCGGCACCACACTCTCCGCACCACGCCAACGTGAGGACCTTGAGGCCACGACAGATTGAACATGCACCCTTCTGTAGACTACGGTCTTTGGTTGTCCTATTCGAATTTACAACCTTTCTGTCACTGTTCCCTTACTCTTCCAAGCGAGCTACTGCGGCCGCTCATACATTTAGAGTTGCCAAGGTTGTGATGCTTTGGGAAAACTTTTTCATTTATTAATTTGACTAACATTTTATTCACGCATGTGGTACTTCTTTACTGAAAAAAAAACAACGGCGATGGCGTTGAGTCATTAGGTTTTCTCAAGTCAAACCTTTGTTTCGATCAGTCAAATCGTGATTGGGTCAGGAATCATGAAGGAATCTGATCAAGAAAATTATTTGTCTGAAAATATCACCCACAGTTGATGGGTAAGTAGGTAGGTATTTTAATTAACGTCGCACTGGTGCAACACAATGGGCTATTGACAACGGTCCGGTATCAATCCCCCAAGGGAAAGATCCGAGGGCAACACAACGTCCTTTCGAACTACGGTCAGATGACGATGCTACACCTGAGCTGGCACCTCCAATCTCCAAACTTGATTGTCAATCGAAAGTATTGAATGTAAAGGTAAATGGAGATGGTGCTACTGTTTACGTGATGGAACGTGCTTCCCGTTCACGCATGTTGCATAACTGGAAACGGAAGTCAAATCAAGGTTATTCGGTAGTTCGTTTACTCTGAAAATCGCATATTCAGCGAAATCAAACGAAAACAGCTACTTCCAAATATTCGTGTTACTTTGTTCTCCGATGTTCATATATATAAAATTCTTTTTTTTTTATCAAACTCGCAAAAATTTAATAAATATATCCCCTTCCCAACTTCAATTCTATAGAACGAAAAATAGAATTGTGTGTCATGATATGACCAGGGACTGTACATAAAAAGACACGGAGGTTAAAAACGTTTCATATAAGTTTAAAAATCCAATACCATTTTTCTGAAGCAGATTCGAAGGGGGGGG
The DNA here is from genome assembly GCA_947359465.1 of Metellina segmentata. Classification (NCBI taxonomy): domain Eukaryota; kingdom Metazoa; phylum Arthropoda; class Arachnida; order Araneae; family Tetragnathidae; genus Metellina; species Metellina segmentata. Next base: position 136,732,958 of record OX375874.1, on the reverse strand, counting down.
GGGGTTGTCGTGAAAACGAATCCTTATATGAGAAGTTAATCTCCTCAATTCTTGGAGGAAAAGAGTTTTCTTTCGCCCTCACAAGAACCATTCGGAGGGTTTTTAAGTCCATGTTTTCGCTACTTAATTTCTTTCTCCTCCTTTTTATCTCCGAAGACGGGACCCGAATTCCGGAGTGGAAGTGAGATAAAAAAAAAGGAGTTCCGGCTGACACGTCGGCAAATGCTTATGATTTATGGAGAGGGGGAAGGGATCCCCGCCGATTGACGGATGGGGGGTGGAGGTGATTAGGCGGCCGGTGTCCTTATAAATCACGGCGTCCCGCTGAGAACAGGAGCGTGCAGTGCGAGCGCGAGATAGCTGACCCCCGATGAATCTTTAAAACTCTCCCGGGACCATCCTTCACTCTCGCTTCCGGTGGCCCACTTTATGCACGCGTTGCGAGAGAGGAGAAACGCACCTTCCATTACTTCCACTTTAAGTGGCGATCGATGGGCCCCTATTAACCAGTGGGCCCCGCTTTAGATAGCTGCTCTCGGTGAGCGAGGTACCACTTCATAGAACGGATCAGATGATCCGATTAGATGAAGGGAACCCCCTGGTACCATTTTTGATAGCGAGTCCGATTTCCTGGTTACATGGCAAACCATGGGACCATTTTAGATGGCAGCTCTATTTTATTTCCTGGTTAGACGACGAGCCCTTTTAGGTAAACGGGTCCGATTTCTCGATTAGATGAAGGGCCCTGGTATCATTTTAGATATCAACTTTGATTTCCCGATTAGATGGAGGTGGCCACTTTGGACAACGGAGTCCGATCTCCTGGTCAGATGACGGGGCCGTGGTACCATTTTAAATAGAGAGTCCGATTTCCTGGTTAGATGACGGGGCCCTGGTACCATTATACTGCGAGGTACGTGTACCATTGCCGAATTCGGCAAAGCATCTTAGCCCAAAGATGTATGCGCTGTGGATCAGTTGGTGGAGGCAGACGCAGGTTATTATTTGAAGTGAATAGTGGTCCCGAATGAATAATTAACCGTCCTATGGGATGAGTACGAAGAAGAAACCTTCGGGTTGTGGAGCAAGTCTCCCTGGTCAAGGGTCCGCCGATTCCATTGGTCCGACCACGTTTATGTCCTGGCTTAGCCAATCAAGGCGGCACTGGACCTTTCGAGAGGAGCGTCAAGGGTCTGTTCCTCTATGTTTTCATTCTCGGGGACCTCCCTCGCTCTCGTAGCAAAATCGGATAGGCTCCAAAACGGAGTGAGCTAGCCCTGGTACCACTTTGGACCACGGAGTCCGATCTCCTGGTCAGATAATAGAACCCACGGGGGCGGCTGACGTTTTCTTTTAGAGAAGTTTAAGATAAATGACTAATGTGGCTGAGAATTAACCCTAACCTTTCCCCCACTGCACACACAACGACAACACACATAACAATAGCTCTTCTGTGGTCGAAAGAATCTCAGGAAAGACTCTAGTGGTCAAGAAGGTCACACCTGGTTCCAAGTCTTGCAGGGAAGACTGACGGCCATATTCACAAGTCTCGAATTAACTCGAGAATCAGTTGATCCGCGAGTGAGAGTTAACTCGAGGCTTAACTTCTCAAACGGCGTGTTAAGTGATCCAGGGATTAAAATGAGACGCTCGCTGTGATTGGCAACTAACGTCTCCTCACGGTCACGTGATATTGTTTACATTGGTTTCGACTCCCGAATTCATACTGATCAAGTACGTACTTCGCCGTAGAATTGATTCCAAATTGTGGATAAATAGGACTCATACAGCATTTTAATATGGGTTTGGGAAAAGAAATGCAAAGGTATTTAATTTCAAATTGGATTTTTATGGAAACCTAAATTTTGCAAGAAAGAATTGTACACATTTTCTTGACAGATGTATGTAATCCGATTATATTTGTACATGTCAGTATGGATGTGTGTTGGTGGTGTGAAAAGTAACTTGCATTGTCTGTTTTCTTTCATTCGTAATAAATCAACAGAATAATTTTTATTCTACGACGAATTTGTATCTGCCATGGTCGTATTCTACCGTTCGTTCTCTCCGACTTAGTGGACGGAGGTGCCGCCATCTATCTTTTCGCCAAGTTGCTGGTTTAAAATTACTTAGCTACCTTTATTTTCTTTCGAATTTCAATAAAATTATGTTTTAAATTTTCCATTTAAGCAATATTATGATGAGTACATGAGCTGCTATGCAGCAGGTGCTGCGTAATGATACGCCCAATCAAGTCGTCGCAAGAATACTCTAATTTAGTATAGAATAAAATCTCTCATCCATTTTGTTTCGCTGAATTTCCTTAGCCAAAAGGTAGTACTGCGCATGCGTAACTCTTACGCGCGAGTTAACTCGCCGATTTCGGAGGATCAAAACGTAACACCGAACCGGCAGTTAAAACCACGGTTCAGGACTTGTGAATACGGTTTTTTCGATAACTCGCGGATTATCGTTGATACTCGAGTTAACTCGCACTTGTGAATACGGAACAGAGAAATAGAGAACAGCAGGACGCGCTCCAATCCTCTCAGCGATTTAACATTCTGGCCCAGTCGTCGCCCAACACCCAGTCGTCAGGATGCCGGTTGTCTACAAGAAACCGATCTGTTCTAAAATGGGGTGGGGGGGGGTTCAATTAACGACGCACCGGAGCAACGCAAAGGGCTGTTGGCAACGCTCTGGGATCAAATCCGAAAGAAAAGATCCGAGGACAACAAAGCAATTGGAAACTACGATCAGGTGACGAAGGAACCGACACCCCGCTCTCCGAAATACTGCCGCTCAAGAAGTGTTTTTTTTCTCTTAAATACGGTAATTATTAACAATCGAATTTGTTTTGATTAATGCATACAGATATACGGGAAAAAAACCATTTGTATGAATGGAAAATGCACAAAAAATAACAAAAAGCAAAGAAAAACAAATAACATGAAGCATTGAAGCGATACACTAAGGAATTAGATGCTGTTCTTTGAAAAGCCATGGATACAATTTTTAAAAAGTCAAATGTCTGGGATTGGTAGAAAACACTATTTACATAAATTAGAAAAAAAAATGGATTGATTTTTTATTTCTTGATGTAAAATTTTGTAAGGGTTTTTGGACTATTATATTAAAGCACACGAATATTAATACTATTAGGAAGTTTCGATCAATTAATAGGATGTTACGCGAAACTTAATGTAATTTAAATGCAGAGAGATATGTTTTTTTAGATTGCATTATGTAAAATGTGATTTACCGCCGTTTAGATAGTTACCCTTGCCTCTAAAGAGAGAGTGAGAGATAGAGTACTTTTGTGGAACAATTATATTTAAACTTTTAAACTCCATAGACCTGCCCTTCTAGTACGTTGTCAGCTTAACAAAAAAAGAAAATTTCAAGGACTAATAAATTTACGATTGAAGTGAAATGCCGAAATTGCATTCGAAGGCAATTGCACAAAACATGACACGCAAATGAAAAAATAAATATTTTAGAAATTTACCTCAACTTTTATTTTGCTCTTTTCTAGAACTCTCAGTGAAGCATCAAATTCTTTCTTCCTGTTAACTTGTGTTGGAAGAAGAGAAAAACTGTCAGTTCTGAAAGTAAAAAAATTGATGTCCTTTTTTTAAGTAACGTGAGTCACAGTCTGAAATGTTACCATTAGGGAAACATAATCCTCACTAAAGTTCTAAATTATGACACAGATGCTTTAGGGATAAATTAATGCGTTTATAAACCAGTTTTTGTGTAGTAATCGTAATTCATTCTTTATTTATATGAAATTTAACTTTGGAAATTAATGTCTGATTGTAAAGTGAGTCCATTCGAAAAACATGTCAAGTAAGATAACTTACGGAAATTAATAAAAAAAACTGGACGTATTTCCTCCCTATACAGGGTGATTATAATTAAACTTGAACTTTCAAAAAGCTGTAAAAAACCACTACTCAGAATGACCTGAAATTTGAACTGAATATACTCAAAGAAGGGGGAAATGGTTGTCATAAGAAAAAAAAATAGTTCCAAATTTTAGCAATAGATGGCGCTTTAAAAGTCATACTATGCAAAATAAAAGACGTGTCATGCGCACGACACATTGCATTTGTTATAAAAAACGCAGGGTACATGGCGTTTTCCTGATATTGCGTCTGAGAAGCTCGTCATGACGTTCTGAATGAAGGATCGCGCTCTGCTTGTGAATCTCTTTTTAAAGAACGGTGACTGCGCTCTGAAGAAGTTACACATAGTAAAGGGTATGAAAAAAGGCTGTGCTCCTATGTCTGCCAAGGGTCTGCAAAAAATGATTAAGAAATTCGAAGAGACAGGTTCTTTTGAAGTGAAATCTGGCAGAGGGAGGAAATCAATTTGCTTCGACGTCAGTAGAAGACGTGGCCACAGCATTCCAAGAAAAGACGCGCAGTGGTGTGCAAACGTGCGGTACACGGGGAATTGCACGAACTTTGGACATACCTGAGAGCACGTACATAAAATTGTAGGTAACATCTTGCTTTGCTATTCAACAAAATGACCCAGGTTCAGGAGTTGTTTCCTACTGACCTGCCAGTACGACAAACATTTGCTCTAGAATTTCTTGCTCGCATGGAAGTGGATAATGAATGGCCATGGAACATTTTGTGGACAGACGAAGTACATTTCCATCTCCAAGGACATGTCAATACTCAGAATTGTAGAATATGGGCAACGGAAAATCCGTTCGCTCATGAACCAGCACCTCTTCATTCTGCAGAGGTAACTGTGTGGTGCGGGTTGACGTCATCGTTTATCGTAGGACCATTTTTTTTCGAGGAGATGGGTCCTGTTACCTGTACCGTCAATCAGGGCCCGATTTAGAAAATTTGGTATAGTAGGCACAAAACGCAGGAAGCCTCTCCCCCCCCCATGTTATTTGTTCATCACAAAAACTAATTTTATAACAATAATTGGTACTTACGTATTTGACTGTTGACCGTTTCACAGATGTCATCAAAAAGTTTGAGAAAATCGTGACATCACTTATAACTCTTGGCAAAACAAAATAAAGCAGATGAAAATCAAAAATATAATAGTTAGATAATTAATGTAATTACAAGAATGTGATAGTGTGGGAAACGGTCGACTGACATTTACGTAAATACCCAATAACTTATGTAACTGCTTAAAACTTTTTAAATTTTTTAGATACTTTTGAAACTTAGGGGCCCTCTAAATTATGGGGGCCCTAGGCCCGTGCCTCACTGGTCTAATGGTAAATCAGGGCCTGCCGTCAATGGTAAACGCTATGAGACGTCATTTCAACACTTCAACAGCGTGCATGTGTGGGTAGCATCACTTTTATGCAAGATGGTGCTCCCCCGCACATTGCAAAGCCAGTGAAGCAGCTGCTCAAGAGGCATTTAGGAAATGATAGAATTATCAGTCGTCTTTTTCCAACAACCTGGCCGTCAAGATCACCCGATCTGAATTGAAGGCACACTTTGCGCAACACATTCACAACGTGGCCCCTGAGACACTCCGATCTGTTGTGGAATATGCTGTTCCTCGGTTTCAACGTGTGGCAGAAAAGAGTGAACAGCATATTGAACATGTCTTGCGCAAGTCTGACTATAGTTAACAACCGACTTCATTGTTGCTTTTTTTGCAGTTTATGGCCTCAGAACAATTAACAACAGATTTCATTGTCGTAGCGGTTTTTGTCCTCAGGACAATTAAAAACCGATTTTCCCCATCCGATGTGTCAGCGACCTTGTCGCGGTGGATGGGCTTTCCATTAACACTACCACAACTGTTGAATGACTTGAAAGTCACTTTTTCAGTAAAAAAACGATATAGTCATGCACATTGAACAGTGCAGTTTGTTTAACGTGCAACTCACGCCATTGTCACTTGTAGACGTGCCCATTTACGTTATGACGCTTAAAATGCCATCTAATGCAAAAATTTGGAACTATTTTTTCTTATGTCGTACCATTCCCCCCTTCTTCGAGAATATTCAGTTCAAATTTCAGGTCATTCTGAGCAGTGGTTCTTCTTTTACAGCTTTTTGAAAGTTGAACTTTAATTATAATCACCCTGTACTTTGCTTATAGGAAAAGATTTCTCTGATCTCGCCAGTTTGAGCAATAAGAGGCAAATAATAATCAACTGGCAAACCTTGCATTCTTAGTGGTAAAATGCTTCCCTATAGGGTTGTTATGATTTATTGTACACTCTTTAATTGCAACTTTAATGGAAAGAAACATTTTTATTGTTCTGCATGCAGAAAAATATCGTGTTATCACTGTATGATTGCCTAAATAAAGCCAAATCGACTGCAAGAGTAAATACAAAGACGAAGTTGGGGTTGACTTCAGCTTCGTAATTTTTCGCGAAAGGCAATTGACGGAAACCAGAACAGGTTCTTATGGATGACAGGAGCTCATGAAGATTCCAGGAGTACAAGCAATGGAATGTGGAGATAAGCATTTCGATGCAACGAAAGAACAACTATCCTAGGAAAAACTGCAAAATTAATAAAAACTAGTAGACATAACATCTGCGCTAAAGTGTCTGAATTGCTAACATCTAAACATCGATTTGCATATTTCATATCTCCAAAGACATGAAGCGAATATAAGACAGAGCATTGCATATATTTCTTACGGATGTTAATTCTTATTTCAATGGCGATAAGTGCACAGCTCAGTACTTTTTGAGGACTAGGTTATTTTCGGTGCTACTTTCAGAACACCATATAAGCGGAAACGCTTTGAACATGAGTGTGAAGGCTAGCAGAATTACTCGGGTTGAATTTATCAACTTAACTTCCGCTTTCGTTAATAAATTGTAATTCCTATTCATCACATGGAACAACTACCACACTCTAATAAAAGTACACAAATGTCAAATACAAAATTTCACAAATGTAAATAAATGGCATATTTAACATTTTTGTTCAGTTTTAATTTTTAGCAAGAAAGAAAAGTCCCTAAAGTGTGTCAATGGTGCCCAGAATGCATACAATAGTTCAGTTATGCATATAAATGCTTTAAAAATAAAAGCTTTTCCCAAAATTATCATATAATTCTATATGCACTCTATAACAAAAAAAAAATCGACGCACCAAGAAGGAATCATCCGATTGCTTTGAAATTTCGTATACAAAAATGTTTTGACCAAATATGCAAAAGATTAAAATTTTGTGTCCAATGAATGAATAGTGCGATCTCCAGCGCATCGGAACTGCGCATCCAGCAGATGTATATAAGGAGTTGTTCTTGAACTGTTGTTAAAATTTTCTGCCTCATTGCGATTTAGGATACCTTTCAACGACTGAAAAAATGCCTCGCCGCATGATTCGAGCTCATTACGAGCAACTTTCAGAGTTTGAAAGAGGTCGTATCATTGGATTGAAAGAGGCAGGTTGGGCAAATCGGAGAATCGCTCGTCATGTGAGTCGAAGCGATGCAGCGATTAGAAGATGCTGGCAAGAGTGGGTGGACAATGACAGATTTCAGATTCATGATGGTAGCGGTCGACGTAGGGCCACAACAGATCGCGAGGACAGAGTGATTGTCAGATTAGCTGTCACAGCGCCTGATTCATCGCTATCAACCATCAGTCGTGCGGCCCACACACGAGTGTCCACCATGACCATTCACAGACGGCTGAGAGAGCGAAATCAACGCTCGTAACTGTGTCCTGACGATCATCGAAGACGTGTCTGGAGACGCCTAGAGCAGCGTGCCGATCCTGCTTTCACTATTGCACGCCACACGGGCCCTTAACAAGGAGTTATGGTCTGGGGTGCCATTTCCTTTGATAGCCGGACCCCTTTGGTCATCATTAGAGGTGCACTTAGTGTGAAGGGTGGTGTGCCGGCTCAGGTGTTGTACTCGCCATCTGATCGTTATTGAAAATGACGTGGTGTTTTTCCTTAATCTTTCCCTTCGGGTATGGATCGCGGACCGCCGCCCATAACCCGTTGTATTGCCCCAGTGCGAAGTTAATTAAATTTCTACCTAGGGAGAGAGATTTAAGGATATAGAGAGAGGTGTCTCACCGGGTTGGTGTTCTTGCCGATGAACTGAATCCGTTCTATGTTGACGTGACCGTCGATGAAGATCGTGAACACGCGCATCGTAGGTAATAATGCTTTAAAAATCCAAACTAGAACTTTTCAAACATTAAAAAATTATTTGGCATAATGACAGAAGATTGCGAAATTTCACAATGTCGCATGCCGGACGCAAGAGTGCCACAGGTAAAAAAAATATTGTTTTGTCGACTTTGAATACGAGAGAACTCGCCGTAAATCGTAGTTTTTATTAATTGAATATGAAAGAACTTGAGAAAATTAATTCCAAATCTCCCTCAAAATCGTCTTTTGTAGTAGTAACCTTAATGTCACCTTTCATCATTTTGTAGCGTTGCCATACATCAAGGGTGCGATGTATGTGAAATGTATGATATCAAAGGATATGCATGAGTAAGATTTGCGTCCAAAGTAGGTTGTAGAAATTATAAAGATAGAGAAAGGTGTTAAAATATTATTTTATTCTACGAAAAACGTAAGTGATTATATATTTGGATCATCTCTTCGATCTAGAGCAGTGGTCCCCAACCCCCGGGCCGCGGACCGGTACCGGTCAGTGGATCAAATGGTACCGGGCCGCCCAAGGAATATTAAATTATTTCCATTTTATTTCCTTTGGTGTATTTATCTCGGGTTTTTGCGGTTCTTATCTATGAAATGTCCACTCAAATTAGGAGGCGGTAAATCAGAACTTGAAATTTGTTCTGTTACTAGAGCTTCAATTATGATTTCTGAATTCTGTACGTCTCTATTTTCCAATTGTGACAAATGTGACAACAGTTTTCAAGTTGGCTGACAAAGTAGCTGCATTTAAAGCCAAACTGAAGTTGTGGGGACGGCGCGTGAACAGAGGTATTTTGTGGCATTCAGACATTAACGGGGATTTTAGGCGAGACTGAGCCTAAACATTCATTCTCCTTGTTGGTGCACGATCACCTGTCTTTGCTTTTAAAAGAGTTCGAGCGCTTCGTGTGTATTTTGTGGTTGGGAAACCACACGAATACCCCACGAACTTGTAAGGAATGGATCCGCAACCCATTTGTCAACAAATCAGGCGAATCAAGCATGTCTGTGCAAGAAGAACATCAACTGCTGGATAATGCAAATGAAGGCGGCCTTAAAACTATGTTCGAGACAACAACTCTGTCGGTGTTCTGGATTAAAGTCGTGGTGAAATACCCTGAGATTACCACCACAGCACTTAAATCCCTATTGCCATTTCCGACAATCTATCTGTGGAAGCTGGGTTTTCTGCAGTGACAGCAACCAAAACAAAACAACGGAATAAACTGGACATAAGCAACACACTTCGAGTGCCATTGTCTATCGAGTGTCTTCTATTACCCATATGAAACCGTCTCGTTGCAAAGAAACAAGCTCAGGGTTCTCATTGATTTAGCGTTCTAATGAGTTAAAATGTTAAATCACATTATATTCATTTTTTGGTGTAACTGTATTTTATTTTGAAGTCATGTTTGAATACAATTAAATTAAAAATTTTAAATAAAAACAATCTAAAATATAAACAATCAGCGTCCCCCCCCCTCCCTCAGCGGGCCGCGTTAAAATTATCAAACGTTGATCCGGTCCGCGGCGATAAAAAGGTTGGGGAGCACTGATCTAGAGTAAACCAATTCAAACTGAGAAAAGTCGGGTATTTTGCTAGTAAAGACATAAATTTAAAAAAAGCAAAATATTAAAATGTACCAAGGTTGCCATATTATCTACCAGTCCTATTTAAAAAGGTTTTGTTGCGTATATTTTATTTATAAGATTTATTCTCTATCGTCTGTCCTCAATCTTCAGAATATTTTTTACATTTCGTAAAGAAAATATACGGCTCAAAATAAATAAAGCATTCAAATTTAAATTCTATAAATATAGCTCTGGAAAAATAATTTATTTTTCAGCACTGGTAAAACAATCCATGTAATAACCAACAAATCGCCATATCACAAACATCGTCAGTGCTGAAAGTGTTTTTCTTCTGTTTGAACGCAGCTATTTACAAGTTCTCTAGTCGCACTACTAAAGAGTACACAAACTATACAGGGTGAAACTCTTCATTCCTAAACATTTTTCTCTCTCAAAGAATGTATGGTAATGGTAATTTTTAGTTAACGTCGTACTAGAGCAACACAACGGGCTATTGACGACGGTCCGGGATCAGTCCCTTAAGGGAAAGATCCGAGGACAACACCTCGTAATTTTGAACCACGGTCAGATGACGAAGCAGCACCTGATCTGGCACCCCACTCTCCAAACTTCCACGCCAACCCAACGTGAGGACTTTCGGCCACGACAGATTTAAGGTGCACCAGCCGCCTCTACACCATACGCTTACAAACATCCATGCCCGAACCCGGAACCTTCCGATCTAGAGGCTAACACCTTAACCACTATACCGGTTGGTCGGCTAAAGAATGTATGTCTGCCACAGTTGCTCGTATGCACTGGAGGGCGAATGAAAGCGCGCGCGCGCGGACCCATAGAATTAAAAAGTTCCATAAAATATCTATTTTTTTTCCAATTTTAACTGTTGTAATAACTAACATGATTCCGTGGTGTATTGATTTCCCAGTATTAGAAACTTACAAAATCATGAAAACATTCTGAAACAAAACACAAGAACAAGCAATTTTTAAAGATTATCAATTGATTGTACCTACATTATTGATCCATCAAATTTCAATTGGATATTTCTTTACTTACCTAAAATTTCTGGCAGCATCGGTTCCAATATTAGCGGCAAATTTTCCATCTTTGCGTAACAGAATAACCTGGACAAGAATAGCAGCCGATTTGAAAAAGTTCTAAAGATGCTAAATGTTCAGAACATAGAGATAGAGAGAGAGAGAGAACTGTATTACTAAGAAAAGAATCCCGATTACTATACTTTATCTTCAATATCCGTTTATGAACAGAAAATGGGAATTTTACCAAAATAAAAACGAACTTTAATCGCATCAATATGATTGCCCTATTTTGTAAATCTTTCCAATCAATTTCATATACAAGCTATTTCCTAATATCTGCAAACGATTCCGTTCGAATTAATTTTGTCGTCTTTCTCATCGGGATTGATCTCGGACTGTCGCCAATTGCCGGTTGTGTTTGTTGCTCAAGTGCTTCAGTAAGAATACTAAAATTGTAATTTTTATAATTCGAACTTTTTATTTATTTTCTTTGAAGGTAGGTAGTTGAATTTAAGTCGCATTAGAGCAACACGATGAGCTATTCGCTACGGTCCGGGATCAATTATCTAAGAAATATTTTCAGTATAAACAAAAAAATACCACTGGAGAAGAAAAACTTCTGGTTGAGATTAATTGCCGTTTTTAGAACGCTTGACGCTAGCTTTAATACAGGACCATTCCATGCAAATGAGTAAATCAGCTGTGGCTGACATATCACTTACTTTAAAGGAGACCCAAAACCCAAATTTTGGAAATTTTTTTCAAAAAGTGGTTTTTTTTTTTTTTTTTAATTTTTTTATTGGACGATGCATCAGATATTTAAGAATAAATGGACAAATTTCAGAGTCGAAGGAAATTGCGCTTTTTAACTTTTATTTGACCTTTCAAGTACATAATCGACTGTCAACCATTTAATCATCTGTAACTTCAATCGGTTTCGGTTTCCATGAAAACTTCTATTTATGCAACCATTATTATAAAAAATTGTATTACATCATAGTATATCTACCGATAACAATTCCAAGCATTTTAAATGCCTTAAAAAGGTGTAGACTCCTGGTGTTTCTATCAATCAACGAAAGCTAAAGGGCAAAATACAGGTCCTCATGTAAAACATGTGGGGACATGCTTGAAGGAAACACATTTAGAAAAGCTGCTTCCAGAGTATCAGCGTCTTGCGGATGAGAATCTTCCGAAGTGATGTCTAAACTGTCGCACTCAAAATGTAAACAAAGCTTGCATAATTTAATTCGGTTGAAGTGTCCGAAAACCGTGTTTGTGTCGAAGCTACGTATCGAGCTTGCAGTGATGCAGCCTGTTGGCCACTTTAACATTGGAGGAATACAGATGGCAACAATAACTTTATGTGAAGTTGGTGACAGTGCACGTGGTACAAGCAGCAGAAGACTAAAGAAACGACCAAGCGGGATAATGAAAAGAAATAGCGCAAAATTTCGTCCCGTGAATATCACTATAAAAAAGGCTCGTTTACAGAGAAAAAAAAATAGATGTGGAAAAAAAAAGGTGTTACATATGTATATTGCTAGTTAATTCTTAAAAATAGTAATGATTCAATAAAATATTTAATTTCAGTTTATTAAAAAGAAATGTATAATTTTTCAATGAATTATCACAAATCACTCAGTGGTCATCAGAAACAAAACTGGCTTTAAAAAATGCGAGTTTACTGTAAAAAACTCTAGTTTTGATATGAGTCTTTATATATATTAGAAATTACCAAAAAAAAATTGTGTTTTCAAAAGGTAAATTATTTTCATTAGCTACTGCTGTATTTTGTACTTAAAATGCAATTTTCTCAAAATCAGATTTAGCAAATTTCGTCCAAGTTCAAAGTACTAAGGCTTTGTGATATATGCACTTAGAGTTTAACTGTTTATATATTTTAAATATTAAATGACTGTTTAACACACACAGGAATAGCTATTTTGCATAAATAATTCGGAAAAATCTATAAAAATTAATAAACATAAAAATTTTATAGAAAAAAATATTTTAAAATTTTTATACAAATTTAACGTACGAGTAAAATATTCTTTTCATGAAAACTCGTCAATTAATTTAAAAAATTCTTTCCCTATTTTTGCATATGCTATAACACTACTGTAAAAATTTATTTTATACCAAAATATTGAAAATTGACAGGAGAAGAGTTTATAAAAAAATGTGGATATCGGCTCAAAAATCTTATCAAAATCGTAATATAAAATATATTTGCAAATTAAGAATTAATTTTTTATTGATTATTGCTTTGAAATATGTGCTTAGTTATCACTAGCCACTGCGTGGCCAGCACGGGATTGCTTGTCACAATTCTTTTCGTGGGGTCAGGTCGCACTGCTCGCTAACCTCCGGTGATTGCTACGAATTCCCATTTGGTTTGCTTCGCAAACCAAATTATGAATATTATGAACTATACTTGGCTTCGTAAATTGGATAACAGCCTTAACGGAGTTGCCCGTAATGTTGGTTTGCTTCGCATACCAAATGGGAATTCGGCGTGACGTCACAATCTCTTACGAAAATATAAATATTTAATTAAAAAATTATTTATTAAAAGAAAATCAAACGTATCTGGTGTAAAATTTTCCGCAGATTTCAAATCCGTTGAAATTTTTACTCTATCTTAAACGGTCTAGTACATAGAAAAAAGAACTACATAAATAAAGTTAAAACTTTGTTTCTTAGTCTGCTGTTAAATCATTCCTCCGCGCAAAATGAAAACGGAAAAAATAAAATTTAGAATCTGTGATCTTCCATTCTGTTGCATTCCATAATAATTAAATTTCATTAAATTTATTTTAAAATGTTCTAGATTGAATTTTAAAATTCGCCGTGACCCAAAAATTGCGAAAAATTCGGACTACCTGTGTGCGAAATCCCATTACTGTAAGTGCCATAGATTCGTCAGCACTTTGCGTGCAGAAAACAAACAAACAGACAGACAAACGCTTCCTTTTATAATATTGGAGATTAAAAAATAGGTTTGGTTAGATAATATGAATAGTAAAAATTATGGAATTTTTCTTACGGGTCTCCCTTAATGAAAATTAATTTTTAAAAGTAATGAACAACTGCAAAATATTAGTTTTCAGAAATGTATATTTTGGTATTTATTGACATTTAGGGTTCAAAGCCCCAAGCGATTGCAGATTTTTAGCACTAAAAGTAATATGTTTGCGAACCTATATTTGAATAAACTATCGATACAAATTTCAAAATTGTTGCATTCGTTAGAAAAAGTTTTCTCAAGAAAAAATTAGAATTTAATTCAATAGTCATCACTGCCAAGTTTGAGAGCTAAAGTATATCGTTGTATTGTAAGTTAATTTTGGTATTGGTGGACAAGTTCGCCACAATATATCACTCTAAATCTGGAAAAAAGTTCGAAAATGAACAAAATTGCCACAGGAGAAAAAAAGAGTTCTTAAAGAGTTATAAAATTAAGAGGAAGACGAAGTGAACACATTTCGATACTGTGGATCAACCGTAAGAAAGCAGGAAGAATTACTTTTGTTTGAAAAACGTGATGGTGAAGCTTTTAATTTCTTAGAAAAGAAAACAAAGAAACCGCAAGTAATTTGAACCGTCGGGAAGTATGGTGTAACGACTTAGACTAATGCTACAGGTTGAGAAATAAGTGGTTTTATTTCTAGATTACAGTAAGGTTGAAATATATACAGTTCTCTTGGAATCGGCGGTCTGGGAATGGTTCCCTTGGAGAATCAGTAGCAGTGACCCGAGTAATGGGGTGAGTTCCCGGCTACGGCCTTTCACGATTATCTCGGATGAGATCAAGTTTGGCGGGATGCCAAGGCGGAGAATCGGGTCTCCTCTGGTATACGAACCAAGCAAAGGGTGAATTCCAGGCTACGGCCTTTCACGGTTATCTCGGATGAGATCAAGTCTGGCGGGATGCCAAGGCGGAGAATCGGGTCTCCTCTGGTATACGAACCAAGCAAAGGGTGAATTCCAGGCTACGGCCTTTCACGGTTATCTCGGATGAGATCAAGTCTGGCAGGATGCCAAGGCGAAGAATCGGGTCTCCTCTGGCATACGAACCAAGCAAAGGGTGAATTCCAGGCTACGGCCTTTCACGGTTATCTCGGATGAGATCAAGTCTGGCGGGATGCCAAGGCGGAGAATCGGGTCTCCTCTGGTATACGAACCAAGCAAAGGGTGAATTCCAGGCTACGGCCTTTCACGGTTATCTCGGATGAGATCAAGTCTGGCAGGATGCCAAGGCGAAGAATCGGGTCTCCTCTGGCATACGAACCAAGCAAAGGGTGAATTCCAGGCTACGGCCTTTCACGGTTATCTCGGATGAGATCAAGTCTGGCGGGATGCCAAGGCGGAGAATCGGGTCTCCTCTGGTATACGAACCAAGCAAAGGGTGAATTCCAGGCTACGGCCTTTCACGGTTATCTCGGATGAGATCAAGTCTGGCGGGATGCCAAGGCGGAGAATCGGGTCTCCTCTGGTATACGAACCAAGCAAAGGGTGAATTCCAGGCTACGGCCTTTCACGGTTATCTCGGATGAGATCAAGTCTGGCGGGATGCCAAGGCGGAGAATCGGGTCTCCTCTGGTATACGAACCAAGCAAAGGGTGAATTCCAGGCTACGGCCTTTCACGGTTATCTCGGATGAGATCAAGTCTGGCGGGATGCCAAGGCGGAGAATCGGGTCTCCTCTGGTATACGAACCAAGCAAAGGGTGAATTCCAGGCTACGGCCTTTCACGGTTATCTCGGATGAGATCAAGTCTGGCGGGATGCCAAGGCGAAGAATCGGGTCTCCTCTGGCATACGAACCAAGCAAAGGGTGAATTCCAGGCTACGGCCTTTCACGGTTATCTCGGATGAGATGATGTCTGGCGGGATGCCAAGGCGGTGAATCGGGTCTCCTCTGGTAACGAACCAAGCAAAGGGTGAATTCCAGGCTACGGTCTTTCACGATTATCTCGGATGAGATCAAGTCTGGCGGGATGCCAAGGCGGAGAATCGGGTCTCCTCTGGTATACGAACCAAGCAAAGGGTGAATTCCAGGCTACGGCCTTTCACGGTTATCTCGGATGAGATCAAGTCTGGCGGGATGCCAAGGCGGAGAATCGGGTCTCCTCTGGTATACGAACCAAGCAAAGGGTGAATTCCAGGCTACGGCCTTTCACGGTTATCTCGGATGAGATCAAGTCTGGCGGGATGCCAAGGCGAAGAATCGGGTCTCCTCTGGCATACGAACCAAGCAAAGGGTGAATTCCAGGCTACGGCCTTTCACGGTTATCTCGGATGAGATGATGTCTGGCGGGATGCCAAGGCGGTGAATCGGGTCTCCTCTGGTAACGAACCAAGCAAAGGGTGAATTCCAGGCTACGGTCTTTCACGGTTATCTCGGATGAGATCAAGTCTGGCGGGATGCCAAGGCGGAGAATCGGGTCTCCTCTGGTATACGAACCAAGCAAAGGGTGAATTCCAGGCTACGGCCTTTCACGGTTATCTCGGATGAGATGATGTCTGGCGGGATGCCAAGGCGGTGAATCGGGTCTCCTCTGGTAACGAACCAAGCAAAGGGTGAATTCCAGGCTACGGTCTTTCACGATTATCTCGGATGAGATCAAGTTTGGCGGGATGCCAAGGCGGAGAATCGGGTCTCCTCTGGTAACGAACCAAGCAAAGGGTGAATTCCAGGCTACGGCCTTTCACGGTTATCTCGGATGAGATCAAGTCTGGCGGGATGCCAAGGCGGAGAATCGGGTCTCCTCTGGTATACGAACCAAGCAAAGGGTGAATTCCAGGCTACGGCCTTTCACGGTTATCTCGGATGAGATCAAGTCTGGCGGGATGCCAAGGCGGAGAATCGGGTCTCCTCTGGTATACGAACCAAGCAAAGGGTGAATTCCAGGCTACGGCCTTTCACGGTTATCTCGGATGAGATCAGGTCTGGCGGGATGCCAAGGCGGAGAATCGGGTCTCCTCTGGTATACGAACCAAGCAAAGGGTGAATTCCAGGCTACGGCCTTTCACGGTTATCTCGGATGAGATGATGTCTGGCGGGATGCCAAGGCGAAGAATCGGGTCTCCTCTGGCATACGAACCAAGCAAAGGGTGAATTCCAGGCTACGGCCTTTCACGGTTATCTCGGATGAGATGATGTCTGGCGGGATGCCAAGGCGGAGAATCGGGTCTCCTCTGGTATACGAACCAAGCAAAGGGTGAATTCCAGGCTACGGCCTTTCACGGTTATCTCGGATGAGATCAAGTCTGGCGGGATGCCAAGGCGGAGAATCGGGTCTCCTCTGGTATACGAACCAAGCAAAGGGTGAATTCCAGGCTACGGCCTTTCACGGTTATCTCGGATGAGATGATGTCTGGCGGGATGCCAAGGCGGTGAATCGGGTCTCCTCTGGTAACGAACCAAGCAAAGGGTGAATTCCAGGCTACGGTCTTTCACGATTATCTCGGATGAGATCAAGTTTGGCGGGATGCCAAGGCGGAGAATCGGGTCTCCTCTGGTAACGAACCAAGCAAAGGGTGAATTCCAGGCTACGGCCTTTCACGGTTATCTCGGATGAGATCAAGTCTGGCGGGATGCCAAGGCGGAGAATCGGGTCTCCTCTGGTATACGAACCAAGCAAAGGGTGAATTCCAGGCTACGGCCTTTCACGGTTATCTCGGATGAGATCAGGTCTGGCGGGATGCCAAGGCGGAGAATCGGGTCTCCTCTGGTATACGAACCAAGCAAAGGGTGAATTCCAGGCTACGGCCTTTCACGGTTATCTCGGATGAGATGATGTCTGGCGGGATGCCAAGGCGTAGAATCGGGTCTCCTCTGGTAACGGGACTCGAGCAAAGGGTGAATTCCAGGCTACGGTCTTTCACGGTTATCTCGGATGAGATGATGTCTGGCGGGATGCCAAGGCGGAGAATCGGGTCTCCTCTGGTAACGGGACTCGAGCGATAGTCCTCCGGCCGGGTGGCCTCTCCGAGTGTTCTCGGTTGAGATCAGAAGGTCGCAAGCTCGTGCGACCGTGGAGCAGTTTAGCCGGCTACCTGCCGCGGCTACTGCGTTCCTCTCAAAGATAATCTGGGGCCGGATGCCCGGGTAAGTTCGGCTCGACCGTCCTGTGGCAATTAAAAACACTCGGAGCTCTTCGAAAAAACCGTGCGCGCCTTTTTATACCTCTTTTGGAGGGGGTGGGCTTCTGGCGCTGTCGTCGCTCTTGACGTAATTCACGTCCTGCAATTGGTCTAGTGTCAGGGGAGTCACAGGTGCCCGCTGACCTTATTGGCCTTTGAACCCCGACGGAAAGTTTCGGTTCGGCCTCTCGCTGTCTAGGATCTTACGTCCAGCTCGTCCATCATCCTGGGGACCAAAAGTCTGTCCATTGTCTCTAACTGTCAAGTAGAGCGACAGGAGGGCGACTGGCTGTCGCCGCTATTTCCGTTCGACTTAGACGTGGGAGAGAGAGAATATATGGATACTCCACAATGGTAGGGTTGGTTGAATGGAAGAATCGCTAACCTTATATCCGAAAGAAGGTCGAAGATGAAAACATTTTTTAGTTTGTTTTCTTCGCTGCTTGGATTAAATTGACCTTGTTTCTATTTGCGCCGTCAAATCCCAGAATCATGAGCAAAAGTAACTCGAAATGACTCGATCTGTTCATGGAGCCCACACCCATCTTTGTACGGGGGTCCCCCGCGTCCAACGATACTGAAGCTCAGAGCAGCAATGTGTGAACGTGCTTTAAGTGCTATTTTCAAAATGTCCCCTGTAGGTAAGGTTACCAGAACATCTCTTTAAAAGAGAACATGTCCTCTTTTTCAGCACGGATCTTTTTTGCACGGTCTTTTTTATAAGTTCACTTTTTGTTCTCTTTGATCATCATTTTTGATTGCGCAACAAAACATAATTCACATTTCAGACTTTTCGCTCTAATATATTCACATTACATACTACAAGGGTTGGACAAAATAATATGAACACTTGTGAAAAATAACACTCGAAAGAAACCTCTCGTATACTCCTGCCCTCTAGCGGTGAAGTGTGCCATCTAGCGGATGAGAAAGTACAAACATCAGTCTGCTACTAGCAGTGATAGAAGTCGGATGCGAAATATATTTCTGTGTTAAAGTTGCGTTATGGTTGACCTTTCTGATTTCGAAAGAGGCATGATTGTTGGAGCCAGTCTTGCTAGAGCCTCAGTAACTATAACGGCCACCCTTCTAGGTGTTGGGAAAAGTACAGTGTCGACGGTAATGTCAGCATATTTGAAACAGGGAAAAACATTATCTAAAAAGCACAACAGTGGTTTTAAATCGAAGCTGAATGACAGAGACAGAAGGGTTTTGAAGCAGATTGTGGCAAAAAAACACTAGACAACAGCATCCCAGATAACACCTGAGAGATGAACACACATCTACAAAAAGCAGTTTCATCAAAAACTATCCGGCGTGAACTGAATATGGCAAATATTCATGGTAGAGCGGCTTTTCAAAACCATTGATTACACAATGCCTCGAAGCGACGAATATGGTGTCGCGTGCATTAAAATTGTACCCAACAACAATGGGAGAATGTAATATGGTCAGACTAATCGTCATTCACATTATTCCCGACAAATGGACGTGTTTACGTTTGGAGAACGCCACCAGAAGCCTATCAAGTTGATTGTCTTCGGCCTACGGTTAAGCATGGCGGCGGTTCAGTGATGATCTGGGGTGCGATATCACATCGTGGTCGTGGTCCACTTGTTGTTCTGAATGGCTGTGTTACAGGAGAGGATTATGTCAGTTTTCTGGCCGACCCTCTTCACCCAACGGTGCAAACTGTGTTTCCTGATAAACGACCTGTATTCCAAGATGATAATGCCCCCATTCACACCTGTGGAATTGCCCGAGACTGGTTTTATGAACACGACGATGAAATAGAGCACCTCATCTGGCCCCCTCAGTCCCCTGATCTTAATATAATTGAACCTTTGTGGGGTATTTTGGAAAACAAGCTGTGCAGTCGATTCCCCCCTTCCAAGTACATTTTCTGAATTAGGGACTTTTTTGCAATTTGAGTGGGAACGTATCCCTCTGAATGTTGTACGTGACTTGTATTTGTCAATTCCACGTCGGATAAAAGTTGTAATTCATGCAAAAGGAGGACCCCAACGGCCTATTAATAAAAAAAAATTCTCTTTTCACAGGTGTTCACATTATTTTGTCCAACCACAGTATATCGATATGTATAAATCTCACAGCTATTCAAATGCGTACTATATCTAGTGCATGCACGAAAGTAGTACGTATTATTAAAACGCATCAACCTCGAATAGGAAGTTCAACCTCTAGTGTATATTGATTTTCATGTTTAGACGTCATTCGCATTGTTTATCTGGTTTAATTTTGTACTTACATTGTTCGCGCATATTTGAAACAAAAAGTGAGCAATCGGGTTGACAACATCTTCTATTTTATAAATATTTACGTTGAGATTTTGAAAATATTTATGTAAAATGTTCAGTAGATTTTCTTTCAGTTATTATTTACTATATTCAAGATTCCTCAAAGATGATCCTTTAATTTATTAGATACTACAATTATAAACTAATAATGCGTGCTTTTTGTGTCTTCTTTTATAAAAATTATTTTACGAAATGTTTTCTTTTCTGATATTTACCTTTTGGCAACCCTACCTGTAGGGCAATTGAGAATGTGTATTCCCCCAATACGAAGAAGGGTCCGTAAGATGAGAGGCTGTCGTGCTGCCATCTGTAATCAGAGCTTTACACTACCAGTTACTTTAATTATTTAATGAAGTAATTTGTAGTGAGGTTATTATAATTTATTTAATTATTTTCTCTGCAATTTTTTTAGTTCTTAATTGTTGTTTGAAAGATCTCTGAGCTGGTTCCGTTTGCTGACTCAGTGACACCGCCCTCCCGAGAAGAGTAGCCGAAACCTTTACGCTGCGGCAGGGACACAATTGTTACCAACAACATTTCGTTTACACCAGCGCCGCCATGGTATAGATCTGTGGATATTATTTCCCCTATTAAGTGATCGATGGCATCCATGCCCATCGACGAGCTGTCAGCGACCGACCTTTTAGAGGGTGCCTCCTATTGTTCGGTGCACCCAACCCTGCCGACCGTGAGGTGTGAAGGCTTTAGGTAGAAAGTCGCTCAGTGATATCTCTTCTCGAGCCACACAATACTATGAAAGGAAAGCGTCAGTCGTCAATGCCACTCACGGCCTTATCGCTCAAGTTTGGTTATTTGGAGTGGTGCTCCGAGAGTCAGACCGAAGAGCCGATTGAAAAAATCGAAGCGCTGTAGCGTAAAGGTTAATTTGACGTGTGACAAACTCGCTGTTCCTCGTCCACTTCAGGAGATAAAATGACTCAGATGCTGTCTCACGCATCTACAACTACTCTAGTACCTGGTTAAAAAAGCAGTTCAAGACAGTTCCAAAAACGAAGAGGTAGCAGGTTCATTCCTCCGTCCCAAATTTTCCAGAAACTTACCCCCCCCCCTTCCCCAGGAAGATTCGCTATCGGCGGCCGATTCACCTTAGAGAGGAATTTCACACCACAGAAGAGAAATAATAACGCTACAGCTGTCGCTCGCTAAGTTCCCGTATTTTGAGAGTCCAGACGAAGATCTCTTTCACCTTATGATCCTTCTGTATCATTCCAAATAAAATGAGCAAATCGGCTGTGACTGAAATGTCAATGATTTGAACGAAATTTCGTTTTTAAATAGGTCACCTGTAGCAATGAGCAACTGCAAAATATCAGGTTTCAGAAATCTAAATTTTACTAATCACTAGCCACTGCGTGGCTAACCCGACGTTGCCCGTGCCCGTTGCTTTTGTGGGGTTATTGGTTTGCTTCGCAAACCAAATGGGAATTCGTAGCCTATTGGATAACAGCCATAACGGAGTTGCACGTGGTGTTGGTTAATATAAAAAAATATAAATATTTAATTGATAAATTATTTATTAAAAGAAAATCAAACGTATAAGGTATCTATCTGGTATAAAATTTTCCGCAGATTTCAAATCTGTTAACATTTTTATTCTCATTAAAATTTTTATAGAAAAAAGCACAGAAGAACGCCAGTGAAAACTTTAATAATTTCTATTGTTTCACTCGAATCCGTTTCTGAAGAAATCAAAATGAATGAATATAGAATCAAACGAAGGTCATTCGAATCTGTTCGCTCCCATTCTAGACGGAAGGCGAAAAAAACAGTGACGTCAATAGTGACGTGAGGGAGGAAAGTCTAAATTTGTTTATATTTCTTCATTTCCGAAAAATGAAAGAACGGTGAAAAAAATATTAAATTCATTTAAAAATGTTCTAGATTGAATTTTAAAATTCGCCGCGACCCAAAAATTGCAAAAAATTCGGATTACTTTTGTGCCAAATCTCATTACTGTAAGTGCCATAGATTCGTCCGGACATCACAAGGTCAAGGACATTCAAGGTCACACAAATTTACATTTTCTAGCTACCAAAGTGGCTTGTTTTGCGACCCTATATTTCAATAAGTTAAAAACAAAAATTTTAAATTTTTGTATCGTTACATTCTTTATAAAATGGTCCCTTAGGAAACGTCAGAATGTAACTTAATAGCATTCATTGCTGAATCTCAGAGATCGACCAATGTAGAGTTTCTTTCCAATTTGTTACGCATTTCAAATTGCTGTGGTCTGTCTAAAACTGGAAAGACAATATTAAAAATTATTCTTAATGAAGACTTTTCCTAAAAAATGACATGACGTAATTTGGTGATTGTATTTCCACTCCTTTGTAAAGCAAAAAACATTTAAAATAAAAGAATGGAAAAAACGATTTTTCAATTTTTTTAAATCCGTATTTCATTGTGAAGGAAAGCTTTGAAAACATCAAAACTTTTCTACACGAAAGAGCAAGATGTCTGTATTATCTGTCCTGAAATTTTCATAGTTGAAATTTGATTATTTTTGTCCCAGTAACATTTTTAATAGATGTAAATTTTACAATTTTTATCGCTGCTGGTAATGAATTATAAGCTTCGATAGTATAAAAAGTGGGGTACAAGAATAAAATAACTATTATTATGGTACATGAGAGTAAAACTTTCACATGACATTTCTTTTTAGTCTTTTTTGCTGAAATAATTAGGTAGAAAGTTGTTAGAGAAGTCTTTTCGATATTTCCTTTTTAAACGTAAGTATCAAATACTACTATTTGTGAATATTAAAATTTTTTTGTAAATATTAAGCATTATTAGTCAGATAAACCCTAACTTTGAGAGTAAAGTTAGATTCTCCCAAATGTAACTAACTCACCAATCCTTGTTAAACCCCGTCATCAGAATTATTATTGAAATAAAAAAATATTTCAAGAATTCGGCAGCACTAGGAAAAATTTCATTTTGAGCAACTACAAAAGTAAACAAGAGAGCATCAGATTCAAAGTGAATTTGAAACACCAATCAAGTAAGTAAAAGTTTTTTAAATATTTAAGATTTTGAACTCTGATTTGATGTCATGCTTTTAGAATTTGCTTCAGAATTTTTGAAAAATATGGTATTTCATTGTTAATTTGGGATTTTATTATCATTTGAAACGAGCAGTATGCATTGAATGGAAATGCTATGATAGGCAATAAAAAACATTGCCAGTTATGACGATACTGACAGAATCTGGTAACTCGTCGTTGGACTTTCTGACTAGTCGTTTGGAGACGAAACTTTCAGGTGCCAATTGATCCATGGTCAAGAACGTGTTTTTGTGTGTTACTAATTGTCTTGCTTCGTGACCTATCCTATTTTCACCCCTCAGTCGCTGCTGCCTCAACCAGTGGCTAAAGCTACGGTTTCCTAAGAAAGCGGAGCCGTTATCTAGCAGCCGTGATACGTCATAACTTGGCGGCCGTCTTAACAGAGACCAGAGGTGTCACATTAGACGGACAGAATACGGTGGAGAATGGGCCATACAGACGGCTGTCGTGGTTTATTTGATTCCAGAAACAAAACAAAACGGCTTTTTTTATTCTCTAGTCCAAGTTTCTAGCTTCGGGATCGTTGAAGATAGAGTGAAAATATCTACGGATTTCAAATCAGCGTAAAATTCTACGCCAAATCGATACCAAAAACAGATTTATTATTCAATTATTTACCATTTGATAAAAAAATTATAATCAATAGAAAATCAAACGTATAAGGTATCTAACTGGTGTCAAATTTTCCGCAGATTTCAAATCTGCTAAAATTTTCAATCTATCTTTAATGACCCGATTTTTACACAAACGAACTAAACAATGCCAGTCAAAAAATTTTGTATGTTTGGTCTCCCTTCGCTCGAATTGTTTGGCGCAGGAAATGAAATGTTGCCGCTATAAGAGAAAAAACGTTCCCCAACTGGTTGAGACCGCTCTGACGATCGTCATGTAAATGGCGGCTCCGCTCGTTTTCGTTCCGCTCCCAAACAACGCTCCAAGGAAACCAACGCCATCTGTTTGTATAAACAACGTTTTAGTGACGTCATCCACAGCTACATTACGACTGCTAGATAACGGCTCCGCTTTCTTAGGAAACCGTAGCTTAACGGCTGAGTTCATTTGAGCCTTGCAGGAACCGAAAGCAAAAGCACAGGACGGCTGAGGGCCCTTTCATTGACTGCTATGTTTATAGGACCTGCTATGTCATTGTGAATTTTATAAAAAGAAACTCACAATAACAGCTTGTTTCAACATTGCTTTTTAATACAGTGTTTCAATTGTATGCACGCTTCATGTGAAAAACCCTCGACTGGAGTGAATATCCTACTATTGAGGGGAACAATAGGCAACACTCGACACCAGTGGTCCGATCGGTCAGTCAGTCGGGGCACGCTGCCTACCACCACAGAGCCCGCAAACCTGCCTCGGACCCAGTCACCGATGACACAACACTCAAGGGTGGGGCTAGCGAGCAAGCACAGTTTAGAATCACGATTTTCTCTCGACACATCATTTGGTGAAATGAATCACTCTCATCGGAAATGTTTTTAAATGCATTTCTTTGGAACTATTGCATGAACGATCAGTAGCAACAAAAGTATTCGAACAATCGGTTCCCTGAACGCCCTTGACTGGACTAATCGTGAGACGAGATAAACTAACTGTGATAAACTAATCTAATAACCACGGTTGCATTTATTTCGGAAAACAATGGGGTTGCGCAGAACAAGCTCACAGTCCTGATTCACAAAACAGCTAAATACAGATGGCGCTCTAGTGGTAGAACGGGTTTTCTGTGGATATTCCGGCAGTGACGTCACTTGGGTCTATTTTAAAGTGACAGTGGACTTCCAAACGAACCGGGCTATTAGTGACCGTCTGGGATCCGAAGGGAAAGATATGAAGACAACGTCATTTTGAACTAAGGTCAGATGACCTGAGTTGGCACTCCACTCTCCAAACTTCTACACCACATAAACGTGACGACACTGGAGGCCACGACAGATTGAATATACACCAGCCCCCTTTGTACACCACGGTCTTGGGATGGATTCAAACTCGCAGCCCTCCGGTTGCTAGTCCGTTCCGCTTCCAACCGCGGCCACCAACAGACTTTTGTAGTTATTCTCCTAGTGTTATAAAGCTTCAGATTGGATACGCGGGGAACCCTTTGTTGAGAATTTACACATCGAAAAATGGAAAATTTCACATACATCATACCCCTGGTGTAAAAAAAATGCGAAAGGTACATAAGACACTGGAGCAACAGAACGGGCTATTGGCGAATGATCCGGGATCAAATCCGAAGGGAAGACCAACAGCACGTCATTTAGAACTAAAAAACAAAGTCTTAATTGGCATTATTTTTTAACATGTTCAAACTAAAAATTCATCTCTACGTGTTATTTCCTAGCAATTATAAAATTTCACAATTTTGGCGCTAATCTTGTCACAAATCATCGTCACCATCGGGCTTTGGTTCACTAAAGAGTGAGAACAGTTCAGAGGGCAGATCGAGAGCAGTTTCAGAAAAGAGCAGTTACGTAATTAACACAGTACGGATGCGTATAGCAGACCGAGAAACAGACTAAAAACAGGAAACAGAAAGAATAAAGAACCGCAGGATAAATCAGCCGCATTTCGAAAAATTGAACATAATTTAACAAAACAAGTATAGTACAAGTTATAGCAAAGGAATTTTCGAGCAAAGAGAAACTACTTACAGAATACCGAATTTATTTCCTTAAGCGTGGTGTGGAAGTTTGGAGAGTGGGGTGCCAGCTCGGGTGTTGCCTTGTCATTTGACGGTGGTTCAAAATGACGTGGCGTTGTCCTCGGAACTCTGATCCCGGACCATCGCCAGTTGCCCGTTGTGCTGCTCCAGTGTGATATTGATTAAAAATACCTACCCCAAAATGTATTCCATTTTTTTAAATCGAAGTTTAAAAAAAATGCAATGTTTCTTTTAACAAAAAGAACGGGGAATAGGTTTTCTGAAAGTGAGAACACAGGTTGTTCCCTTTCCTTTTGAAGAACAGGTGGAAAAGAGCAGGTTGTTCTCCCCCCCATCCCTAGCTGAGTCCTTTTTTCGAGAAGTGATGTGTGGGTTGGTAATGAGTGTGAAATATTTTTACTGTCATAATAAAGCAGGAAATGTTTTTCCGCTTGAATGAACGTCGGGAGTCCAGGTAGGACCACCGGTGGCTGTGCTACTTTACCCGCCAGCTAACAAACGGTGAACGGGTGGCTGAATTGGACTGCTGCAGAGATGGCCACCACAGTGGCTCTTTCTTCATTGGAGGAGCACTTCCCATCCGTGTCACCCTTAATTTAGGATATATCAGATTGCGCTGTGTGACTTAGGGAGGTCCTCAAGTGGCCAAAGAGAGAGGGACAAGCACCTGACGCTCCGCTCGAAAAATCCTCTGACCGCCTTGAAAGGCTAAGTCGGGACGTGAACGTGGTCGACCCAGCGAGTCGGTGGACCTTGGAAAGCAAGGTTGTTTTATCCTTCAGGACGGTTTATGTTTGCTTCACCCCGGTGAGGTGGCTAGTTTCATTGGTGGATGAATTCGACATTAACCACCATCTGCTCCCTCAAACAAGCTGCTGTGCGGACATCTTTTACAAGATGTTTTGCCTGTCTCGGCGGCGGAATTTGTAGACCAATGAAATCATGTCCCTCAGGAAACCAAATGGACGGTTAATGTCCGCTCCACCCCAGCGAAGTGGCTACCGAGGGTGAATTGGACTGCAACCCGCGTCTGCCTCCACAAAAGAGCTGCATTGCGATAGTCCGTCATAATTTCTTGGTCAACTTCGAAGGTGGTCCAAGGTTCATTTTTCCCGCTGGAAGCCTTTGGGACAGTTAATGTTTGCTTCACCCTCAGGTGAATTCAACACTAACTCATATCTGACCCCACAAACGAGCTGCAGTGTGAACATCTTGGGCAAGATGTTTTGCCTATTGCGGCAATTCTAGTACCGGAGTACTAAGTGTTGTCCAATTTTGGACGGTCAATGTTCGTCTAGCTCTACTCATGGCATGGACTTGTACAACTCAGAAGACGACCACCTGTTAGTTGCAAAGATTGCGCATGCCCAGAAGGACCTTTTTGATATGCAGAACGGGTAGACACTCGTTTCAAAAAGAGAAACTGAAATGTGTCGACTTTAATTTGTTCTGCCTTTTATTTTACGTCTTGCTTGTACCGTGACTGTGAGATCATTCAAAGTGGATTAAGCAAATAAAGGGAACATTCCTTGTGATGCTTTTAATGCGATTACAATTTTGAGCAAGTCAGTATACACCGTAGTTCAAAACGAATTGCGCAGATCATCTCCAGTTCATTTGCATCACTGGTACCTCAGTCTATCACCAGGTGAACCCTTCAACGTTCGCCTTTCGCTCTGCATGCCAGACTCCGATCTGGCCTTTTGATGCTACACTACTGGCCACCCAAATTGTAACACCAAGAAAGACAAGAGATATCACAACAAAATTTATTATGTAGATAACATGTTGACCAAGTATCAAATGATTCAATTTATAGCCTTCTGTGAAGTGTGGTTCCTGCCAAAATCAGTAGCCAGAGTAGATGCCATTGTTGGAGATCACCGCTGCCACACGCATCGGCATTGATTCAAAGAGACTTTGGATGTGTTCTTGGGGTACAGCAGACCAAGCAGCTTCCACACGTTGCCAAAGTTGATCTGGTGTGGTAGCTGGGGATGTAATCTGGGTCAATCGTTGAGCAACCATGGACCACATGTTTTCTATCGGCGAAAGATCCGGAGAGCAAGCTGGACAGGGAAGCAATTCAATCTGGCGATTGACGAAGAATCCTTGGACAATGTGTGCCACGTGTGGTCGCACATTACCCTGTTGAAATATGGCTGTGGGCAAGCTCTGAAGGTAAGGAAGGACAACTGGCTCCAACACCTCGGAGATGTAGCGCTGGCTGTTTAAAGTACCGGCAATGCGTACTAGAGGAGTGCGAGAGTGATATCCAATACCGCCCCATACCATAATACCCGGTGCAGGACCAGTGTGGCGGTGCACAACGCAGCTGTTCAGCATCCTCTCTCCACGGTGTCTCCAGACTCGAATCCGACCACCGTGGTGTTGCAAACTGAAGCGTGACTCGTCAGTAAAGACAATTTCATTCCATTCTGCCGTCCACGTCCTTCTTTCATCGCACCATTGGCGGCGGAGACGTCTGTGGTTCTGCGTCAAGGGTAGACGAAGCAATGGACGTCTTGCGGACAGACCACTCTGCTGTAAGCGGCGTCGAATGGTACGCGCAGACACTGGATGATGCGTTACAGACTGAATGTGCTGTGCTATGGTTCGTGATGTAGCTGAGCACTGCCATACGCACAATATGCCTGTCATCGCGTGAAGTGGTGCACTGAGGTGCATGCGATCGAACACGTCGGTCCGTCATACCCTCCTGCATCCAACGATCACATATCCGCATTACAGTTGTTTGGTTTCGTCCAACACGACTACCGATTTCCCTGAAAGATAATCAACAATCTCGGTAGGCCACTATCCTTCCTCTGTCGAACTCGGATACTTGATCAAAAGATGATCGCTGTTTTCTACAAGGCATAATGGATCAGTTTTTTTTTTCAAACCACAAGAAAAACACAATTGCCGTACATGAAATCGTCGAAATCTCCAAGCATTAAATAGCGCTTTGAAGTGGCGCCACAGGCGCGCTTGATGTGCGTCTGCGCTGAAATTCTAATCATTTGCATATCTCACCTCCGCTAATGCATGTTGTAAATTTCATATTATTTGCATGCTTTCTTCAGGGTGTTGTATTTACGGTGGCCAGCAGTGTATTTTTAGATCGCTTTCGGCAAACTGCGGCTCCTTAGACACTTGAGTGTGGCTGTGCTACGAATCGATTTCAACTCAATGTTGGCAGTAAATATCCCACCGGTGATAAGAGGAAGAACGCAGTTGAGGAACTTCAGAAGAATCAAGAAAAATCAAGTTCTGTATTTTATTATTGGTTGTAATCATCCAACACTGTTAAAAGTGAAAGCTTTAGCGTGAGTCAAGAAGAGAGGCAAACCACATACAGACCATGAATGCACTAAAAGTCGTTTCATAAATGCATCCGAAGAGCTATTCCGGGATTTTAAGAACAAGGCAAAAATTCTTTTAAAAAAATTCAGAGTTACCACTGCTTGCTAAAACAGTAAAAGACAGAACAGTTAAAATGTCTTCGAATATAACCAATCAGCAAATCGAAGTTAACTTAATTGGTTTCAGTTTCATCAGTAGCTGTAAACGAATCTTGTGACATAAATGACACAGCGCAAGTTTTATTTTTTCGATTTATTTCGTTCTTCGGGTCCTAAAGAACTTTTAGAATTACTGCCACTGAAAGGTCAAACACATGGTGAGGATATTGCAAATGCTGTCATGGAATAATACCATATTCCACTCGATAAAATTGTTTCAATTTCTGCAGATGGGGTAAAAAGTATGACCGGAGTAAGAAAAGGTTTTGTTTCTATTTAGAAGGAAAAATTAATCAGGAGATACTTGTTTACCATTGCATCATTCATCAAGAAGCGCTTTGTGCGCAGATATTTGCAGAAGAAATTTACAAATTTATGGAATGGGTGATCAAGATTGTTAACACAAATGTAGCTAAAGCTCTTTATCCGGCAATTTAAAGAATTTTTAGTTCAAATGGAGTGAATACGCAGATCTTCTACTTCATAATAAGGTCCTTTGGCTTTCAAGAGGAAATGTTTTAAAACGTTTCGTTTCCTTACGCCGGTTACACACGCGGCGGATTTTTCCGTCGCGGAGAATTGACCGTCGCCGCCGTTCCCACAGTAGCGTACTGAAGTCAATTAGAGCTTACACATTAGACGGACAAAAAAACGCTCGGTCAATTTACCGTTGGCGGCAGCTATGCAGCCGCCAACTGCCACTAGCGCCGACGGTAGTTTGACCGTCACCGCCGAACTAGTGGCGTACGTGACTAAATGCACGTTTACACACACGGCTGTTTTTCTACCGTTTAGACATCGTTTGCTCAGTGAGTTGAACTTTGTTTGTGTAACACTGTTGTCGAAGCATCAATTGTTTTTTTTCTATTGTGAACATTAACGTAATTATTGATAGTGAAATTTTAATTTCATTAATCCAAAAAAGGCCTGTTTTGTGGGATAAAACTCTAGACATCTTTAAGGACAGAAATGCTACCAGAAACGCTTGGCATGAAGTTTGCCTGGAAATTCGAAACGACTTTGATGTGTTGGAAGAAAAAGAGAGAAATGATTTTGGTAAGTTCATATTTCCTCACACATATTTACTAGAAAGTGAAGGTGTAAAAAATTCGATTTTGAGATTCCAGATGTTGTAGTAATCACACTCTGTAGTTGCACAAAATCTTTATTATATTGGAATATTTTCTAGATGTAATTATTTATTTCGGTTTTTTTAACATTTGTGACAACTATGGTGGACTGTTATTAACAAATTTTGTAATAATATAAACATATTATTTGTCAATTTGTAACAATGTCACGTTTTTTTAAGAAGATTTATTATGCTTGTAAACTACTTCTAGTATTACAATAATATTTTAAAATTACGAAAAATAAAAATTAATAGAAGAAAAAATTTATCTTGGAATACTTGTGTTAAATAAGAAAGCGGCACATTTGATAGTTATCTGTTGTCGATGTCACGGCGATGAGAAAGTCCTTATTTCTTAGACATCTGCCAGGAAACCCTTCCTACACTTGAAACAAAATATCTACATAGAATGTTTCTCACATTGTTTGCTTTGAGGCCTGCTCTTGTAGTATTCTCTCCTCGAATATCTTCCAACCCTTTAATTAATGTTGTATCCTCAATCATGTATCCATCTCTATCCTTAACATTACTATGAAAAATAATGCAGACTTTAACAATATCATTAGCAAGTTGTGGTTGGACATTTAATGGTCGATGGAATATTCTCAATTTGTTGATGAGAATACCGAAAGTGCCTTCTGTGTACCTTCTTGCTCGGCACAATCGATATTTGAAGATTCTCTTTTCGATTGTCAAATGTGTCCCAGCATAAGGCCTTAGCAAATGTTTATGCAGTTCAAATGCTGCATAACCAACAAACAAATATGGCACTTTCGGACTTCATGTGCCTGGTAGGCACTTCTCATCAGGTAGATTTTTTGAACTGCTTTCTATTGATTTCCACAGCTGAGTCTGTTTAAAAACTGACGAGTGACAGTCTTTTCCATAGCTACCAATATGCACAAAAGCAAAACGGTACTTACTATCTGCAATGCCCACTAATACAATGAAATAGTATTCTTTATAATTAAAATACATGGATCCACTTTTTGTTGGACTCACGATGCGGACATGTTTCCCGTCTACTGCTCCTATGCAATGGGGAAAGTTTGTTGTATGTTCAAATCCATTTGCTAATGATTCCCACATTTCTTTTGTAATGGGAGGTATGCACTCGCTTTGCATAACATTCTACAGTGCTTGGCAATATCTCAACTATCACTCTTGCTGTTGAGATTCTTACTCTGAATGAATAATGAAGGTCAGTGAAAGTACATCCACTTGCTAGATATCTGAAAAACGAAAAAATTATTGTTTTACTTTTTATGCAGCTAATGTAGACGGTACTTAATGTTTTTCTTTTTTTAGGTATGGAAGCGATTAAACGCTGGAAACATATACTTGACGCTGAAAAAAGGGCTAAAGAAAACAGAGCTAGTGGCTCACAAACTAACAAAAAAAGAAAATACCTATTAAACGAAGAAATCAAGTTTTTAAAAAAATTATACGAAAAAACAGAGACTGCAGAGAGTTTTATCATACAAGAAGACAACAAGGATGAAACCGATGGCTCTAGGCAACAACCTCCTGAGAAAAAGAAAAAGCACATAGACCTTTCCACAGCCACTTCAACAACCTTTCCCTACTCCTACGACTTAGTACTACTCACAACCTCCGCATCTTCCACCATCGATTCCCTCAGTTGGTAGTCAAAATTTATAGCCTACTCGCATTCCACCACCCCAACCAAGCCAGAATCATCCAACATTTACTACTCTGCCTTCGTACTCTTCATAACTTTCTCTTCTTCCACACTACAACTCATCGCCGTCTCTCTCAATTAAAGACCAAATTAAAATAAATACAGCAGTTACACACCACGAACATTTTGCTGAGTACGTTGGCGAAGAAGACCGAAAGAAATTCTTCAGTATAGTCATCTAGCTCAATAGACGTCACTTTCTAATTGTATATTTGTGTATATGAAGTGTATTTGTGTTTGTGTAAATTATGTATTAAATGTATCAATAAATGCCGTTACCTTCAAACCTCTTTTGAAAATGATTATCCCACACACTATTATAAAAGGTGCGTCATAATAACTATGTACCTACAGAAGTAATTATAAGTAAAGCAAGTTTTTAAAAATAAAATAAAATAAACGACATGATGGATGCTTTGAACGTACAAAGTTAAAATATCTTTGTTCTTTGTGACTTATATGTGAAAAAGTTTAAGGAAGTGTTATCAAAAATGATAATAATTTTCACAGAGAATAAGTTATACAGATAAAAGTAAAATCTTTATTTTACTTTATTATTTAATTGTATTTATTTTACTCAATGTTATTTGACAATTTCTAACTTATAAATTTCAAAAGTTATTCTAGAATTTGCTCTGTTTATATCAAATTACACTCAGCAATAAATGATTTAAATAACACAGTTAAACTAAAGTTAATTGATTCTATGATAAAACTACACTACCGAGGTGACTCGTACGACGGAGATTTTACCGCCCTGTGTGTAAACGCTCGATTTCTGTGAGCGGCGACGGTCAATTCTCCGCGACGGAAAAAATACGCCGTGTGTGTAACCGGCGTTATAACTTGAAATTAAATCATTTCTCCTTGAGAAGGGTGTTGACTAGCCTGAACTAACGGACGATCAGTGGATGCAAACATTTTATTTCATGGTAGACGTTACGTCTCATGTAAATAATCTTAATCGTAAACTACAAGGGAAAGAAAATCCAATTTTTTGATGTTGGAAGAAGTCATTTCATTCGAAAACAAACTATCCCTCTTTGCTCAAGTTTTTGAAAGAGAAACATTAATTCATTTTCCAAGCATGCTGAAACATCGTCAAGAAAGTAACTCGGTCATTGACATTTACTATTTCAAAACAATTTTGAATATGAGTGAAGCTTTTCTACGGTGGTTTCGGGAATTCAGTAATAGCATACGGACGTTAGCCTTTGTTTAAAAAAACCTCTCAGTACGTCACAGAATTGAATTTTTCTCACTTTAATATTGACATTGGTGATTTTGAAATGCAATTACTGGAGTTTAAAAACAAAGAATTAGGGTAACACAAAACCAGGGAAGGTAAAACAAAATTTGAACGCCTGAATGCTGATATGGAAATATTGGAGAAAATAAATGTGATTCGAGTTCACAGAAAAAGTGGTCTGCTTTGAAAGACCTTGAGAAGAAAGACACGATAATTTTCAACACCTGGAATAGTATCACTGACTCATATGATCAGTTGAAAAAACTAGCATTTGCTGTTCTTCCACTCTTTGGCTCTACATATTCAGCGAATAATCTTTTTCAAGCATGAACCTTATTAAAGTAAAGGAACCTTATTAAAGTAAAGGAACCTTATTCAAGTAAAGGAACCTTATTCAAGTAAAGGAACCTTATTAAAGTAAAGGAACCTTATTAAAGTAAAGGAACCTTATTAAAGTAAAGGAACCTTATTAAAGCAAATTGAGAAATCGTCTTGTTGATGAAAACCTGGAATCCTCCTTGGAATTAAAAACAACGACATTCAAACCTGACTTATCCAAACTTTCCGAGGATATGCAATGCATTGTTCACATTAAACGCGTGTTTTGTTACATTTTAATCTTAATGTAAAATATAAAAAAAATTTGTCAATAAATAAGATTATTATTTTTATGATATCTGGTTTTATTTAATGTTAGTAGCTAGTTTAAACCGACTTCTAGAAACATGATTCTAGGAAAGAAATTTTGTCTCTCAAAAGAAATATTAATTGTTGTACTGCTGATTTTTGGCTCTTTTGGACCAATGAGTTTACCGCCCACTGGTCTAAGAGATAATAGTTAAATTGTAAACTCCTAAAAGATACAGAATTCAGAATGATTCGCAGAGACTTACTTTCGGTTTGAGTGATAAGGTATCTAATATGTGAGCCGATACGCAGTTGGAATAAAGTGCAATTCAGCTGATAAATGTATAACTGACTGAATTTCGAGCAAACAACGGTATCACAAACCACGGATATCATCGAACGGTAAGTTCCCCCTTTTAATAACAATATTTCCGTTTACTATTACGTGTTCTTCGTGTTTCATTAATTCGAAAGGTCTTTAATTTTATAAGAATCGGGTTCTCTCAGGTTTTTACCTAACATTGAGTTAATGATAAAAGGTATATTAACAAAATTTCAATGATAGTTAAGTAGAAACTGGTTCACTGACAAAAACAAGAAAGTTTACCGGACATGCGTTTAGAGTCTTAAATATTAGGTTTGGGGTTCAAATGTAAAAATTATAAGTACACATATTTGATAGCGTTATATTTTCCACCAAAGAATGCAAACAGCATAACAATGTGCTCATCACATGAAAACAAGCATCAAAAAACACATTTCCAAAAAAAAAATGTCAGTGAGTTTTTGCCATCGATAGGTTCAAGTGATGAACCAAAATTTTCTTAAAATGTATCTTAACAGTTCTATAAAATCACTCTTAAGCGATGAAAAATGTACTTTAAGAGATCGACTTAAAAAGGAAACTGTCTTTAAATGTTGTAGAAAATTCCCCAAAAAAGTTTGTATCATATTGTTTTTAAATCGGAAATTGAAAACATTGAATTATCTTTTTTTTAATCTAATTTGTGGTCCGGGGGAACAATTGAAACTACTTTTCATGCGTGCGTTTTTTTGCCCTTTTCTACTAAATCACGTTTTTGAAACAATGTATTTTGATTGCATTCTTTGTTATACTTTTTCATGTACATTACTTATCCACTTCAACACACAAATGTATAAATATTTGTTTTCATTATTGAATACTTTCGAACCATTTTAGGTTGTTTATCCTTTTTTGGGCCCTTCTTATGCAAAATCCGTCTCTTGCGTGTCTGTTTGTCTATTGAATGGGTGTGTCCGTCCAAACGGTTGAATATATTTTCATGCATGTTGCTTACATTCATTTGGTGTGAACTTGGT
Source organism: Metellina segmentata (assembly GCA_947359465.1). Lineage (NCBI taxonomy): Eukaryota > Metazoa > Arthropoda > Arachnida > Araneae > Tetragnathidae > Metellina > Metellina segmentata. The sequence continues at coordinate 136,697,378 of OX375874.1, read as the reverse complement.
TGAGTTCTATGTTCGATTTCATGTCTGTGTGTTTATACAAGTATCCCATAAAATCTATGCAATTATATACTGACAAGTAAATTCTGAAATATTTGTCATTTTTACGAATTGCGTTGAGCAATTTTACAGGTAAAGAACTTGGGAATTCCTAATCTCCCTCAAAATCGCCTTTCCTTGTAGTTACCTTAGTGTCACCTTTTGTAGCTTTAGCAGAGGGGTGCGATATATGTGAAATATATCACGTGGATGGAAATGCATATATAGGATCTGTGTTCAAAGTAGGTAGTAAAAATTATAAAAAATGTCGAAAAGGCAATAAAAAATTATTTTTTCACACTTAAAATTATTTGGCACTTTTCTACGAAAGTAGAAAGCCTATATTTCTGGTGGCTTTTTAATCTACAGAAAGCCAATTCAGGTCGGATTATTTTTCTAGTGCACTCTAAAATCTCAGAAGGGATTTCGTAAAGAACCCCATATACCGAACCAGATTTAAAGACGTATTTGCGTCAAAAAGCGAAATGATAAATAAAATCAAGAAACAAATTTTTTTGTGTATTGAAGGTTCCCACGAAAAGAATAAGGTTAAGTATTTGATAATGACTTGCAAATGTCTTTGGAAGTATATTTGTGTGTGAAAAAGGATTTTCAATCACAGGAACCACTGTAAGAGTAAATTACGGACTAACTCAAAAAACGAGAATTTTAGGGGTGTCTTAAGAATTTTTAAATTAACTCCCGGCTACAAATATCTTGCTTTTGAAAACAAAATGTCATGTGTGACGTTTATATCCAATACACACGGACCTTCTAATGAAATAAGTGGTGCATGTGCGCGAAGCGTTATTTTTTCCGACCGCTCGGTTTGAAGATGGGTTGCGAGAAAGACATGGATCATAAACTATTGATTGGTTCAAGTGACTATCCACCGTGTTCAAAACCACTAGTCTACGATTCGACAGTCAATCGGATTCGTCGATTCGAAAGTCCACGTGATTTAACCCTTCAGAGATCGCACGACAGCGACTCAGCCCACATGCTTATACTGTTTCGATCGAATGTCGATGTAAATACACACTTTTCAAAACATGGATTTTGTCGCAGTTGCACTATCTTCGAAAAGTGAGCGGCTTCCTTCACAAAATCGTAGCAACCGGAGGATTGCGAGTTCGAATCTATCGTGGCCTCAAATGTCCTCACGTTGGTGTGGTGTGGAAGTATGGAGTGGGGTGCCAGCTCAGTTGACCGAGGTTCAAATGCCTCCGACCTTTCCCTTCCGAATTGTCTCCGGACCGTCGCCAATAATCCGTTGTTTTGCTTCAGTGTGACGTTAATTAAATTAACTACATACTTACCAAAATAATCGTAATTTGGAGCCACGGCTTATTTTCAAAAAAATTATTTTTATACACCCCAATTAAAAAATTAATTTTTTAAATTTGCTCTTCATCTAATTGAATTGTAAATTTTCAAAGAATGCGGCGGACATTACCAGCCAGGAAGTCGTAACAATTAATGAGCCTCTTCACAGTGGAAGCTGTGCCCCTCTGGTCAATAAAATTTGAACTTGATGTGAAACGAATTCAAATTAAGATTTTTTCAATTACCGAATGAAGGTACGAAGCATCTGAACAAGAGGAAAAAATGGCGTATGCAATCCAAAAATAACCAACAGATTTCCCTTGCGCGAGTATCTGACTTTACATCATGTTCTATGACTACCTTGTCTTGTTCGATAACTTTGAAAGGTGAAGGTGAAAAGCGCGTTTTATGAAGCGAGGACCTTATCGCACGATATAAAAAAGGAAATGAAAATGAGTTTATTTAGGAAACTAGATAAGAGAGAAGGGGGGGGGCGAAATATTCAAATAAAATAACAACACTAATTACACAGTCATGCTATACATTCATTTTAAAAGTGCTCCAGACTGAATCATTAACCTTTTACGCGCTGCAAGGAAGAATTCGGTGGAATGATGTGGAAGAATGCGCTGCATGGAAGAAAAAGAGTGGTGGCAACAACTTTCTAACACATAGTCTGCTGGATGGGGTGGATACAAAAGTTCGTTCCCTTTCTTAGAAAGAGAAATGGAAGAATCAATTGACAAACAATGACATCGAATCCGTGTAGCCGTTCTGTTCGACATCTCCTTCGCTGCATTATACAAGTCTAAAGAACGGATCCAGGGGACCAAACTTTCCGAAGCCCTTACGACACGTGAAATCGCTGTTCACCAATCGTTCTTGAACACCAATGTTCTTTTGCGTTTGAGAAGCATTCTCAGAAAAAAAAAGCATACTGTGTTGTAACTGCCCCTTATTTTCTGCCCTTTTGAATGCTTAACATAACTTAGCACAATTTGTCTCCCAAGTACTCGTTGAAATTCCTTCTTCCCACACGTGTGAAGTAGGTGACACTTGTGCGATGCAATGCCACAGAGCGCCCGAAACAAGACGAACGTATGGCTCAACTGGGTTTGAGGGAAGGATGGAAGGGTCCTACGATAGCGGCTCTCTCGTTCCAAGTTCATCGTTCTGTGCTGGAAGTGGTTACACGTTGGCGAGCCAAAGCGAACCTGAACACCACGGCGATCACCCTATCTGAATTGGCAGTCCATTTTCCCTTGGCGGCTATAAGCACTTTCTTCAAGGTCATCTGGCTTCTCTCTATAGCTATAACATTGCATTGGGTCCTACACCCGTTTCATCATCTTTATTAGTTTGAAACTTTCACTGCTCCAATTTGCATCTTCGACTGTGTGTGATTCTGCGGCCAACACAGTGAGGAACGGGGGTAGGAAAGAATCCCCGAGGGGTGGTCCTCGAAAGGTCATCATCAAGGAGAAAGAAATGGAGGAGACATACTTGACTAGGGGAGAGACAGGACGGTCCTTTCCTTGGTATGTTACAAGATATTGCTTTACATAGACTTGCGAATGTTTTGTTATAAATAAACACTATTAACTCAGAGATCCGTCACCAATAGCCTATTGTGTTGCTCCACTGCGACGTTGATTACAATAACGACCTGTATTTCAATTTCGCAGTTAAACAAGAAAGCATCGCGACATGCAACTTTTACATTTCTCAGATACATTACCCTACAATAATGGACCGGACATGTGGGCAGCAAAATGTGATGGTATCAGGGAAAGAATACACGCTTTAATAGGGAGATGGACCCCCACGTGCTCCAATGACACTAGCAACCCTTCTGGGCATATTTTCAACAAGGTTTTACAAACAGCTAAGGGTATTGGTATCCATTCCTGCTGCGAGAATGTCGCCAGCTCAGCTTTAGATATCGGACGCGGTTCCCTGGTCCGTGAGCATCTCTCTGACGCGTCTCACACATGTTCTATGGGGTTTAGGTCGTGACTCCGAGCAGATCAGGGAAGACGTTTTACATCCATATCTTAATACCACTGCTTGATTGAGGCAACATGGCAGGGGGCGTTATCGTCCTGGAAGTAACATTTTATTTTTTCATTCCATACATTGTCAGAGCGTAGGAGGAACCTGATTGCACAAAATGTTCGTGTAGGCGTTCAATTGACCAGGAACACCACCCCCAAATAAGTATGCAAGTTTTATGCAAATCCGATGACGTCAGGTCCATTATTGAAAGGTAGTGTAGTTAGGTATTTAATTAACGTCGCACAGGAGCAACCTTGCCATTGGCAACGCTCCGGGATCAATCCCCGATGATCCAACGACAACCCCACGTCATTTTGAACCACGTCAGATGACGAGGTCACATCTGAGCTGGCACCCACTCTCCAAACTGCTCCACACACCACGCCAACGGAAGGACATTGGTGACCACGACGGGTTTAAACATGCACCAGCCCTCTTTGTACACGACAATCTTGGTTGAATTTAAACTCGTAACCCACCGGTTGTTAATCCGTGGTCCTACATTTTTCAGGAGTGAGCACTTTTACTGCAGAAATTAGTGTTTTGCGACTGTGTTTTCATGCGGATTTCTGTTGCAGGTCTCAAGTCTCCAGAACTGCGACCCAAAGAATGTCAGCAATCGTCGTTCGTCCGGTGAGTACTTAACACCAAAAGCATGACCCAAGACGTATTATTTTTACGTGTTACAAACACCCTAAAGCTTAAAATCTGGCGACACAGAATAAACTGTTGCAAAGCTCAAGCAGCAGAGCAGAGGTGTTTTTGTAGTGCTCGTTTGAGCCGGCCGTTTGAGTAGAAGATCGCATCTCCCCCTGTTTGCTGTGACCAAGGGACACAAACCTCTCATTGGATCTAGTGTTGGTACTATATCGCTACCACCATGCCAAAGCATCTGCATTGGGACGATTTTCAGCTCCATTTCAACTGCATTTTTCGAGCGGCCACGAATAAACTCGATTCTGAATGGAAATGCTGATTTTGATGAGAAAATAACCTTTCCTCGATTTTCCTCCAAGCATCCAAACTTTGAACGCGTTTTGGTAGAAACGCCGATTTTGCAGATGGGTGCCTTTGACTTGGTAATGACGATACGTGTAAGGCTTAATAAGTCAAATTGTACACAACATATAGTTTATTTGTAGATTTGGCTGTGTCATAGTGTTCATTGGCCCGTTAGAGCCTCACATTCCAGTGTACTTCTGGGCCTAATGTATCTCTTGTGTCCAATAGCGCATCCCCTACCATGGTCCCATACCGGGAGGAATCCACGAAGGCAAGAGGATCGAAGTGAAGGGCTCCGTTCCTTATGGATCAGACGTGTAAGTACGACTCTAGAGTATTTGTAGATCCAACCAAAAGCTAAGAATCAAAATGCTAATAAAAGTTTTCGACACAGGTATAACTAAAACTGAGCGGCCATTTTATTATGACCACCTGACGGTTTGAAGCAAGTGAGCTGTTGCGTCACAGTGTTTCCGCTTGAGGGTAGTATAAAAGAAGAAAGTTGAGTTCTCGGAGGCATGGAGCGAGTATTAACGAAACCACTTCATTTGTGAATTGTTCACCAGCAGCTGTAGTGAAAGTGTATCAAGACTGGAATGTCAGGCAAAAAACTGTGTTGGAACGTGCAAATTGTGATCGTCAGCGAGGGTTGAATAATCGGGCGGAATGGGAGAGTCTCCCGAATTGTGAAAGAGAACGGTACCAGTGCAGCTAATCTTAATCTCGTCTCAAAGTACTTCTGAGCGCAGTGTTCGCCGTACATTGCAGGGGCTATGGAAGCCGTACGAACACCGTTGCAGCAAACAAGATAAAACGTCTCAAATTTTGTCAGGCACACAAGGATTGGACAATTGGAAAAAAATAATGTAGTCTGATGAATCCTGACTTGAGTTGCACTCGGCAGATGGGCAAGTTAGAGTTTGGATTAAACAGCACGAAAGCATGTACGCTAAGTGCATGGCTACAACCCTTCGAGGTGGAAGCAATTTGATGGTTTGGGGAATGTTTTTGTGGCATGCTTTAGGCCCTTTATTTTGGGTGCATGGAAGTCTGTATCAGACATCACACCTTAACATCGTTGCTGACCAAGTAAATTCTGTTATGCTAATGTAATGGTTTATTAATGGACGCATCATCCTGATTTCATCAGGATAATGCGTCCTGCCATAGAGTTGGTATTTGAGGAACATGAAGAAGAGTTCACTTTGCTGAAGTGGTCCCCACAATCCCTAGATCTGAATCCCGTAGAGCATTTGTGGGAAGAAGTTGAAAAAGCCATCAGACATCTAGATCTACAACCGTCCAATCTCGCACTATTAAAAGTGCTTTTCTTCAAACATGATCTCATATTTCACAAACGACCTATCAACATCTCATAGAGTCCATGCCAAGAAGAATCAACGCTGTATTAAAGGCAAAGGATGGCCCAACGACCTATTGACAGGGTGTCATAATAAAGTGGCCTCTCAGAGTATTTTCCATAACTATCCATTACGTGTGGACATTCAAAATATTGGATGAAACTTACAAGATGAACTCGTTGAATTGTCTGTTGATTTTGGAGACGAGACGCTTTTTAAAAATAGGACATAAAGATGCTTTTGAACGAATATAAATGCCGAAAAATATCCTAAACGTTCCGAAGTGGTACTCCCCTTTCTGCTTGCTTTTCCAAGCTCGTACACGATTGAAGCTAGTTTCAGCCATTCTAGTCATGTCTGATTGATAGATCCAGTAGTTTTTTACTCATTAAGCCTCGAAAGTAAGTCTGTGCTCAAATGGCAAAATGTTATAAGTCACTTTTCCCAAAACATTGACTAAGTACCATCCTGGAGTCTTTTTTGTTAATGTTTAGAAGGTGGCAAAATGTCGTAAGTCTTTTTCTTTCAGTTTATGAGAAAACAAAGGTGGGAAAATTGTAATAAATCAAAAACTACAGAACCACATGTTGAATCTTAAAATTGCTGTCACGAAAAATTAAAAAGGTGACTTTTACATTTTGCCATCTGAGCATAGAATTTATCTCACGACGTTACAATGTCGATAGCGGTAATTCGATTTCAAAACCATAGTTAAAACCAACTCGTTTTGAAACACAATTCAAACAACTAGCCGGACTGCGCCGGCTAGTGCTCGGTTGATTGTAACAGCTATCAAAACTGAATAAAACACGAATATTCACGACATTTGCTCATTCTTGAATGAAAAGGCTAAATCTATGTTTTACTCTATGTATAGGTAAGATATTAGTAGCTAGCAACAGATAAATATTTTCATCCAATTCACTACAACTCAAAACTGCGTATACAGGGTGGTCATAAAAAACTTGGCCGATATATGGACCTCTAGCGGCCGTTTCGTTCAACCGATCGAGATGAGATTTCAGATATAGTTATTCAAAGGTATGAGCTCGGGATTCTGTGAACGACAACAAAATGGCACTCACAGTTACGGTTATAGGTAGAGAAACTCGAAATTTTCGAATGGCAACACCCACTTTTTCTTGTCTCAAAATGCTCAGCGCATGTGAAAACCCTAAAGAGCGTTGGAACGGTACGTGTATCACAAAAAACGGAAGCGTTATGCACTCACAAAAAACAGCTCTGCGAACGTCCAACAAAACCAAGATCGGAGCCCACGAAGGAAATTTGCTTATGTTGGAGGCAAGACACCAACCACAGAACGCCTTTCGCCAGATATTCAGCCAGATCTTCAGTCGGGAGCTCGCACACGCCAACGAAATGAATCTGTCAGCGAAAGTTAATGGAAAATTGATAAAATTCTATTATTAAAATGGAATGAATGCCGTGGAAGGGGCCTTGCGTGTTTACCGTTGAAACCATCGCCTAATACGAGGCCCATGTATCTGGCGAAAGGCGTTCTGTGGTTGGTGTCTTGCCTCTGTCATATGCAAATTTCCTCCATGCCCCCAGAACATTGTTTTGTTGGCCGTTCTCAGAACTGTTTTTGTGAGTGCATAACGCGTCCGTGTTTTGTGATACACGTACCGTTCCAACGCTCTTTAGGGTTTTCGCATGCGCTGAGCATTTTGAGACGGGAAAAAGTGGGCGTTGCCATTCGAAAATTTCGAGTTTCTCTACCTATAACTGTAACCGTGAGTGACACTTTGTTGTCGTTCACAGAATCCCGAGCTCATACGTCTGAATAACTATATCTGAAATCTCATCTCGATCGGTTGAACGGAACGGCCGCTAGAGGTCCATTTATCGGCCAAGTTTTTTTATGACCACCCTGTATATATATATATATATATATATATATATATATATATATAATTAGGGCAATGGGTGTGTTTTGGATTTCAATAGATTTTCTTAACACTTTTAAAACGCGAATTTTGTTTCGGTTGAGGGGCATCGTCGTCATCCTGTGACCCAAAGAAGACTCAACGTTTCCACCACAGGTTCAGCGTGAACTTGGCGACGGGACTGGACAGTCGTTCGGACCGGCCCCTGCACCTGAGCGTCCGCTTCCACGGCCGCATGGTCATCCGGAACAGCCTGCAGAGGGGCTCTTGGGGCGCAGAGGAGCGGTCGGGCGTCTTCCCCTTCATCCAGGGAGGAGAGTTCACCATCACCATCCTCGTCAACCCCGTCTGCTACTTCGTACGTACATACTTTACTTCTTCTACATTCCCATTCAAAGAGTAACGGACTAGCAATACAACGAAACACCGGCCTCCTCAATGAGGCCTCGTTAAATCTGTTGTGGCTAATGTACTCACGTTGGAAGTTTGGAGGGTGGGGTGCAAACTCAGGTGCTGATCTCGTCATCTAACCGTGGTCACAAATGAAGTGGTGTTGTCCTTATGGGTTTGGTCCCGGACATTCGCCGATTGCACGTTGTATTGCTCCAGTGCTACGTTCATTAAAGTACCTGCCCATTCAAAGGTCTCACGACCCTAGAACGAAGACTTTGTTGTCCATCCACAGGACGACGTTCAACAGGTGCACGAATGTCGAATGGGTTGTCCATCCGGTGGACCCTATCGAACGAATGTGTCGTCCATGAGAATAGGTAGTGTACAACTATTAATGTAAATATTCCCGTCCATAGAATAATCTACATACTAAGTACATACCACGGTCAGATGGTGAAGTCATACCTGGCATCCCACTCTCCAAACTTCCACGCCAAGCCAACGGGAGGGCATCGGTGGCCACGACAGATCGAACGTGCATGAGCCCCTCTTTGTACACGGCGGTCTTGGGTTGGATACTCCTCATGCGAGTGAACAATGCTCAATGCATGAACTCCTTTAGGTTGATGAGTTTGTATTTTATGGCCAACTACAAGACAAAATGAAATTACGCATATTTAAAAATAATATATCAAATCAGACCTATAAAAACTAGACTAAAACACGAGGAACAACGTGAAAAAAATGAGAACTTTAATTAAAAGTATGAAAACAGTAAATTTATTAAAACATGTCGGCATGAACATAGAAATGTAAATAGTTAAAGTACCTTGTTGTGAATACTGCAGTTGAAGACATAAAAGGGGATGTTCTAAAAGATGAAACGCAATGAATCAAGAGTTTCGAAAGAAACACAAATTACGAAAACCGAAAAATCTTCCCCAAAGGCCCTGTTAGCTCTCCCTAAAAAACAATTCGGAAGTCAGATTGTCCATTCTACTTAACCCCTCTAAATGGTCAAGGCAAGTTATGTAAATACACTCTAAGACAAAAAAAAAAGTTGCACCTGGAACGAGTAGACCGGTATAAATGAAATTTGGAGGAGTGGTACATCTGCCCTTGGAGATGCAACTCATCAAATTTTCAGAATCGTTTGAGCATGCGCCAGGCTCAGGGCAGCTCCCAAACACGCTGCATTCCGGGGCATAAATGGACATCCAGTAGCGCAGCCAATTCATTTCGACCCATGCTGTCGTGTTGGTTACATCGTTTCTCATTGAGATATGCCTCGGAAAGAAATTCGCAAGCAATTTAAGCAACTGGGTGAGTTTAACAGGTGCTGAGTATTTGTACTCCGGAGAAGGTGGATAGTCTAATCGACGGATTGCGCAACATATTGGTTGTAGTGATGTTATTGGTGCACGCTGTTGGCAGCGGTGGATACAACAAGACACAGTCTACCAGTCTCAAGAAGGCCTAGAGAAACCGGACCGAGAGGCATGTTGGAAGACATGCGCGTACTGATTCAACAACCGCTGTTGCAGACATCTAACGGGCAGTGAGAACCTCTCTCGATCATCCAATAAGTGATGGCACCCTGTGGCTTCACGACGTGGGACTCAACTCACGTAGACGACTGCCTTTAACAGTATTGCATCGCCGTCAAAGACCAGAATGGTGTCGTGCCAGACCGACATGTCGAATACCATCAAGTGGTTGAATGAATCCCGCTTCTGTTTGGGTGGAGACGACAACCGAATCCGTGTGTGGAGGCAACGTGGTCAGCGCCAAGATTCACGGTTTGTTGTGCAGCGTCACACGTCCAGAAGACTTGGTGTCATGGTACAATGTGTAGGATGCCAAATCTTGTTTGGTTACGAACTATTTGACAGATCAGCGTTTCATACACGAAATTTTACAGCCAGTTCCACTCCCATTCATGAACACCAGGTTCTTCAACAAAACAATGCTCGCCGTCTCACACAACGATATCTTATCATGATAGGCATACTCACCGGACCTATCGAGAATGCTATTGGACAACTACACACATACCGCCTAATCTGCTGGAACTACGTGACACGTTTCAATCAGCAGGAATGGACTTCATAGACTACCAAGGCGCATGCTGCATTAAGAATAATGGCCGCCATACTGATGACTACCATTATTCTTAATTGCATGAATGAAAATTTTAATCATTTACTCATTCCTAAGCACTTAACCAATCTTGTAAAATTACATTGCATTCTGACAATTCCTTCTACTTTTTTTTGTCTTCGAGTGTATTTGAAACAGATATCCCGATGTCTAGAAGTACTCTTCAACTAGGCCTCAAAACTGAGTTCTCTTAATGCACCATATACTCTTACCAGGTCTCCTTTTTTTCTTTAAAGTTTTTTTTCAAAAAGAAGAAACAACTCATTTTTAGGCTTGCACACATTACGCCGATCTCACCATAACGTCTTCGAGATTCCTTCTTTGAAATGTTCATCAGTGATGTTTTTAGATCGAACTAAGTAAATAAGTGTTCAATTACCCAAGTCTCGATGATCAGTTCACAATTTATTTCAATACACTCTATTTACAGTACAGTCGCGAAAAAACCCTTCATTCGAGCCATTTCATCAGTAGAGGAAATTCAAAGATGGCGTTCGACAAGAACCCAACGTCTTCTATAAATTCAACTGCATACAATTTGCATAAGGGCGGTCGTATTGAATTGAGGTTCATAATTTTCCATTGGGAACCCCCTATTTTAATACGAAATTTCAAATCTATATCATAATTTAACGTCATATACCAAGTTTCGTGTCGTCAAGGAATTCGGAAAGTTTGGAGCTCTTAATGTTAAATCAGTTTACCAGTCTTTCGTGGATATCTTTCTTAATGATATTCCTATAACGCTGATATTATGTACCATGTCACTGTTAAACAACCCAAACCCGATACAACTTATATTTTATTTAAAAAATAGTTTTTGGTATGCAATAATAGTTATTAAATTAATGTTTAAAAAAGTTGTGAATTTGCTTCTCATTATATTTTGATGCGAGTCGATTCCAAATAATACCGTGCTAAATTTTAGCTTATTCCAATGGTTAGTTTTTGCTTCAAGTTTAATTTTACTCATTAGGGTGTTTTAGGGACATCCAAAAGTTTAAAAAACGTCTGACAAACCTCGGATAATTCTGGGTTTGTTTGGATTTGCATAGTAAATATAATAATTGTCGCGGATAGCTGAAAATTAAGTTTCAACTAGTATTCAAATTTGAAACTTAGGTACATAGAACTACAATTAATCTCGATCTATGAATATTGTTTTACAATGCGGGGATGATTCCACAAATTGGCAGCAAACTTAACATTGAATATCTCCGGATACAAAGATAGCCAAGTCATGAAATTTCATATTTGGACTAATTTAATGTAGCTGAATCTGATTAAGGCATCGAAACAAGGTGTTCAATTGGAAATATTTTTTAATTTGTGCAAAAAGTGATATGAAGATTAATTCGTTTTTTAATGCATTCCCTAATGCAATTTTTATTTTTTTTTTTGCTTTTGAATGTGTATAAACTTACACTTAATTGAATGATACCGCTGAATTTGCCCAACAATTAATAGTGTTCGAAACAAAGGGGATAGTTCTTTTTTTTCCCGACTGTACATATAAAAATAATAATTTCTCACGCAAAGTGTTTTGACGATCGTAGATTTCCGTGAACGGCAGCCACTGCTGGAAGTTCAACCACCGGCTGCCTACGATGCGCGTGTCCACGATCTTCATCGACGGTCACGTCAACATAGAACGGATTCAGTTCATCGGCAAGAACACCAACCCGGTGAGACTCCTCTCTCTATATATATAATTCTCTTACGTGGCACGCAAAAAAGACGTTATTTGTTATCGCGTTTTGGCAACAATGTACGATTGTTTGTTCACCATAAAACCTCGCGCCTCAATTGAATTTATAGCGTTATCGGATGAAATTTTATTGAGAAAAAAAAATTTAGTCGAGCTGTTGCAGTTAATAGAAATTAAAGGAAGCGGAGGATCTTTTCAGGGCCATTTAAAAAAAGGTCCTTTTCAGGGCCAACAATTATAAATCAACAAGACGCTTGCACTACAATTTTCGACAGCAAAAAAAAAATGTGAGTGGCTCCAGTGCTTGGGTAAATGTACGCACAAACAACATGCTGGGTATTCGATTTCCAATCAGCGCTATCATTTCGAGTCAAAATTTGCTCAAAGTTTTTATTTGAATTCTGATTCCAGAGGTACTATATTTTTATTTTCTGTTTACAGCAAATTTAGATTTAAAAAAAAAAATTTGGAATATCATATTTTGTCCTCAACAATCCCTTCTGCTAGGACACATGTCTTCATTGATGCGAGCAAAGCGAGCATAGGTTCGCGCAGCGAACCAATGAGGTTTGCGAAGCAATCCTCCGTGGGTAGGCGAGAGTTAGCGAGCAGGGGGCGGGCCCCCTAGTATCCTTAAATCTCTCTCCCTAGGTAGAAATTTAATTAACTTCGCACTGGGGCAATACAACGGGTTATGGGCGGCGGTCCGGGATCCATACCCGAAGGGAAAGATTAAGGAAAAACACCACGTCATTTTCAATAACGATCAGATGGCGAGGACAACACCTGAGCCGGCACACCACCCTTCACACATCACACCCCGCCTCGAGGTGGCATTCTCGTCTGGGGACGATTCACATGGATTGAAATCTGACCCCTGGTACGTGTGACATCGTCTCTCACAGGTGACGACCCTCTGCTCCCGTATGTTCGTTTTCGACAGCCCACTACAGAGACTGTCTTTCAGTAAGACAATGGCACCGTGCCATCGCTCCCGAATTTTATCCGACTGGATGGATGAACATTCCACAGATCTGCACGTGTATTCCTGGCTATCAAGGTCACCTGACCTCAATCCAATAGAGCAAATCTGGAATGCAATTGAGAGAGATGTCCGAGCCTCAGACCACCTTCCATCTAAGCTTCGTGAATTGTGGGAAATTAATCAGGAGTCGTGGATACGATGGCTTTTCCATCGCTTCCATTGTTTTGTCGAGTCCAGGTCAAGACGAATCGCCGCAGTCACCAGGGCGAAAGGTGGCGCTACTTGACAGTGTGAGGATTCATTGATGAAGGCCATCCATTTATCCTCCCAATGCGAAATCTTAACCCCCGACGGAGTTCGCCGAGAGGCACAGGTGCGAACCACTGCGGACAGTGGAGAGTCGCTAGTCTGTCTGGTATATTGACACTATAAAAAGTCGAAGATATAAGACGACAATAAGAAGTTCTTCCACGCCTTTATTTATTACTATCACCAGCTTGGGTTGAAACAGCCGAGAGCGGTTAGACGACCCGACGCCAGATACGAGGCCAATGACAGACCCAACGGAGTGACATCAGTGCCAACCAGGACCAATCGAGGACCAGCCCCGCCCAGCGGCCGGAGCGCGCCAAAATCCGAGCCGAGGAATCGTGAGAAGAAAAATATCAGTTTGACTTGATCTCATCCTGAGGTGCGTCGTTCTCAGAGACCCTTACAGGTCGACCAAATTTCTCCCCTTTTGAGAAATTATTTTGGAGTTCGGTGTGACCTCGCCCTGAGAGGACACCAACTCAGAAGCCTTGAAAGGCTGAACACTAAAGTCCCCGCGACTTTATTTGGAAGGAACATCCTAGAGTCCTGGTGTAGACCGTCACCAGACGTCGGTGTGGATCTGTGTCGCCGACGAAGTGATCTCCTCCCGAGATAAATTTGTACGAGCGTAGTGCCGTTATACTACTCTAGAACTGTTCTTCGGTGTAGACTTTTCTTCTGCTGGAGACTTTTCTTCTGTTAGTTAGAATTAAGCTGAGACAACCTGTCCGATCTAATTATTACAGACCTATGTCTAATTTCCGAATCGTGTACATAAATTATTAATCAAGAAAACTGTAAATAAATTCTTGTATTAATTAAGCTAGACTGTTCTCTGTCGATTTCTTCGTCTGCATGCTACCCAGAGAATTCGTTACAACAGGTATCCCTAATTCAATTGCTCCTCAGTGTAAATATGTGGGAAGAGAGAGAGAGAGACCATCTAAATCACAATTGAGTTAAAATGTTTCAGTAGCATTCTATTGTTAGATAGGTCTTAGTAATTCTGTTTCCTTTCCAGTATCAACCTCAACCGCAAGTCGTCTATCCTGTTTCTCCGGTGACTTCGGGATACGTTGTTATGGTATGACTCTTTATATCACTCGCCTCCTATCTCCGTCTGTAACCCTTACATGTAAAAAGTATATCCTGATAAGTTTACAAAATAGTTATCTTTCTTCAAAGTAAAAGATGATCTCTTTTCGGAATGTGAAACAACTCAATATAACGATTTTTATCAAAGTTCCAGCGAGCGACGAAACAACAATCGAATGAAGAGACGTATAAAGGAACTCAATCCGGAGCTTATTTTTCACTTTTCAGACTAAGAAGGATATTTACTGAGAAGAAATGATTTTTGATGTAAACAAACAAACCACTGGAAGACAACGAATTTACTTCTAGTTTTCCAATACGAACGGCAAACAGGATCTATCACAAAATCACTAGGGCCATCTACATTTAGCTTCAGAGAGGAAAAGGCGTCTATAAGTCAATATTCGAACACAAAACGCATTTGTCACGAACTTTTAGGTTGATAATTAATTAACGTCGCACCTGCGCAACTCAACTGGTTATTGGCGACGATCCGGGATCAATACCCCGAAGGGAAAGATGCGAGGAAAACGCCACGTAATTTTGAACTACAGTCAGATGAGCTGGCACCCCACTCTCCAAACTTCCACATCACGCCAACGTTAGGATATCAGTGGTCCCAACAAACTGAATGTGCATCAGCCCCCATGTACATGACTATCGTTGGTTGGATTCGAACTCTTCCCTCTCCAGTTGCTATTCCGTTACTCGTCCAACCGGGCTACCTAATTTTTAGCCATTGAATTGTGAAGAAACGTACATTTATCTGAATTGCGCTTTAAGGTATCTAAATCTCAGCATGATACTGATTTAAACAACGTTTCCCTTTTTGTCTTTCTCTCGATTTGGCAACTCTTCCTGGAAACCGCTTCCTTCGAAAACGGGATTCACCAACTTCAAAGGGTAGTGAACTCTCCAAATAAGAGACTTGCTCTCCATTTAAATCACGCTTAAAGCATCTCCTTGCACACACAGGTAAGTAACAGTACAGGTGCGATATACGACACAAAAGATATCAAAATCGTATCCCCATTTCAGTTTCTTTGTAACAACGAGTGTCCACACCCTTACCTTCCCTTTCGTACCTTTTTCAAAAGAAAAAAAGACATTTTAGGCATGCGCAGAAGAGCGCCATCTATCGGTCTCCGGAGAAGGCTTTGCAGTGATGATAAATGTGTCGCTTTCATTAACTCACTTGCAGGCCCGCCGTAAGCGGGCGTGCACCGCACGCGGGCGGCAAATCTAACGATCGATCACGTAATATTCAAAGTCATTGTCATTATACCCACCCTATAGTATAAGAAATGTCATCACATGGAGGAAAAAATCCGACCGGCGCGCAGTTACTACTTTCTTTTAAAGTACTAGGGGGCTCCGTCCCATGCTCGCCAACCCCCGGACTCAATTCCATTTAGTTTGCTTCCAAACCAAAACTCCTTTCGCAGCGACAATCTCCCGTGACGGCGACCCCTGTTCGCCTACGCACGTAACCCCATTTGCTTTGCTTCTCAAACCAACACTCAATTTGCAGAAACAATTTTGTTTTCTTCGCAAACCAAAACTACTTTTACAGAGTCAATCTCCTGCGAGGGCGAAACTATCTGAATTATTTGTATAATCTTGATTTTACTCGAGCGGAGGCGAACAGGGGGCAGATCCCCCTAGTTGAATTAAAAATTAAAAAAAATACTTACCGTTTACGAAACACTTTTTGAACCGTTGAAAAGGAATAAAATTTCAGGAGCGCAATGGAAAACACAATAGATGGCGAAAAAAAATTTTGGAAATCAATAATAGCGCATTTTACGTTCCATTCTGGGCTCATAGTTTCAATTTGGTAGTAAATGATGCATCAAATATTACGTACGAAACTGAATTTTTTTAGTATAATTCAAGGAATTTACGTTTTTGTTTCATCGTCTACAAAAAGGAAGTCAATAATTTGCAAACATTTACTAGATTTCAAATTAAAAGATTTAAGTAACACGCGATGGTCTATCAGAATCGATGCAGTCAAACCATTACGGTATCACCTCGAAAAAATATTTAATACTTTGCTGGAAATATCTGATAATTCGTCGGAATGTACTACATCTCACTAAGCTTATTAGCTTGCTTTGAACATTCAAAACTATAGATTTATTTGCTCGGTTGTAATTTGGTTCGATATTTTAAACGAAATTAATGCTCTGAGTAAAATGATGCAAAGCCCCACAACAAATACTCAAATAAATTTGTTAAATAAGTTGATTGATAAGTTCACATAATATCGTACGGATGAAAACTTTGAAAGGGTGTTAGAAGAAGCTACCAATATGGCTCACAAACTCAATGTAGAAACAGATTTCCCACCAATAAACACAATTCGTCCAAGAAGAAAACCAACACAATTTCAATATGAACATAGTGATGAAGTTTTACTAGACCCCAAAGTCAAATACAAAGTAGAGTTTTTTTTTTTCAGAATCCTAGATCATCCTAGACATTAACTTCTTTAAAGGATAGATTCGAGGAGTTAAAAACATTTACCGACGTATTTGGCATTTTCAGCAATAACTTATTTAATTACTCCAATGATGAATTTATGAAACATTGTAAAGATTTAAATCTGAAGCTTAAAGGCCAATTATAAGTAGTGAAACAGACATTGATGGTATTGATTTGTTTAATGAAATCAATGCTTTAAAGTTGCATTTTCCAAAAAAAACAGTCCAATGATCCACAAACCCTATTGCAATATATTTTTACTAATGACTCTATTTCAACACTTCCGAACACAGTAATAGCGTTAAGACTATTACTTACATTGCCGGTTTCAGTTGCATCTGGTGAAAGGTCCTTTTCAAAGTTAAAAATTATATAAAACTATTTAAGATCAACAATGCACCAGCAAAGACTAAGTAATTTAGCTATAGTTTCAATTGAACATGAAATCTTAGACAGCTTGGTTACAAGAAAATTGATAGCAGATTTCGCAAACATAAAGGCAAGATGATTTCAATTTCTGTAGATAAATATTTATATAGTTTTACACGTAAGTAAACAAAATGAACTAAGTAATAAAAAGTTTTTCTTTGTGAAGTATTTCTTTTCCCACCCTTATGAGACAACACTAAAGAACCTTTCTGGCAAAAGCTCAGCGTAGGTAGTCGTAGTTAAACAGGGGGCGGCATAATCATTATTGCACACGGGCGTTCAAACAGCTAGCGGCGGGCCTTCTCACTTGTGCATTTCGTGTGATTTTTAACCGAACAGTTTAGTTTACTCTACATGCATCCTGCTGAGACGCGACTCAACTTCAAATGGATAATTTCATTGAAGAAACTCTTTTGTCGAATTTCGAGTCCCGTTACAGCAGGCGGCTCGAGCTCATCAGATTACGGTTAAAAATGAACAGATTGAATAGACACTTAACTTCCATCGATTCGATCATTGGTGATTTTCTATCAGTTAATTAAAGTCTTCTTTCTCAACCCAGTGTAAAAAACAAACAAATGGCACTGAGTCATTGAGTCCGTGCAAAAAAAGGTTTGGGGGCAATGGCAGATGTCCTCAACAATGTCTTCGTGTATAACTCCAATGTAATCCAGGATGTGTCAGACAGGTAATGAGTGGTACTTTGTACAGATGGGAAAGGATTTCAGACCCTCCAAGAATAGCACCTTTTTCGAATGGCCAGATCGGAGTCTGATAAGCCAATGGAAGTCAAGAAGCTATCCTGGTGTTTGACAGAGGCACCAGAGATGAAAAGAAGACAATACTAAACGTTTTAAGTTGAATAAAAATAGGGTTTTATGCATCATGACATCTGTTTTTGATTCTCTTCCTTAGGGTAATCTCCCCAGTGTCAGCATTCCGGCCCGCATTGTCCCACCTCCTGCAGAGAACCCTTACCCCTATCCTTCGAATGGACTCAACTTGCAGCCCGTCTTCAATCCGGTGAGTGGAAACAGACTTCCTACCCAATTATTTTCTGAACGTTTACAAGTGTTGCGCATTTTACCTTATTGCATTTGGAAGTTTCTAATTGAGCGATTTGTTCGTTTGCAGCCTATACCGTTTTCGTATATCATCCCGGGCGGCTTGACACCAGGCACGATGATCTACATCTCAGGGCGACCTTCCTTGCTGCTTCCACACGAGTGAGTACCTGCGGCACTTGTTCAGTTGATTTTCATCCTATAGGAGCTCTTTGATTCGATACAGATCTCGTGAGATGGTCTCACGGATCTATCCGTTTCGTAATGTGCAGTCTTCCCTGCATGACCACCTGCGGCCACTTTTAAACTTCCCGAATCTTTCCTACGATTCTTTAAAACCATCCATGGGGTTGTTTAGTCATTGTGGGGTAAGAGCACACTATTCGTGACACTCAGCCTAAAAATCAATGACTCGGGCTCCTCACAAAGTTCGTCCTGGTTTTTTCTTTTTGACAAAATGGGAGGAAAATTATTTTATTTACTAAAAATTACATTTAATCCATATAAGGTAAGGCGGAGTAATTGTAAACAGAATTTGTATGATCACTTTCAATCCCTATTTTCAAACTCTTGATAAAGTAATTAAACATTGTTCACCCTGCTAAACTAACTTATCGCTATTCTACTTTGATATTTAATTAGTACGAAGATTCCAGAAAAGGAATTTAACACCGTACTCGGCTGTTTACAATTATCACACGTGTTTACAATTACCCCTGAAAGTAGGGGTAATTGTAAACAACGATTTTCCTCGTGATATTGAATTTTGAACAAGTGCAAAACATGAGAAGTATTCGTGGCAGTAGAAGGGACTCCAATGGTATCTTTACCCTTCTAATGTCATGCTTAAAACAACCCCGTTTTGCTCTTTACATTTACCAAATACTCTCACTTCTTACCCCAGCAAAATATAGTGACACTTGAAAGTTGCATTGATCATGAGGTGAACTTCCAGGAATACACAAGAATAAATAATTCAAACATTTACTGAACAAAGAATGCATTTAGTGTAAAAAAAAAATTTAAAAAAACTAAAAATTGAAAATTACAGACTTAGGTACAAAAAAACAAACATTGCATTTCTGACTCTATAACAGTGCCCTCAAATTGGAAATTTTCTTTACGGCCTTCTTTCGTACTGGTTGGAGTAGGTAAAATTGCTTTGACATGGTCTTTGGTAACATAGAATTAGTTTTTTTCAATCACAGCGAATTTAGTCGATACATTTGAGCTCGGTGATCTCAAACTCCTCTTCTGAAAGACATCCACACTTCATACATACGAAAAATGGGTTCTCTTACCCCCTCAACACCTACAAGCAGAAACGTAGTCGGTTCAATGTCTTCCATGAATGGCTCCAAAATATTTAACTTCCTCTACAAGCTAGTCTTCTGTATTTTACTTGAATGTTTAGAGAACTTCAACTTTTCATCGTCAATGTTAGTCAATTATTTCAATAGTTCTTCAGCCTCGCTGTCCTCGAGTTCTCATGTTTTCCTTTCCACATTTGCTTTTTTCTTGGTTTCTGGCTCTCCTGGCTCTTTCACTTTCTTTTCACTCGGTTACCTTTTGTTCTTTTTCTCTTCTCCTTCCTTCAAGCGTGACAGAACTTGGTCAGTTGTCAGAACTTCACCATTTGTGTGATGTTTTAGTAAATCAGTCTTCTTGCTCCTCAAGCACACGAAAAATGCAATAAAACGCAATTCAAATGTACTAAATACGATTAAATACAAAATGACACAGAAAAACACATTGATTTTCCATCCAAATTGATCGAAACTACTGGCAAAGTTATGTTTACAAGTACCCCGCCCCTTGAAAAATACGGGGTAATTGTAAACATTCAACTGTAGGTGTATTAAAGTTCCCAGAAGGAAAAGTCAATAATTTTCTGTTCGATAGAAACCTAACTGACTGTAGTAAAGAATTGGTACAACTTACATTTCAATATATTATGGAGGGCAGCAGAAAATGCAACACACAACAACTTTAAAACCCAAACTTTTCAACCCTAAATATTTCAACTAAACAGATTGCTATTAGCTGTGGTTCAAAGAAATACGGGATCACTCTATTACATCCTCAGGGTTTTCAGCTTCCATATTTCACATCGTTTTAGTTTCTCGGAATTTCACGATGTATAGCTGTTTACTATTACCCCACCTGACCCTAGTATGCGTCCCTTCCTCCGTCTCTTTGGTCGCTGCAGCATCCCGCGCTCGAACAAGTTCCGAGGTTTCTGGCGACGAAACTTTCCGAATCTCCTACGGCACCTCACCCAACACGAAGGACGTCTTCTTTTGCGAAGCATTATTGCCTTTCCGGAAATACAAAAAAAGGCATACTATGTCGAAAATGGTCCTTATTTCCTGCAATTTTGCATGCTTAATATAATTTTAAAAACACAACCCAATAACACAATTTTCTTCCCGACTACTCGCTGAAATTCCTTCTGTCAAACAAAATCAATACTTGATTCGCGTGAAGTAGATAATACTTCATTATTGCGATGCAATGCCATAAAGCGTCCAAAACGGGAGGAACTTTTGCATCTCAAACCAATTAATTAAATTTCTCCGTCTAATTAAAATGTTATCGATAGTTTTTCGCCTATAAATTTGCTTCCTGTCCTTACTCACGAAATGAGAGTTTCGTTTTCAGTTAAGATAGTAGCATTGGGGCACCACAGTAATACAAATGGAGTTGGACTAAACAGTTTTCCTTTATAAGTTATTTATTGCACTTAAAAGGATTTCAATACCATTGAACCCGTATTTAACAGACGTATTTACAACCAAACAATCGAAACCAATTATTTACAATAAACACAATGCACGATTGTTCATGAAGAAACAGTTTCTCTTCCTATTTCGTTTTTTTACCGACGTTTTGCTCACCGTAATCGCTGTCTCGAGAGCTATCACGTCCATCACCTTCCCTTGTGGCTTCTCTCGCTTGAGTTCCCTTTCTGTTTTTTTCCGAGGCGTTCGCCTCTCTCTCTTGGAATCTCGAACGGGTGTTTTCCAATCCAAACAACACCCGTAAAGGTGTCCCTTATTTCGAATCTTGGGACCGTTAGAAAGTCAGGTGTCAGATGCAAGAAATCGGGACTCTACGAGCCTTTCGCGGCCTGAGTAATTACCGAACACGTGACTGTCGCCTCCTTTCTCGTGGAATACTCACTCCGGGGTTGAATCTTTCCTTTTCCATACGTCACGACTCCACAGCATCAATTTTTTCAAAATCAAGTACATTTTGATGGGCCTTTGAAAGCGCCCCAGGAAAGCGTACTCACCAATGAATTCGGCAATGTAACATTTTGAACATTGCACCCCCGTAAAGAAGGGATTCGCAAATGCGTTTTAAAATAGGACCTCAACGAGTCGGCTTGAAACTAGTCAGGCATGGACAGCTAGTCTGCAGAAATCTCCAAGAGAGATGTTTAGCCACTCATAATTACGTCGATGTGGTAGCTTCTGGATCAAGAAGGGCTCTTTCGATTCTATCCCAGATACACTCCACGGGTCTCATGTCTGGCAATCTAGGCAGTGACGGATTTAGGGGCCGGCAACATTTTTGGGAAAACACAGAATGCCTAGGTCATAACAATGAAAACAAAAAATAAAGAAACAAATAAATAAAAATGTTAACCCATCTAAAAATTAAAATAGCATGTTGTGGGGTGACCCTAGGTGGCAGAAGTATAATTTCGCCACTGAATCTAGGTGGCCAAATCACGTGTTGGGATTGTCCAGAATGTACCTCAAACCAATCGCGAACAAAAAGGGCCAGATGACAAGGAGCATTATCATTATGAAACATTGCATCGCTATTAGGTAGTTGCAGTCCGCGCTGCAAACGCTCACCCAACAGCCGAACATAGCGATTTTCAATGAAAGAACGGTTTAAATTGACCAGAGGACCCAATTCACACCAGGTAAACACTCTCCACAGCGTTACGGAATCACCACCGGCTTGCACAATGTCTTGTTGATAAGTTGGATCTATAGCCCCATGAGACCCGAACATCAGTTCGAACCAATTGGAAACGTGACTCTCCTGATCACGCTCCCTCGACTACTCAACAAGTTGTCAACATTTCTAAATTATCTAGGTGCCCTCCATGAGAAAAATGCAGACGGTTCATCCCCCCACACAAATACACATGTGTTATGTGGAAAGTCAATCGGGTCTTTCCTTTATCATCCAGAAGTGTCATCACCTTCCGTTGCAGGTGACGGACCCGAGAAGAGAGACCACAAAAGAGCAAAAGCATCCTCTCAGATGTCGGCTCTTCGACCGATTCGGTAATAGGACTCGTCGAAACTCGTAAAAATAATCTGTAAGACTTCAAATTCCTTACTTTAAATGAATGTTTTATTGTGCTGCAACCAGAGGCGTCTAAATGGAGACTACCTTCTTCCAGCCATCTAGGGTCTGTTCGCGGTGCTGAAGCTGTGAGTAAACCTTTTTTTCTCCCTCCGCAGCTGGACCATCAACCTGCAGAGCAGCACGTCGTCGTTCCCCCCGCCGGACATCGCCTTCCACTTCGGCGTCCGGCACCACAGCCGGACGGTGGTGCGCAACACGCGCGTCAACAACGTCTGGGAGTGGGAGGAGACGGCCGCGGGGCGCTTCCCCTTCGAGGCAGGTTTGGACTTTCACCTGCTCATCCGGATCGAGCACGACAAGATAATGGTGGCGGTCGACAACAAGCACTTCATCGAGTTCCGGCACCGACTTCAACCCCTGTCCCGCTTCGAGGCGCTCTACATCGAGCACGACGTCCACATCTCGTCCGTTCGATTCGGCTGAGACCACCCCTCTGCACATTCTTCCAGACATTGCTTCTGTCAGACCATCACGAAAATAGACTCTCCTTAGCGCGTCAGTCATCTGACCGTGGTTCAAAATGACGTGATGTCGTCCTCGGATCTTTCCCTTCGGGTTTGATCCTGGACCGTCGCCCTTTGTGTTGCTCCAGTGTGACGCGTTAATTAACTACTTAACTCTCCTTAACTAGACTTTTTCCCATCGGGCTTGCCGTCGCCTGACCGTGGCTCAAAATCACGTGGTGTTGGCCTCGGATCTTTCCCTTCGTTCAATGATTCGGTTTATTCAACAAGCATCTTCTTTTAACTTGATTCTTCGTTTTTCTTGTTTGGCGGTCGGCTGGGTCTTAGGACCCTAGATTCGGTCAAAATTGTGTGTGACAAAAAAAAATCTAATTGTGCTTTTCCGACACAACAATTCTTCGATAGCTCTTAAAATATTACTCACGTTGGCATGGTGTGGAAGTTCGGAGAGTGAGGTGCCAGCTCAGGTGTCGCTATCGTCATCTGACTGTGGTTCAAAAAGACGATGCGTTGTCCTTGGATCTTCTAGATGGATCCCGGACAGTGAGCCCGCTGTGTTGCTTCAGTGTGGCGTTAATTAAAACACCTACATACCCTCCAGGCTTGCAAATGAACTTCGCCAATACTTCATTTTCTGCTAGACTCTGCGTTCGAGACAATTCCCTAAAAAGATTTACTCATCCCAATGTCAGTTGACACAGTAAGCCAATCGAATTGTTCGGTGAAATCCACGTGAAATAGGAGAGTCTCGTGATGGTCGCACAATGTGAACAAACAGTTGATTGCTTAAGAAATGTATTGGTCGAAATGAAACCTTCGTGCCCGTCTCTGGGAAGTTGGAATCACGTGGTTTGGGACGAATCTATTCGTTCAATCAGGTTGTTGACTGAACATATATATATATATGATATCGGTAATTATTTATATTAAAAAATAAATAACTCTTAAACATCCTTATATGTGAAGCAACTGGTGTTTTACTTATCCCAATAATTTCCCCAAGTTGTCTCCACTGCATTTCAATTGATGCTACCCTATCACTTTCAGTTGATGAAGGTCGTTCTTCAGATGTCACTGATTAGAAGCAATTTTTTTAAACTTCTTTGAATAAAATAGCAACAATTTTCTGTCTCAGTTTATTTCTTTTTCAATAACATTATTAAACTTCAATTAAGAAAATGTGAAGTTTGATTTGAATCGTTATTTCAATCGGCGTTCCCTGTTAACTAAATAGTTCGCATTTTTATCAAATTAATCATCATCTTGAGTAGTAAGTTGTAAAGAAATGTTGATTCGTTGAAGTATATGTTAGACTTATTATAGGCTCACACTGACCAATACACTTCTTGGATTCGCCTTGCAAATATTTTTCGAGTTGTTAACACATTTGTATGTATGTTGTTGCTGCAATGTTTTAAACCCTTTTTTAAAAATGCTGCAAGTAAAACACGCTCTTCACATATCTCTGTAGGTTTCACAGATGCTGTTGCATTCTTGTGATGGTACTTTATTAGTTTAAGAAATCAAAGAGTTATTATAAGTATCGTGTGGCTGTTTTCTTTTAGGAGTAGGGTGAGGCAATTCAGATAAGACCAATTATTTTTTTTTCGAATTTGAATTTGCAACGGGGGAATTGTTTCTTACCTTCTAAGAAAACCCCATATCGAAAAACAAACTTGATTCGACGTCTTGAGATACCGAATTTTATGCTTTAGTATTTTAGCTGAGAAACTATGTCGCTCCATAAAAATATTCATAAGTATAAACTGTTTTTAAAATATTAAAAAGCGGCGTATAAATAAAACTCGTTGAATGCCTCGTAGACACATAACTGTGGAATCATTTATTATTTTACTATTTTAATAGTTCGTAATATAATAATCACTGCACGAGGCTCATGTTCAATAGCATTACTCTCAGAATTGTAAACTTGTAAAAAGTATTAGGTCGCCGATAATTCCTTAAAATCGTTTTCAGTCCAACCTAATATACACACATTGCGAGGCAAATCGGATGCTATACAGGGCATTTTTTATGTCATGACCCCATTTTGTTATGGAATACATTTTAACAAAAAATATCTTCTTCTTCCATACTGTTTCTTTTATTAGACATTGTGTATTGAATTGCTCGCATTTGGATACTGGTCAAATGACCGACTGTGATCGCTCTTTCGACGATAATAACGGTGTACATGTTATCATCACAGTGGCAATACCGTTTTTACAACAGACGTTTTGGCAACAAGGCCGAATGTTCTCATTATTGTAAAATGGCTGTTATGTTTGTAGAACATGTGTATATTTAATGTTGATTGAAGCTTAAGGTAAGTTTAAGGTTAAGGAATGTTTAAGGTTAAGGAATGTTTTAGTTAGTTTGAATCGCATTACAATTTAATCAACATTAAATTTTCTATTTTAAATACCCTACAGTGGATCAGCTCTTGAAACCTGAAAAATATGAAGTTAATCCCACGAGTGTTGGCGCAGAGGCTAAATGGAAGCACTGGAAACGAACTTTTCTAACTTTTTATGTGAAATTCCTAACATAACTGAAGCAAGCAAATTCCCGCTTCTATCCAATTACGTTTCTTCAAATGTGTTCCTTTATATTGACGATTCCATGAACTATGATGCTGCAATTACTGTTTTGAGTTACAAAATGAAATTTTCACCAGACATTGCCTAGCCTCTAGAATGCAAAAAACTGGTGTTTTTTTTTTCTAAATGGTGGCTAAATTTTCACAAACACTCAAGCACCTCAGCAAGGATTGTAACTGTAAACGGTAACTGCCGATCATTACAAGAGTGAGTACATCAGAGACTCGTTCATCCGAGGTTTAAGAAATCCCCGTATCAGAGAGCGTTTGTTGGAAAATTACCTTGACAAATGCTTTCGATCACGCTAGAGCATTGAAACTAGCTGAATCCCACTCAGCATCATACTCATACATGAATGCCTCACTTCAGAGACTCTTAGTTCCATTCCAATTTCCTCCTATCTTCTAGCAACGTCTATTGGAAAAGGGTTCGCGTTATGATCTTTGAGCAGCCCTTTCTATAGGCAGCTCATACGTCAGATGCTCCTCGTCAATCATCTCGGAATTCATGTAGTGCTCCATCGCTACCTGCATTGCCAATGACGAAGTTAAAAGACTTCGTAAATGCGCCCTCTAATGTATAAGAGCAATAAGTGCGGACACGTGATCTTTGACCCAAATAAAAATGCTTATTTTGATGCGCCCAACCACCTCTTAAAGTTGGTGACCCCTCCTAGTCAGTGTCTCGACGAGGTGTTAGTAGAAAATGGTGACTGAATCTTGATGGACGCGAGATATTTAGTCATTAGAAGAATATTGGCTAGGTTGTGATCTCGTCACCGCAAAAACATCGGCAATCTCTTGATGACACGATATCTCGTCATGAGCGCAATGGGTCAGATCGTGATGGCCGAGATATCTCGTGGAAACCTTTGGAAAGGTGAAGGGGATTTCGAGGCACCCTATATCTATGAAACAAATGGCACTGTAGAGTCGGACCATCTTCCTTATTTCAAGTACAATTCACACTAGCGCAAATTCAATGGTATCATTCAATGGGGAATAACGTCCTCTACAAATTTAAGAAATTGCATAAGGGGACGTCTTCATATTACGTTTTGAACAAACAACGAAATTTCGAATGGAAAAACTGTGTTTCGATGCCATAATTAGAGCCTGCATCGTTAAATTAGCCTATAAATATAAAATTTCATGACTTTACTATCATTACATCCCGTGATATCCAATCCTAAAGTTGGTGTCATTTTCAGGGATCATCCTCGCATTGAAAATCCATATTTGTTGATTGACAATGACACACATGTAGACGTACTCCAATGTTGTGCCAACGTACGAGATGACGCTGTACGTTCCGTCACCGTCATGCGGATGAGGTGTCTGTCGTCCCCAACATATTGCGTGCCTCACTGCCGAGGTTTCAGCTTGTCCAGTTTTCCATAGTCCATCTCTTCCACACACGCATCACTGTTATAGCATTACGCCTCATGAGTGTGGCGATTTCACGATACGATAGTCCACCCTCACAATCGTGCGGCCCCCGTTCGAACTCTGTTGGTGGCTCGTTTGACACTCTGCGTTTTTTCGAGACATATTGACTTCTACTCAATCATTTGCAACAGTCAAACGACGATAGACATATTTCAACGCACATTTACAGTGCGTTTATACACGGCTCACTTGGAAGTTTAGAGGGTGTTTCTCGGACCACACATGAGTGATCGCTTTGTAATTCTAATCATTTTCATATCTTAACCAGTTTTGCATTTCCTACAAGCTTCGTTTAATTTGCATGATTCCTTCATGATGCAATTTTCACAGACAGTTACTGTATTTTACAGCGATCTGAGAATTTAATATGCAAGTGCAAGCAAGTGAAGAATTACATTATCATATTTACTATACAAGTGTCCTGTCAGACGTTTTATAAATTTTTGGTTGCCCCATAAAATTGCAATCATGAGGAACATTGAATGCACCTCAAAATCTTAGTATCGGAATGAGCTGAAATTTGTTATGAACATATTAGAAGTCCTTCTGAATCGGTTCAAATTATCAAAATATAATAAGGTTCCAATTCATAAACCTTTCATAAAATTATTTAATAATTACTATTTTATGCTAAAAATATTTTAAAAATAAAATATTAATGGGAGAGGGTTGTTTGAGAGTAACATGGTACAAAATATCAGCGCTATAGGAATATTATTTAGGAAGATATCCGTACAAGTGATTTAACATTAGGAACTCTAATCTTCCAGTACTCGAAACTTCAAAACGGTAAGGCCTTTTGACATGAAATTTGATATCTGAAGTGAAATTCTGACGTAGATACGAAATTGTGTGTCGAAATAACGGGGTTTGATTAGAAATAATGAAGCTGATACTCAATTTAAAATGAAGACGGCCCCTTGTGCGAATTCTATGGATTTGAATTTATAGACGTTATTTAAGTAAGCAAAACGCCATCTTTAAATTTTCTCTGCTATTAAAATGGCTCCAATGAAAAGGGGTGGTTCGTTTTTTTTCTGCCGCGACCTGCACATTAGGAACGTGCAACATAATCGTATCCTTCTTATTTCACAATGTATCATTATATTTGTGAGCTAATGGACAGAGAATTCGTTCATTTAAATAGAATGATATCACGAAATGGTAATGGTAATGGTAATTTTAGTTAACGTCGTACTAGAGCAACACAACGGGCTATTGACGACGGTCCGGGATCAGTCCTTTAAGGGAAAGATCCGAGGACAACACCTCGTCATTTTGAACCACGGTCAGATGACGAAGCAACACCTGAGCTGGCACCCCACTCTCCAAACTTCCACGCCAACCCAACGTGAGGACTTTCGGCCACGACAGATTTAAGGTGCACCATACGTTTACAAACATCCATGCCCGGGCCCGGATTCGAACCAGGAACCTTCCGATCTAGAGGCTAACACCTTAACCACTATACCGGTTGGTCGGCAGGATGATATCACGAAAGTTTAAACCAAAGTAAATTTGTTTTATAGAAATCTTGAAAAGTTGAGCTTCGATCGTGAAATGAATAAGAGCTTCTCAATGGCCGTACGAAATGAAATGCAGTCATTGACTGTACGACCAATGGCATGGGTAGGTTGAATTCGGGGCAAGATTTCAGTTTTGTGAGGTCTTTTATTTCTTCTTCAACAAAGTCAATCCCAACAGAAACCCACCGGGACCCTACCTAACAGCCTACTTGACGGGACATGGCCCGTCCTATCTACACAGATTCTGCCTCATCACCAACAATAACTGCATTTGCGGGGAACTCCGGACCACTACTTATTCAACTGCCCTCGAACGACAACCAACCATTTAAAAGAACCAACCATCAACTTAAGCATAGCCTGGAAACATAATACTGCCACCAACAACAAAGCCCAAGTCAAAATAATGAAAGCACTTCCTTTTCAACAATATAGACATAATTACAGGACCACACTTCCAACTTAACACCACCATTTAACAACGGCTTTCTTCAACAGTATTCTCAGGACAACTGATTTAACTCTACCATAGACTCTCGAAAGTTAAACTTTAAAGTTCCTCAATGCATCGCTTCGCATCAATTTTGAATTCTGAGCAAACTTAAACGCCAAGATTAGAAAACTCCAATGCCAAGCTGAGAAAACACCATTGCAAATAGCACCTCAATGTCCGGGGGCGGTTTAAGGCGCCCCCTGCCCAGTCCTCGCCCCAATTCTGGGGAATACTCTCCTTCCGTGGTTGGCCACAAAAAACCGCTCATAACCTGCTATCACAGCGGGGACGAGGGGGCCACCTGCGGTGCCCAAACCCAGGTCTTTTATTTTGTGGGAGATCATACATTTCAATTTCTTTTACTGCCAGAGTTAGTACTTCTTTCGATTTCGGTAGGTGTTTTAATTAACGTCGTGGTTGTTGATGTAACGGTTTGTTGATGATGATCCGTGATCAATACCAAAGCGAAAGATCCGAGGACAATACTATGTCATTTTGATTCACGGTCAGATGACAAAGAAACACCTGAGCTGGCACCCTACTCTCCCAACTTCCACACCATGCCAACGTGACTTTCAATTTCGGAAAAAAAATGTGCGGGAGGTTTTGTTACTTCAGTTTACAATTGAGGGCTTTTCTTATTTCGCTATAACAATAGGATCACCTGGCGTTTGTAATTTGACGGAGAAAAAGACCTTGAATCAAAACCATTGCTAAATTTGGGTCTCCCGAGGTGCCCCTAAAATTATGCAAGCATGCTATGATCGGCCGAACAGGTAAATTAGTTTCTTATAGTCTAGTGATAACATTGAGCTCGGAGAAGTAAATGAATAAGTGACTGCGAATAATCGAAGACAGCGATTACTGCTTATACAAATTTGAAAATTGGTTATACGAAAGAAAATTCACAATTAAAATGCAAGCATGTCGCAGTGAAAATTTCGTGAAATTCTCATAAATGAAGGGAACGTTTAAAATGATTCTGAAGATTGTTACAGTTTAAAAGTTTGTAAAAAAGCAGAAGGAAACGAAATCAAACGAAGCTAGAATTACATCGAAAACTTTTGGTTTCTTGATCTGAATGCGTTGTTCATCTACCCATTGATTAATAAATTTAAATTTCAGTCTAAAAAGTGCATTTGTAATGTCAACAATTTTTTTACTTATTTTTTCTCCAATATCCCAATACTGGAGAAGTCTTTCATTCAGGTTTCTTGGGAAAATATTGAAACACATTCCACCTTCCCCCTCCCACATATAGCCGACCCACCGGTCTGATGGTTAAGGTGTTAGCCTCTGGATCGGAAGGTTCTTGGTTCGAATCCGGGCATGGACATTTGCAAGCGTTCGGTGTAGAGGCGGCTGGTGCACCTTCAATCTGTCGTGGCCGAAAGTCCTCACGTTGAGTGGGTGTGGAAGTTTGGAGAGTGGGGTGCCATCTCAGGTGTCGCCTTGTCATCTGACCGTGGTTCAAAATGACGTGGTGTTGTCCTCGGATCTCTCCCTTGGGGATTAATCCCGGACCGTCGATAATAGCCCGTGTGTTGCTCTAGTACGACGTTAATTAAACATTACCAATTACCCTCCCACATATACTATACTCATTTACCCATTGAGGGGTAAAATGGGGTAGGAAAGGCTTTCCCTCATGCATAATTTTGTGGCTTTATAGTAAAAACAATATATTCTTGTTCACAGGATGTGCAATATAATGAAACGAAATTCATTTATAATAAACAAATTGGCTATACTTTTCTAGCTAGCTCTTAAATACATGATCTAGGGACCGCGGTAGTCCAGATTGAAGAGAGTGGGATAAGTAACCGGAGCGGTGCGGAACTACGTCCAGCTAAAGACCGTCGAGTATACGGGGGTTGGTTAAATCCGTCGTGGTCTCAAATGTTATCATGTTGGCGTGGTGTGGAAACTTGTTGAGTGGGGTGTCAGCTCAGGTACTGTTTTGGTCATCCGACCATGTTTCAAAATTACATGGCGTGGTCCTCGGATTTTTCCTTTCAGGATTAATCCGTGACCGTCGCCAATAACCCATTGCGTTCCTCCAGTGCGACGGTAATTAACAAACTACCTACCTAGTTAAATACCAAATAGCAATGAATCTTGCGCTCATTTGACACCACCTGACCCAATTGATGTAACTCTTTTTCTTGAACTTTGCTCACGAAATACGAAAATGTTTCATCACGATAGCAATTTAGTTCAAAATTTACAAATGTTGCAGTACGATCAAAGTTAGGGCTGACATCTATCGAGATATTTATACGACAGTCTCAATTAAGAGACTCCAGGGCTTCTTTGAAAATTAACCAACTGATTACGGCGCATGGAGCTCTGGGAGAGTAACAGTACACATTCTTTGGAAAAACAAATATATGTAAATTCGGACGAGAGGAGGAATCGGTGGAACACATAATCTATAGATTAGGACAGTGGGACGACGTTAGAGTGTAGTTTTTTTTTCTGGTAATTATAAACAATCTGACAGGAAATTACTGCTCACTGACAAAAGAACTAGACAAGGAATTAAATACACAATGAGAGGAATCCTGGACAACAGGATAAAGGAAATGGAAGAGATACGGCGATCTGGCCTATAAACTGAGACGTTAGACTTGACCAGTGGATTTCGGCATTGAAATCGGAGATTAAACTTAAAAAAAGGTCTAAAAACGGTAGAAAAGGTATAAAAAAACGGCACATTATAGAGTATATAAACATACCTTATGCCTATGGGCTGGGCGGTATATCATTAAAAATCAATATCTATCGAGGTGTATTCAAAAAATATTTGAGGGGGAAACTGCTTTGAGTTTCTACTGGGCCGTGTAGAATTTCTGAAAAACCTTTTAGTTTCGATAAGAGTAAACATATTCAATACATCTCTCCTGTTCTTTTGGGGCCTCGGTAGCCTTGTTGGAAGAGTCATAGTGTACAAGGGGAGGGGGTGCACGTTAAATCTGTCGTAGCATCCAATATTATAACGTTGACGTGATGTAAAAGTTTGGAGATGCCAGTTTAGGGTGACCTCGTCATCTCGGTGTGTTTCAAAACGACGTTGTTCTCGGAAGTGGGATCTCGTCACCAATAGCCCGTTATGTTGCTCCAGTTCTACGCTAATTAAATACCTACGTATTCTCTAGCATATTATTCCCACGCAACTCAATTTTGGCTTACCTCCTCTTAAAGTGTGTCGTAAAATTCAATAGATTTGATGTCATTTTATTTTTAAAATAGAATTTATTTTATATGTAGCTAACGGACAGTATTAACTCATTAAATACACCAGACTTCCTGTCAATCCTTTTGAGATCAGATACCTTAAAGTGTTATTTTTCAGTTGCACCACCTGCAATTTAAGATTTACAAAACAGATGGATGTTTTGGTATTTTAGTATTTTAATTAACGTCGAGAGACACAACGGGCTGTTGGCGATCGGGCGGTCGGGGATCCATCCCCCAGTACAGAGGGCAACATCGTTTCGAATTCGGTCAGAGGACGAGGTCACACCTAAACTGGCAACCCACTCTCCAAACTTCGACACCACGTCAAGATGAGTACATTGGAGGACACGACAGATTGAACGTGCCCCCTTTATACACAACGGTCTTGGGTTGGATTTCGAACTCGCAACCCTCCTGTTGCTAATCCATTACTCTTCCAACCGGGCTACCACGGCCCACAAACAAGATGGGAGAAATCCCCACGTTTCGATGTCTCCTTTCCTCGCACAATCCCTACTTGAATACAAAATCCTCTGTCCAACCGACTAACAAAGCTGTACCACAGCTTCCGACGAATTCGGTTCTTTGAAAATTCTTTATCAACGCATCGTTTACGGGCATCTCGGAGAATGCCGCTTATCGCAAAAGTGTCTCGAGCGTTATCTTGTTGACACATTCGTCAATGATTTCGACCGATCCAAGGCACTGAGTCAGCTATCTTGCAGGGAGACACTCTGGAACGAATCGTCATTTCAGAAGCCATTTCAGTCAGCATTACACCATCATCAATCTTAACCTTTACCGTGCGGCGCTTAGATTTTTTTCAATCGTCTCACAGAACGGCTCTTCCGCCTGCATGTCCGAACCCCCCTACCCAATTACCAAACTTGAGCGATAGAGCCTTGAGTGGCATCGACGACTGACGCTTTCCTTTCGTAGTATTGTGTGGCGTATCGTTTGGCGACCTTCTGCCTTTCCCCAAAGCGTTCACACCTCACGGTTGGCCGGGAATGGAGGCACCGAATAAAAGGAGGAACCGTCTAGAAGGTCAGTGGCTGACAGCTCGCAAAGGGTGATCGATGCCTGCGGTCACTTAAAAGAGGAATAACATCCACAGTACACAGATCCATACCATGCCGCTGGTGTAAACTAACTTGTAGTGATAACAATATCCTATCTCCCGCGCAGCGTAAAGGTTAAGGCTCACAAAGACGGGTGATCGTTTTTCGGAGGTTTGAACACGTATGAAAGGAGATAGTGGGTTGATGTGAAAGTTCGTCTCGTTTTGGGAGCTCCGTGGCATCGCAGCGCAAAAGACAAGAATTCACACGCGTCGAGTTTGGAGGGTGTTTGAAAGTAGGAATTTCATCGAGGTCTTTGGGGGGAAACAAATCATTGGGTTGTGTCTTTTAAATGGCTTTAAAGCATTCGAACTATAATGCTTTTTTTTTATTTCCGAAAGGGCAAGAATGCTTCGCATAAGCTAAAGAATGTTGTGTAGAGCGCGCGTGCCGATTCCACGTGCCATGAGGGGATCGGGAAGTTGAGTCAGCTGGCTCGGTTCTTTGGCCCAAAACCTCAGCACTTGTGGTGTAGGGTGAGGTTTCACTACTGGTTCGGAAAACTCCATCCCCTGGTTCCGTTCTTTCTGAACTTGTGCAGGATGATGCAGTTACCGGAGAGATGGAAAAGGTAATCGAACGGAATGACACATACTCTACTGATTCAATGACATTCTGAGTCAATAAAAATATTTTCCTTCCATTAGTGTCCAAAAATGGGACGCAATTGGGTATCAACCCCATAGAATAGCTCTCCCGAAGGAAAACAAATCGCAGATACATTTTTGCTCATACACAGGAAAGATGACTTTTGTAGGTATAGCACTGAACTACACAAAATACTTATAGCTCCAGGCATAACTATACTAAAAACCCAATAGATTAATTCGGTATGGTTTTTGTTGAAATATTGTAATTTTTAAGCGAGGATTTATTGTATCATATTAGTCATTGGGGACATACTTTCCCCTCATAAATTCACAATGGTTCTGATTCAACAATCTCTTGGAGCAAAAAGAAATGGGTAGGTTACAAAATTAATTTTTCTTTTCTGCGCGTGGAATTTTTACACAAAACTCATGAATAAACGGCTATCAAAAAAATCTATTCTTATTTAATATCCCCGAGAATATGAAAATAGTGTTTACACAGAAACACGCACTTACTGCGGCTTTCCTCTAAACTCATTCAATCAGGTGAAACATATGCTTTCAGTTTCAGTGACCGTTTAGCCCCTTACAAAAAAATATCAACTGAAAATGGAACAGTGGAATATTTCAAAATATAAGTGTTATGACATGAAAAATGCCGAAAAAGATGAAACAAATTTCCATTGCTTTCGGAATGGCCACCCAAAATATAATTTCAAAGGGAGTCTTTTTGACGTCCTACTTTTCGGGGTACCACACTTAATTTTTCAGAGTCACATAAAAGGTAATCACGTAAAACATAAATGAACATATCGCGTTCAATTCAGCCATTGAATGTCATAAATGCTCACTGATCTTGCGCTGACGTCATCGGCTGATGCAATCGCAGCGCAAAGTTGAGTCACGAAAATAATGCGCAATGCGCTCACATTAATTGAGTCTAGCTCCGGCCTTCTTTGTACGAGAAAAACGTTTGAGGTATCGTTTGTTTCGTATCTTTGCGCTTTACAAATAATAGTAGAAAAATACAACATAAGTATTCAATACTTGTTTAGATAGCGGACTGCGAAGCGTGCAAAATAGCAACACTATCAAAATTGCAAGATGCATTATAAACAGCAGAAGATTTATAGAAAACGTCAACAGGAAGAAAGATGGAGAGAGGGGGAATCGAAGAAGATCCTGACATCCGATACTGAGTGTCAAGTGGCTCGGAAGGGGTTCTTGAAAGTATAGGCATCGCTCCTTCAAGGTGAACAAATGTCTGATACGAGTGCGACAAGTACCACCACCGCTCAGTTCGACGCAAATAGCATAACTGATGACATAAACGCTTTGCAATTAATGGAGGTCGGTCATAAGCCCCAACCTTCAACATAAACAGCGAGTGCACCCATTGTCATGTATACAATGTGCGGAACGATGACCATTTGATGTGTGAAATTAATACATTGTAGTACCGATATCTTTCCCTCTAGGGCCTCACTGACGTATTCTACGCCTTAAACAGAGTCCCCAGAGTAACAGCAAAGTCCGTTATTCTTCTATTCCCATCGCGAGTGCTAGCCCGGTTGGAAGAGCAACGGATTATCTATCGGAGGGTCAAATCCAACCCAAGACCATCGTGTACAAAGGAGTCTGGTGCAACCCTCCGGTTGATAATCCGTCTCTTCGCGCCAACCGGTTACTTGGAGGACCCGCTTAAACAGTCGAGTAGACATGCACAGAAGAATCGAAGGCAACCTACAAGCCACAAAGATTAAAAACGAAATACTCCAGAGGATCAAAAGAATTCCAGATTGTTTGCATGAGGGTCGAATGTGTAAAACCTCGAATAGGGTTGGTTGGGTTTCTATGGCGGCCCTATTGGGACATAGCCATAGACACAAATGCAATGGAGGAATGCAGAATGCACCTGGCAGGAACCGAACCTGCGCAGCCTTGCAACTCGAAGGTTACTAGAGCAGTGGGCATACCCACTGAGCCACGACGGGTTCCCCCTCGAATATGGACAAACGATTTTAAATTTTGGTACGTTTCAAAACTCGCTCCCCCGAAAATTTGAATGGCCAAATAGGGCTCTTGAAGCCACAAAACTCCAAATCCAAACAAACTCGTCATCTGACCGTGGTTGAAAGCCGACCAACCGGTATAGTGGTTAAGGAGTTTGCCTCTAGATCGGAAGGTTCCTGGTTCGAATCCGGGTCCGGCATGGATGTTTGTAAGCGTATGGTGTAGAAACGGCTGGTGCGTTCCTCACGTTGGGTGGGTGTGGAAGTTTGAAGAGTGAGGTGCCAGCTCAGGTGTTGCTCCGTCATCTGACCGTGGTTCAAAATGACGAGGTGTTGTCCTCGGATCTTTTCCCTTAAGGGACTGATCCCGGACCGTCGTCTACAGCCTGTTGTGTTGCTCCAGTACGACGTTAACTGAAATTACTATTACCATACCGTGGTTGAAAAAGACGTAATATTGTCCTCGAATCTTTCCCTTCGGAATTGATGCGTCACCAATAGTCCGTTGTGTTGCTCCAGTGTGACATTCATTAAAATAGCTACCTACCCATCTTCCAACCTGGAAATTTGAAACTGATTTATTTTCGAAGCCTTTTTTTTTATTTGACGAATTGTCTCCCGACTTCAATTGATTTTAATAGCACACTCTTTTAGGCCTATTGTCATGGATACGGCGCAATGACACGCTGCAATCCAAACGAATCCTACTTTTGGTAAAGTAAGGTCATTTTATTTAGAGCGACATAACAGGCTAGTGACGACGGTCCGGGTAATTTGGTAACTTTTTTAGTTAACGTCGTACTAGAGAAACACAACGGGCTATGGACGACGGTCCGGGATCAGTCCCTTAAGGGAAAGATCCGAGGACAACACCTCGGAATTTTGAACCACGGTCAGATAACGAAGCAACACCTGAGCTGGCACCCCACTCTCCAAACTTCCACGCCAACCCAACGTGAGACGACGGTCCGGGATGAATCCCCTAAGGGAAAGATCCGAGGACAACACCACGTCATTTTGAACCAGTCAGTTGAAGAGGAAACACCTGAGCTGGCACCCCACTCTCCAAATGTGCACTCCAACCCAAAGCGAGGACTTTCGTCCACGACAGATTGAAGGTACACCAGCCGCCTCTACACCCTACGCTTACAACCATCCATGCCAGGACCCGGATTCGAACCAGGAACCTTCCTATCCAGAGGCTAACACCGTATCCATTTTGAATGCGTGAGTAAAATAGAGAGAATTCGTCACATCCAACTGGATTCGAAAGTGGATTTAAAGCTTTTGTGTACAGATATTTCAACAGCTAAAATATTTGCGTTGAAAGATTATGATTCGGAACACTATCGCTTCTTGGGGTTGGCCTGGAAATCTCGGATTGAAGTCAAGATGAGAATTCGGAATTATCTCTTACCTCGCTATCGTTTTGCAGTTGGGAGTTGTCACAGGTTGCAATAGTAGCTCTCTTATCAGAGTCCCAAGTCCAGTGCTCCCAGATAAAATCTATCCACAATTGTTGTTCACACCCACCGGAATTCCTCTTCGAACTGCAGCTTTGAACACGGTGAGTCGGATTTTCATCTTTTCAATAGTTATGGGGTCAGATTGATAAGCTTCTTCCATATCTGAAATTTAGCAAATTTAAAAAAAAAATAAACGAGAAATTTTGACGGAATTTAATTTTAAGAATTAAATAAGAACTCTGTTCAAGTGGTTTCCATTCCACTCACTTTGGAGAGCATTCCTCACAGGGTGTCTCTATTCTGTGTGTCAGTGAAACTTTGATTGTGTCTTACTGGATGTCTTGTTTCTGGCGCAGCCCACCATCCACTCACTTTGACAATTCATTGATTCAGGAATTGCTTTTAAAATTCAATGGTTCATTTTCAAAGCTCAGTGATCGCTTTCAAAAATCAGTAATGCGTCAATTGTTTTATAAATTCATTCAATTGTCGACTGTTTAGGAAATTCGTTTTTTCTACGATTGTTTCTAAAATTTCTTAGTTCATCAACTGTTTTAAACATTACTTCGTGTAAATGACTGATGTTGCAAAAGGGTTTGAGACAATGCAAGTTATTTCCACGTTTTCTCTCATTCGATTTGTAGAAGGTGGCGTAAGTTCGATTCCTGTCCGATGCATTTTCCTCCCTGGGTATATTTCTCTGTTCTGTGTCAGTCAAACTTTCAGTGTGTGTCTGTTATTTGATAGTGTATGTCTCGTGTCTGCATTGCCCCTTAAAAGACAAGTTTTCTCTCGAAACTAAGCAGGAATTCGAAACTCAATCTTTATTTAAATAGAAAAGGATAAAAGTTCTGTTCTAAGATGTGAGAATTTCCCAATTCTTTGAACTGTATCAAATATCTTAAAAGTATTTTAAATTCCACGGAAACGTTGTATCGCTTCTATCTTTTAAGTACTAATATTCATTGGAATGTAAAGTGCTTAAGATTCTTTTGACTACACAAGTCCAACTGCTATCATTTGAGGTACATCACTTCACAATGTCAAGTGCACTATTTGGTGCAGCTTCAGTCTTGCAGATGGGTGAATAGAGTGCCTCTCGTTTCCAAACAGGCGCGGTTGTTAAGCAATTCATGGAATTTCACTTACATTTCGGACCCTGGAAACGGTTAACAACGGTAGAATCGCGAATCAAACTAGAGACTGTCGTACAAAAGAGTGGCGCATGTTTAATCTGTCATGGCCTCAAATGTCCACGTTGGCATGGTGTGGAAATTTGAAGTGGGGTGCCAGCTCAATGTGACCTCGTTATCTGACCGTGGCACAGTGTCATTTTCGATTCTAGGTTGACAAAATTTAATTTTCTTAGTATCACAGATTGTTAAAACTATATTATATCTTAAAAATAGTCTGTCCCCTTAGCAAGACCACGGATTTTTTTTCTGAATAATTCCTCCTAACAGGAAGTTCAGGGGTCCAAAGTAAAACTTTATGCGTTGACTGCAAAACCAATATAGCGCGTCGTGGTTTGTTTACGTGCTTTTTATTTGGGGGATTCATTCATTTGCAAGATTTTTTTTTTGAATTTTGGATAATTAACGTCTTACGCAACTGCTGATTTTGAATTTCAACTCGACTTAACACGTTATATATTCGTATATTACTAAAACATTACATGTGTAATAGCCCGACTCGTTTGACGTGCGCAGGACAAGACATTTCTTACGGAAGTTAGCGGAACTGATAAATAGTCCTTTAATTTCAGAATGAGTATTTAAAATTTTTCGTCAGCCCATTTTTGGCATTTGGGAGATAAATTCGAGGCAAACAAGTATCAATGCCATTTTAACTTCTATTTATCAAGAAATAGATGAATATTTGTTACTGTTTTGAATAGTGTTAAAGCGAAAATTCTCGAATGACCCGCCAAAACATTGAGCAAACGAGGAGTAAAGTGAACTATTCCTCAGAAATAATTATTTAGACTATTATTTAGGTGTATATAAATATAGAATTGAAAAATATAAGGTTAATAATTGATCGAAGTATATTTAATATATTATCACTCGCAGCCTCTTCTAATCACCCAAAAACAGTGTATTTTTTATATAAAAATTTTGTCCACCTCGATTTCGAAACTGACACACTGCGTGGTTCAACAACGTGGTCTTTCTCTTTGGATCTCGGCCAATAGTCCGCTGTGTCGCTCCAGTTAATTAAAATACATACCTACCTTAGCCACTCAAGTCTAGACGATCATCTCGTCGCAATTCCCTTGAGCATTCAGTAATCGGATCTATTCCATCATTTGTTTTACCTCTTCATGTTTCTGTGCTCAATTGCACCCTCCATTTAAGTCAGTTACTTCAACATTTATCTTTGGAAGAACAAATCGAGCCTCTTCTGAACACGTCTCCGAGGAGAATGTCCCATTGAAATGCCACACTTAGAAGCAACGTTTCAGATAGAGAGTGGGTGGAGACCCTATACGCTAGAAACCGTGAGTTTGAGTCGGCACTGGTTCCATTCCTCCCTGGGTGCATATCTCCTGCGTCCGTAAAACTTGTGTGTATTGAGCCGTCATGGCTCGGCGGGTTGGTTAGTTTGGGTTTTGTGGCGCAAGGGGGAGGGGTCCAACAGTGGACAAGATGCGCAAACACAAGACTCGGTGGGTGTGTCCACTCCGCTAGCAACCTGCGAGTTGTAGGTGGTTCGATTCCTGTCAGGTGCATCCTATGGATATCTCTCCTGTGTCGGTAAAATTTCCGTTGTGTCTGGCGCAGCACAGCCAAGTAGATCGCCACGAAACCAACCCATTTTGTGTGTGTAGGTCCATTACTTGATATTGAATTACCAAATGCATTTTCCCCTCTACCATCAAAACTGAACCAAAAATTTCAGATTCACTTAATAGTATTTTAATTTTGTAAACGGATGGTAATGCTCCTCTGTTAAATTATTTAAAATAAAAGTATTGATAAAACTTATCATCAAACACCATTTTTCAAATATTTTTGTACCGTACTTTTTACAATGTTCACGCTTGTTATTTTGCAGAAGACTTGGAGCATCGATAAGATTACCATGGCCTCGCAAGTAGTAAGACCAGTAAGTATATTATTTTCTCACTCATTCCAATACATAAAAATACAGGATGTATTTCCAATAAATCTACAAAATATTCTTATGACGGGGAACAAGACAACGCAGTCTAGTATAACAGAAAAATGCAAAATCCGTTGTAATAAATTAAAAATTTCTTTTAACGCAGTGTTGATTTCATGAGGTTTTCAGAAAAATAAATGCAGATTTTTGAAACCGCATGAACGTTAAAAGTTGATGCCATACTATGTGGTGACCTGCGAATGAAACATCCGGAGGGTCCGCAGGGCGGAAGAGTACCGGATGAGCAACCGCAGGGTTGCGAGTTCGAATCCAACCCAAGACCGTCGTGGTCAAAGGGGCCTGATGCACGTTTCTGTCACGACCTCAATTGTCCTCACGTTGCCGTGGTGAGGAAGTTTGGAGAGGTGGGTTGCCATCTCTGGTCATTTGACTATGGTTCAAAATGACGTGGTGTTGTCCTCAGATCTTTCCCTTAGGGTTTTATTCCGGACCATCGCCAACAGCCTGTTATGTTGCTCCAGTGCGACGTTACTTAAAATGCCTACCAACCTTGGGGTCCTCAATATGTTTATGATTAAGACCTGCCTCTTAAAACATGAGATAATTATTACAAATAAAGACCGGCTCACGATATTTGATCGCATTGAGGCAACTCACCGGGCTATGGCCGGGATCCAAAACTGATTGGAGGACAACTCCACGTCATTATGAATCAAGGTCAGATGACGAGGACTCACCTGAGCTGGCACCCCACTCTCCGAACTTCCACACCACGCCAACACATTTTCCAGTGGCGACACTTTGTTTTGATGCTTTACATTCCGATTCTACATCGTTATTTAACGTTAAAGCAGTTGTCCAGGGATCATCTCCACATTGAAAGTGGTAGATCGCGATTATTTGCATTAATCAGGAACTGTGTTACTTGACTAAAATTACAAAGAGCACTACCGGTGGTTCTGAACGAGGTAGTATCCCGCCGTTTGCAGCATTACTAGAACTTGATGAACGATACACTTGGAAGGAATGATAATCAACGTTTCATTTCAGTCAACTTCAATTTTTAACAGTTAATGACAACTGTTCACTAACTATTAAATAAAGGTTTTCATAATAGCAGTTGGTAATAACTGCTATACCAAGTCAACAATTGCCATTTATTTTTTACACTGCTGTCGTAAAAATATAGTTTGGGCATCTGTTAGATTGATCATTGTTCTGCTGGATCACGCATGACGGGAAGAAGGTAATGTCCGTTAGATTACATAAATGGATTTTTCCAAACATTAAAAAAAATGGCATTCCTCATCTTTCACAATTGTTCCACTTTTGGAAACCCCCTAAAATCACCACAATAACGAAAATTTAGGTAAGCGCAAAAATTAGCGAGAGAAATGAGCTGAAACTTTTGATAACAATATTGTCTTTCTGAATCTATTTCTGTCAAAATTTATCAAGGTTCCGATTCATATTTTTTTTTCGAAGATTGATTCAATAATTAATGTAGGAAACTAAAAGTTATTTAAGAACTGAAAGCGCAAATATATTTTGTTGGGTAACTTAATAGCAACATGCTGCAAAATATGAACGCTATTGGAATATTATTCACGAAAAAAAAAGTCTGTGAAATTGAATACATAGATTCGAAATCTTGTATTAAAATAGGGGATTGCTATTGGAAATGAGAAAGTTGATGCTCATCTTAATATGTAGATGCGTCCTTAAACAAATTTTGTCAATTTGAATTTATAGAAGACGTAATTTCGTGTCGAATGCCAGCTTTGAATTTGCTCAACTGTTAAAATCGTTTGAATGGTTTGGTTCGTTGTGTCGTTGCCTCAAACGGTTACGTGAAAACAGTACGAATCATACACAAGGAGAAGACAACCAACAACTAAGATTTTTAAGTTCTCACTATTAAAAAAAAAAGGTAATTGCCTCATCACATTAATAGCATTTCACCAATACATATCGGTGTTTATCCTCAAAATCGAGTCGGCTATTGACGACCCGTTGTGTTCCTCTAGTACGACGTAATATAAAATTACCTTACCTCAAAGTCCAGCGTGGTCACTAGCGTCACCCTCTAAATACTTCTCTATCGTCTGCCCTGTGCTCTCTAAGGCCCGGTGCACACATCCGGTTTTTCAACGTGCGGCGCCGCTGCCGCAACGCAAGTGCGGTCTGAGATACATTAGATCCAATGTAGATACATTAGATCCGATATCCTGAGATACATTAGATCGAATGCAAACATGCCTCCGGCGAATCTGCGACGACGCAAAACAAAATAATTTTCTTCGGTAGAATATTTATTGCAAATGATGCGAAATGAATACTTGCGTCATTTCACCGTTATGTGTGCATAATTGGGCTTCGGTGCCGCAGCGGCGCCGCACGTTGAAAAATCGGATGTAAGCACAGGGCCTAAAGGGGCGTTTTCACGAATCAAGTTTAATTGACCGTTTTAGTTGATCAACAAAAGTTGAATGAAAACTATAATGAGAACCTTCGTTTCAATAGAGTTGATCAAGTTTTTGGTGGATCAAAAAAAGTTTGATACATTCAAACCTTATCGTTCAAGTGATGAGTCATCTGCTTTAGAGTTATTTCCACGCAAACGAACTGATTTTTTATTCTCTAGGCCAAGTTTGTATCTTCGCGATCGTTAGTAAGAAAAAAGATTTAAAATCTGAGGAAAATTTTACTTTACCTTAAATACCTTTACGATACCTTAAATGGGATTTTTTATAAATAAATAATTTTTCAATTGTAACTTTTATATTTTCGTTTATAAAACTGTTGATCAGTTTCTATTGAAATGTGTGAAAAAAAACTGATACAAGTAGTATTCAACTTTAATCGATCCACTCTAATCGGTCAATTAAACTTGATTCGTGAGAACGCGCCTTAACCGTCGTTCGTCCGCAGTTCAAATAGAATAGAACGACAAATGTCGAGATCTACTCAAAGATCTTTTGGACGAACACTACCTGTTTTTCTCGAGTCGTAAAACGCGTGACGAAAGAACAGTAACTGGCGACCTGTCTAAATATATTCGGATTCTGACATGTGTGAGTCTTCACACTGTACGTACGATACGAAGTAAACAAACCGGAACAAATAATTACCTATGACGATCGACATGCATGATTTTGAGTAGGGTTGCCGTCTCGAGCGAAACCACCTACACAAATGGACCATGTTCAGCTGCCCTTTTATCAGGAACATTTGAGTACGAAAGCTTTCCCAATCGACTAATAATACACACGAAACCTAAGAAATCGGAAATGTTATCAACTCCTGGCGGATCAAGTCAAGCGGTAAAATTTTCGAGGCCCTCAAATTAAAAAAAAAAACGTTTCAAGAAAACTCTCAACAAAAAAGAAAAGTAATTAAAATTTTCATACCACAGCTCATTAAATAAATTTATTTTAAAAAAAAGAAAGGGGGAAAAAAAAAATTTTGTATGAATTTCCGTCTTACTTTATTTTTTGCAAATTCGTCAATTATTTTGGAAGTGTCAATTCGGTTTACGATTTCTTGCTCTATATACAGAATGGCCATATCAATTAATCTTTCTTCTCCCATAGAACTCCCTAAATATTTTTTTTACATGCTTTAAAACAGGAAACAACCTTTCTCCTGTTGCATTAGATAAGGGAATCGTTAAAAAAAATTTCAATAATGTTTCAGCATTTGGAAATGTGCAAGACATTTCTTCATTCAACTTTTTTATCGTGTTCTTTTTT
This sequence comes from Metellina segmentata, assembly GCA_947359465.1. Classification (NCBI taxonomy): domain Eukaryota; kingdom Metazoa; phylum Arthropoda; class Arachnida; order Araneae; family Tetragnathidae; genus Metellina; species Metellina segmentata. The sequence goes on along the minus strand of OX375874.1, from coordinate 136,652,828 downwards.
TTCTATTGATAATGCCCAATAAAAAAATATTCTAAAAGGCTCCATAACAACTTCATACGTCTGAGTTCTTTGAGATAATTCTGCCTTGGTGTTATCGCATATGACATAAAAGGAATTAATTGACTATGAAATTTTCTTTTGTTGTAAATTCGTGTCCGACTCCTTTGTTTTCATTAAAAAACACTTTTTCTCATTTGTTGTCAGCGAGTTTGTCCATCTTTCACATTAAATGACAGCCCTGATAAATCAGTTGCCTCTTTTTTAACTTCTATGAAATTATTGATAAAATTTTGTAATGACTTCAGGATTGTTCCTTTTAGTAGTTCGCATTCCACTGATTGCAGTTATTTACTATTAGCATTTATTCTTTGTAACATAGCATTCCAAATAACTGTCATTAGGGCGGTTTCATATTTGTCCATTTTTCAAAGAAGTGAAGTCGCCTCCAGTATAGTAATTTTGTTTTTTCGGAATTACAAATTTCAGTTAAAGCCTCATTTATATGGGTGAAACCAAGTTTTATAGTTGATATAGCATCTACTTTTGCGGACCATCTTATATTAGGAACTCTTTTCACTGCACATAAAAACTCACATTGTAAAGACACACACGCTGTCACAACTTTTCTCGACACTTAATGAAAAGACATTTTAAGACCTCGGGGCCCCTAAGTTATTTCGGGGCCCTACGCGGCCGCTTAGTCCGCTTCCGCTTAATCCGCCACTGCCTGGGGGTCCAACCAACCCCACTTAAAAGAAAAGAAAGTAAAGTAGCATGCATGTTATGTGTTGCGAACAAGAGTAAAGTAATTCTTTTACCGCTTCACGACCAGCAGGATCATACAATTCATCTACCCGATGTCAGTGATCGTGATCAAAATGCTTTAGAATAAAATTCGATTCGGAAATATACAATGAGAACACATTTTTTTTTTTTTTTTGCAGCTAGATGAAGACAGTCGTACTGAAGAATATCCGATTTAAAACAAAACTTGAAGAATATTAGTTTAATATCGCGTCTGCAATCGATCGCTTTTGTTTGTTTGAGAAAAAATTTTCCTAACAACAGCTTATTTCGAAAGTTATTTTATTGTTTTGAAAGCATCAAAATTTGTAATCCGCATGATTGACCACCCATAAATTTGGAGTTCGTTTTCGTAAAAAACGAAATTCTTAGTGTAATTTTGCTCGTTGTATTGCTCTAGCCCGTTAATTTAAAACCTACCTACTTTTAATGTAATTCCTTTTTAGATAACTGTAGCTTTAACTACTCTTGATTGCAAAAGGGAGAAGCGGCTCAATCCCATGATAGTACTTTACGCAAGTCCAACTTGATTGGCTAGTTTCACGGGCTTGGCTTCACTTGGATATCTCGCCAATCTGATTGTAGCAGTAACCATTTGATTTTGAATATGCGCGTTGTTTCGTAGAAATACAATACATACACTAGCGCCTCAGCGTACGTGTCCGACAAGTTGACTCTGATTTGCTCCTCATATACATGTTGTATGGTTGTTGTTAGTAGTATTTCTTGCCAACTTATATTAAGGGTACTTATACTATAAAGAGCTTTTCGTGAAGCAACGATGGCCTAATGGCTAAAGTCACCCACCTTCAGATTAGCGGAGGATGACTTCCCGAGTTCGAATCCAGCTGGCGGAAAAATTTTTAGATCCTCCAAATTATTTTTTTAAAATTCCAATTTAATTCCTTTTTATTCTAATTTACTTTTCCTAATTTTTATACCCTTTTCATATTTTTCCAAGCTTCCGTTGATTTTACATAAATAATCTAAGAACCACTCCTGAACTCACTACCAGCTGCTATTTTTCCGCCCCTCTGCCTTCCCCTTTGCTTTAGGATGATGGTGTCGTATCCACCGCTGGCTTAGGACCATTCTGATGTAACAAAAAGCATACATTAAAAACTAACTTATATAATTATTAACTTATATAATAAAAGGATACAATTTTCAGCTCCCACCTCTACCCACCCATAGCCATGGATCTGAAAAGAAAAGAAGAAAGCAGAAAGGAAGAGATAAATCGCCAACAACTATAAACCTTGATGACATACGTATCTAGGTCATGTGATCCGATTAGCCAATCAAGTTGGACTTGCGTAAAGTACTATCATGGGATTGAGGCGCCTGTGCAAAAAGGGGTGTGGTTTACTTGATATTCCATTCATCAATATCAATGTGACATGTGACCGGTCAATCAACAATGAGGCGGAAAATGTAAACAAACACCGCTTTTTAAACCACCCATCAGCACTTCCATCCAAAGTACCCTGAGAAATGCGTCCAATTTTTGGAATAGATCACCACTTTTGAATTTCGTATCGCTCTTTGTTTCCTTTGGTTCTAAAGGTTTAGGAAAATATTTTTGTGCGCTAAAATATCAAACCATTATGGGTGATGGATGGCGACCTTTTTATCCCAATCCGGAAGCAATAGTTTATCCAAAGGTAAATTTCGCTGTGTAAAAAGAAACATTATACCTGTCGTAGTTCATTTTATGAAATTTTTTTCTCTGCATCTAAAAGTACAACGAGCATTTTAGGAGTTTTGCTCAATTGAATTAAAAGGCATCTGTTTTTTAGAGATCCTTGAAGTATTTTGTGTGCACATTCCATTAATCGATTGAATCATTTTTTAATTTATGCCATTATTTTTACCGGTTGTCTGAAGCTGTTTGAAATCACTGCTTTAGGAAGTTATGTTCACTTCCGGTTTTTAATGTATTGTAGTAGTCTTGTTGTGTTTGATGAAGCTTGGCCTAGTATGGCCCTTTCTCCAAAAAACTCAAAACAACCGATGCATTTCAACAGTAGCTTAGCCCAGATTTTATTTTAAGCTGAGCCCAAAGTTAAAAAAGCCATATTTTTCATTTCTAAATAAACCGAAACATCTCTTGCTAAAATTCTTAAAATTGGGTTTTAAGGGAAATTTTTAAAACTAGGAGGCCAACCTCCGGAGGATTGCTTTGCAATCCTCATCGGTTCGCGCAGCGAACATCAATGAAGACATGTATTCAGCAGAAGGGATAGTTTACAAAATATGATATTCCAAAAAAATGTTTTTCAAATATAAATTTGTTGTCATTACAGAAAAATGTATTCTGTACCTCTGGAATCAGAATTCAAATGAAAACTTTGAGCAAATTTTAACTCGAAATATGAGAGCTGCTTTGGAAATTGAATACCCAGTATGTTTGTGTGTACGTTTCCCTAGCACTCGAGCCACCCATACACTTTTTCATTGAGTTTGTTGTGCAAGCGTCTTGTTGGGCTATAATTGTTGGCCTTGAAAAGGACCGTTTTTTAAATGGCCCTGAAAAGAGCCTCCGCCTTCTTTAATTTCTATTATAAGTTGCAAAAGTTTGACTAAAATTCATTTTTTTCTAATAAAATTTTATTTGATAATGTTTTAAATTCAATTGAGGCATCAGGCTTTGTGGTAAACAAACAATCGTGCAGTGTTACCTGAACATGCTTACAAATAACTACTTTTTTGTGTGCCACGTAAGAGTAGTAATGGGTCATTCTTGCAAAATTCACGTCCCTTCAAAATTTATAGAATTCTATCACTCTGAGGATTTTGTCAACTTTCAAGAATAGTTTAGGATCACTTTTATAATCTATAAAATTAGAAAATTAATGACATATTTTTTTATTTTATACATTTTTAAAACTTTAAAATATCAAATATCATTGTCCTGGCATGTCCCTGAGTGAAATTTTACAATTTCTTCATTCATTAGGGTTTTAATATTTATTTATATATTCTTCTAAATAATTTATTCTGCTTAGTTATACATTTGAAAGGTTATTAGTTACAATAATGGAAATAATATTGCAAAAATTTCCAAAAGTAACTTCAATAACTATTGTCCCAAGTAATATCATCCTTTTCCTGGCATCTCAAATATCATTATGTGGGCAATTAATAGATGACAGCACTCAGTTAGAAGAATACTTTTCAAGTAATCTGGGGTTGAGGTTATTTAAATAAATAACTGCCCTTTTGAAAAGTTATCAACTTTTTTTTTGGTCAGCACATACAAGTTCAGAGTTCAAGGTTTATGTATATTGAAGATCATTTTCCTGGCTTTGATAAAAATTAAATGTTTGTAGTAAATTTTTAATTTTTTTTATTATCAAGTGTATAAAAGATATTTCTTAAATGTGTGTGAAATTCAAACTAAAATTTTTAAGGGTTCATCCATTAAGCCCTGAACAAGCTTATTTCATCATTATCCTGGTCACATCATTAGGTATGTCCACACTTGTGCGCTTTTGCTTGCGCTAAGCGCATGCCTCTCCACATGCCTCAACGCAAGGGATGCATGCGTCAAGGCATGCCCGAGATGAGTCAGAAGTAGCAGTTTTTCATAGCGCACAGCGTAGCGCAAGGAGTTCCAACAGCCTTGGATCTCTGTGCGTTCAATTTGCAACTTCAACTTTCAATTTGCAGTGTTTTGGTGAACCGAAGTAGTTGTGTTTGGGTTTGTTTTTTTTAGTGTTATCATGAACAACGAACAAACTCTTGAATTCATAGAAGGCTACAGGTCTTATGAGTGTTTGTGGAACATTCACTGTAAAAATTATACGAAAAAAATTAAACACGTCATAATTAATAAATAAATTAATAACGTAATAATAAATTTTAAATCAAATTTAAAAATAATTAAAATTGTCATTTATTCAAAACTTGTAAAGAGCATTTATTAATTTTCCCTAGCGAAATAACAACACAATAGCCTTTAACTTTATTATGATTGCATTTAAAATATTTCTGTTCAAATTATTGTTTGTTGAAACACAACATGAGTTCATCTTTTTTTGATTGTGTATAGGCATTAATTAAAGATATTTTAAGAAATGAATTAAAAACTGACAAATTAAGCTTTTTATTATACCAGTGTAATATTAACATAGTTTTGTATCCATTAAAGTTTTCTTAGTTTTGGTGCAGGTTCTAAAGATGTATAAGGATGAATATGAAACAAATTTATTTTTAAGCTGGCAAGGAGAAATAGGATAAATGTACATCATTTAAACACTTATTTATCCTTTAATTATTAAAATAATTATTTGTAAACTATAAGCCATCTAAGTTCATAAGCATAGATTCTATGCAAATATTATTATTCATATTTAACTCAAATATTTATAAGTACTTACATGTAACGAAATGCACAATTAGGTTTTATCTTCCGATTTCATCAGTAAAATTTTGAAATGCAGCTAATCGGTAACAACGATTATTATTTTTTTTTTAACCACTTTATACATTGTGTTTCGAATTTATTTTTATTGGTTCCACAACACACATGAGGTTTAAATCACCGCATCTATTGGTCGAAAGAATAACAAGAAAAGTTTAAATTATTATTAAATTTTAATAATGATCAGCGGGTGGGAGAAAGGTAAACTCAAGTCTAACCGTAACAACAAGAATTTAATCAACTAGAAAAGGAAGGAATACATGTTAGCCGCATCCAAGGCAAGATACATTAGTACTCTGACCAGAGATCGAATAAAACATCGGCGCAAATGCACGCCATCCTCCCTTTTCAGGGAAAATATAGTTCCGATTTTAAGCAGATTCAGCTGTTATTTGCTGCGAGCAACAGGAAACACATGCAAACAATTCCAGCGAAATAAATCAAAGAAAATATAAACATCCCGTTTGAACGTGTGCTCCAACAAATAATAATACATTTTAATGTAAATATGCGTTTTAAATTATCATTATGTGTTTTGAAATATCTTTCACAAGGTGTAAAAAAATCAATTAATCGGATTTATTTGATTTAAATCGGATTTATTTGATTTAAATCGAAAATCTGATTTTTTTATTTAAATTTCTGTAGGGCCTATAAATTTGTTAAATAAAAAATCGAGTTTCTGACATGACATGTAAACTAATATTTATTTAAGTAAACAATCGGAATTTGTGATATGGTAAATTAATATTTATTTTACTAAATATCATTGTGTGTTACATGATAATTTTTCAAAACAAGAGCAAAAGATAAGACATTTGTTTAACTTTAAAACACAAGTTGACATACTCCATAGTTTTTCTTGAGTAAATTAACATCATTATGTTAACAAATGTATCAGTAAGTGTAAGTGAGACCTAAATTAGTCTGATTAAATAAATATTTGTTATGGGTCACTACTCTTAAAGTGAAAGGTGACTGTTTCAGGATGCATTTTGCAAAATAAAAGATGTTCATTGTGTTTAAACTTTCATCCTTTCAAATAGAAAGCTCAGTTGAATTTTTTATTTAATAAATTATTAATCACATTAACTGTGTTTTTTTGTATTTATGTCTCAATTAAAAAAAAGTAGTTGAAAAATCACTATAGCTAAGCCATTGGTCAATCAATTAAAGGGGTAACAAGTAGTTTAGGCCTACTTTGTGGGGATTTTCTTTGGCTGTCTTGACATTTACGTAGATGTAGGCCTACTGCTTTATTGTTTGTAACATAAAATTATGCATGAACATTGTAAAAACTTTCAAATAGATGTCAACTTATTTTTTACTTTACTGTTTGGCAAAATCCCTGACTCAACAGATTACTTAGTCCATAGACACCTCAGATTATTTGCAAGTGTGCAGTGCCAAACATTTTTTTAAAGCTCATCCGTACGAGGTGTAGCCATTAGTGCTGAAATCACCATGTGTGCAGAAAGTTCAAAGCATTTGACAAATTCTGTGATTTTTCTAGAGTGCATTTACTTAGTTATAAAAATTTAAGATTAGTTGTGATTTAAATCAATGATTTAAAAAAAAATCATTTGATTAAAATTATGATTTTAATCGTTGATTTAAATCAAGTGATTTAAATCTTGACGCCCTGATTTTTCATCCAAATCGTTCGCCTTGATTTCCTACGTTTATTTACTGGCCTGATCACAAACTATGCCGCACTGATTCAGAAACAGTCCTTACAGAATAGCATCCTCTTCATCCATCTTGAAACTGAAGTGAGGCACAAGTGTGGACAGATGAAGGGTATGCCTCTAAGCGCATGCGTTGACGCATGTTGAATTGAATGTTGAAAGGCAAGTTGAAAATGAAAGCGCACAAGTGTGGACATACCTATTGTCCTGCCTTTAACATACCAAGTTAATGATGTCAAGACTGGAAAATGATGTTATATGTTCAGTATTTTATAAATATTTAAATTAGTAACTGAAGACAAATATATTCTTTACTTTTAACTATTAACTTTTGATTATTTATTATACATTGTAATTTTTTTAATCGTAAAATACCTTATAATGGGCTTGAAATTTTGAAACTTATTTGTTTCTTTTATTTAAAACATAATGTTTTTGTCATTGCACCTAAAAATGTCTAGATATTACTAAATATCCTTTATCACATGCTCTTTTTTATAAGTTGTAAACAATATATGGACAGATATGAGTGGTAAAAAGAAACAAACATATGAGGAAAGGTTGTTAAAGAAAAGGTTAGCTGAGAAACGTCATCAGGAGCATATTAAAAAAAATTCCATAACGTTTGATACAAGATAAATTGAAGAGGCATGTGAAATATATGTTAACCAAAAGAAGAAAGGAGTGGTAAAGCCTATAGCTAAAATGAGTTCGAGGCAGAAAAGGGGAATTATAAAAATAGGAAAGAAAATTAAAAACTCTATTGCTTGAACAAGAAATTGTCATCCGATAGAATTGGCTACCCAAACCAAGTGAAAATGGTATAGATATTCAGCTTTCAGGTTCTTCAAACCCAGACACAACAAGAGATGATAATGTTAAGAAAAAAAGTTAGAAGAGATAGAGCAGAGACCTACATTTATAAAAAGAAACTGGAAGAAAAATTTAAAAAATATACAAGGCAAATGGAAAAATACAAAAAGAAATACTACAGATCAAAAATAGCTGAGAATTGATTGCAGTAATTTAACACCACACAGCAAAACATGTAATCTGTTAAAAAAGCATAATAGTTGCAGTAATAACTATCCACAATGTTCCTACTTTCTAATAATACTTAAATATTCGTGAATCCATAATTTTCTGAAGTTATGTTCCTAGTAATTTTATTTATGTACTTAATCAGCTGAATTAAAAATACATGGTCATATGAAATGTTCAACAAGAAATTTATATATTTTTTTCTATTTTCATCATTGTCCTGGCAGGTTCGTCATTGTCCTGCCTTCCAATATTTTGAAAAATTTTTTCCTTAACAAAATGTTAATAATTTAGATTGCTGATATTTTTAATTTACTTAATGAACATGGTAGAAAATTATTAGGCCAAAAAAATAAAGTTTTAAAAACCTTTGATTGAAAAAATTTTAAGAAGCCAATTTTTCCTATCTCACAAGAATGACCCTAATAGTATATATAGATGAGGTTTAAGTTCTTAGCATGAATGACTCATTCTTCGAAAACCTCTGTTCATCTGATGAGACAGAAGGAGGTTTAGAACCACTTCTATGTTTTTCAGAGGACAGTTTTTTAACTGAAAATAAGTAACGGACTATTGTAGTTAATTCATTTATTATAGACTAGTCACCATGCAGCTACATATTATTTTTGTCTTTGCAGTCTATTCCTTACATGGGCCACATTCCTGGTGGACTCCATGATGGGAAACTTATTGAAATCAGAGGTCATGTTCCCTATGGAGCAGATTCGTAAGTATTAAGCATTTTTGAGATTATTCCTTTTTGTTGAAAAAGTGACATAATTTTGGAATTGTAAACTTTTGTAATTATAGATTTGATATAGTTATATGTGAAAGTAGTGTCAGGGATTTTAGCTGTTTGTTCCTAAATTTTCAAATGCATCGAATATTTCACGTGCTTTGGGATGCTGTAACCCGAAGGTGCTTGATGATGGAGTTGTATCGCATTGCTATATATACCTACTATTGCATCGTAAGTTAATTTTTGGAGTGGTAGCTAAGCTCGCCACAGGTCTATTTCTTTCAATTTTCACATCTTTTAAGTTGTAATTGGTGTCCAACAACTTCTAAAGGATGAATAATTTATGACACAGAAATACTTTGGCATAACTAAAATCAAATATATACTGCGATTTTAAAAATGCACTATACTTTCTATTAACCTCACTGCCGATTTGTTATGAGAAATTTTAGTAATAACGTATTTTAGTCCTGTTTTGGAGAATTATATCAGATCTGTTTTGTGATTTTAAACCCATTTTGTAATTTATCAATGATCTAGAAACTTTTAGTCCTTTTGTTCACTTAAATGGATATTTGTTCTGAACATTTCCTCCTAAAGTAAGTTTTAAATTCACTAAATTCAGATAAATTTCCTCATAACCTGTGAACAGTTAATTTCAAATACACTGCAGTTTGAAAAAGTTTCCATTTGAATGGAGTTTGAAAAAAAAAATCAAATTATTGTTTAAAAAATGACTAAGATTATGAAAAACAGTTTTGTTTCTAAAAATGGGAGACCAGCCATGCATTCAAGCTCAAGGTTGTGGGAGCTAAAGGTTTTTCAATATCTGTTAGTTTACGATTTTCTCCCCACAAACCTTATATTCTAAGAAATTTAAATGACTAAGAATTGGTCCATGAGAAATTTAGATCTCTAAATGACCTGTCATTAGAAACTTGCACATGAGCAAAATGACTTATGCGTGTTTTAAACTATTTTTAGAGAAAACTATTAATTTTGCCACTTATATAATAAATTTGAATTTTCTCAGTTGCGTTTTAAAAAGCTTAGAAATTCAGCCGTTGAATTGGAAAATGTATTTTAAATATGTAACACTGAGAGAGAGACGGGAGTGAATATTAATAAATGAAAATTTTTGTAAAAATGAGTGCTTGGTATTGTGTTGATTCAAAGTTCATCCTGTCTTTTGACAAAGTTTGAGTCAAATGATTTTTTCTAAAAATTGCATTGAATCAATATAGTATGTGCTGTTCTGTTCGATGACCTTTCTCCATCTCTGGTAACTGCGTCCTCCCGCACTCAAATGAGTTCTGAAGTTTTAGGCTAAAGGACGGATCCTGGGCATGAAACTTTCCCAACTCCTTACGGCATGTGGAAACATCGAAGACACCTTCACCTACAAGACGTATTTGTAGCACCTGTGAAGCATTCTTGCCTTTTAAGAAATAAAAAAGGATACTAAATCAGAAAGGCTCCTTATTTTCTGCTAATTTGAATGTTAACACAATTTTAAAAACCTAACACAATCCCCCCTCACTGAAATTCCACATATATAAAGTAGGTATGGTTTTGCAATACTATCTAGCACCAAAACTTTTGCATCAACCCAATAACAGAAAGAATAGATTAATTCAAGCTATCATTTGAACAAACTTTTCTTGACATTGTGTGAAAATATATTGTAAAAATGAGTGGTAGCTATTTGATTCTTGTTCAATATTTGTATTTAAAAACGAAGCAATCTCTTGATTGATTTAGGTTTGGAATCAACTTGTGTACTGGTCTAGACCAAAGTTGTGATCGAGCTTTCCACCTCAGTGCTCGTTTCCATGGCCGCATCGTCGTGAGAAACTCCAGGGAGAGGAACGAGTGGTGTGAAGAAGAGAGGAGCGGAGCTTTCCCCTTTTCTTCTGGCAGGGATTTCACCATCATGATTTTGGTGGAGTCGTTGTGTTATCGTGTAGGTTTTTTTCTACTGTACTTTTATTGAAAATGCTAACTAGGTGGTTGAGTAGTTATCTGTCCGGCCTTAAGCCGATTCCTCCAAATGGGTCCCCATACTTTCTTGGGAGCTGCTTTACAAAGTTGAAAGATAAATTTTTCTTCTTTAAATTCTTAATAGTTTCCCAGCAAAAGTATTAATTTAGTTTTTAGTGTTTGGGCTGGATTGTTCCGAGTGCTGTCTTTGAAAACTATAAATATGGTACAAAGTCCCAAATACGGGCGTTTTGCTAACTGACATTTTGTTTTTTGTTTTTCTCACTTTTTTACATCTTTCTGACAATTTTTAAAGAACAAGGAGTTAAATCTGGACCTAATGGATGAAACAACGCAAAATAATGGACTTGTCCAAAGTAAATATCACACAGAAAAATTAGAAGCTTTGCAAGTAAAATTTGTTGCATTGTAGAGGTTTTTTTCCTTTTTTAAAAATTATTCCTATGTATATGTCTGTTATTTTACTATTGCAAATGCAAAATTCGTGCGGGGGTAGATTAAGGTTTTTTGTCAAAAAACGCAAACAACCGAAATATGGAATGGCCTAGGTCTGGAGGTTTCTGGATTTTGGACTTTGTACTGTATATAAGACAAGCATGTTATTTTATGGAATAATCAACTGCTGAAAATTTTGAAAAGCCATGTTTTATAAATGTGAGCCAAACATTTTTATGTTTAATTTTTTTCAAACGGAAAAGTAATTTTCAACTTTTAAAGTAAAGTTAATTTTCAATTAATCCTAAATCACTAAATCAGTTAAAATTAAGTTGTGAATTCCATTTCTTTTTATTTCACTAAATAAAAATAAAAACTCATTTAATAATAATTTTGAATTGCAATTTCAAGATATATTCAATGAAATTTTTAATTAAAAATAAGTGCTTAGTTTAAAATTGACATTAAAACGTATTTTTGGGCCAAAAATATATAAGGCTATTTTTGACTCATTGTCATGTTAGCGGGCCTGTCAGAAAATTCATCAAATTATTAGGCTGTATCGATTTTTAAGGCTGGCCCTGTTCTTGAGTTAAATATTAGAGTAGCCTTGTTTATTTTTATACGCTAGTGAATGATACTATTAGTTTCAAGACTTTTTCCTCTTGTTTGGATCCAGATGATGGACAATTTGTTCCGGCGAAATAGCTACACACCACCTTTATCATCATAGTCCATCAGTGTTAGTCTTTTTGAACCTTTTAAAGTTTGACTACCAGTTTGTTCTCTGCTGTACATTGCAGCAAAGTCTGGGTTCTAATCTCATCTGGGAAAAGATCAGAATCACTTCAACCTCCTCAATCCCTCTCCACTAAGCTGCACTATAAAACTACAACATCCATCCCTCTCCCCGAAAGCCCTCAAGTACACCTTTAGGGCTTCACTGATCATAAGTGATTATTGTTTGCCCATGGGGTTTGTTGTCTACTGTAAACACTGGGGTCACGCACCAGAGATGCCTTTTATCTGGAAATTAATTTGCATTGCTATCCTGGAAATTAATAGCAGCACCTTGTATTTAAACTATGTGTTTTTGAAGTTTTGAGTTCCCAAATGTTTTTGTGTAACCTATTCGAGTATTGGCAACTCCTATTTTTCATCTGTTTCTAATGCTTTTCTAAATAGGTTGCAGTCAATAGTCAACATTGTTTTGAATTTTACCACAGAATACCTTTACAACGTGTGACAACTTTACTCATTGATGGCAATGTGAACATTGAAAGAATCGAATTCATCGATAAAATCACTCCTGTAAGTTATTTTCACCTTTTAATTTTATGAAGATCTGTTTTCCTTTTCAGTTAACAAATTTTTAAAATTATATCTTTAGGAACTAAAAATTTTTAATTTAGAAATCTCGATGAAATGTCATTTTATAATACACCTATAAATAGAAAATATTTTTGTTCCTCAAAAATGGAATTTCTCTTAAATATACCAAACAGATTTTACTAAAAAATTTATGCAGTCGCAGTATCAATTACATGGTTGGCTCAGCGGTCCAGAAAAATCCGACCATATATGCAGAACAGTACTACACTATTTAATTATAGCAGGATTATATTCACCTATCAGAATATAGTGCTCATAATCAAATAATTAAACTTTTAAGAACATTTGAAAAATTAATTCGCAAAATAAAAACTACTGTAAGAAATATGCAACATTTTTTAGTAAAATTTATTAGCTTACCTTATCAATCCAAGTACAGTACGCATACATACGTGCATCCATATTCAATGCACTTATCTCTACTATTATAAAAGGAAGTGTTTTGTTTTTTTTTCGTTATCACTGTCTTGACGAATCTACAGCACTTACAATAATGGTATTTGGCACTCAGGAAGTCAAATTTTTTGCAATTTTTGGGTCACAGTGAATTTTAAAATTCAGTCTAGAACATTTTAAAATGAATTTAATTATTATTGTTTTCTTTGGAATGGCAACAGCATAAAAGATCGCCAATTCCAAATTTATTTTTTTCGTTTCTGTTTTTATTTTGCATAGAGGAACGATTTGTCAGCAGACTAAAAAACAAATAAAACGTATGATCCAAATGAAACAAAAAATTTCTTTTTTTCTTTTCGTCTCAATTTCAACATACTTTTCAAACAGAGAGAGAGATAACTTCAATCAATACACAGACAGATGTCCGCCTGTTGTGCTTGGGAAGGACGAGAATTGAGGGGCGGGTGGGTAATGCTGATGATGAATTCAACACGAAAGAGAAAAGGAGAGGGAAGTAAAGGCGTAAATTCAGGTCTTCTCTGGGGTCTCAAAGACTTTTTTCTTCTGTTCATTCTCTGTTGCTCCCCGCCTCAAGAAATGTTAAAACAAATACTATTTAAAAAAACAAACTGATAACCTCATTGAAAAGATGAAAAAACTGACCATATGACTGATAACCAGGCAAATAAGATGACTATATGAGCAGTGTGCTTTAACACATGTTCCCTATTAAGTTAGACAGGACTTTAGAAAACTGACCATATAAGTGGGGTGACCATATAGCAGGTACTGACTGAATATATTTTTATATTATTCCATTTCTGTTGATTCAAAATAAATGTGTACAATACTTTCTATATTGCTACAAGATTAGATGAATCTTTCTTGTGAATCTCACCCAACTGAAATGTTTTGCATTGGTAAAAATCAAATGTTCTTTCTAGTACCAGCCTGGATATCCTACACCTGCTGTTTGCCCTGGAGTTGAACCTGGATATGTACCAGTATGTATCTGATCATTTGCATTCGGTGGCTACTTGTTATTTAAATGTTTGCAGAAATGTGTTCCACTTGTAATTTCCACGGGTTAGCCAAAAAGTTTGTTTGGTTGTAACATTTTTCATTGTTTCAAATATAAAAACACAGGGATACCATTTTGTTGCACTATTTCCCGTCATCTTATATCCCTCTTAAATTTTTCTATTCTGTGCAAAGAAATGGTTTGTTCCAGTGTACCAGGAAAAGTTTTCCATTCAGAAAATGCTTTTTATGTAAATCTTAATGTACAATGTCTGGTGACTAAAAAAAACATAGTGTTATGATGAAAGATTATGTCTACTCAATCCTCTCGACATTGTCTATACGGAAAAATGTTTTCCCACTGGTCAAAATCAAAAACGCTGAGAACGCAAATGTGGAAATTGGTGTAGAGTTTCGTTTTCGATAGTAGCTGTACCACACCAGCGCTGTTAGGATGTGAACACATTTCAGACAACAGTCAGATTGCCCAGAGCGAACCCGCTAACTGTCTGGATAGTCATCTCAATCAAACAATTTTGTGGTGTGAGTTTCCCAATGCGCAGAAAACAAAAATGAGGCATCGGGAATTCAAAAACAGACCTTCACTTGAAAATCGGTCATTTTTCTTATTGGGGTCAAAATGACCCCTATTGGCTGTTCTATGTATTTCTTAGATTATTTAATTTAATAATAATTAACATAGAAATATGAAAAATTTTCTCTACACTTGGAAGCATATTAAGAAAGTAAAAAATATGAGCTTCGTTGTTCAACTGTATGGTCAAAAAAGCATAGGAAATTGGGAAAAGAGTTGAAATGACCCTAGTGTTAATGAAAATACCTACTTTCTCTTATTACTGTAGAACATCCCCTTTTCACTGCATAACTTGTTTTGAAAATGGAGCATTTACTTTGAATTTAAATAACTGAATGAACTTTTTGACCAAACCAACAGTATTCTGTTAATCAGATCCTGAAATGGGATCTCTTAAGAGTTTCGAATATCCTTTAAGCAGATCGATTCCACCCTGGGTGCATTTTTCTCTTCTGTCAAACTTTTCTTGTGTGTCCATTACTTGAAATTTGTCTTGTGTTTGAGCACAACCCAAAAGCCCTCGCAGCATAAAACCCCAAACCGACTCACCTTTCGGCAGCAGGTCCCCGTCTAAATAAGTCTTGTGTTGCAAACATGACAGCAGAAAGCAAACAGACTATTTTACTAAAGTACTGTGTTTTAAAATTACTTTTTAATGTGTCCAAATTTAACTGAAACAAAATGCAATATGCTTTTGGAGGAATGTATTCCAAGTATCAGGAATCCTCGATGATGTTTTGATCCACCACTATTTCTTCTGAATACAACTGATGTTTCAACAAAAGACATAGTTAATTACCACAATTTCTTGTGTTCCGATCGCTCCGTCAGTGGACTATTCTAATTAACACAATTTGTTGACAAAAAATATAACAAGACTAGCCACTGTGTGGCTAGCCTGGCATAAATGGTGTAAAATTTTCCGCAGATTTCAAATCCGTTGAAATTTTTAATCTATCTTTAATGATTCTGATTTTACAAAAAAAGAACTTAACAATCCCAGTCAAAATGTTTTTTATTTTTTTGCTCTCCTTCCGTGAAATGGAATAAGGCAGGAAATGTAATCTGTTTGCATTTTTTGCACTTCACGTTAGCAAAAAAAAAATCTGTTTGTTTTTGGAAAGCGAAAGTTTGCTTGACGTCACAATCTCTTGAGAAAATACAAAAGATGTATTCAATTTGAAAATTATTTATTCAAAAAAAAATCATATTTTAAGGTATCGATATGAAGTTCAATTTTCCGCAGTTTTCAAATCCATTGAAATTTTTACTTTATCTTAAACAGTCTAGGCGAAAGAAAAAAGAACTAAGTAACTCCAGTTAAAAGATTATTTGTTTTTCATCGTCTGGCTGGAAAATAATTCCTCTGCGCAAAATCAAAACGGAAACGAAAAAAAATAATTTTGGAATCTGTCATTTTCTATGCTGTTGCATTCAAAAATTATTAAAATTCATGAAATTAATTTAAAAGTGTACTAGATTGAATTTTAAAATTCGCCACAACCCTAAAATTGCAAAAAATTTGGACTATCTGTGTGCCAAATCCCATTACTAAGTGTCATTGTTTCGTCAGGACTTTGCATGCAAGAAACAAATAAACACTTCCTTTTATAATATTAGAAATTTTGGATGGACCACTTTCTGATTAAGGTCGTTAGGGCTGATTTCTGCTACCATCAGGTCTGAAAGAGCACCTGGCTGATGCCTGAATCTCGCACAGCACCCTGTACAATATGTGAGACTTAACACTCCCTGCACTTACACTGCACCCTTTGCAATGTATAGGAGTTCCACAGGCATTAAAAATCACTAATACTTGCTGTAATCACCCTATGCAAACTTCTAAAAGCCTTTCGATAATCCATTATTTTATTTTGTGTACATTTCAAAAGTCATTTCCACTCGAGGTCAAACGGCATCAAAGTCCAAGGCTTCGACTTATGAACAGTGGATCGAAAAGTTGATGTTTTTGAGACTGGGTCTGCAAGATCCCAGCCTAACATGTGTGAACCTTTCTTTACTTGTGCACTTGCGGTTTAATCTATTATGATCTGTGTTAAAGAGTGCCTGTGTAAATGAAAAATAACCTTAAAAAAAAGACATTTTCTTTCTTTTGTTCAAAGCGTGGGAAAATTGGAACTTTTGGATTTGAAAAAATCACCTGAACTGAACACTTGTTATTTTAAATATTAAAAAAAATGCACTCTTCAAGGTATTTTTAAACAAATATAAAGCTAAGTACACTGACCACTAACTATTTCTGATGAGTCTAATGGCCAAAATATTAATGGTAGAAAGACAGGTTACACTGTTTAAGACACGGGGCAGTGGTAGCCAGTTCGGAAGTTACGGATTAACATTCGGAGGGTTGAGAGTTCGAATACGACCAAAGACCTTCGCGTACAAAGGGGCTGATGCATGTTACATTTGTTGTAGTCTCCAATGTCGTCTGTTGGCATAGTGTGGAGAGCTGGGTACCAGCTCGGGTGTGACCTCGTCACCTGATCGTGGTTCAAAATGACGTGGTGTTTTCCTCTATCTTTCCCTCAGGGATTGATCCCAAACCGTTGCCGACGGCCTGTCGTGTAGCTCCCGTGTGATGTTAATTAAAATACCTACCTATTTCAGACATACTTATCGAATCATGTTCTGAAATGGTAATTAGTGTGATACATTGATCAAGCTACAATTTAAAATATGAATTCCTTTACTTTTTTGCCATTTAAATTTGGAACAAAAATTCTTATTTCAAATTTTGTACCATCCATCTTGTAATTGTCAGCATAGCAAGGAAGTCCAACCTTTTGGAGTGAAGAGGAATTGTCTTGAGCAACATTTAACATAACATAATAAAATCATTGATATAGCAAAATTTCCTTAGTCATATTTTTACTGTAACATTAGATAAAGGACAACATAAAATTTGGTAGGATATTCTTCCTTTTTAATGAAACTAATGCATCAATGCTGGGCTTGATGGAATTGGTTGTAATTAGTGATTTCTCAATGTACTTGTCAGAAAATGTTCATTTGATTTTACTCTGACTTTCTGTGCTTCATCCTCAAAATAGTGGTTCACAAATGTACAGTTACGGGGAAAAAATCAGAACTGCCTCTCTTCAAACAGTGTTAATGGAGCAACTTCAATGATGGCATTTGACAGGGAATGACATCTATAAATTCATATACGTAAAACTTCATATTAAATTGAGCACCAACTTAATAATTTCCAATAGCAATCCCATATTGGCAGAGAATTTCGAATCCATGCCATAATTTAAAACTTAAGATTTCAAGTTTTGTGTCACATTCATGAATACAGAAAGCTCAGAGCTTCTAATGCTAAATCACCACCTAATCCTAATGTTGTGTCCACCTGTTCAAATTTCTTCCCCATCAAGATCTGGTTAGTTTTGGTGGTGATGGATACCTCATTGAGACCAGTCGAGGGTTCTTTGTAATCTTTCAACTAAGCAACAAATGAACAGTTCTTGATTGACTACAAATAATCTCGATCTACGACGGCTTTGACGTTGTATATCTCCAGATATAATGATAGTAAATTTGTGAAGTTTCCTTTCTAGACTAATTGGACAATGCAAAATCCGATAAGGCATCAAAACAGGGTGTTGCCATTGAAGATTTTCTTGTTTGTTGAAAAGTCAATATGAAGACGACCCCTTTTTGCATTTTAATTTGTACAGGACGCTATTACCTATTAAATAATATATCTTTGAATTTGCACTATGACTAGTGCTCGAAATAATGGGGTGGTTGGCTTTTTTCTGCAACTGTACGTGCTGTCGAAAAGCATGACGTAAATAAGATATTATTGTTGAAGTGAGGGATATTTTTCTCTTGGAGGACAGGAAAAATCTCCTAGTAACGTTAAATGCTTACTATATTGTGCATTATTAGCTGTGTAAGGTTGCATCAGTGCAGTGGATCAGGCACTCTTGCCGTACAGAAGACTATTCCTCACTTTGTGAGTAAAATTGGCTTGGAAAGAGCTATATTACTACAGCCCATCCTGTTTTGTAAACCACTTGTTTCCAAATGTGTGACCCACATTGGGTGACAAAAAATTTCAACTGAAAGGTGCTTCGACCTTGCACCTCTAACAATGCTCCTATGCTTTCTGGCATGACTAACAATCCTAAAGTGTGGTGGTAACCAAATTTCATATAAAATTCCTAATATAATCTATTCCATTTTAATATTATTTTGAATTTTATAGTAGAAGGTACAAAAAATAGAATGTTTGAAGGGTGTTCTGATATATGTTTGAATGGGGGCGAAAACCCTGTGTGTTGTGTGCATGATCCCTTTTCCTTTCTCCTCAGTATCCACCGGCTGTTTGCGACCCTCCGTCGACCTACTACCCTGGCGATCAAGTCGACCCTGGATTTGTACGGTTCACTTTTGATTTTTATTTCATCATTTGCTAACTTGATAGCACACACTGATTCATTTAAAAAATTTTATGTTTGAAAAGGGTTCCCATGGACCTTGATTGGGCTAGTCTAATTTAAAATTGTAAATGGATAAATTTTTTATAAGTTTTTATTTTGTTTTGTGTCTGGTGCAGATTGACCCTTGCGCCATAAAAACACTATCTACCAACAAGCCTGAAGAAAGTCTTATTTTTCATTTTAGGTTTTAACAACTAAAAAACTTCAATATTTGGCGAAAGTCTTTTGAACTCATTTTTATGTTTCTTTTATAAGAACTTTACTGATTTTTGAACACGTGAAATAAAATATACAATGATTCTTGTTCTAGGTCAAGTGTCAAAAAAAATCAAGGGCTTAGTATTTATATGTTGACTAAAAATTGCTGTTTTAAAAACGGGGTTGTCAGTGACTTGGCACTTGTGAAAATTTCTTCACGTGTGCACTTATCTATTGAGATTATTAAAAATAGATTTGAGAAGGCCAGAATTATTTCATTTTTTAAGAATGGGAACCCTGAAAAAGCTTCATATGAGTGATAAATGGCGTTCAGGTAAATAAAACAAAGTTTTGGATTTCGTTCAGTTGTTAATGCTTTAAAAAAAAATTTTCTTCTTAACGGAAGGCGCTTCTTTTTACTGTAGCTAATTAATTCCTGTACTCCCTTTAAAGAAGAAAAGTAAATGAAGATTTTATAAATAAGAATGAGTAAATGAAACATCGCGTTATAATTTAGATGCTTTTGAGGGAATAATTTCATAAAATTTGAATACTACTCAGTTTGAAAAAAAGACAACTAAATCATTAGATCATTGAATTTAATTGTATGAAAGTGTACATATAAATCCATCTATTTTTTTTATTGTTTTCATGTTTATTACTACATGAACAAAATATTTTGTATGCTTCTCATAAGTTATGCCAAATTTAAACTAATTTAACCTTTTTGGTAGTATATAATGGTTAGCTATATTTTATGAAATGAATTATCTATTTTATGAGTGAAAACAAATTAATCCGTGAGGGAAGTTTCCAAACTTCTGGGAAATTGTGTTATAAATGTTTCATTTTATTAATTTGCATTTTTCAGTTTTTTTCACTTTCATATTCATCTATCTGTACTCATTTGTCCCAGTTTGAAACTTTTAGATAGCCCCCAAATAAAAAAGTCGCTGGTTTACAGCTCGTTTGGGCCATTTGTCTCAAAATCGGATACCACGTGGAAGTTCTGGAATTGGATGATGGTTGCTGGAACACCCTCTTTCCTATCCTTCCCACTTTGAGAGTTCAGTCTCTTCTGTAGTTTCAAAATTAATCCTTAAGCAAGCATCTGTTCTCG
This sequence comes from Metellina segmentata, assembly GCA_947359465.1. Classification (NCBI taxonomy): domain Eukaryota; kingdom Metazoa; phylum Arthropoda; class Arachnida; order Araneae; family Tetragnathidae; genus Metellina; species Metellina segmentata. The sequence goes on along the minus strand of OX375874.1, from coordinate 136,632,501 downwards.
CCAAGGGCAGCGGCAGCCCTGTCAGATGAGTAACGGATTAGCAACCGGAGGGTCTCGAGTTTGAATCCGACCGAAGACCGTCGTGTATGCGAGGCTGGTGTACGTTTAATCTATCGAGACCTCGATGTCCCCACATTGGCATGGTGTGGACGTTTGGAGAGTGAGGTGCCTGTTCTTGTTATCTGATCATGTTTCAAAATGACGTAGTTTTGTCCTTGAATCTTTCACTTGGGGATTGATAATGAACTGTCACCAATAGCCCATTGTGTTGCTCCAGTGCGACTTTAAATAACTACAAACCTACTTTTCCCAATAGTCTCGATCCCACTGATGGGCATCGACTAATATTGTCAGGGAAAACCTGCAACCTTTCTTTACCATTATTCATTCGTGCTGTATCATTCAACTGGTTCACGATTCCCGGAACTTTGGAAGCATCTCTCGTATTTGAGGTCATTGGCTATTAAAGGAATCCAAACTGAAAACTGTTCAAACTTATCTTCATAAACCCTTGAAGTTTTTAAAAGTTTTGTGCATTTCTTTCATGCAAAGAGAGTTGTAAGCAATTAAATCAAACACTAGATTGATAAAAAAAAAATGGTTGTGATATAAATTTCCAAATTTGTCAGAATCAAGTGGAGGGTGGGAAGCATTTGCAAGCACTTTTCGGTTTTAAGTGCCGACTGCAATTTTGATGCCAAACTGAAGTGAAGTTGTTTTTTTCATGAGCCGTTGTGATGCATTCTTTCTCTCCCTAGTATCGACCACCAGGAGTCTGCGATCCTCCGCCAACCGTCTACCCGGCCGGTCGAATATCTCCGGGATATGTCATACCTGTACGTTTTTTTATTTGTTTTACCTGAAACACAAATCATGTTGATATCGTCGCACTTCCCATGTCCAGACTGATTGTATCTAAACTTATTGCTTCTTATTGAGTTAAATTTTCAATTGGTTATAACAAGGATAATTGATATATCTTTGGCCCTGTATACTACTTTCTAGTAATTCACTTTTTGTAGTGTCATTATAGAAGAGGTCAAACTCGAATATGTTTGTTCACAACTCAACAAGTGGTTTCCTTTTACTTGTGAGTGTTGTACATATGGGGCTGGTGCTTGTTTAATCTGTTGCAGCCTCAAATGTCCCTGCATTCGTTTGGAGAGCGGTGCCAGCTCAAGTATTACCTTGTCATCTGACCATAGCTCAAAATGACCGCTGCCCTTTCAGTTTTCCCTGGAAGTATCGGTATGTTCTAGGAATAACGACCCCACAATAAAAACTGCAACATCAGATGATAATGGAACAACACACATTCCCTTTCTTCCTAGGGGAAAGAGTCACAGAGACCGATTTTGACGGTTTTAGTAGGTTAAGTGCTCCCAAATCCTAGGGAGAAAACAATATTCTGCCGTATGTAGAGGGTGAAGCCCCTAACATATGTATAGTAAAATTAAGACATCGTTACTCAAAATGAACAAGCCCTGTTCTATAGAGACTGCCCAGACTTGGTGACGGGCAGTTCTCGTGGAAGACAATGCATTCATTAAAGTTTTTTAAATTGGTTTGTTATGTAAAGAGAATTCCAAATATTACATTTCTTGATTTTTAAAATGTTCTTATTTATCACACAAGCTAGTCCTATGCAATGCGATATTCAGGTTAGTTTATTGCTTGTGACGTAAATGCGGTCGATTTCCCAGAAGGTCCTTCGAACTCCTCGTATCGGAAAATTCGCCGCATCCGATTCGTCGATTGGTTACATATTCAGTTGTCTGAATCACTGGCCTAAACCATTCCTCTTTCATGACCTTTTAGAGGTTGAATTTGATACTTGGCCAAGAGAGATGTCCATTTAACTAAGTATGGCATTTGATTCATGTGGTTTGGAACAAGTTGACTCGTTAAACATTTACTCATTAAAGAAAGCCTGTTCAAAGTCTGAAGCAACCGGAGGGTTGCAAGTTTGAATCCAACCCCAAACTTTTGTGTAAATGGGCCGGGTGCACTTTAAATCTGCTGTGGACTTAAATATCCACTCATGTTGGCACGGTGTGTAAGTTTAGAGAGTGGGGCGCTAGCTCAGGTGTGGCCTCGTCATTTGACTGTGGTGCAAAATTGTGTGCTGTTGTCCTCGTATCTTTCCCTTGAGGATTATTCCTCGACCATCACCAATAGCTAATTTTGTTGCTCCAGTGCGACGTTAATTAACTAGCTACCTACCTGTTTTTGCCAATCGACTTGATCCTTCTGATGGTCATTGACTAGCATTGTTGGGGGAAACCTGCCAAGACTTGTCCATATCATTATTCATTAGCCCTGTATTCTTCAAATGTAACGCAAATCCTGGAATGTTGGAAAATTCTTTTGTATATGAGGTTATTGGCTTTTAAAGCAATCCAAATTGTGAAAACTGTTCAAACTTATTTTCAAAAATCCTTGTTTTCATAAAACTTTGTAAGAGTTTTTAAAAAGTTTCTTCGCTTCCTTTTCGTGCAAATAGAGTTGCAAGCAATTAAATCAAACACGATTGATTACAAAAATGCTCGTAATATATTTCCAAATTTGTCAGAATTGGGTGGTAGGTGGGAAACATTTACGAGCCCTTTTTTGGTTTTTAAGTGCCGACTGCAATTTTGACGCAAAACTTTAGTGAAGTTTTTTTTCCATGAGCCAGTTGTGATTCATTCTTTCTCTCCCTAGTATCAGCCACCAGGAGTCTGCAATCCTCCACCAACTGTCTATCCAGCTGGTCGAGTTACTCAGGGATATGTCATACCTGTACGCTTTCTTTTCGTTTTTCTACCTTACTTGAATCATGTCAACATCTGAACTTCCCACTTCCACACTTTATGTTCCTTGTTAAGTTAAATTTTAAATTGATAATAACTAGGACTTTTCTCTGACCCTATAAACTACTATATGGTAATTTAATTTGTGCTAATTTGCATATTTCTAGGTGCTATTTGGGAGATGTACCCATTGGGAGAAGAACACGCTCAAATTTTTTTCTTTTCGTAAATAAGTCTTCGTCTATTTGGATAATTTTTTGACTCGCTGATCTTGATGTTAGGATGCGATAACAAAGAATTGGCACACATACACTTCTCACAGATGATTATTTCAATCTACTATTGTGTCATGATTCATTTGAAGCTGTAATTAACAGAATTCAATAGATGTTAACTCTTACCGTCACAAATAAATGAATCGTACGTCAGTAACGAAATGAACCATCTTTCGGTTCGTACTCCTTTTTCTTCCCTGCACGAACGAAGGCTATGTAATCCTTTTGGCTTCGAGTCGCATTTAATTTCTTTGGTTGGTTATTCAAACACAGGAATAAGCTAAAATACCGCCTAGAAACAAAACATTGGAATGGAAACAAATTGTGGCAAGAAATGAGCAAAAATGCACCAATTGGCTCCAAAGTTTATTGGTATGACAGAAAAGTTCCCAATTCTGTGCAAACTGCTCTCCACACCAAGTCTGTGTGGTAGGGCTTGCTGTAAGAACAGGGCTCATAAGTAGGGGTGATTCAAGGTCTGTTTTGCTCAGAAGAGGCAGTTCACTTGGCTACAAGAAAAAAACACAATAAATGTTTCAAACTTGTTACTTAGACCATCAATGTGACGAATGAATTTCTTCAAGCATTTCTATGGTGGGAGATCCCTGTGATTCTATGGGGTTTTCCACTGTTCCTGCAAGTTGTAGGCAGTACTGGTTTGTTCCCTGTCGGGTTCAATTCCTCCCTGGGTGGATTTCTCTTCTTTCAGTAAAGCTTACCTTGTGTGTGAATGTCTGAAAACTTTGCATTTAGCAGTGTGGCCAAAAATGGCCCTTGCACCATAAAACCTAACAGTCCCAGATCTTTGTATATCCATTTTTGGTAGACAGTATACCAATGTTTCTGAGTTAGAAAAATAAAAGGAAGTTTTCAATGACTATAATATTAGATAAGTATTGGGCTAATGCAAAAGTTCTTCCTGTTTTGGGTGCTGAATGGCATCACATTGCAAAACCCAAGTGTTATCCACTTCACTTGTCTAAAGTTTCGATGTTTTGAAAAAATAATTTCAGCGAGTACTTTGAAAAAAGTTATTGAGTTGTGTTTATAAAAAAATTTTAAGCATTCAAAATGGCAGAAAGTATGGAAAATTTTTCGATATGTTATGCTTTTTCATTTCCGAAAAGTCAAGAATGCTTCACGTATGCAAAAGAATGTTGTGTGGGGTGAGAATGCTGTTTCCACGTACCACACGAGGGATTCGGAAAGTTTTGTTGGCTGGAACCCTTCTTTGGCCAGAAACTTCAGAACTTTTTGAGTGTGGGAGCTGCTGCTAATGGAGAAAAGGCATCCAACAGAAGCATAATTTGTAGTCAACAAAATAATTTTTCTTCCATTTTCGTCAGATAAATGGGACAAACTTTTGCATCTATGCCCAATAGTACAGGAGTTATATGAAGAGACATGAGATACATTTTGTGTAGTATATGTAAAGTGTATTTCATTCAAAACTCATATTGCAATTAAAAAACCACCTTATTAAGTGATTGCAATTTATATTTCATGTGTCTATCTACTTTTCAGAACAATCCGTCCATTCCTAATTATCCTGGTATTGGCACTTGCATTATTCCACCCCCTGAACAGCAGATCACTCCAGGTTATATTCCAACAGGTGGATCCAATTTGTCACCTGTCTACAATCCAGTAAGATTGCATATTTTGCTTCTATTCTTTTTAATATTTCATGATCGAGGCTAGATATTAGCAATCGTCCAAGTGGCAAGTGAGCATTTTTCTTCAATTGCTAAAATTTGTTACTTGGGTGTAATTTTAAATTTTTGTTGCCACGAATGTGATAAACATCCCATGTAAAGACCTCCATTTACATTTGAGGAGCCTTCTCTCTCTTAAAGGGATTTGCTGTCAGTTTTTTTAATAGTAAAATTTTCTTGACCGTGTTCTGCGAGAAAGCAACAAATAGTTTGATTTCTTTAATCTCAAAGTTTATTTTAGTGTGCAGTTCCCATAAAATTCAAATAATTATTTTGCATTTTGGTCTTTCTACTCTAAGCTAAGTTATATTCTATTGAATTTGCAAGTCTCTGAAGATGGTACAATTTAGACATCAAAACAATTTCCAATGAATTGTAAATAGCCTTGTTATGTTGCTCCAGTGGGACATTAATTAAATACCTACCAATGAACTGTAGTCAACAGTGTTATTTGTCTGAAAAGAACTATATGTAGCTCAACATGTTTTGAAAGTAATACAGGCAAGTGTAAGAGTCGACAAAATTTTGATGATTTTTCTCTAGATCTTTTATATTTGAATTCATGCATAAAATACAATTTTTGCGACACTGCCCTAAAATATTTACAGTCCAAGTGTGGTATAAATTTCTAGTAAAATCACATTTGTTTGAAAACAAATACTCTAACAGCCATATTCACGTCCGAGTTAACTTGGGGATCAACGATCATCCTCAGGTTATCAAAAAAACACTATTCACAATGCCTGTGATCCGTGTTTTAAACTGCCGTTTCGGTGTTACATTTGGATCCTCCAAAATCTGCGAATTAACTCTCGGCTGAGAGTTATGCATGCGCAGTACTACCTTTTTGCGAAGGAATCGAGCAAAACAAAATGGAAGACACATTTCATTCTGTGCTAAATTACAGTATTCTAGCTGTGACACACATTAAACTGATCTTGTATGAATCGGAATAAGAATGTGATTACATTTTCTATACAATAGATATGCTCAGATGTGTTCTGGTTTGAATTACAGTGGCTCCCAAAAATGTTTGTACACTTTAAAAAAAAAATTTTAACAAAAGCACTGTAGCCTGAGGTTGAATATAAAGTCCAATATTTTTTCATATCATCTCCATGCAATTCTGAATAAAATGTAACATATTTTTTTTAATATTGACTCATTTTTCTGTTTATAAAAATGAAAATGTAAGGAAGCAGAGAAAGAACACGTCACAAAAGTGATCCTCCATCAAAACATTTTCAGATAAATTCATCAATAAAATTATTGTTTATAGCTTTTTTTATTTTTGCATTGGGTGACATTTAAAAAATCATTTCGCTTTAATCTTTACTTGTTAATATTCTATTTATTATTTAAAAATGGCTTGTAGTCATAAGGAAATAACAAACAGCATTCGAAAATTTATTATTTTTAATCACAGCAGTGTTAAATCAGTTCGGAATACTCTAAATGAGTAAATTTATCCCATTCTACAGTGCAGTATGTAACAAACACTTTAAAGAAGAAAATCGGATCAAAAACAAGGTAAGAAAAAGTCGTACTGCAAAGTTAACTCAATGTGATTGGTATTTATACTAAGAAATTTTGTAAAAAATCCGTGTTTTAGTGCTGTAAAAATTTCTACAGAATTTACTGAAACATTTTCTACTTCAATTTCATCTGAAACTGTACGACAAGTACTTGGATCATATGGATTAAATGAGTGTTCTGCTCAAAGAAATTTTCTGCAAGAGTGAAAAATAGAACACTTAGGCTTTCCTTTGCAAAATCCATGATACATAAGTCCAAAAAGTATTGGAATCGTGTCTTATTTACAGAGGAAAGCTTATTTAACATTTTTGGTTCCGATAGGCATATAATTGTAAGGTGAAGATAAATGAGGAACTTAATCTCAAAAACTTAGTTGGGAATAGTAAAGCATGGCGGTGGTAGTGTCCTGGTGTAGGGGTGCATGTCAGCATCAAAACTAGGTAATTTGGTATTTATTGATGGCATAATGATTCCTGCTCTTGATTGAAATATTTTAAAAGACTATTTAAAATTATCATCCCAAAATTTGGGTATTGGAAACAACTTAGTTTTATCAAGATAGCGATCCTAAGCACACAGCTCTCAATGTTAGCTTCTGGTGTCTCTAACTGTCCACACGTTCTGAAAACAACACCTCAGTCTCCAGATTAAAACCCAATAGAACAGATTTGAAGAGAACTGGAGGTTAGAATGCGATGGCATGACACTAAAAATAAAAGCTAACTAAAAACTGTAATGATCGAAGAATGGAGGAACATAGATGCAGGAATTACAACAAAAAAAACTAGTGAACTCTATAGCCAGAAGCTTAAAAGCTGTTGAGGATACTATAGTATACCCTACTAAATACTATTTTCCAAAAATATTGTAATCTATACTAATATATAGAGATTTTCTTAAAGTGTACAAAGATTATTTTTTGATTATTGATTTTCGAAAACAAAAAAGTTTTACTATGTTTTTAAAATATTTTATGTAGTTTCATTAAGAACAAGTTATAGATTTTTTTTTTTAATTCCCATTCTGAAGTATTAATTTTTATTGGTTAGAGCCGTATTTGATTGAAATTGGTAACTTTTGGGAGCCACTGTATATTCCGAGTAGAACCCAATTAGAGAGCGAACGGTAGAAAATGACCATGGCAGATGCAAATTCGTCATGAAATAAAATTATTTTGTTGATTTATTACGAGAAAATTAACCATGCAAGTTACTTTACACCAACACACACCCATACTGACATACAAGTACAAAGATAATAGCATTACATTGATTTGTCAAAACATTGTGTACAATTCTTTTTTCGCTTAATTTAGGTTTCCATAAAAATTAGAAATTAAATATCTTTGCATTTCTCTATATTCAAACCCAAATTAAAATACTACATGCGTTCTATTAAAACCACAATCTGGAATCAATTCTGCAGCAAAGTACATGCTTGATCAGTGAATGCAGATTCGGGCGATTTAACTCGAGACTTGTGAATATGGCCGTAAGTGTACCATTTTGCAATTATAAAACTAATAGCAATATGACAGATGTGCCTGTTTATTTATTATGTAGAAATGGAGCGTTGCAGATAAGTAAGGCGAACTAGACAAATGCTGGTTTCCAGCAAAACGCCCTTTAAACGCGGAGCTCTACCATTTTGACAACATAGAAGAGTCTGCTCCTAATTTTATAGGGTCAGAAAGGGCAAACTCAACATAAAAGTTAATATCATTATTCACTAATGTCTGACAAATATCAGGGAAAAAAATTTCCCCCAATGTTTCGCCATTCTCCTATCTGCAATGCCTCGAATGAATACCTGTAATGTGCAGAAAACAGTAAAATTAAGGCATCGTCTTAACTTAAATGAAGGAGCGATGTTAAACCAGAAAGAATGGGGTGTGTTGCTTTTGGACTAGTTTTACAGATTCATTACAATTTTGATGCGTGTTTGCTAAAAGTAATTTCGTGACTATTTCAGAGTATACCTTACGCATATCCCATATATGGTGGCTTGAAGCCAGGCATGATGATGTACATTAGTGGCCGACCATCAGCTAGTGCATACAGGTATATTACAGTGTTTATACATATTATAACTGCATGTCCCAGACACGCTCGTACATTGACACAGAATTCTAAAATGCATCTGGGGCCGGCTGTAGCCTGGTCACAAGAGCGACGGATTAGCAGCTGGAGGATCGCAGAGGGTTTCGATTGAAAGACGGGTATGTTGAATTAGCATGGTGTGTAAGTTTGGAGAGTGGGGTACCAGCTCGGGTGTTGCCTTGCCATCTGACCGTGGTTCGAAACGATGTGCTGATGTACTCGAGTCTCTCCTCTGTCGCCTATAGCCAGTTGCGTTCCTCCAGTGCGACATTAATCAAGACCAAACTGTATCATCAATTGGACGCAACTTTTTGGTTAGTGTTTTATTCATTTTGAACTGGGGGTCAGGTGACGAGATTGCACCTGAGCTGGCACCCCACTCTACAAACTTTTACTCCACAGATTTGATGTGCACCAGCCCCCTTTGTACCCGACGACCTCAGATTTGAACTCGCTACCTTCCAGTTGTTAATCCGTTACTCTTCCGGCCAGGTTTCCATTGTCCGTGGTGACAATATTCATATCTAATAAAAACAACTTGTCATGAACGAAAGTTATAATTGTTTCCAGCTTCACCATCAACCTGCAGAGTGGCACATCTCCCTACCCGCCCCCCGACATTGCGTTCCACATGAGCACCCGCTTCTACAACCGCACTGTTGTGCGCAACACTCGCATCAACAACGTGTGGGAGCGTGAGGAGACCAGCCTCTCCCACTTCCCCTTCCAGCAGTCTGTCAACTTTGACCTGGTCATCCGGGTGGAGAGCGACCGCTACATGGTGGCACTCAATGGCCAGCACCTCTTCGAGTTCCGCCACCGCCTCATGCCCCTGGAGCGCTACGACACGCTGTACGTCGAGAACGACATCGTGGTCTCTTCAATCCGCTTCGCCTGAGAAAACGTTCTTTTGGGGATTAAAACAGCCCAAAGTGTAGTAATTATTGGAAGAGCTATTTTTCTATCAATTGTTCTGTAAGAAAAACTTGTAAGCATTGTATTAATGTAAAACATTGAGTACATTTTAAAGAAAAAGCATTTTTGTATTTGAACAAACTGCCATTTTTAATAGATTTCGATATTTTTGCTCTGGAAATTTCTTATCCAATATTTACTTAAAGTGAAAAGTTCCATTGCGCAAACATGCTCTATTTTGCTACTTTGTATACCTTAATATCAGACCTTAAAAAGTGATATCTCGATGTGATAATTCTAATAAAAATGTTCTAACAAAAAATCTTTATATTTGTGATGTTTATTTTCTTACACAACATTCTATGAACAAGTCTAGTTTATAAACTAGGTATATCAAAATTATTTATATAGGTCGATCCTAAATATCTACTTGGCTAACTACATTTATAATATTTTCAGTATTGCCATGTAATGAAAGTACAGGCTGTCTCCATATGAAAAATTTCCGAAAACATTTGCTAACTAAAATTCCAAAGACGTCATTTGCACACAGAAGGTGCCGATTTGAAGTTCTCTTGCAATAGTAGGATGTACTTTTCCAAATTAAAAATGCATCCGTACAAATAAATTCTAATGTAAACGGATTCGTTCGACTAACCCATCGGTACACGCGTATTCCGTCTCTCTCTCTCTCTCTCTCTTTTTTTTTTTTTTTTTTTTTTTTTTACTCGTTCCCGACAAGTTCTTGGTTGCAGAAGCGAAGGGGTAATCCTTTTAGAATGGGTCTGATTTGCAGCTGTAAGTTCCACAAATCTTTTTAACCAATTAAGTTTATCTTAAAAGTAAGAACGGGAAGGAATTTGTCTTCGAAAATATTCTAATGTACTTTGCATTAGTTTAAAAGGATCTAACATCGATTTTCAATTGGTATAAACAAAAAATTGCGCAAGATATAATTTGTGCTAATTTATTTCTACTAAATAAGTTTATCGTGTTTTTATCTTGTCACCTGAGAAGATAGGTTATTGTATATTGAAACAATAAGATACCAGTTTCGAATATCTGAGATGGGAAATTGACAACTGTCAGGAAATTTGGTTGTACAGTGGCTTAAAATTTCCCGTACTCCAACTTTAAAAAATTATTGCCCGTGTTTTTTTTTTTTTTTTTTAATTTTTATATCGTCTGCTTATATTTTTATCGAGTCTTTAATATTTATCGTTTGGTTTTCTTCGCCCTCAAGTTTTGCAATAATAAAGTTCCACATCATTTTATTCTTCATTGCAAGATGAGTTTATCACACATTTAGAGAATTGCGCTGTTTGAGGCTTATTTTGAATGTAAATTATGAAAGATGTCAAGAATTTTGGCGACATAAATATCCAAATGATGCAATACCGAGTAATGATTCGCTATATCAACTCGTTCGGCGATTTCGTGAGACAGGTTCGATGAAACACAAAACAGGAGTGGAACACCGAAGTCGCACCAGATTTTGTGCAAGAAACTCGATGGAGGATATTGCAATCCGTGAGGCGTTTGTTGCAACAAATGGACACATCACAGGGATCGATACATAACACTTTAAGAGCTGTGTATTTTTGTGGCTATTGTAAAAATGTTACAGGAGCTAAAGCCACTGGACAATGAGAAGCGGCTTTATTATTGCCGATGGTATTGCGATCGACTCATCTCAAGAAACCTTTGGCCATCTTGTTCACCTGATCTGAGCATCCCTTACTTTTTTCTGTGGGATATTTAAAGAACTAAGTTAATGAAGATATCACCAAACAATAGGTGATCTGAAAATTGCCATTACTCAAAAGATACAAGAAGTCACTCCCATCATCTTGAAACGCGTTTCTGAAAATATGTTGAAACGACTTCAGCTTTGCCTCCAAGAAAAGGGCGGAAATTTTGAACATCTCTAAAAAGATCCTCCCCAGCCACCCCTATCTTTTCCTTATCTTTTTTGGAAGGATATTTTTATTTTCTTCATTTAAAAAGTACATCATTTTAAAATACTAATTAAAAAATTTTAATTTTTATGTTAATATAATTTTTAAATTCGTTCTTTTTTTGACACAGCTTGAAGAATTTCTTCCTTTTCTTTAAAAGATTACGTCTCATTTTTTTTTGTTGAAAAAGTCTGAAATTAATTTTGTTTTATTCTTCTCAATTAAAGAATGTGCATTTTTTAAAGTCTGTCTTTGCTGACCAGCATCATCTGAGACTTTACCCGCTCCTTCAATCATTGCCTGAGCAAGTGCGGCTTCCTTAAAATATTTATTTTTAATTGCCTTCTTGTGCCTATCATTGGCTTCCTTTAATAATTTTGAAGCACTGTCCAACGCCTCATCCTCTTCCTTACTCATAATTTTAAGTTTTCGTTCATCTTCTTCTATCACCTTTCTTTTCTTTGCCAGCTGCTTTAAATTTTTTTTTTCTCTGCTTCCAGGTTATCTTTTTCTTTTCTGTCCTCTTATTTTCTTGTGCCTTACGTTTTATATCTTCTAAATAGGCATTGTAGGCTTTATATGCAACCCTGTCCATATGCATTAGCTTTGATGTGATCGGCACCAAATAAGGTTGATTGTCAAAATTTGCCAAACTACTTTTAACTGTCATCAACGCATTGAGTGTGCGTTCTGACATCGATGCTGTCTCCTGTCAAAGCTCTTCCTGAGGCTGAGAAGCCATGTTCAATGTCAGCACTACCACGAGAATAAAGACAGCAGCCTTCACTAGCTTTGACACAACTGGGTACTTAGGATCCTCACAACTAATGTCTCGCAATCTGAAGAACTGGTTCCAGTAAACATCAATAGGCTTCATTCTAGATCCTTCTTCCTCAAATTCTCTTTGGAGTAATTTCCACTCATCCAGTAGTATTGTCTGTCGGGACATCCATGGCATTGCTCTTGCAACTTCTATTACTTGTAGAACACTCAAGAGGACCAAGACAGGAAAAACTTTTAAGGAGAGATGAACTTAAGGACTTCTTCAAAAGATATTTAACACTAGCAATGTAATGCTTCTGAGTCCTTAGAAAAAAGAAATTCCTTTCCTTCTTTCATATTCTGTAGCGCTCTAAAAATTTGATCTCAAATCACAATATTAGCCAGAGGAAACAGTTTCTGCGGACATAAATCATTCAATTTATCCATTTTCAAATCTCGAATAAATTCCTCTTCGTAGATCCTATCCTACCCAAACTTGTTCTTGTCAACAATTCAAGTTGAGAATGAAGGTTAGGTTATGTATTGGAGGTACCTTTTTCTGAAGAAATTCGGTCACATGATTAAATATACTTGTACTTGATATGACAAATATCACCTCAGCCTTCATAGTTTCTGTTCTAAGTAAATTAACAATATTTTTATTGCCTGATCTTTGTATCATGTTTGGCTTCTTTATTGGAATGAAGTCAAGGAAATACTTTCGCACTGTAATCCAATGTTCAAGCAACCTTTCAGCAGCTGGCTTTAGGCTTAGCCATCTACATGAACTAGAGTGCCTATATAATAAGAGTGGCGACAAGGGATCAAATTTGGCCCAATGAGCATGCGCGGCAGCCATTTTTCTACCAGAATCGTCTCAAAGAAGGTTGCTGGGCGAATTAATATACCATTTCAGGAAGAACAAAAAGCATATGATTGTTATATGGATACATTCGGTATAAATGAATCATATAAACGCTCAATTACATGCGTAATTGATGAGATGGATTGCACAACGCGCTAACTTAGATTGTGGGAAACACCATGTTGTTCAAAAAAAGCTATTTACTTAAAAAATCTTCAAATTTATGCTGACAAAACACTAAAATAATAGTAAATAAACATTCTAGAACACGAAAAGGAACGTGAATAAGCTATATTTTCTTTTTAATTTAATATACACACGTTTTTCTCGAACACACAAAAAGTGCCCATGTAAATTCTACGGGAGCTAGGAAAAGACCGCCTCGGGCAGTAGAAATGGTCTCTAAGCCAATCAGAAAGTGTTTCCCGTATGTCGCCACTCTTATTATATAGGCACTCTTACATGAACAATGCTTGATGAAATGGTGAGTGGGAAGTTTCAAGTCTTCTTGAATTTGTTTGTATGTTGACCAACGCTTAGGCCACTGATTAAAAAATCTGAATAGTAAAAACTAGTTCAGACACATCTTCCCCTAACTCTTTTAAACCTTTAAGAAAAGCATTATGCATTGTGTGAATAGTACATGTCCCAATGTTAATTAGTTCTTTTTTTCGGGTAGAAAGAAATGAGTCATTATAATCTTTTTAAAAACTGACTTCACTAAAAAAAACTCAATTTGTAATAATCAACTTTGATGATAACAGATTGCGATTTTCAATACGTTCGCAACGCTCCTTCATTATTTAACCCTCTGGATACGGAGTTGGCCGAAATTTTTGCATTCTCTGGTTATGAAGGGGGTTGAAATCTTTCAGATCCTGAAGAAACGGCTGAAGTTCATTAAGATTTCCATCTCTTCATTTCTGTACCATAGAGAGAGCAGCGAGTGAATAGCCCCCGTTCCGTAGACAGGAATGTCGGGGTTCTCGATGGGGCTCTTAGAATGTGAGAGGTTGGTGATCTTAAAAACTTTGACGAAGGCACCCCTTGGTGTGTAAATTATCATACATATTGAAGATTCCTTTCAGAGTTTACCAGCGACGCGTATCTATATCTTCTAGACATAATCAGACCCACAATAGAAACTGCAACATGTGATGACAAAGATACTAAACGCATTACCTCTCCTCCTGGGCTAATGTTGAGTTAATATCAGCTTGATCCGCCCGGTCTCTTGACCTCTCCATTCTCGTCTTATTCCAGAATCCGAAAATAAAACAGGTCTGTTGAGACCGCCCTCAGATCTGTGTATGGAGGGTGTTATATCCCCCTTTTAATTGACCGCTGGCATTGATCACCATTTATGAGCTGACCTAGAGGATTCCTCCTTTTGTTCGACCCTGTCGACCGGTGATATCTCTCGCGCCAAATGATACGCCACACAATACTATGAAAGGAAAGCTTCAATCGTAAATGCCACTCAAGGTTCTATCGTTCAAGTTAGGTGATTAGGTAAGAGGGGTCGGATATGTAGATGACCCTGCTTCCCTTAAACTTCGACGATTCGCTTTACTGATAGCCTTTTCTCGTGGGAAAATTTCCAGAACTTGCTGCTATTACACTGCGGGCAACGTGAAGTATCATTTTACAATTGTAGCGGTACGTGTTTGAATCCATTCTTGCGGTGGAGAGTAGCGCGCATTTCAAAATTGAATTTGTGCAAAACCTGTTTTTTTAGAGAAAATATGAATTTTTTTAAGTGCGCACCAAAATTTTTTCTTTTTTAAATAGAATTTAAGAATTTAAAACCACTGAAAAAGTGACAAAATGTCAAAAAAGGGACAAAAAGGTGACGTGTTAGGAGCCCTGTAATTTTCGTCTTGGGTTAGGAAACCTACCAAATTTTAATTAAACATTCGAATCCTTATCGACTCGATGAACACTGGTGGTTGCCAACCGAGCTATAAAATAATCTTTTTCTACAGCACGAGAGCAGATTTTTGGATCGTGAAAACCCATCCGTCTCCTAGGGTAGGTAGTCCAATTTGATGTGTATGAAATCGTGTACTTTCAGTCATGTTGCATTAACTTTTTAATAAATGCAATTTTGATTAAAATTAAGAATACAATAACAAAGCACATAGTTGTGTTAAGACAAAGTTTTAAATAATTCAATTGTTTTTGTAACAATTCAAATGTTTCACTCTTCCAAGCTTTATTTAAAACAAGGTTTTCTGTCCCATACTCATCTCAACAGGAATATCAAAATGTTTCATTATAGAGAGCCTCTACAACCCCTTTAAGACCAAACATTAAGTCTAGAAGGAAAATATTGCCCGACTATTTGATGGCAGAAATGGCATTAAAATTCAGTTTTCTATTCAGGAGCAAGAAAGACGCAAAATAATGTTTCAGATCCCAAGGAAATGCAGTCAACGAGTGCAATGGTTCCCACACCTTTGTTCTAAATAAATTTAAGGACTTTTTAAAACCAAAATATTTTTTCAGGGACCTGAAATTTTTTATAACGACCTAAAACAAGGCATGTGCAAAAGTTGTCAATTAAGAAGAAAAATGTGAAAAATACAAAAAAACGCCATTTTTTAACTCCATTTTTAATAGTAAAAAAAAAAAATGTTATCAACTTTGGTTATAATTTGGATTTTCTTTTATTACAGAACCTGATTTTTTTTAAATGGGCCACTACAAGACTGCTGATTGGATTTATTTTGTTTCTCAGACAAAATAAACGACAAGTTTTGACAGGCGTTACGGCTTTTTTATTCTCTACTCCAAGTTTCTATCTTCGCGGTTGTTAAAGATAGAGAATTTCCAACAGATTTGAAATCGGCACAAAATTTTACCCCAGAAGGATAGGGGAAGGTGGGGCAAAGTGTACACGTTTTTTCTATTTTCAGCTGTGGCATCAAGGTATGCATCTGTATGAAGCAAACAAAGCCCTTAAAAAGATCTTTCTTCACACATCTTACATGTCATTAAACTTAAAAAGAGTAGCATTTATTTCCAGTATTTAATGTTTTTGGTAGTGATGTACGTTGTAACACTGTTACACACTGGGATACATTGTTACGTCATAGTAGCAACAGTAAATATAAAGAATGGGCTTTTTATTAAAATTCATTTTAATTAAAGTATAGATATCTAATGATTCCTTAAGCAGGCTTAAAATAAAATACCACTTTTGATACGTTTACGTATAATTGAAGAGCTTTAAATGAGAGGAAAACATTAGCAATGATTGTAGCCTACAGTTATAAAGTCAGGGCTCCTAACAGGTTTAAAGGTCCAAAAAGGTGACAAAAGTGACTGATTTAACCAAAAAGGTGACTAATCAAGCAGAAAAAAGTGACTAATCAAGCAGAAAAAGGTGACAAAAAGGGACTAATCGAGCAAAAAAAAAAGTGACAAATAACAATAATGCTAAATACATTCAAATATAAAGATAGAAAATAAAAAGATCCTCCCCTATCCTTTCTTTTTCTTCCTTTAGAAGGATATTTTTATTTTCTTCATTTAAAAAGTACATCATTTTAAAATATTAACATAAAAATAAAAAAATCGTAATGATGATATTTTAATTTGTTCATTTTTGACACAGCTTCAAGAATTTCTTCCTTTTCTTTGAAAGATTGTCTCATTTTTTGTTGTTGAAAAAGTCTGAAATTAATTTTGTCTTTTTCTTCTAAATAGAAGAATGTGCATTTTTTAAAGTCTGTCTTTGCTAACCAGCATCATCTGAGACTTTAGCCGCTCCTTCAATCATTAATCTATCGAACGGGTGCGAGATGCAGCGCCCGAGGCGGGTAATTAGTGAGTGTTCATGGTAATTTTTTTTGGCGAGTTATCGCTATTTGCAACTATCACATTTCATTAGTTATCGCTTTCTTGGCAAATACTTTGGCGCATCTTTTGGCTTTGGCTTCTTTGAGACGTTTTCTCACGGAAGTCATTAGTGAGTCATCTTTTCCCCGTCTTTCGAAATACGAAGAATTGCTAGGGAGTGGGAACGCCACAAGGTTTATAGAAGGGGGGAACGCCATCGTGGTGGTGTTATATCATTTTTTTGGAGAGTTGTGTGGGTTCATGTGTTGAAAGGAAGGAACTGTGCAGCTCTTCATTTTTTCAAGTTGTGGAGCTAATGGACAAAATGCTACGACCCCCTGATTGAGCAAAATACAAAACCCACTTTCCTCAGAATAAATGCTGACAAAGCTGTGGCTTAATTTTGATTGTCTTTTTTTTTTTTTTTTCAAATACAAATTTTCGGATAAATAAAACTGTTTAAGCGTTTAAAATTCTGACACAGTGAGTGTATCGTTTTCGAAACTGTTTTGTATTGCATTGAATTTGAACAATTTTAAATTGTCTTTACATACTTGGAAATGCATTATTTACCAAGATAAAATTAATAAATATGTTGAAAAATCGTTTATTGGTACATTTGCGTTTTGTAATTACATTTTGAATTGATGATTTAGTACCGACAATTTTAAGTGTCGTGTTTCTCAAATTTTGCATAACATTAGCGTTAGCTGGTCATATAACAAATATATCAAACGTTATTAATTATAATTATTCATAACTTTTGAGTTTAGACATAGGTAAATTTAATGTATCAAAAGTTGAGGTTTTAATATTTCATACACAGTTTCCATAAATATAACTAATTGAGGAGATAGTCCTTTTTCAGACTTAAATGGTCAAACCTCCATTGATTGAAAAAAAGCCGACCAACCGGTATAGTGGTTAAGGTGTTAGCCTCTAGATCGGAAGGTTCCTGGTTCGAATCCGGGTCCGGGCATGGATGTTTGTAAACGTTTGGTGTAGAGGCGGCTGGTGTACCTTAAATCTGTCGTGGCCGAAAGTCCTCACGTTGGGTTGGCGTGGAAGTTTGGAGAGTGGGGTGCCAGCTCAGGTGTTGCTTCGTCATCTGACCGTGGTTCAAAATTACGAGGTGTTGTCCTCGAATCTTTCCCTTAAGGGACTGATTCCGGACCGTCGTCAATAGCCCGTTGTGTTGCTCTAGTACGACGTTAACTAAAATTACCATTGATTGAAAAATGGACTAGGTGGTCGGATAATTAACTTTTTATAATGTTTTTAATTTATTCTAATTGTTTTCACAAATTCCTAGATTCAATATACAGTGCATAAATTCAATTCAATATCCAGTGTATATTTCCATACTATAAATTAATAAATATCTTTATTTTCAGGTGACCTTGAGGGAACAATATTTATAATAATTTAAATATTGACCTTTATTACAAAAATAAGTTATCTAGTCTACATAAAAAAACACCTATTCTTGACCAAGGAGAGGCAATGAAGTCCTCATTTGATACCATCTCTCAAAAATGAGACTGAACAAAATAATGAATGAAAAAAAAAAAAAAAAATTGCGATGCCTAACCTTCAAAATCGAAAATAAAAGTTATTCATAGTCAGGAAAATAAAATGTACTAAACCTGAACCCATAAATTTAACTTGAATCAAGTTACAAATCCCTCTCAGTAAAATCTTGATAACCTTTTTATAATCTAAAAACCAGTTCTTAACTATCTATAATCTATACTTAAACCAGTTCTCGTTTGGCTGTTCTCCATACAAATCTATGCCAACCAACCGGTATAGTGGTTAAGGTGGATTCTAGATCGGAAGGTTCCTGGTTCGGGTCCAGGCATGGATGTTTATAAACGTATGATGTAGAGGCGGCTGGTGCACCTTAAATCTGTCGTGGCCGAAAGTCCTCACGTTAAGTTGGTGTGGAAGTTTGGAGAGTGTGGTGCCAGCTCAGGTGTTGCTTCGTCATCTGACCGTGGTTCAAAATTACGAGGTGTTGTCCTCGGCTCTTTCCCTTAAGGGATTGATCCCGGACAGTCGTCAATAGCCCATTGTGTTGCTCTAGTACGACGTTTACTAAAATTACCATTACCATACAAATCTATACCGTTTGACCAATCCACTCCAAATTTGCTATACTTGCTCTTCAGAACCCTGCGAGTAACATAGGCTACATATTTATCCATATTATATTTCTCTTGGGCGTGCAGAGAGGCAAAAAACAATTCGAAATCCCCATATTAATAATATTTAGTATTTTTACAATGCCAGGCCAAATTTGATACATTCATTCTTTAAAATCATGCGGGAAACATAGGCCATATATTTAACCCTCGTTCTAATTGTCTTAGGGCGAGAGGGAGCTAAAAACAATTCGTAATCTAAATAGGTAATTGCCTCTAGATCGGAAGGTTCCTGGTTCGAATCCGTGTCAGGGCATGGGTGTTTGTAAGCGTATGTTGTAGAGGCAGCTGGTGCACTTTAAATCAGTCGTGGCCGAAAGTCTAAGTGTAGAAGTTTGGTAAGTGGGGTGCCAGCTCAGGTGTTGCTTCGTCATCTAACCGACGACGAATTACGAGGTGTTGTCCTCGAATCTTTCCCTTAAGGGATTGATCCCGGACAGTCACCAATAGCCCGTCGTGTTGTTGCAATGTGACGTTAATTAAAAAATACCATCATATTTTGGTATGTTGATCTTTTTGTGTGCCGATCAATCTTAAATGGACGACTTTGGAAAGGGCATGCCTTCCTTTTCAGAGACTTGGTATCATGCTGTGCCTCAGTTTGCTTGAGGCGTGAGAAAAACGTTTTGTTAAAAATTTCAGGATGTCGATCGAATGAGCCAAATGAAATTTCATTTTCAATCGCAGACCCCTTCATCGGATTATTTAGTAAAATCTCTCTTCTGAATTGTCTAAATGAGACATCTTCACATTGTTTGAAAAGAACACATGGGAATGGCTGCAAAGGGTTACTGATGCAGTGAAACTAGTTTTCTAAAAGGGATAGTGATGAAAACGTAGTCAATCTAGGTGTGAAGAAAATTATGTTAACCTAGATACCTTTTCAATCGAGGAATCTGAACACCGTCTGTAGGATTAATTGGTTGGGTCGGAAATTGAATTCGAGGCCACTGGCTTCATCAAAATGTGTCGGTATCTTTCCCATTCAATTGAGCCGACCAACCGGTATAGTGGTTAAGGTGTTAGCCTCTAGATCGGAAGGTTCCTGGTTCGAATCCGGGTCCGGGCATGGATGTTTGTAAACGTATGGTGTAGAGGCGGCTGGTGCACCTTAAATCTGTCGTGGCCGAAAGTCCTCACGTTGGGTGGGTGTGGAAGTTTGGAGAGTGGGGTGCCAGCTCAGGTGTTGCTTCGTCATCTGACCGTGGTTCAAAATTACGAGGTGTTGTCCTCGAATCTTTCCCTTAAGGGACTGATTCCGGACCGTCGTCAATAGCCCGTTGTGTTGCTCTAGTACGACGTTACTAAAATTACCATTACCATTACCCATTCAATTGACACCTACAGATTTAACGTGCACCAACCCCGATGCACTCTCTACTTTTGTTTTCTCCCATGTCAAGCGATTGGTGACTCAGATGGTCCGTGTCCAGATTCATGTCAAACTTGGCCTTTTTTATCCCGTCGGGAAAAAAATAAAACCTTTTTTGACCTTTGATATCCAATCAGATGGAACAAAAATTTGTCAAAGAATTTGTATGTATTCAATTCATATATAGAACGCGATTAACACTCAATTAAGGGCACCCTATTTTATTTTAAAATAACCGGTAAGCAATCTGCAGATTACGTAGAAGATTTATTCCTTAAAAAAATCAGGGTCATCGTAGTTGTTAATCTTTACTCACCATATGCAGATCCCTTGTGAAATATAAGAGGACAACTATACAAAATGGGAAATAATTAACTACAGTATTGTTTGAAAAGTGCATGAGTACTAAGGAACATAACTAGAGTTTTTATGAAAAACTACAAATTAGAGCAACCAAACCGCAGGAAGAGTTCTTAGACGTGAATGGAAATATTCTACAATTAACTTTAAGTTTAAAAGGGTTTATCCCAATTTCCACACTTAATGTGGCTTAGTGGAAAGTATTTTAATTGAAACAAATTTGATAACAATTTGAAGAGAGGAATAGAAATGAAGCACATGTTTTTTCCATTATTTCGAATGTATCGCCAAGACATATTGTGAGGAGTTATAGACTTTCGAGAAGTTTCCATTGAAGTTGTATTTTTCAGTTATTAGAGTCTTGTTTAGAGATTCATGGAAAATATACGCGTCAATAATCTATAAATTAAATTTTGAAACAATCGATATCAAAACTATATTTCTTTCCTTTGTGGAAATGAAAATTTGTGACTAAGCAATGGATTGCATTGATTAAAGTAAAATTTTTCTGGTTTCTCTCATTTAAATTGGTATCACTAAGAACATGATGCACATATATAATGTTCAAAATATATTCTTTAATCATTACATTCATGTTAAACCATTTGTAGAAAGTATTTGCATGGGTAAATTAAATATTGAAAAAGTGCTTTATATGAAACAGCATACAACAATAACTCCAAAATACCCCTAAAAGAATGTACGAATAGAAATAAGCAGAACACATTTGCAAACTATTTTTAGATGAATTCGAACATTGCATATATGTCTTATTTTTCAAATCAAAAGGAAATTTTATCATGGAGCAAGAGTTAGTACTTTTTACTATTAACACCAGAAGTAGAGAAGTGATCCGTATGACCGCAAATTAATTTTAACGTTGTATAAATATCCTATTCTCCCACCAAGGGCCGAGGTAGCCTGTTTGCTAGAGGAGCGGATTAGCAATCAAAAGATTATGATTTCTAAACTCGAACCAACCAAAGGCTTCTTTAGAGGATTTCCCTTTGGTTTGTTTCTGTTTGGGGACATTCAAATGATAGAACAGTAAGGTCTGCCATAGTTATCGTGCATTCTCTTGAAAAGAACGTGAGAAAGTGTGAAAACAAAACACTACACGAAATATGGCATTGGAACTATCATTTTTTCCAATGAAGAATTTATAAGAAAGCTGGCTCCCTTTTGTTTTTGAAGTAATAAAATTCCTGTGTTCACACCCTCTGTTTCAACACTGTTTCGAAGTATTACGAACATCTCTTCCCAGACCGGGATTCGAACCAAGGACCAAGAAAACGTGCGTGGATAAGGGATTATTCCAATTTCCGATACAGTAACGCTCCTTCATTACTCGCCGACACTAGATCAGTTCTTCGTTACGTAAACTCACAAAGAATTGTGTAATTTTTCCAGACGTTGAGTAATAAGTTTAGTTTTGAGATTTTATTCCACATTGAGTATTAAAGATTATGTACATTTGTTTAAAATCTCACACCCGGTAAGTTTAGTTTATTTAAAAAATACTATAAAACGTCATTAATTGTTGTTTGTGATGCCTCAACCTGTTAACTAAAGCAATTTCAAATAATAAATGCGAGGGAAAATTTACTAACTAACCCTGTGGTTAGGGTGGCCCATGTTGAAACCATCCATAAATTTCTATGGAAAGGGGACTGAGGGGAGGTAAATTATTAAATTATGACCCTAGGTTTCTTTTATTATACAGAAAGACGGCATATTACAGTATAGTCGTGGTGGGGGGGGGTCTCCTTTGAGTATTGGTTTCTTGTTTTTATATGATTAAATTAAAATAAATAATCAAGGCTTTGAAGGCGCGGAATATATTTTTGTTAAGTGTGGTGTCGATTGATGAATTTACCTCGCACTGGAACAATAAACACACGGGTTACTGGCGACGGTCTGGGATCCATTGCAAAGGGAAAGATCAGAGGGCAATACTTGGTAATTTTGAGCCATGGTTCGATGACGAGGTCAACACCTAAGTTGGTACCCACTCTCCAAACTTTTACACCGCGCCAAAGTTCGGAAATTTGAGGCCACGATAGATTTAACTTGCAACAGTCCAAACCTGCACGACGGTATTTTACTTAGTTGGAATTCCCAACCCTCCGTTTGCTAATCCGTGACTCTTATCAAACAAGGTTACCGCGGCCCCTATAAGGCGCGCTATGATTAAGAAATTGTTTCTAATACTTTTATAACCTCCTCATAGTGGCATAGTTAGCCGTGTTACGCATTTCCAATGAGAAGCCAAATAATTTGTTTTGGCATCCCGTGAACTCGCCGACACAGATCAGTTCTTGTTTACGCAAACTCACAAAGAATTGTGTAATTTTTCCAGATGTTGAGTTATAAATTTAGTTTTGAGATTTTATTCCACATTAAGTATTGCTTAAAGATTCTGTACATTTGTTTAAAATCTCACTTCCGGTAAGTTTAGTTTATTTAAAGAATACTACTAAACGTCATTAATTTCCGATGTGTCTACCCCTTATCTCAATACCAATTTCTACGCAAAACTATCCAACCATAATATAACGAAGCTATAGTCAAAATCCCAGATACTACTACCGTGGAAAAAAGGTCTTTCGAAAAACGACCTAGATCCACTCTAAATAAATTGATGTTTGTTCATTCTTTTTCCACTCCAAAAACAAAATTGATTCAGAGTGTGCCCTGGCGTTTCATGTTCTGCCCCTCAGTATACCGGATGTACCATTGGAATCTTTCCCAGTGGGGGTACGGAAGATTTCTCAGAAAAGTGTCTACAAATGGGAGACAGCGGTGAGGAGTCCGGATTTTAGGAGAGATAAAGATCTCTTCAAATTACTGTATGCCTCTGGCGTGTTCTCTTAGAATAAACGGCATTACTGCGATTCCTTTGTAAGCTGCATGGAATCGTCTACACGTCTACAGGAAAATCTTTCCCTTCGGGAAAAAGAAGTTGAATTGAAAATTTAGAACCATTTTCGAAACTATTATTATTGCTATTCTGCTTTACTTTTTGAAATGAAAACTTTTCAAACTGTTTCATCCGTAATACGATTAAAAGCTCACAAAACACACAAAAAAAAAAAAGAAGAAAAAAGGCATTAACAAAATTAAATGACATACATTCTAAGAAAAAGATTGGAAATTAAAAATTTAAAGGTATGGTTTTTGTTTCTATCAAAATTACATGACATACGCTTTAAACTACGCACAATTGATTAGTTTAATATTTCAATACGTATTGAAAACTTAACGATGTGCGGTAATTGGTGGAGTTCGAATGGCTAGGTGAAGCGGATGACCAATGGGTCAGAAATGCTATAAAGAATTTGTTTTTTCTCACAAAAATTTATTATAAATGGATAATTAACACTTTGAAAATCATACTAAATAAAATAGGTTTTGCAAACAATGAAACTTGTTAAAGACGTATATAAATGTAATTTGCATGAAACAAAATTAAGTTTTTTTTAAGCGGTGATAAGTGCTCTTTATGTCTCTTCTAGAGCAACTACTGATATTACACTACCAAGTGAGAGAATATATAGTCTTAATGTGCCTAGAACAGGCCTATACCTAGTTTTTACAATTTGAAGATAATAAAACGCGTTTCACCACCCTAAAATTCTTAAAATCTACCAGTCTTGAACTAAAAACTTATACAAATTGCTTATAAGGAGTGATTGAACCAAAAACTGGTTCGTTACATGCTTGTGTTTAAAATTCTTTAACTATGCTGCTAGCAGGTGACTAAATTTTCTAAATCTGAATTCCCCAAATCAAAAGTGTATAGCTTTTTTTATTTTATCTCTGCGATATACTACCATTTGATAATAAACATTTCAGATAAGAAACAAAACATGTTTCAAGATAAATATGTCACATAATGCATCAAGCAGAGTTGACGTCTATCTGTCCTCTATGCAGATCTACACCGTTTAACCAGTCCACTTCAAATTTGGAAAATACCTATTCTTCAGAACTCTGGGTGTAACGTAGGCAACATATTAACCCCAGTTCTATTCTATTTGACCTAGGTGTGCAGTGAGATTTAAAAACAATTCGAAATCGCCATGGGAATAGCATCGATCTAATGTGAAATTTTCCGCAGATTTGAAATCCTTTGGAATTTTTACTCTATCTTCAACGGTCAAGGTCCTAGGAGATAGAAAAAAGAACTTCATAACAAAAGTTAAAACTTTGTTTTTTATCGTCTGCATGAAAATCATTCCTCCGCGCAAAATGAAAATGAAAAATTTAGAATCTGTCATATCTTTATGCTGCTATTCCAAAGAAAATAATAATTAAATTTCCTTAAATTAATTTTAAAATTTTCTAGATTAATTTTTTAAATTCGGGCTGGACTATAAAATTTCAAAAAATTCGAACTACCTGTGTGCCAAATTTCATTATTGTAAGTGCCATAGATTCGTCAGGACACGGCGAACACCCAATACACGAACTTCATTTTATAATAGTAGAGATTACGGAGTTAGTAATTTTTCAGACTGCAAGGGGGACAAACCTCCATTGATTGAAAAATGGAAGAGGCGGTTGCATAATTCACTTTTTATGACGTTTTAAATTTCTTCGAATTGTTTTAACAAATTCCCAGATTTAATTTCCAGTGCCTACATAGTATAAATTAATAAATATCCTTATTTTCAGTTGACCTTGAGATAACAATATTTTTTAATAATTTAAATATCTGCCTTTATCATAAAAATAAGTTATCTTGGCAACATAAAATGCACCTATTCTTGACCAAGGAGAGGCAATGGGGTCCAACCAACTCTGGGATCAGAAACCAACTCTCTAAAGCGTTGTTATCGGTTTTTTACAATGTCTTCAAGATAAATACTAAAAAAATGCACGGATTTCTTTTAAAAAATACAGTTATTTAATTATATGAAAATAATTGTTATTTATAGTACTTCTATACTTCGCATAGAAAATTGCATGTATTGAACCAACAGTAAATATTTGGCGAACAATCCTCGTAAGATCATTTCTGTACTGAAAACAACTAAGGTGTACCAATTTTAGTATAGTATACAAAGACTTAGCAAACCAATATCTTTTTCAGAATACAATAAAGTTCAGATATTCATTTTTCATAAAAAAGTTGTATTCATAAGTTGGTTCAAAGTATAAAACAAAATACTTTTTAATGTAAGAAGTCCAAATCTTCACCTCGTAATTCAGAACCGCCGTCAGAAAACGAGGCACCACCTAAGCTGTCAACCCACTCTTCAAACTTCCACAGCACGTCAACGTGAGGATACTTGAGTCACGACGGATTTGACATGCATCAGTCCCCTCTACACGGCTGTGTTTTAGTTGGCAAGTTTTGGAGTCTGCAAAATTTGAAATTGTTTCTTCGTATACACTTTGAAAGCAGTTTCTTAAAGATTTCACTGTAATTTTGGTTTCTGTTGTATTGCTTCCACAATAAGAAATATGAAATGAAGAATTCTGAAGCACATTGAACAAAATATCAATTATATAATATAGTGTGAAAAATTGCAAGAAGAAAGCAAAATTCAAAGTTTTCTGAATTTGCCAAATGCTCTTGAATAAAAAAATGAATAGCATGTTTCATGTCTGTTATTTTAACATGGCTAAAAAACTAGGCGAAGTTCAGACATTTTTTCGTAAACACCACTAACGATGCTGGACGAATAATTTCATCTTGTTTTACAAATATGTAATAATCTTTTTACACGAAATGTATAGAAAAATTTTGCACGTTTTGGCAATTTGGAGGATTAAAAGCTACAAGACAATCATAATAGCAAAAAAGCTGCGTCATTCGGTAATTAACGTCGTACGGGAGCAACACAACGGGCTATTGACGACGGTCCGGGATCAACCCCTTAAGGGAAAGATCCGAGGACAACACCTCGTAATTTTGAACCACGGTCAGGTGAAGAGGCAACACCTGAGCTGGCACCCCACTCTCCAAACTTCCACACCAACCCAATGTGAGGACTTTCGGCCACGACAGATTTAAGGTGCACCAGCCGCCTCTACGCCATAAGCTTACAAACATCCATGCCCGGACCCGGATTCGAACCAGGAACCATCCGATCTAGAGGCCTTAACCACCTTGCCGGTGGTTAATACTTAACCACAGAGCCGGTTAAAAAGATATAGAGCTTAGAGACCTTAACCACAATGCCGGTTGGTCGGCGCTGCGTCATTCGGATATGTTTGAATCACTATGCTAAATTTAAGCAGTGAACACACATTGGGGGCTTGCGGAAAAGACGCCTTAATGAAGAGGCCACCATTGCACTTCTGTCGCATCTCTGCGAGACGATTTTTTCACCGCGATTCATAAAGTCTTTAATATGCTTCAAAATAAGATTTGAAAGTTCTGCTGCTGTATTCACTTTAGTCTTGGAAAAAATAACTTTTATACTTCCCTTCCTCCTTTAATTGTAAAGCAATGACAAGTGTAAATTGTGATTTATTCGATACACATCAGTTGTCACATCAGCTAATATGGCAAAACGAAAAGATTTTTCTAATTGTTTAATATTTTAAGTAAGTGTACTGGCAACAGATTCAACTAAACCATTTTGACGCCACCTGTAAGTATTGTAAAAGTCTCCAAATGATTTTTTTAGAAGGCCGTTCTAAGAAGGGGAAGATACTTGGCATAGTAATTCAAAAACTCCAAATAATTACCTGGGTTGTTCGACATTTTGGTTTGATTTGCAGACCGAAGGATGCAGCTTCTACACTCGATTTAACCAATGTACGCCGTGTAGATTGGACTGGTGCACGTTAAATACGTAGTGTCCCAAATGTCCTCACGTTGGTGTGGTGTGGAAGTTTGAAGACTAGTGTTCCACATCAGGTACGTCATCTGACCGCGGTTGAAAATTATGAGGTAGTGTCCTCGGTTCTCTCTTACGGCATTGATTCTGGACCGTCGTCAATAGCCCATTTTGTAGCTCTAGTACAACGTACATTGAAACTTTATTTCTCTTCTTTTTTTCCTTCGTCATGTGGTGGTAAAGTGAAGGAAGCATGACGATTTATTATAAAATAAAAGTAAAGACTAATACAAAACAGCTCTTTTTAAAAAAGAATAGAGATCGATGAACACATTTAGGTTCTGTCACTCATCTAATGAAAAATATCTATTTTCCTTTATATACATTATGACTATGGTCGTCTTTTAACAAATTCAATGTCGCCTCGCCATTCGATTCCGCTCGAAATATTACACACGAATCAATCAAGAAAGATATTTTACAATTTTAGCATTTGTTCCCTTTTGTAAAAACTTGTCTCAATTATATATATATATCTATTTGTAAACAGCACAACTTTATCATCTCTTAGAATACTGTCAAGGAGTCTTCCCCGGGGAATCGAGATGAGAAAAAAAAATGACTTCAATTTAGTTTCAAAAAGTTTATTTCAGAACCCATTTCATATTCATGAATTGTTTTTCCCTTTAAAAATTTGTTGAAGCATTAAACTTTACGGTCTTGAAGACCACAATATATATATATATATATATATATATATATATATA
This sequence comes from Metellina segmentata, assembly GCA_947359465.1. Classification (NCBI taxonomy): domain Eukaryota; kingdom Metazoa; phylum Arthropoda; class Arachnida; order Araneae; family Tetragnathidae; genus Metellina; species Metellina segmentata. The sequence goes on along the minus strand of OX375874.1, from coordinate 136,604,244 downwards.
TATATATATATTACTAACACATTAAACAAACCCTAGTTTAGAAGACCCTGTAAAATTATCCCAGAAACCTCTAACTCAATCCCAATACATCTGCAAAAAATGAAAAATCTTCCGTTTCATAAAAGCTCATATTTCTGCCTTAGTTCTAAACACAAATTATGGGTTAGGACTTTTGCATTTGCAATAGCTTAAAGTTTTAGGTTGTAATATCCCAAAAGAAAGAAGGGGAATAGTTTTCTAAGAAATCAGTTGCCCCCAACCTCATCCAATAAGAAGAGTTTCCTGCTGATGTTGAAACCAGTTGGAGCAAAGATATGACCCTTCTAATCATTGTCGAATCTGTCCAGAGAAACAGTCGGCAGTCTTCCCCCCCCCCCTCCCCAACTTTATGGGACCTTATTTTCCCTTACACCCTTGAGGGGGTCTTTGCAAAGGAAATGTAACGGGACACGGGAGCGGGACACCAAGGCGGGACCTTCGACCAAGGTCTGCAAAGTTACGCTGAGTCATGGACATTTCGGAAGCACGCAATTTGTTAAGCCTCTAGGGTCCTTTTAACTACTACAATTCACTCTAATCCTCTCGTTTCCGACCTTACTATTTCGACTTGAGGAAAGAGATAACTGCCACCAAAATCCAATACGGTTGACTCGTTCTTGAAACGTGAAAACTTTACGGCCTTTTTTTTACGCCACTGCTGCGAGTAACATAGGCTATATATTAACCCTCATTATACTTCTTTTGGGAGTGCAAAGAGGCTAAATACAATTCGAAATCCCCTATTAATAATGAGTATTTTTACTATCACTGTCAGACCAAATTTGATACATTCTTTCTTTAGAACCCTGAAGGAAACATAGGCTCTATATTATAACCCCCGTTCTATTTATCTTAGGACAAGAGGGGGCTAAAAACAATTTGTGCTCCAATTAGGTAAGTAGTTCGGTATTTAAATTAACGTCGAACTGAAGCAGCACAACGGGCTATTAGTGACGATCCAGGATCAATCCCGAAGTAAAAGTTCCGAGATCCAAATAGGAATAACTTTCAGTATCTTTACTATCACAATTGGACTAATTCCCAACAAATTTAGTACACTTAATTTTTGACTACTGCGCGTAAGGCAGACTATACATTAAACCCGTTCTATTTGTCCTAGATCTGTAGAGAGAGCTTGAAAACCTTCAAAATCCCTATAGGAATAACATTGAGTAATATTACGATGAATTACATCCAATTCAACTCGAACAACGCCTGGTAATTCAGCTAGTCTTTTATAATGCATGTGGTTGTGAAAAATAAAGTATGGCTAAAGAAAATAACCTTGATACAGATTCAAAAATATGTAACTCAGCTGGTCATTTTATAGCTTTTTGTAAATAAGTGTTTACACTATATTTATGGGGCCGTGGTAGCCAGGTCGGAAGCGTAACGGTCTAGCAACCGGAGGGTTGCGAGTTCGAATCCAACCAAAGACCATCCTGTACAAAGAGGGATGGTGCAGGTTAAATCTATCGTGGTCTCAAATGTCCTCACTTTTGCGTGGTGGAAGTTTGGAAGGCATATAAATCAATTAACGTCGCAATTGGAGCAACACAGCGGGCTTTTGTCGACAGTCCGGGAACAATCCCGACGGGAAAGATTCGAGGACAATACCACGTAATTCTGAATCACGGTCAGATGATGATGTGGAAGGTTAGAAAGTCTGCTGCCAGATCAGGTATAGCCTCGTCATATGACCGTGGTTCTAAATTACAAAATTATGTCTCCTTAAAAAGTAAGGTTTTTCCCTAAAGCCCCACCCCGAAAAACTACACAGCATAAATGAAGTATGAAATGTTGGAATTTGACTGATACGCCATTTAATAATATGATTACAGAGGAGAGAGAGAGAGAGAGAGAGAGAGAGAGAGAGAGAGAAATATTGCAGAATAAAAAATGCGTAAACCCTAAAAAGAACGAAATTCCCCAGAGCGAGCCAAAGTAAACCTGATGCAAGACTACCGAGAAATCATCAATAGAAGATGAAGATTCACAATCTTATGCGGAAAGTGATACCATCTCCTATCAAACTCTCCTCCTATATTAACTTCCTATCAAAATCTAAAATAAGTTTAAAATTTCTTTAATCTTATTTTATCATCTACTTTATGTTACAATCATTTCTAATGTTTTCCTCGTATTTAAAGCTGTTTTGTTATACGTAGACTAATCAAAAGTGGTATCTTATTTTAATACTGCTTCAGGAATTATTAGATATATGTAAATTAAAAAGAATTTTAGAAAAAGCCCATGCAATTTTAGAAAAGCCCGGATTCAGCAACATCTATCGAATCCGGTCCGGATCCGATAAACCCGAAGTTTTAAAAAAATTAAAGAAACAATTATTCAAACTTAACTTTAAAGTCTCAAAATCGTTTTTTAAGCAATCGATTGTGGATTAATCGATTTTATATTTTTCAATGTATCTTACAATGTATGTTAATATATATATATATATATATATATATATATATATATATATATATATATATATATATATATATATATATATATATATATATATATATATTTTTTTTTTAATCAAGAGGAATTACAAAAACGAATTCTGCAAGAAAATGAAGACTAATTGCAAAAAGACATACTTTAGAAAATAAACAGATTTTGAGAAAATACTGAAGAAAGAAATGACTTCATATATGAAATGGATTCAAAGAAAATATTTGTCTCTTATGTACGACTACTTAATGACGGTTAAACCAACTAGTGTCGAAACAGAGGGCCATCTCAGCCGCTGGTTATATTTGCAGTTCATTGAGAAGTATGTTGGGGACGACACAATTAATACGATTTGTTTTCTTAGATCGTTCTTTCTAACTCAAAAGTGATTTTCATTACTAAAAAACTTCAATTTAAGAAATTAAGAGTTCCCTTGTATGTTATGTTGACCAAAAGCTGCCAAAGATTATATTTTTGTGTTAATATGAGAAAAGGTTAGGTACAATTTATGTCATTTTCTCAACGACATTAGTGATAATATCTACTTAATCTATACTTTTTAAGGTTCATAGTTGAAAACACTTGTTCACATATATAAAATGACTGATTTTCTGGGAGTGAGATATTAAATTGGGAAACTTACTTTCGATAATGATTTGTAAAACTCTAACTTTGGCATATTTATAAACAACTACATGAGATTATTGTTAGATTGCAACTCAATTAATTCAAGCTGCAAATCTGACCGCACTGCTTCACAATTTACGTTGAAAGGCATGGTAAAAATATCTAATTCTGTTTGAATGGCACTGAAATCTTGAAATCTGCGTTCGAACTCAAAATGCAGTTTTTTCAAGCCATCTTCATAATTCTTAAGCTTCTCTTCATTTACTGAGGGTATTGAATTTAACCTCGAGAAATGAGACAAGTCGTTCTTAGCTAGCTGCCCAGCAAACAGATTAAGTTTTAGTTTAAAAGCTTTGAGATGGACCCAGATATCGTCGATAAATTGATTTTTCCCTTGCATCTTGACATTCAAGTTGCTCATATGACAAAGAAGATCTATGAAAAATGCAAAGTCTGAAAGCCATTCTGTATCTTCTAACATTTCGCACTCCGCAGAACACTGTTTCTCATGGAAGAACGACACAATGTTGTCTTTCAGCTGCCAAACTCGCTCGAAAACACATCATGCACTAAGCCACCTTACTTTCGTGTAATACAGTACCATCAAAGTATTCAGATTGCACGGACTGAAGAAAATCTCGAAATTGCCTGTGAGTAAGCCCACGAGATCGAATAGTATTTACAAGCTTCACGACTGCAACAAGCACAGGTTTCATATTCAATGCAGATTTACACAGAGCATCTTGATCTATAACACAACGTAGAACAGGGCTCGAAATACCCGGGTGCACTGTGCACGTGAAAATAAAATTGTGCACCTAATTTTTTCCCGCCAGGCGCACCTGTGCACCTAATTTAAAAACTTAGGTGCACCTTGTGCACCTGTATTAAAAAATATATTTCGAAGCCTGACGTAGAAAAACAGCATTGTTCCCGGGATAGTTTGATTAAAGAGTCCAAGAAATCCAGATTTTTTTCCTGTCATATTTGGTGCTCCATCGGTCGTAATATTACTTATATTTGTTATAGGCACTTTCAAAGTTAAAAGCCCTTCCTGAAATTCACGAAAAATATCACATCGCGTTGTAGTTCCCTTTAAAGAACGCATGTACGCCAATTCCTCGGTAATTCCAAAGTTCTCATCAACACCTCTTATAAATAATACTAATTGAGCAGTATCATTTACATCAGTGCTTTCATCCATAGCTATGGAGCAAAATTTAAACTGGCCAATCTTTGACTCTAATTGTGATGTCAGATTTTTATCGATGGCTTCGATTCTAGAAGTCACCGTTTTTCGAGATAAGCTTACAGTCTCAAAATAATTTTTCTTGTCTGGACATAAAACATCACAAACTTGGAGCATGCATTGTTTAACGAACTCCCCATCACCGAGAGCTTTATTATTTTTAGCAATATTGTATGCTACAATGTAACTTGCATGTGTAGCTGCTTCTTGGATAGTGTTTACCTTCTTGAAAAAATTTTGTCGGCCTGATAATTTTTTACAAAGACTTTCTACATTTTGTTTTCTTTCATATTCGGACATTGCTTCGTAATTGGAATTCTTATGCTTGGATGTGAAATGACGGGAAATGTTATATTCTTTGAAGACTGCTACAGCTTTATTGCAGATGAAACACACTGGTTTATCTTTAACAACTGTAACAAAATATTTCCAGGTCTATTCATCATTAAAAGCACGGCGCTCTGAATCAACTTTACGTTTTTTAGTAGCCATTTTGGGGTTGAAATATTTTACGAATAACCCAAACAAACACTAGCTACGCTATACTTTAATACTTTCACCACTATTCACGATGATGCTTTATGTCCGCTATCTTTCCATACGCAATTAATAATATTCAAACTCGCACCAAAAGAAAAAGCTGCTGACTGGAGCTTAAAATGCGCAGTCTGCCACATGCAAGGTCTAATTCACCTATATTGGATTCCCATATGTCTGCTCCCCGAGAAAGAGATAACGCTTGTTGGCGCCAGTCTACAGTTATAACTAACAAAGAACTTCCGCTTTTAAAACTTTACCGATTGAAAGCTGTCTGTGCTTGTTATTTCCGTCGATTTATGTTTTGTAGAACAAAAATAAAGTAAAAAGATCATCAATCCTTTGAAAAAAAGGAAGAAAGAAAAATTTTATTTAAACAAAGTAGAAAAGGAGATGGATATATAATATACAAATCATATTTTCTTTTAATTTCCGTCGGACCGGCAAATTAAAATTCTATCCGCGGGCCGTGTTTGCCCATCCCTGTCCTAGACCGTTAAAGATGGTGAAAAAATTTCAACGGATTTGAAATCTGTGGAAAATTTCAGTTTAGATTGCTACCTAAAATATGATTTTCTTCAAATAAATAAATTTTTAATTGAATATATCTTCAACGGATTTGAAATCTGCGGAAAATTTTACACCAGATTTATCCCTTACACCATGTGCATCTTTTTAGTAATGGCTCTTCGTTACGTGGACGATTCTATTTAGGACCGTAGGGAGGTCGGTAGATATTAAACTCGTGATAAGTGAATCGATTCTTCAGTTTGATTCTTTCGTAACTTGTTTTGATCATTTGATCTACAGTGAGCTATGATTATTTACTTGTCTGGTAGTCTTTTTTTGTGTGTCTTCTATGATTTTTTAAAGCAGATTGATGGAATGTATGATTGATGGAAGGGTACTTATACTTTAAAGAGCTTCTTTTCGTGAAGCAACGTTGGCCTAATGGCTAAAGTCACCCACCTTCAGATTAGCGTCGGCAGCGGATGATGACTTCCCGAGTTCAAACCCAGCTGGCGGAAAAATTTTTAGATCCTCCAAATTATTTAAAAAAAATTCCAGTTTAATTCCTTTTCATTCAAATTTACTTTTCCTAATTTTTAATACCCTTTTCATATTTTTTCAAGCTTCCGTTGATTTTACATAAATAATCTAAGAACCACTCCTGAACTCACTACCAGCTGATATTTTTCCGCCCCTCTGCCGTCCCCTTTGCTTTAGGATGATGGTGTCGTATCCACCGCTGGCTTAGGACCATTCTGATGTAACAAAAAGCATACATAAAACACTAACTTATATAATTATTAACTTATATAATAAAAGGATACAATTTTCGGCTCCCACCTCTACCCACCCATAGCCATGGATCTGAAAAGAAAAGAAGAAAGCAGAAAGGAAGAGATAAATCGCCAACAACTATAAACCTTGATGACATACGTATCTAGGTCATGTGATCCGATTAGCCGATCAAGTTGGACTTGCGTAAAGTACTAACATGGGATTGAGGCGCCTGTCCTCCCCACGGTCCTAAATAGAATCGTCCACGTAACGAAGAGCCATTACTAGAAAGACGCGCTAGTCATAGGCAAAGCCGGCTAGCCACGCAGTGGCTAGTTTTAGATAAATTGAAAAGTACTACGTATAAAACAAGCTGATGTTTTTTGGTGTGGATAGTAAGACTGATCATCATCAATGGTTTAATAATTACTACTAGTAGTTGCTGTAATTAATTGTTGGTGATTGATTTCCAACCGATGGATAATTATTAATAAAGTTTATTTTCTAATGCTAAAATAAACGTTTAGTTCGTAAATTTGGAATAATATCCTTTTTACCTACTTTCACTCAGCCGATTTTGGAAAAATACATACTGGTCAGATAGACTTATTAACAAAATACGATTAGTGTCAATCCGTCTGGATTGCAATCCCAAACTGTATCCCACAGTGTCACAATGTACATCACTACCAAAAACAATAAATACTGTAAATAAATGCTACTTTTAAAATTTTTTTTAATGATATGCAAGAGATTAAAGACCATTTTTATTGCTTTGTTTTCTTCATATCTTGATGCCACAGCTGAAAATGAAAAACTGTGCCCCACCTTCCCCTAATTAATACAACCTCCAGAAAAATACAAGTATAGTCAGTAACCAAAATTAAATAATAATACAAGTATCTCAAATGATGAACATAATTTGAAATATATAATTTGCAATGAACTAGAGGAATTTTTTTAAATGCCGTGAACACTTAGAAATGTAATTAAATTTATTATTATTAATTTCACCCCCTCTTAAGAGTTGGAAATCTAAAAAAATATGTATGCGCTTATATTATTTCTTTTTAAAAAGCGCAAATAAGAACTGAAAACCCGTAAGCATTTTACAGAATAGGAGCATTTTCATTCTAGTATTTGTAAGCTTTAGTAGGAATACTTACACCAAGCGAGCATGTGTAACTTAAATCGAAAGTTTTCGACATAACGCGTAAGTTTTCAATTAGAGAAAGTCTATAATTACTGTTGTATTTTAAAATGTAATTTTATTTTTCTCATTACCTTCATTTGGGAAGAAAAAAATCGAATAAAGATTTTTCATTTCATACCAATTTCTTAATTTCTGAGATTTTTAAAATAAAAAATAAATCTTTTACTGATAAAAATGGCGAATTTCCAATCCCTTCTATTATAAAAGGAATTGTTTCCATTTCCTGCTTTTTAAACTGTAAAACTTTTTTATTTTGGCATAAGACAACGACGTCAACACAATGGGCTTTGCGATCGTTTTTGGAATTTCGTAGCAATCACCGTGGGTTGGCGAGCGTATTGTTTTTTCTTTTTTTATCTCAGTATAGCATTGTATCAATAGAATACTTTTTAACGCTAAAACAATTAACTCTCTCTCTCTCTCTCTCTCTCTCTCTATACATTTTAAAATCTATTTCATCATCTATGATTTCATTAAATTTTTTGGAATCATTAGGCAAAATTAAAATTGGAAAACAGTGTATCAGACTAATTTCCATATCACCCAAGGGGTAAGGTTTCTTGATGCATTACCCTTTTTGTAATTAGCTAAGCAGATTCCTCAGAGGAGGCATATTTCCTTTCATTTAATTGTGCATTGGACAGGGAATGAGGGTGGGATATATTAATGATTCGTGGAATCAGGTCTTGTGTCACACCACCTCTTTTTGCTATATATGGTGAATGTGTGTGGTTCCTATTGCCTACTGCAGAGGGCCACGCTTCATAGATATATTTGCAGACATTTAGGAATATATTACAGAAGAATCTAAAGTAGCAGCAGAGAGCCCCCTCATCTGTCCGTTCTCCACCAGTCAAATTCCTTCTTTCTCTTTTCCAGAACGGGCTGACCTTTCAAGGACACCCCCGCCCAAAGTCCTTAGAGGAATTTCTTCCCCTTTCTACAAATCTTGGTTCTTCCTTGGGTTGGCAAGAGAACCCCAGAACGTCACACTTCCCCACCGGTTTAAAATTGTCAGACCTCTTGGTCTTATAATTAAAAATCACGATTTAAGGGTTGCAGGTACACTGGTGCCCTTCTAATCGGCGTCGTCACCAACGAGCCAAATTGGGAGTCCGTGTGATTGTTTGTGTCCCTAGTTGGCAAACATGCCTCAATAATACTCTCATGCACGAGTCTACAAACTAGGTTCAGATAAAATTATTGACACCAACCAATAGAACTAGGGAAAGGAATATATACAAACATCTTTTTTCAACACTTAAACACTCTTACCAATGCCATGATGGCTGTTATCCAATAGGATACGAATTTTCATTTGGTTTGCGAAATTCGTAGCAATCACGGGGGGTTAGCGAACAGTGGTCCCACCTGACCCCACGAAAAGAACAGTCACGGTCAACGCCGTGACTAGTTGTTGATAAACCATAATTCCATTTCTGAAAAAGTGCTAAACATGCAAAATATAAAACCTACTGAATATATACCATTAACAAGAAAGTCAATAATAGTCAGTAAGTTGTCTCTGCTTCTATAACCAAATGAGTAAATAATATTCTGCCGAGTAGTATGTAATGAGTTAAATTATCAGATGTTTTTCAATGTTGCACTTCTATTATCATGATTATTTGAACCAAAAGAAATTCATTATTGATGACATATGAAATGGTCACCAAAAACAAACGTCTTCTAGTTTTATATCATTACTGCTATACAAAAATACAATGCTCTGGAGTTGCATCCTGAAAAGAAAAATAATTATTTTTCCCCTTACATAAAAATACAATGATACAAAGCTCTGGCGTTCCATCCTGAAAAAAAAATACTTATTTTCTCCTTACATAAAAATACAATGATACAAAGCTCTGGAGTTCCATCCTGAAAAGAAAATAATTATTTTCCCCCTTAAATAAAAATACAATGATACAAAGCTCTGGAGTTCCATCCTGAAAAGAAAATAATTATTTTTCCCCTTAAATAAAAATACAATGATACAAAGCTCTGGAGTTCCATCCTGAAAAAGAAAAAATTAACTGTTTCCTCATACATAAAAATACAATGTTCTAGAGTTGAATCCTGAAAAAGAAAAATTAATTATTTTCTCCTTACATAAAAATACAATGATACAAAGCTCTGGAGTTCCATCCTGAAAAGAAAATAATTATTTTCCCCCTTAAATAAAAATACAATGATACAAAGCTCTGGAGTTCCATCCTGAAAAGAAAATAATTATTTTCCCCCTTAAATAAAAATACAATGATACAAAGCTCTGGAGTTCCATCCTGAAAAGAAAATAATTATTTTCCCCCTTAAATAAAAATACAATGATACAAAGCTCTGGAGTTCCATCCTGAAAAAGAAAAAATTAACTGTTTCCTCATACATAAAAATACAATGTTCTAGAGTTGAATCCTGAAAAAGAAAAATTAATTATTTTCTCCTTACATAAAAATACAAAATTACATAAAAAAAAATACAGATATCGCTCTTTTTATAACAGTATCAGTTTTCGCAATAAACGGAGAAACTAACCGTAACAACTCAAGTCTCTTCGTCCATTCTCAAATAAATTCGCCAGTCATTTGGTCCATTTCTCAATTCTTTCAATAATTTTATATGAGAGAATTCCCTTTTCTTTAGCAACCATTGACGGTTCCACTTTGTTATTGGTCTTCGCGACTTTTTCACTTTTCTCGCTAAACAACCGATATATAACAACACTACTTCCTCCATGGCAAAAGCTTATTTAGCGGTCGACAACGAATATTTGACAAGAAATCGTTACGATTTATCATAGCGTGTAAACAATACTCACTCTTTCGATTTATCGGAACAATAAATTTGTCAATCACATCGTCACAATTTATTGTAGCGTGTAAACCTGCCTTTAAGAATGTGCGAGGTTACTCTCGGATCATCCGTATTTATTTGCTATTTATGTGAAATATGTCATGAAAATTTTTTCCAACCTTCTAGATCTTATAATCTTCACTATCAAAATGATGGATGTAAATCTTGAAAACCTGTAACCTCACCTACTTAAATTTTAAGGCCATATCTTGATATGGCTACAATTTGGATTTCCAATTAAAATCTTAGCAGCAGCATGTCTTATGAATATGTGAGGTTACTGTATCCATTCTTATTTGCTACTTATCTGAAATATTTCTTGACATAAAACAATTTAATTCAATAATTTTGAACTTTCATTACATCTTATGGTCTTCACAATGCAAATGATTGTAGTAAATCTTCAAAACGTGTAGCTGTCTCGTCTTTTCAACATTAATGAAACTTATTCATTGCCACATGGGTAGTCAGTAGCTACACAGAGTTTCAAATATAAATTTCCTAAAGTCGAAAGTATTAAATTTTTTTCTAACATCTAAATTCTTAGCAATCTGATGAACAAAGTATGATACAAAGACACCACAACTACTTCTATCTGTCTGGTTAAAGTGAGGAGGGCAGGAAATTAACCAATCCTCCTGAAGATTTAAAGCTTTACAGATATGATGTTTCCATAATTGAATGGAATCTTTGTAATTTTGAGCAGATGTTGTACCAAGAGGATCATAGAAATCAAATTTTTTCTCTTGAATTTTTCCAACTAATAGAACCCAATGATTATTTTCATTTAAAGGTATAAATAAATATTCACTATGGGCAAATTGTTCGCTAGTCAATTGAGTTAAGACTTCATTAGTGTTACTGATATGATTCGTTTCAAAGCACCTGGCAGCCAAGGAATTAGTACCATAAAGAATCTTATGTAAAAATCCATCAATAACACTATCATAAAGCCAGCCACATTTGAAATCAGATGCTGCAGCTGTTAATATCAAAATTTCTTCGTTTGGAATGCAAGGATCAAGAGATTTAATTTCTAGCAAGCTAATGGAAATGCCATCAGTGTGGAATACAGGCTGATTAATATTGTTTGAATCAAGTTTCAGAGTAAACGTTTCGTAATTTTCAGAAGTACTTTCATTATTAAATGCTTTTTGACATGCCAAATTACTGTCTTTACTTAAATAACTATGAGGCAAATCTAACAAATTGTCTTGCATGGCTTTTTTTTGAATAAAAGTAGGATAATTACCTGCTTTGCGTTTGGAAGCTTTAGTGGCTGTTGTTTTAAAGAAGCTTTGGCGAGTCAACTTTTGATTTGGAGATGTAGGTACAAATGGCATTTTATTACTAAACTCTTCCAAAGTCTTTGATTTAACTGCACCTTTGCATTCAGACACAAGATTTGTTAACGTTTTGGTAATGTTAGGCAATAGCACTTTTTTAACAGTTGGATCATGAATAAGAGCAAGTAGCTCAGACATTAAACTTCTACATGATTCAAGCTTATCTTCAACAAAATGTGGCATAGCATCTGGGGAAATCTTGGGTTTTGCCACAAATTCTAAAGAGGGGCAGATTTCCATCTTTTCGATAGAACTATCACTTATAGCCAAGCTTCTCGGCAGGAAATCGAATGAATTTTATGGATATGTTTAAATAATGGGTTGTTATCAGGACAGTTGCAAATATACAAGTGACTGCATAGACTTAAACATTTTCCATCTAAGCACTTCAAAAAACAATGATCATCTTGAGGGCATGCTTTGTTCATCTGCTCTACAATGTATTCAGTGTGATCATTAGTTGCAGACTTTATTATCCATGACTGACAACTTATTTCGAGTATGTGATGATCAGGAATTTTCATAGCTGATAAATGACGTCTTTGATAAGTTGGGGGATACATGCTCTTTGGGCAATTAGTTAAAATATTATATTTGTGGGTCATAAATATATCTTCTTCAATTTGTAAGAGGGTTGCAATCAGTTGATCTAATCGCCTATTAAATTTTCGTTGCAAATAAGTTGTCTTAAGTTTATTGTGAAATGATTCACAATACATGTTTGTTTCAGTGAAGGCATGGGGAAAATTCCTATAAGCCATAGCCCAAAGACTTGTTCTGCTATAATAATGTTCTTCAAAGTACTCAATAAATAAGGGCGCAATGGTCTGAAACTTCGGCAAAAAATTGTCCATCATTGTCTGAAGCTTATTTAAATTTCTCTCTTCAAGCAATGTTAAAAGAGCACAATATAATTCTTCTCTCAACTTGCCATTGGAAACTTTGGCCAACAATTGACGTTGCCAAGCTCTTAAAATATGCCACTTACACAACAAATGAGGAACATTTTCTCCAAATACTTTTTTGAATGCAAGCCCTGTTACATGGTCATCATGTCATTATACAATTTACTTTCAAATCAGGAATTACTATTTTAATGCTCTCAAACAAATGGTACAATGTATCCTGGTCTAGATGGTTTACAATGAAGTGGGCTACAGGGTATCCAGAACCAAATTCATCTGGAACAATCAAATTTAATAAATAAAAACCATATTGATTGGTTTGATGTGTTGAATCAATACACAACACCCTACTGCTTCCTTCAATCATCATATTTTTTTGTTCTCTAGTTTGTAAACCAAGAGCAAAAGACTCATGAGAGGAGGACAGCTTATCAAGACCTTTGGGTCCATATAGAGTAGGCTGACCTTGTGGTTTATATATAAGAATGGGATTATAAGACTCTTTGCTGAGTTTTTCCATTACAGCAGCTATTGAAAGGGTGTCATTATCGTTGGGATATAAAAATGATTTATTATTTTTCATGTAATAATTTATTGTTTTTCAAGATACGAATGACTTCTTCACATTAAAGCAATCTCTGTTACTACGTGAACCTGTTCCATCTCGTAAAATGTCTTGAATTTTGGAAGTTGATATTCCCAATTCTACATAAGCTTTAATTTGATCTCGACAACTTTGACTCAAAGGTTGAAATTTAGTGTTATCAAAATCCAGTTCATGATTGTGTCCAGGGAAAAAATTGACCTTAACTTGATCCACATCTTCACATACAGATATTTTTGATGGACAGTTGCAGTTAGGAAGCATATTAGTCTTCACATTTTTTCTATGTTGTTGAAGTTGAATTTCATACTCAGATCAATAAAACTGACATACATAATAATGGTAAATTTTTCCAGCAACACATTTGCTTCCAGATTTTTTTTGAAGTAACTGTAAGTTTTGAACCAAGCTTGAAACTGCTCCATAGAATCAAATTGATATTCCTGTAATTCTATGTTACCTCCATGGACATCAATTATATGCTTATCACCTTCACTTTTCAAATGGAAAGTTTTATCACATTCAGGAAACACACATGGATATTTATCACTATTATTCTCTGAAATTTGGCAAATTCTTTGATGCCTAAAAAGACTACCTCGATGTTTATAAACCTTTTCGCACTTATTACAAACATATTCTGCAGGTTTGGAAACTTTACACTGACAAGTTTCGGAAAAATTAATAGAATATAGACTACTCCCCTCATTATATTTACCATTCACCATATCATCACAGCTACCACCACCACATCTCTTGTACTCCACAGGCTTTGATTTTTTTTCAATAGTTGGGGAAACAGAGATGCAACTTTTATGGTCCTCACAACTGATCTTTGGAGAGTCGGATTCTTTAAGTTTAGGATGCCTAGGGAAAAAAACATTTTTAAAAAGACAGATTGTGCTTCATGTATTTTCCATGAGATTTCAACTAGTTACCACCGTCCTGGCCTAAGCCATTCGGTGTATAGCCCTCGTAATTTGAACAACGGTCAGATGACGAGGCAACATCTGAGCTGGCACCCCACTTTCTAAACTTCCCCACCAACCCAACGTCAGGACTTTCAGTCATAACAGATTTAAGGTGCACCAGCCACCTCTATACCATACTCTTACAAACATTCATGCCCTGATCCAGATTTTAACCAGGAACCTTCCGATCCAGAGGCTAACGTCTTAACCACTATACCGGTTGGTTGGCCATTTTAGATGAGATATTTCATATCTCGATTCCAGAAAAAGAAAGCATACTTGCCTCTTAATATGTGGCTGCTTAACTCTTTGCCTCTGCTTCTCCTTTGACAAAACAGTGATCCATCCATCACGATCCTCACAAGTAATTGAGTTGCTGGATAGTTGAGGTTTGGGATACCTAAGGAACATAAAAGAATTAGCTTTTAATGTGCTGGAACTGTTGGTCATATAATTTTCATACAAGCTGTGATTCATATCTTATAGGAAATAAAACTCCAGATCTTAGAAAGAGTCATTCATACATTTTGTTTTGAGACTGCTCAATCCTAGAAGGCTTTTGACACTTTGGCCAAACAGTGATCCTACCTCCAGGGTTCTTACAGCTGGAAGTTGGAAGGCTACATAGTTGAGACCTAGGACGTTTCAAGGAAAAAAGGGAATTTGTCAGCCAAGCCTTTTGTCTAGAGCATGAATATGGAAACGTTACACATTGAAAAGTAATATTTGATGTATAATATGTAGACCGCATTGAACAAAACCTTCATTGATAACGGAATACAGATCAAATGCCTTAGGCTTATAAGAAACTACAGGTTGTTTTAAACTCTCCAGTGAAGAATCGAGAGAGGGAAACTGAGCAAAGAAGCTGTGCTCAATAAATAGGCTTTGATTTTTGTTCACTCTTTGGAAAACAGATGTAACCATTATGGCCCTCACAATTGGTCCTTGGAGAGTCAGATTGTGACGT
This sequence comes from Metellina segmentata, assembly GCA_947359465.1. NCBI lineage: Eukaryota > Metazoa > Arthropoda > Arachnida > Araneae > Tetragnathidae > Metellina > Metellina segmentata. The sequence continues at coordinate 136,589,189 of OX375874.1, read as the reverse complement.
TTATGGGATACATAACTTTTTATTTTTATATTTTGTGATAATTCATTGCATTTTTTAAAATACAGGTTGGGAATCATGTATTTTCTATGAAAAATTTCATTTTTTGATTACAGAAAAAGAAGATCTCTTACCTCTTAATTTGTGGCTGCTTAGCTCTTCGTCCCTGTTTCTCCTTTGGCAAAACAGTGATCCAGCCATCACGATCCTCACAAATAATTGAGTTGCTGGATAGTTGAGGTTTGGGATACCTGAGGAACATAAAAGAATTAGCTTGTAATGTGCTGGAACTGTTGGTGCACATTCATACAAGCTGTGATTCACATCTTATAGGAAATAAAACTCCAGATCTTGGAAAGAGTCATTCGTACATTTTGTTTTGAGACTGCTCAATCCTAGGAGGCTTTTGACACTTTGGCAAAACAGTGATCCTACCTCCAGGGTTCTTACTGCTGGAAGTTGGAAGGCTACATTGTTGAGACCTAGGACGTTTCATGAAAAAAAGGGAACTTGTTAGCCAAGCCTTGCATGAGTATGGAGAGCATGAATATGGAAACCTTTCACTTTCAAAAGTAATATTTGATTTGTAATATGATGGAGATTAATACCTGCATTGAACTGAACCTTTGGCAACAATGGTAGAATACAGTTCAACAGCCTTGAGCTCAGGTCGATTTAAGCTCTCAGGTAAAGAATTGAGAGGGAAACTGAGTAGGTAAATCTTGAAAAACCTGCTGCTCTTCAATATCACATGCTTGAATGCATGCCAGAGCTTCTTTTAGTGCTGCAACAAAGAGTTGTGCTAGTTGAAGGTTCCCTTTCCTGCTTAAATGGAGGCCATCCCTTGCCATACAACCTTTCCATGTGACTTGAGAGCTACAAAAAGAAACATTTTGCTTCTTTTGGCAGTAAGAAAGCAGCCACTGGTTTAAAAGAGAATTTTTTTTGTTCACTTTCTGAAGAAAATGTCTCATTCCAGCTTGTTTTTCAAGGGAGATGAAGTTGTCCTGTTCGCGAGACAATATTGCTGAAATTACAATATATGTCTCTTGATTTTGATTTAAAATATTTTGCACCAAGTCCTTAAATTTTGAGAAGCATCCCTCAAGGTTATCATAGGTGTTATTGGTACCTACATGTACCAGAATCAAGTCATAACAGTTCTTTAAAGATGAAATCTTTTCCGTAAGACGTTCAATGGTGATTCCTGGGAAAGCAAGAACATGAATTACATTATCATGCAATTGCGATGGTAAATACTGATCTAAGTATTTGACCATCGAATCACCAGTAATTAAAATCTTCATAGTTACACTTTACAATTATTAGAGCATTTACAGACAGCAACAAAAAGAAAAATCAGAAACTGGTCAAAGAAAGCAATCAAAAATGATTTCAGCAGAAATGCAATCACTCAATTTTTAAAATGCAAAATGAACTTTTAAAATAATTCAACACATAATAAAAATCCCGAAAACGAACAACAATGGAAATACAACAAAACGATATGAAAATAGTAAAAATATTTAAAAACTGAAAATTACAAAAATGAATATCAAAAATAAAATAAAGAAATATATGAAAGAAAAAGGATAAGCGATTATTCCAGACAAGCTTCGCAATATCAAGGAGCGCAATAAAATCCACTGACAGGCACCGATAGTAAGCAAGGTACAGATACAGAGCGACTGGCAAGGATTTTCCGCCACAATGCAAAAATCAAAATTGGCTTAAATCGAATTGGCTCCCAAAAAAGTTTTTGAGCCAAGACCGCAAAATCTATAGCAACCTCCGAAATTCTATAGCAACCTAGTGTGCCCCTAGGCGCTGCATTTTCGCACCCAAAAGAAACTTTCTTCAATCATGGCCTAAGCAAGTGCTGCTTCCTTAAAAACTTTATTTTTTATCGCCTTCTTGAGCCCATCATTGATTTCCTTTAATAATTTTGAAGCACTGTCCAATATCTCATTCTCTTAATTACGCATAATTTTAAGTTTTCATTCGTCTTCTTCTATCACCTTTCTTTTCTTTGCCAGCTGCTTTAAAAAAAATTTTCTCTGCTTCCAGTCTATCTTTTTCTTTCCTGTCCTCTAATTTTTCTTGTGCCTCATGTTTTATATATTACTAGGGGGTTCCGACCCTTGCTCGCTTGCACTCGCCAACCTCGTGGAATGCTACGCAATCCCATTTGGTTTGCTTCGCAAACCAACATTACTTTCGCAGAGTGCATCTCCTGGACAGCGAAACTATCTGAATAATTCGTACAATTCTGATTTGATTTCCCCATGACGTCACAGCGAGGGCTTCGCCCTCTGCTTGGTTGCGTTTGCAGACCCCCGGGATTGCAACGTAATCCCGTTTGGTTTACCAATACTTTCGCAAGTGATTTCACTCTTTTTTACTCTAACACTTAATGCACCCTGAACTAATAGCCGCATCAGTAAAAAACCTTCTGCATCTTGTTCCCTGTACAATTTTAAGTAAACAGTGTTAATCTTCTAACTTTACAATCTGTACTTCGTACTTTCTCCGTAAACCGTGTGAGTACAAAGTGAAAAAAGCGAGCCTTTTTTCCTCGTCAAATAAAAAGAAATCGTTTTTATGGCAATTGTTGCAAAATTTGATATGTGGCTAACCCGATAGTCAAGAATACAACTCACAACTGCATGTGGAACCTGCTATGCGAACTAAAAACATACGAAATTTGTGTGACCAACTTTTGATTGCATCGAATTTATTTATGAACAAATTTTTAAAATAATTGTATCGTAAGAAAGAGTACATCCTGAGGTATACTGCGATATTTTCAAAATTAAAAACTAATAGTAATACGATATAGATATGACAGTTATAGTTTTGTATCGGAAATTACGATCTGAAAGTTCCTAAAATTACATGACCAACTTTTAATTGCATTAATTTTATTTATTAATCTACTTAAAAAATAATTGTACCATAAGAAAAAGTAATGTAATGCATTCAGTGATGTTCTCAAATTTAAAAAATAACAGAACTAAGCTGCAGATATTACAGTTTTAACAAAAAGTAGCGAAAATATCAAAAGATTCCGAATTTTGCATGACCAGCTTTTGATCGCATCGAATTTAATTATTAACCGATTTCAAAAATAATTGTACTGTAAGAAAGAGTACATTTTGAGGTATTCTGCGATATTTAAAAAATTACAAAGTAATAGTAATAAGATACAGATACAGCAGTTTTTTAAAAAAGCAACAAAAATGTCCCGATTTTTCCTGAATTTCAAAAAAAATATTATGAAGAACCAAACTGAAATTTCTAAAAAAACTTGACAAGTTGCAAAAATTTACGTTGAGAGGGAGGAACTCTTTTAAAAAAAAACTCACGGCTGAAGACTGAAAATTTGTATGTGTTTTGCTCACTCGCGGAAGAAATTTCGCTTTTTCAATTTTGACACTTAATAAACCCTAAACTAATAGCCGCATCGGAAAAAAAATCATAATAATTGTTCAGGGAATACGACGAAGAACAAACCATGTTAATTTCATTTTTTTCTGATCAGTACTTTCTCAGTAAACCGTCTAAGAATCGAACTAAACAACACAGTTTTTAATCCTGCGGCTGTGGTAAATTTTTTTAATAGAGAGATAAATAGGCACTGTAGGCTTTATATGCAAGCCTTCCCATATCCATTAGCTTTGATGTGATTGGCACCAAATAAGGTTGATTGTTGGCAAGCTACTTTTAACTGTCATCAATGCATTGATGCTCCGTCTCCTGTCAAAGCTCTTCCTGAGGCTGAGAAGCCACGTTCAATGTCAGCATTACCATGAGAAAGTGACAGAGTAGCCTTCACTAGCTTTGACACAACTGGGTATTTAGGATCCACACCACTAATGTCTCACAGTCTGAAGAACTGGTTCCAGTAAACATTAATAGGCTTCATTCTAGATCCTTCTTCCTCAAATTCTTTTTGGAGTAATTTCCACTCATCCAGTAGTATTGTCTGTCGGGACATCCCATGGAATTGCTCTTACAACTTGTCGCACTAAGTGACCACTGGCATCGATCACCATTTACGAGCTGTCAGCGTCTGACCTCCTAGGAGGTTACTCCTATTGTTCAACCCTGTGGACCGGTGATATCTATCTTGCTCCAATTGATATGCCGCACAATTCTATGGAAGGAAACCGTTAGTCGTAAATGCCACTCAAGTTAGGTAAGAGGGGTTGGATATGCAGATGGCCCTGCTTCTCTTAAACTTCGCCGCTTCGTTTTACTGCTAGCCTTTTCCTTGTGAAAATTTCCAGAACTTGCTGCTAATACACCGCGGGCAACATGAAGTATCCTTTTACAGTTGAAATGGTACGCTTTTTAATCCATTCTTGCGGTGGAATGTAGCGCACATTTCGAAATTGAATTTGTACAAACCGTGTTTTTTTTTAGAAAAAATGAATTTTTTTTTACTGCGCACCAAAAATTTTTCTTTTTTTTTTCTTTACATAAAATTAAAAAACTTAAAACCCTTGAATAGGTGACAAAATGTCAAAAAGGTGACAAAAAATAAAAAGGTGACAAAAAGTGACGTGTTATGAGCCCTGTAAAGTAGATAATAAAATAAGATTGAAGAAATTATACATTTATTTTAGATTTTGATAGGATGTTAAATTTACAGGGTAAATCAACATTTCTGCTTTTCTCATTGTCCCTCCTGATGGAATTGGAAAAGGAAAGTTTGGCAATAATTTTTGATTTTTTAAATGAATAAACTTCATTTGTTCTTGAAAATTTACAAGATGGAAATATTCTGACGTACACTTCAAAATCAACATAGTTCTGATTCACAACTTCGCCCAACAAAGCGAATTTTGTGTTCTTTAAGGTATCCTGCTTCAACTATAATGTTATTGATCCATAATGTTATGATCTATTGTTAAGTCTGAAAGAGATGCTATCACTATCAGCATAAGGTGATGAATCTTCATCGGTAGGCATCAGGTTCACTTTGACTCGCTTCTTGGGAATTTTGTTCTTTTTAGGGTTTAGTGCTTTTCACCCCTTCAATATTTCCTCTGTAATCCTATTTTCAACTGGCGTATCAGTCCAGATCCAACATTTCACCAGTCATCTATTTTGTGCAGATTTTCGGGGTTTAGGTACAGTGTCCTTACTTCTTAAGGAGATATAATTTTGTTAGCTTGGGAATGTTTCGAATGAATTAACAAAAGAAAACTGCTAATCATATAAAGAAATGTTGTAAACATCACATAAAAAGATGTACAAACCTATATGGAGGAAAAGCTATAGGAAAAATTTAACTATTTATGTTATCATTCATATTTATAATTAAAAATCTTAAAATAAAAAATGCAGAGCTATAAAAATAATAAAATTTACATTATGAAATATATGCTTGTTTGTAATATGTTAATTGGACTAATTATGTATGTAACATTGTGCCCATTGGATTCTGTAACACTGTACCATCTTATTTAGCTTGTAACAATTTTTTTTATGACTACATAATGTGAATTTAGACTATCCATTTTAACTCAACAGAACCTAAGCACAGTTAGCATTACTACTAGAATATTATTCATTATAAAATAAGCTCATGAATAAAGATAATTTAATTACAAACATAAAATTTTACTTTTAATATGCAAAAATAGAGATTTGCTTACAGAAATGTAACGAATGATACAAATTCTCCCCAAACAAATGGACTTCTGCAAAACAAAATGGCCAACACCTCACCTTCCCCTCCTTAAATGGGCTTTTATTTAAACATATAATTTTTCAATTGCAACTTTTTTTTTTGTAATACGAATTCGGCTGCATTTGACGAAGATATTCATTACCAACACTAAAAGGACTATTAGAGGTTTTCTATCTTAGCAATCGTTAAAGATAAATTGAAAATTTTAACGGATTTTAAATCTTTGGAAAATTTTACACCAGATTGATACTTTAGGTTTTCACCGTGCTGAGTCACGTGCTCGAAGAAACTTCGTTTTATGAAAACAGATAATTCAGTAATCCGAAACAGAGTTTTCATTCTTGTAAACGTCAATCGTACAAATTTTTAATGAGTGTAAAAGTGAAAAGTAGGGTGACCCCCTTCAAAAACCTCAATATTTTCTTTGCATTTCTGCATCAATCCCGAGACAACTTTAAAAAATGTTCAAAGACTTCTCTTCTCTGTATAGTTTATGCTAAAAAGCAAAGGATGACATGACAATGACCTTCACCCACATGCATGTCATAAACCACTGTTGCTCTGATGCATGTCACAAGGTGTCAAAGTGCGTCGCACCAGCTTCATTCAGAATGACACTCCAATGCCTCACCAGCCGTGAAAGGAACTAGTCTCGACAAGTTCCAACGCAAAACGAAATTACACAATTATGTACTAGTAAAAAAAAAAACAAGGACTTTTTACCAAGTTACATAATTTTCAAGGGCCCCAGTTTGGAAAAATAAAATTCAAGGACTTTTTGAGGACTGTGCAAACCCTGTAGTGTATGCATGTTTTTGTGAAAATTCACTTGGAGTAGATATTTATAACTGTCGAATATTTTTCTTAATAAATAGACAAACAATTCAGTAATCTTGTAATTTTATTCAATTTTCAAAGCTCTAAATAATTAAATCCCAATTTGAGTAGACAATCTTATAGTACAGGATTAATAAATGAATGACTAGAAAACTGATTAAGAGTTTGATGAATATTTCAAAACAATCGTTGACTAGGAATTATATTGTTTGAAATAACACAATAAAAGGACTAGTTTATAAATATATTTGGTGACTAGTAATAAATTATAAATAATTAGGATTGGTATATTGAATTGTAAAATACCAGTGCCAAGCAAAAAAAAAAAAAAACTAGCAAGTTTCATTTCAATACATTTACATGTTCCAAAAATGCAATGCCCACACAAATGAAAATTGCACCTATTGTTTTAAATGGTTACAACAAAATTGAGCCATTCCAAAATTGAAATAGAATATTGTATGATGCAGCATTTTTTTAAATGAGGAATTCGATTGGTTTAAAAACAATTTTCAATATAAAAGTATAATTATGATAAAATTAATGCATATGAACTTTCACTCTTGTTTCTGAATACAAATAGGTTGCAGTTAACATTGTTCGCATGAGTTTTCACACTTGTACTGTACCAGCAACAATGTGTATACTTTTCAAAAATAAAGGGAAGGTGTTAAAAAATATTTAGAAAATCGGATGTTTAAAAACACAAAGTTAGAAGTCGATCAATTATGGTAATTTCTAAAACCTAGTCTTATGCAGATAATAGATGCAATGTGTACCCAAGATGTAATATATAATATGGGTTTCATGTAACAAATATCAGATGTAAACTGAAAAAGTATTTCTCAAATCGGATATGGCAGGTTGTAAGCATTAAAAAAAACAGTACATCAGGAGAAAGCCATCTGATAAATATAGAAATTTTTGGAATGACTTAAATTTCATAATTAACAAATAATCATAAAGCTGAACATAATAAACTGATGCACAATATCATGAAAACAAAATGTCCGTGGCTACTAAGGCATTAACAATTCATTACACTATTCCACTAACAATCGCCATCAAAGCATCCAGGTAAGTTATGTGCAATAAAGATACCATTCAACACAACTTATAAAACAAATGAAATATTCTATAACACTTTAATCTCTAACACTACTGTAACAACTTTCATTGATAGACCTTAACAGTACTGTAAATTACATCGAGTCAGAGGACAATTTTCAGCACAACTTGCTAATATTTAGTATAAAATGCTGTATAAATATGGCAAAATATTACTGGACGGATAAGTGAACTAATTTCTAAATATTACATTCTTCAGTCATCACTACTCGTTTTCATAGTAAGGTACAGAGATAACAATTTAGAAAGAACCTGCTAATATTCAGTATAAAATGCTGTATAAATATGGAAAATACTAACTGAACTGATAGTTGAATAATATCTTTTATCATATTCTAAAGTTTACATGGTAAACTTTCATGCCACCAAACACGCGTATTTAAATTTCTTTTTAACACATTCTCACATACACCATAGATCCAAATACATTTCAATATTTCACTTCTAAAAATTATTTTACAAACATTAATGTTTATTTCAATAATGAATTCTTGTATGCATTGGATAATCTCAGAATAGAAAGATTTGTCTGTGTATATAATGGTGTGTTCGGAAATATTCCATCTGTATAAAAATATCGAAGATAGAAGCAAAATTCCAAAGGAAGCTCGAGAATATTAGCTAAATAATCACACCCATTAACTATCGTTTTAAACTATTGCCCATCGTAGTTTTCTTTGATCTAAAATTAAATAGAAGTACAAATTCTAAAGGAGTCCTATGCAGTGCAATTGGATTGCAAAAGCACAACGGTCATTCTGGGTGATTACACTAATTCAAAATACACGCTTTGACCATGTTAGAAATATATTTCACATTTTCAGTTACTCCTACTTACTAAGAGAAAAGCATTTAAATATCTTGCCATTTTAGATAGAACTCAATTTTGTTTGCTTAAGCTTAAAAGGTTCTCAAAATGCTGTTGCTTTTGCAATTTACAAAGTAATTATTAGCAGAGATTTTAAGTTTGTAGAAACACAATTATGAAAAGGCTCAGCCCACTCATTTCATAAAATAAAGCAAATGCCAGTTTGTGCTTACAAATCCAGAAGGTATTGAAATTTTTACTGCATTAAAAAAAATTAGGTATAGGCAGCTTTTACCCAGCATAAGAAACACTTTAAAGTTTTTATTCTTTCTTTAATGACTTTTAGTCTCAAGCTACTGAGTTTTTAAAATTGTCAGATTTCAAGGTCAGGTGAAATTCAACTTGCTCATGAGAATGAACTTCACTTTTGGATTCACCATGTAATAAATGAACAATGGTCTACCCCTATTGTAAAAGCACAAATAACAATAAAACAGTCAAATTTCCCATCTCGGGTGACTATTCAAGGAACAGATTTTAATGCAGCTCATTTTAAAATGCTCTTCAGGGTACAAACTATTTATCAAAAATCAATTACTTCAGAAGGCACCAGGAAATGTTCCCGTGGGTCAGCATTTTTCGAAACTCACCAGCATAACAATTATTCTTTTGCTGCAAATCTAATCAGGAAGCATTCAAAACATCAGAAACACTGAATTTAGTTAAGTTTTTAGTAAACAAGTTCAACAACACGAGTGTCTGTGCAGGGTTCCCGATCCTCGAGCCAAAGAAACATTACGGCCTCCTTGAGGTTAACATCTCAATGTGGATTAATCCGTGTATGCAAGACAACTTTTTCCATGCGTGCTAGGTTCGAGTCTTGACGTTGTTTTGTTCTTGAGACGACCGTAGTCCCTCTCGGCTTTCGAATGCAGGCAAAATAAAATATTCTTGTAAATCAAGGCTTTCCAAAAATAAGGACTTTCAGCAAATATTAACCTTTTGATTAGGGCTAGAGATACCACTGGCTTGACCTTTTCAGTTTCCCAGAGTTCGCTCGACGACCGCAGGGGCAGAAACGAAAGGACGTATCCTCTGTGCTTTCATTCCTGCTCGCACATTGCGATCAATGTCAGCGGTCACAGTTCCGAAAAGACAGGAAAATCTCACGTTACAACCGTCGTACCGGCCGTAGTCTAAAGGTTAAAGTTTTTAAACTCTTAAAACCAAAAGGGATAACGAGGTCGTTTCGAGGCCTACGAGAGCCTTGTCAGGGGACCGACAGCCTCGTGTCGTTGAGACCAATGACGAACCTCTGGGCTCCACATTCGCAGCAGTACTTGGCACTCACAACGGGGTATTTGGTCCCGCAGTTGTAGCAGAACCTGGGGAGGGTGTGCTCCATGCCGGCTGATCGGTTCAGGGACGGCACGCTGCCGTCGCTGTGCCGCATCTCCCCGTCACTTGACCAAGTCTCGGGCAGGAAGCCGTGGATCTCTGGAAGATTCTTCGGGGAAGACGCGCTCGACTCGGACCTGAAAAGACATTTCCATTTCATTCCTTTGTTGCTACACTTTAAGATAATGTAGGTATTTGATTAACGTTGTGCACTGGAGAATTTGACGGGCTATTGCCGACGGTCTGGGATCGAACCCGCATTGTAAAGATCCGAGGACAACGGCACATCCTTTTGAACCACGGTCTGATGACAATAAAATAGGTAAATTTTTAAAACATCAGAACATTAAAAGAGAATAAAACCGAATGAGCTACACGAAAGTAACATTTTACAACACAAATTATGTAAAGAAAAGATAACCAAGATGGGGTGTCCCAACAATACAACTCAATGAAATTCAATTAAAGTTTCATTATAGGTATGGTAAAAATCCCGAATGAAGGAAGGTACAAAGTAATAAATGGGGAGGTCAGCTCGACAGGTCTGATAAAATTAGTGAAGACCTTTTTACCATTGATTCTTTATTTAAGACTAGGACAAAGGTTAAAATATGGCATTTGGTAAAAGGCTGTTGGCGCAATTTCCCGAACAACAAATGGCCTCTCAAAAGACGAGCGAGCGTGAACAAAGTCTAAAAGCTTGAAATTAGTATTAGTCATGTGTAGAAAAACTCCATTAGACTAACTTGCTTATTCAACCATGTTCAAAGCCAACATATCTTGCATGGAACTGTATTTGATGAACTGAAACAGAATTGCCTAACTATAGGAATTTTGTTATCGACACTTCTATTACTTTAACACACTTTACACTTAAAAACTTTATTTGAAAGCATAAAACAAATAGTAAAAAAGATTTTTAAACGACGACACATACCTCAAAATATAATCTTCTATTAAATCATCCGACGCACTTAGTTCCGATAATCGTAGTCTAAGAGCGGCCAACATGTCTAGATTTCTATTCCTAGAATAAAGTTTTAAGAAAGTAAGGCAACTTAAATTCAATTTCTTATTTCTATAGTAGACAATAAAGTTACAAGCACACAATCAAAAACAGGCGATAAAACCATGATTACCTTTCTTTATCATAGATGGGAAACAATTCCTTGAACTTGACGGCCTTTTTCGTCTTCGACACCCGATTATCATCTTTGGAAGAACTCGATTGAGAATTGTTATTGGATGCACAGAAGTGAGCACTGAAAGAGCAAGCAGAAAATCTGATTCATTTGCACAAAAGGTAATTTAAAACAGAACAAAATAACAAGTCGCAAATATTTTTTTTGCACACTTTTCACATTAATTATGCTAGTTAGGAATTTCATTAATGTCTTCTACTATTCAACTAACAAATAACTCAATTCTTTGAAATTTCATTGAAATGTGAACTGATTGAGATTGTTTGAATACAATATGTTTCATACTTATTTTGAGCTATTACTCTTTCCTGTGTTTACATTACTGCTTTCTGTGTATGTATTCTTGTCACTTCATTTGATCCTGTATGACCTATTGTTCTTACGCTTGTCTGTTATGACGTCTCTTTGTAATTATCAAATGTCTCAGAGTTACGTCTTGTAATACTGAAATAAGAGTAACACACAAAACATCATAACAATGAAGGTCCTGGATATTGGAATGATACTGTACTGTTTATCTACAATGAGAACTGCTTTCTCATGTTGCTGGACCTTGCGAGGGCAGACCACGCTTCGAGACAGTTCCTACCACCAGGTCATTAAGCAAATTGGCCGATATGCGAGTAGCTCAGTTATTTGCATTCATTCTGAATAAAGAAAAGGTCTTTAGGAAAGGGGAGGGGGGAATGTGTGAAATGCAAACGATTAGATTCAAACGATAACTTTAGATTACTCAGTGGCACTAAAGTTCTAGCTAATCACGACACTAGCACGGAGCACTTCCGGTGAAGAAGTGGCAGGTGGCATTTCAGAGGCTGAAACCACTGGAGAGGATGGAAGGCAGGTGGTACTACTGGGGACAGAGTTCTCCATTTGATTCCATTGTATCCTGGGACAATATTGTTCACCAGTCTACTTAAAGAGTCTAATAGACTGGATCATCGAGATTCACGTAGAGGAAGGGTATTCCCTGCACCACGAGTACAAGTGGTCGTTAAACAAGCAAAAACAACAAGAGTTGTTAAGTAATGAGTGTATCCTATTTTGCATGGGTGATGCTGGAAGAAATGGATTCAAATAGCATGGAACTAAAGGACAAACTGGAAATATACGTTTATGATTCTCACTAAACTAGAAAACTACCACTTGCAACATTTACCAAGCAGTAACTAATTAAGGCATTCATCCCAACTCAAAATAAATGAGCCCATTTCTGCCATCATGAAAATGCCTCACAAAGGTACTTGAAGCAGCTTAGTTCTAATGAGCCAACTTTTTGAACCCCCGACGGAACTAAAAGAAGCATATTATGTCCATATCTCATCCCTTATCCACCCAATACAACATGTGCAATCAACAATAATGCCTGCAATCAAACAAATTTGGTTTTAATAAAAGAGTAATTTCAAAAGCCTACTTCTTTTCTAAGCTTTTGCAGTGACCAAGATCGGGGGGATTGGTGGAAGGACGCTCGTGCAGCTTTGTGTCCCGAGAAGGAGCGGGCGGCGAAGATCGAGTGCGGAAGGACGAAGATTCCCGAACGGATTCGGCGGACTTCACCGCTCTCTGGCCATCCGAGTTCCTCTTCTTAGGCAGTGGAGCTCGATACTAGAAATGGAATCAAACCACGAGAATTTAACATATTCAAGAAATGGAAGTAGAAACCCTTCTTATCTAATATAGCACATTCAAGTACAATATTAGATAACCCTTAATAGTATTCTTTATCTTGAAAACTTCAAACTGTTCCTGGGAATAGATTTTTCACGGTGCAGGTAGGTATTTCAAGTTGCAGCGGAGCAACATGACGGGCCATCCGCGACAGAAAGGAAAATATTCGACATAATTTCGAACCACTGTTGGATGATGAGGTCAAGCCAGAGCTGGCAACCCACTCTCCAAACTCCCATACCAACAGAGGCCATGATAGATGGAACGTGCACCCCTCGTACACTATGGCCTCGGGTTGGCTCATTCGTCCACTGCGGCCCTGATTTTTAGAGGCAGGTGAATGTTCTGGGGAGTGTCAATAAACTCTGGAAAAGCCCAAATAAAATGTTTAAATAAAAGGTGCGCATTACCTTTACTCTCGCTTTCAGTCTTTCCAATGCTTCAGTATTAGTCGGTGTCTTGGGTAATCTGTTCCTCTGCTCTCGACACCACGAGATGTGCCGATCGGCTGATTTTTCACTGAAGTATCTGTCGCACGATGGGCATCGTTGATATCCTTTACAAAAAAGTACAGGAAACATTTCTGTGTATACAATTATTTGAAAACTCAGCATAAAATAGAACTTGGCAGCAGATTGCAATGCCTATAGGAAGCAAAACTAAGTGCAGTGCACAGAATATTCTCAATCGACTTCAACTTAATTTTACAAGGGTAAACTGTTTAATTCCAGAAAATCAAAAGGGTTGAAGGGAAGTAGTTCATTAACGATGCACTGGAGCGACACAGTGGTTTAGTGGTGACGATCCCCAAAACGATACTTGATATTGAACCACTTGACCACCAACTTGATATTGAACCACTTGACCATCAACTTGATATTGAACATGCACCAGCCCCCTTTGTACAAGGTCTTTGGATGTGAACACGCAACCCTCGGTCGCCGATCCTTTATTCTTCCGACCGGGCAACTGCGGCCTCGTTTGAAGGAAGAAAGAAGGGTCGATTGGTCCAAATTTAAGCCACGTAAGTGAAAATATTTTGAAAGGACTCGTAAAGGAAAACATGGTTTAAAAAAGGTCTTTCAAAACAAAACTTCAAGCTGGTGCAACATACGAAAAAGATTTAAAACCCTTTGTTTCAACATTCAATTCTTACAAGCAACCTTACCAGGTGGTATGCTTTTCTGTGGTGACAGTCCATTGTTTAATAAATCTGGGACATTTTTTCCCAGTCTCACAACACGCATCAGACTTTCGTGTTCTTCCCTCCATTTCCTCTTATTTTTGCTGCTTTCTTTATCCTGAAAAGGTAGGGCATGCATTATTTTCAAACAAATCAATTTTCACATCAAGAATCAACTGGAACAAAAGCAACTGGACGAATACCTTTGTTTCGACCTTGACGGGCACGGCTCCGATTTCTTTCGCTCGCTGCAGAAAGGAATTGAAGACTGTCCTGTGATTGGTTTTCTTAGTTTTCTCGCATATCTTCTCATGCCGTTCCTGAAAGTAGAGAACAAATAGCGTAATTTAAAGGCTGTTTTAGAGCGCTACATGGCCAATCTGTGCCAGACACAAGACAGACAACTTCAAGCCAAAAATAGCGCAAAAGGGGAACAGAATAATGGGATGAAAGCAGAAAGAGATTGCATTCCAGGAGTGTGTCATTGTGTGGAAGTTTGGAGAGTGGGATGCCAGCTCAGGTGTTGCCTCGTCATCCGACTGTGGTGTCATTTCCCTTTGGAGATTGATCACGAACTGTCGTGGATAGTCTGTTGTATTGCTCCAGTACGACATCAAGTTAAAAAAATATTTATATACATACCCAGGAGTGCAACACTCTTGTTTACTAAAGACAGTAAACCCCCATGAGAAAAGAGAATGCCTTTTAACCATTTAAGGATTCTTAGAAATAATACTCACCAAAGATTTAGGGTTGAATGTGCGTCCACATGTTTGACATGACTTTAGAGTTGAGTTGTCCACTTCAATGGCTAAATGGAAAAAAAAACATTATGCATAACTACTCATACTTTTAGCAATAGTAATACATGAAAAGATCAAAATTTCTTATTATCATGTTTACTAAATTCTTGAAACATGATTGAAAAATGGAAATTGCTAACATTTCTAAGTCCACTTGGACTGGACTACACAAGTAAGTAGGATCAAGCATACATCGCAATAGGGGACATTTAGCAACAAAATGTTAGTTTTGTCTAGATTTTACTGTTTCACACACACACACACACAATTTTCAACATAAGAAATGCAAATGTTTTATTGCTTTTATCTTGGAATTCATTTATTCTCTTATACAAAAATAGAAAATTCATAACAATTTCCTCGATGAAAAAATTGCGATATCTAGAAGCACAAAATAAATTATGTTAAAAGTGCTAGAGTAATTTGTACCGTACTTAAGTCCTTAAACCCATGAGTAAATACAGGGTATGATTTAGACTTTTCGTCAAGACGTCTCAGGATTGGTTCACTCTTCAGTACTTTTTTGCCATTAAAGCTAATCATACCAAGACTTATGGCTTTAAATCGATTCCGAACTGTTAGAAACATTCATGCCGAAACCGGGATTCGAATAGAGCTTGTTGAACCGAGTGTCTAAACATCCGTAACCAGTCGGCGAAAAATCTTCTTACAAGAAAATCTGCAATTTCATGACTCAGTGAGGAGAGAGAAAGCAGCACAAAAGTACTTAGAAATTTGACCATACCATAATTCATATCCCTTTTACTGAAATTATACAAATTTTAGATAACATACCTAAATTTTCAGAACTCTTGTCCAAGGAAAACGACATTGATAACAACAAAAAAACAAATCTGGGCATTAATATTTCTGTCAAAATACAGGAATTGGTTCATGAAGATAAACGAAAAGCATGAAACGTCGGACGGTTACTCCGAATTTCTAATAGCAGAAAACACAATTTGTTTACAAATAAATAGTAAAGATGCACAGGCTAGGTTACAGTTTAGTATCACTATGGATGGAAGGAAGGAAACTAAATAGATTCAAACTTTTCTTGGGCCATGCACGTTAAATATGTTGTGGCCTCAAACATTGGGGAAGCTTAAAAGTGGGATTGGGGTTCTAACTCAGGAATTGGCTTTACCTGCCTTTGTGAGAAATGTCTCGTAAAGTTCAATAAAAAACAAGGGGATAAATTAGAAGGTTTTTTTATTGGATTACTGACACTGTTATTTTCCCTCCTGAGAAAAATGAAAGAAGGTCAACGAATTAGCATTCAATGCTAGTTCGAATCCAACCAAACGTCGTGTACAAAAGGTCTGATGCACGTTCAATCTGTCGTGGTTTCAAATGTATGGTGTGAGCGTTGGCATGGTGTGGAAGTTTGGAGAGTGCGTTGTCAACTCAGGTCATCTGTTCGTAGTTTAATATAACAAGGCGTTGTTCTCGGTTCTTTCCCTTTGGGTTTGTACTAAAACCATCACCAAAAGCTCACGATTTTGCTTCGATAGGATGTTAATTAAATACCTTCCTACCTCCTACAAAAAAAGAAAACACTTCTGCTATATCTTCTATTTGTATATCCGTCTTCGCAACTACTCGTACTCAAAATGAACCGAAAAAGCTGTTCTCTGTTTTATTTTTTATTTTGTTCTGCTTCTAAGAGCATGCTATTGTTATCCAATTAAACTCGTTTTATATTAAAACAAATCAAATTCCCATGCCTGTGTCCCATTTTTCGTGAGATCGGTATGTTTTTGCTGTTTCCTCCCTTTATATTTGCATGAATATCGAAAATAGCCAACCGGAAAAACATTCTTATTCCACAGCAACTTATTTCCTTTTCGATAGGCGTTTCATTAGATTCTTGAGTGATATCTTAAGTGAATCAGTGCAGCTCAATGTCAAGTTGCTGAAATAATTGGAGCTTGCTATTACCAGCGAACAATATACTCTTTGACCTAGTTTGCATAATCGCTTCGTCTCTTTTCAAACATTTCACTCATATTTAATCATCTGCCTTTACTTGATAAGGGATTGGAAAAAAAATCTTCATCTGCACATTTTATTTTCCCATGTCCGTTTTCGAATTAGTTTAAATCTAGAATTATCTTCGTGCAAAAACTAGATGTCTTTCTTATTCTCAGTTTTAAAGTTTTTGGAAGATCAGTTATGTATTGATTCATTTCATGGGCAGAAATTGTTTACAAAATATTAATTTACTCTGAAATATATCCAACATGAAATGCAGTTGTTGATTTGAGTTTATTTTCGATGAGATTTATTGTGTATTGTACGATTTTCGTTTTTATTAAAACTTTCGACTATAAATCTAAATCTTTATGCGATGCTTAATTAATTGTTGTCCAGATGGTATTTGTTCTTTATTTAGGTCATGATAGTGAAAAGGTGTTGGAAAAACCCAAACATGTGTAAATTCTTTGAAACATCTCAATTGACTTGAGTGAAAAGAATGCTTGAAGTTAAACTAAAAATTTGAGGTATTCTAATGAAATATCAGTATTTATTAACAGTTGTTACTCCTGAGTTAATCCTCAGTTAACAATTGAGGATGAAAGTTTCAATTTCTAAATGGACACAAATTTCTTGTTAATTATCTCTTGTGGTAAATAACCTTCAAAGATCCATGGAATTTTTGCCATTTGTAATATTTGAGGATTCTACAAAATAGGCAAGACATTAATGCTGATTGTGTAAATTCAGCATTTCTTTATGTAAAACTGGGTTTAAGTAAGGTGGTATGGTATGTTCATAGATATTTTATGTTCTCAAAATATCTGCATTGACTTACATGAAACAGTTAACTCCTATGACTTTAATGACCTGAAGTATCCTCACCGTTTTTGACGTACTTAATTGTTACACCACTCAACCTAGTGATAGGAGCAGCATATAACTGCAGAATATATTTCATAGAAAAAGTATGAATCAGAATAGTTGTAAAAGTGGGAATACATAAAAGTTTTACCTTCCCTATTATTTAACCCCCCCCCTCCCAACAGACTCATTTAAAACTGACTGACTACTCGCCAGACTTCCTGGAATTGAAAACCTAAAAATTTTAATGAATATATGATTATTTTCTGTTATAGCCGTACCAATAAATTGGGCACAAACGATATCTGCAGACCCGTTTCGGCTTTGAGGCCCATTTTGTTTTCATTGGGTGGTTATTCAAACACAATCTTGGAGGAATACTTCTTTCTTGAAGAAATAGTATTGGCTGTTTGTTCAATTCTTGGCAAATCTCATATTGTTGCACTAAATTGTCCATTGCATTAACAAAGGCATAAACTAAAATGGCACAAAAAAACCAAAAGCTGGTATGGAAACAAGTTGTGGCAAGAAATAAGCAAAAATGCACCTAAGTTTATTGGTGTTAATGGGATATACACTTGTGTTTTTAAAAATTTCTGTTTTCTTGATTGATCTTTTTGAACTTTTTATTTTCATATTAATTTGTTGATACACATTAATTCTTCATCATTAGGTAGAAACATTTATACTGTTCCTAAGAACTACTCATTCAAATATTACATGTGCAATTCAACACTTAGTGTTCAACCAGTTCCTTTGATTAACTTACTTGGTTAAAATTATATTGGGTAGTGATGCTGAATTTTTCTACAAGTCACTAACAATATAATTTAATTTGTATTGCTTAGTTGCTTGTGTAAGTTTTAAGTGGGGGAAGAAAACACGGGATTTACAAATATTCAGAATCAAGCTATTTCCTAATTACTCAGTATTTTAATACTCTGAATTATTTCATTTTCTGTAAATTGTCTTGGTAAATAGGATTCTCAATTAATCAGTTTGTTTGTAGATTTTAGGATTAAAATATGAAGGGAAAAAATCCTCAAAGTAGCATTTTTTGTAAATAATTTGTTTAAACTAAGCTTTTGCCAAAGGATTCTCATTTAAAGCATCATTAATTCCACACAATTTGTATGTATAGTAAACAAGAACTGGCATGATGTGTTTTTAAAAATCACTCAAGAATATTACTTTTGGGGCAGTGTTTATCAGGAAAGAACTTTGTTCTGTGTTTTAAGACATTAGAAAGGTATGTTTTACCTTCCTGGAATTGTTCCTATCTCGCAGTCTAGATATTGCAGCCTGTATCATTGAATGTGACCTATTACACGATTACAGTAAGTGATATGCTGGACACAAAAAAACTATTAGCTTCCTTGTCGTGATAGCCTAGGTTTTCTACTTTAATTTACTTGAGCATTTTGTCAATTTCAGTTTTCCATGAAGAAGATGACATCTGCCGAGAACCACGACAAGGCTTCTTCGAGTCAGAGGGGCAGAAAGTTTATGAATGTGACGGTTTACTTCCTGGATGATTCAAGCCATGTGTTTCAACTGCAGGTAATTGCAATTGGAAGACTTTGTTTACATTGTAAATAATGAGGGCTCAAATTTTGTTGACATAAAAATATCAAATTTTATTTTAGTTTAGATTTTGGTATTACTCAGCATTTCAATTCACAACTGAAAGATCCAAGAAACAAAACGGGATCTTTCCAGTTTCTTCCCTTTAACACAGGGCTCGAAATACCTGGGTGCACTGTGCACGTGAAAATAGAATTGTGCACCTTTTTCCTGCTAAAAAAGAGGGGGAAATTTGTTTTATATTATTCTGATGTTTGAACTAACTATTAGTATCAACCTCTCTCGTTCTGAAGGAAAGTAATTAAAATTCCTAAATACTCTATGCGAAAACAAAATCGCTGGGCCGTAACGGGTTTATACAGGAGGAAGGTTTACTTGTGCCACTGCCACCAGAGCTTTCCGATGATCGAAACATTTTCCTTTTTGGCTCTGTTGAAGCGACAGCCGTATGCCGGAGAATTTAGATCACGTGACCACCCGCAGACTTGTGTTTCAATAAAGTGTTAAGTCGTAGGAATTCCTGAGAATTTATCTGGCCACTGTGCATCATAAACAAATACTTTCATTATTTATCTTTAAATTCAGATTATATCTGCTTAAAATATAGTGTACTCATTTATTTTTTATGTGTTTTTTATTTTTACGTTGTCTTGATAATCTTGTAAAATTTTCAGAGTGGGACACAAAAAATGGTGTTCAAATAATTTCAGAAAAGATTATGTTTTCCAAGGTAAATCTTTTAGAAGGTGTAAGTCAACACTTAGGAGTATCCTGTTCGGCTTCATCAACAAAACTGCATGAAAAGCCTGTATGGTCTGTTGATGAAAAATTAGACCTTGCAGAAAAGAAAGCTTTGAAAGAAACACAACACATAAGTTGCATGTTTGATAAATGCAGTTTGTAGATTGAAGACAGATTTAAATCCATTGTTAAGGATCCACTTTTGTCTGCTTTTGCTTTTTACTAGCCATGTTATTGGCCAAACAATGCAGAAATTGAGAGCTATGGGAATGAAGAAATTGAGAATTTATGGGTGCATTTTCAAATTTCATTAGAAGAAAATGGCTTTAGTAAAGTTGAGGGGATGATCCAGTGGAAAATGTTAAAAAAACATGCAAAGGACATGTGGGAAAACCAAAAGAGTGTTCACAAAAACCAAATTCCTGATGTGTGGCAGAAAGATTTATCAGATGATGGTGGAAGATATAAAAATATTCTCGGTCTCATACAAATTGGACTTGTGATTCCCATCAATACAGACGAGTATGATCGGGGGTTCTCATAATGGGACGTGTGAAAAATGACTGGAGATGCTTCCTTCTTCCTAAGACATTGACTGATCTAATGCGTAGTTATCTAAGTGAAGATACCTTAGATACTTTCAATCCAGAAAATGCTGTGTTGCAATGGAGGAAAAATACAAAAAGAAAGGTGAACACTAAACCTTATGGGAAAAGATCTGCCAAAAATGTAGACGTTTCTGATTGCTCACCCATGTCTGATTTTGACTGAATATTTCTAAGTAATAATTTCGCAGATAAGAAAATTCTTTAAATATTTCCATTTACTATCTTCTATTAACCTATCCAAACATACCCAACTAATAAAGTAGTTTATATTACATTAATGCTCTTATATTACGTCTTTTTAACTGTGCACCTAAAATATAATCTGTGCACCTAATTTAAAAACTTAGGTGCATCTGTATTAAAAAATCTATTTTGAGGTCTGCTGTAACACAAGAGAAAACTTCCTCCAGCCCACTCTCTTTCTCATTCTCTTATCGCTTGGCCAAATATGACCCTTGATCCATAAAACTCCCAAACAACTAGCCCATTCTCGGTATCAATTGGAAAGGTTTGGTTTTGAAAGGTCGATTACACTCATTGTTTGGCACTTCAAACTGATAGAGGAGTTTGTGTTTTAGATTGGGTCGTTGCAAAAGTTCATCCTGTTTCAGGTGCTCGATGGCATCGCGAAAAAAAAACTGAGTGTTATCTACTTCACACCTGAAAAGTTTTGATGGTGTCTAATAGAAAGAATTTCATTGAGTATTTCGGAAAAAATTCGAGTTGAGAAAGCTTGGTCGCCTGGATTCGTTCTCGAGCCCGATACCTCGGCACTTGTACGAGCGCTGGGCGATGCAATTACCGGAGACGGAGGAAGGTTGTCGAACAGAACAGCACGTACTGTGCAAATTCAATGTGGTTTTTAATAAATAAAATAATTTTCATCCAAAAAATGAGGCAAACTTTTTCATTAAACCCAAACTTAAAACAAAATTGCAGTTGAAAGATGACAACTTGTTAAGATTCCAAGGAAATTAACTTATTGTTCCCTGAACAAAGCTAAACCAGTATACTGAAGAATGGGAAAATGACCAAAAAATGCCCTAATCTAAAAAATTATATATGAATCAAAAACCATGACCTAAAATTTTTCTACTCTAGAATTAGTTTGTCTTGTGATTCTGTGGAACATCTAATTATGGTAGATTCAGATCGCCAGTTATAGTAAACAGTGTAAAAGATTTATGTAGACTGCAAAATTTAACTCAATTTTTTGTATATATTTTTTGTAAAATGATTTTGTTTGATTGTAAAACAAGTAAAAAACTACATAAAATATAAAATTATCTCATTAAATGATGTTTTATTAGATAATTAATTTTTTAGGCAAAGAATACTGGTCAAGTGCTGTTTGAAAAAGTTTGCAAATTTATCAATCTGTTGGAAGTAGACTATTTTGGTCTCGAATTTGAGGATGAAAGAAATACGAAAGTAACTATGAGTAACTTATACAATATATAAAGTTGTGAGTGTATGTAACTATTAGCTTTTTTTGCATTTAGCACCACTTAGGATGTATGAATGCTGTTTTGGATTGAGCTATTTTTTCCCCTGTCTATTATAGCCAATATCACCTTAAAAGAAACATGTTATGCACTTATGTTTTACTTGCAGAGTATAGGAATTGATGCAGTTTAATCTACTATCTCCGATCCCATTTCTAGTAAATAATTTACTTGTATTGTTAGTGCATTCATAATGAGTATAGGTTCAGTCTGCTAGTTCTGGGTTTGTATATGCTAAAAAGAAACATTCAGTGAAATTTATTTTTATCTGTTACCTCTAAAGTGGTGCAGAAAGCCATAGTAACAGGGATAGGAAACACAGTATTACATCTACTTACTATTATTTATGCAGAAATTGCAGTTTCTACATACAAAATATAAATGAAGCCAGTGTTACTTCTGTGATAAATTGTTCAAAGTGTATCTGAGATGGTGCAGCTTGTCCTTTTTTGGACCATAAAACCCCAAAATCCAATCCTGAGATCAAAAGATGTGGAATAGGTCGATAAGAAAAGACTAGTTTTTATGTAGGTTAATTCATTGATATATACATTATTTACTACTTAAGTGATAATTTTGAGCACGAGTCTCATTTAAAGAGAGAAATAACCCTCGAGAAACAGATTTCTTTTCTGAAAATAAAACAAATCTAAAAAAAAATCACACAACTCCCACACTGCACCATGATTAGTACACAATACACAGGGTATTTCAATTATTATAGCAATTTGGTTTCTTCTACAGTTATCCTTTATTACACCAGGAAATTTTTTTACCTGGATTCGAATCTATAGTCTGTTGAGTCAAGGTCATGTTTAAAAGCGTCCTAATCGGAACAAAAGTAAGGTAAACCTTTTTAAATTATACCGCTTTGAAAGGAAAATAATATGTGTCATGCCAAGCAGCATGTGGGTTGACTAGTCTAGTACTAGAGCAGTGGTTCTCAACTGTTTCAGAGGAGATTGGCACCCCCTTGAATCTAAAATCAAGTTCCCCTTCAAAAAATGCATTCCTATTTTATTTATTTTCAACATCTATTGCAAGATAATTTATTGATTAGAAACACATACATTTATTTTGTACAACAAACACTATCTCAGTTTTTAATGGCTACATTGTTTATTCATAATAATTTTTTGAAAGAGCATTTACATTTAAGTGATTTCTGGCATATGTTTCGATGCGCAAAAGTGACGAAAATTTCGACCCTGATGCTAATTCCCCATTCATAACATAATTTTGCATTTTATTCATGGAAAAATAATTTGTACAACCAAGAAATGTACTTATTTATTCTAAAGAGAAATCTTTATTGCGACATTGCTCGCTGCAGTTCGTATTCCTCAGTGGGTGAGGGGGTAGGAGTGGGTTCCAAAAGTAGACACAGCTTTTCTAGTTTCTCATGGGCAGTACTTTCCATCAAAAATTTAGAAACATCTCTCATACCCCAGGTTGAAAACCACTACCAGAGCAAACTGCATCACAGAATTTCAAATCAAGACTAGTTACGTAGACTAGAGTCAAGCAAAGATATCACGCATTGGAAGTCTCATTGCTGAATAGTGTATTCCTTAAAGGGGGTGGGATCGTCATCCGAGCGTGATGTCCGTCTCTTTCCCTTCGGGTTCGATCCAGGACCGTCTCTGACAGCCCGCCGTGTCGATCCAGTGTGAGGTTGATTGAATACTAATAATTAGTTTTGCTGTAGTTGTGGTACTAGTCTCTTATCACGACTCCCCTAATGTGTGCTTTGTTTCCGTCTAGTGTTGGCTGGATGCCATCAAACCCTTGTGTTCCCAAATATCCACATCCTTTCCAACCATGTATTTCTGTGTCAAGTTTTATATGCCGGATCCTGTGCAGTTGGAAGATGAATTCACAAGGTACGTTTTCTGTTTGTTCAAAATTCTTATTTTCTTATTGCACTGGTGATTTCAAAAATTGACATTCGATTGAGTGTCTTGAATTAACCTTTTTTACCATTTGGAAGTGGTAGCAGATCCCTGTGATTCTGAATAACTAAGGTGTTGGACTGGGTATCATTTGTCATAGATATCATATTAGAAAAGTTGTTTATTCATGTAGGGTTATGTCGTTTATTGTACAGGAGGTTATATAAGGAAAAATGCAAACTTTTTACTATAATTTTCTGTTTCTAAGAAACATTCAACTCAAAATGTTTTATTAATCATAACCTGGTCCTGGATTTTGTTTACCTAAACATGCATCAAAATTGCTATAGGTCTACTATGTGTCGATTGTCTTTCGATTTCATTTCAAACATTTCATTAGCTGCTGAGTTATGTAATCTATTGTTTTGTTCAGTTCCAATTAGACCCCCTCCATTCAACCCAATGATTCAACAACCAATAGAAAATAACAGACAGATTTTGTTTAGCAGTGAAGGGTAGATTGTGAAATTCTTGAAATGCAAAGTGTCTTGAAATACAAATGTTGTTTCAAGATGATTATTTCAACAAAAAACTAGAATTCAAATGCAAGACTAAAAGAAGTAAAAAACATAACAAAAATGACTCAAACTGCTTGACCAAAAAAGAGATTCTTAAGTGAAAAATACCTTCTAAAGTAATCCAAAGATTAAAATTACCGAAAATTAACAAAAAGACCCTAAAAAAACTAGATAGAACAAGGTTGCAAATGAAATTTCTGTTTTTGTGGACCATGTCCACAAAGTGCTAACCAAAATGATAAGTCAACAAAATTCAAGATCAGAGTACTTTGTTCATGTGTTTGTGTGATATTAAATTTTATAACGTAAACCGTTCGACCTGCGGTCGGTGACACATTCGATGTTCATAAACTAGAGCCAATTGCTGTAGCGTCTTTCATGAGTGGTGATACATTCTTTTTTGTTGGGATGCAGAAAAACATTTTCCATGGATATTTTCTTATGAAGTGTCGCATTAGTGACTCATTGTTAAAAAATTCTGAATGAATTATATTAGTGATAATAGTTTTGACTTGCCTGAACAATTATATACCTTAAAATTGATTATATATATATATTTTTTAATTTTTGTTTAGATATCTATTTGGGTTACAAGTGAAAAAAGACCTCACCAATGGGTTTTTGCAGTGCAATGATAATACTGCTGCTGTAATGATTTCCTATATCGTTCAAGGTATGTTGTGCAGATTTGATTTTACATACAGTGAAGGTCTAATGGTTGGACAACTAAAGAAATGATAAATTCAATCATAAGTTTTGTTCAGTGCATTTACCATTTTTTTTCAATAAATTCTTTCCAATACGACTCGACATGAAATCTGAATTTTCATACTTAAAATGGTTATTTAGCCATTTTTTGTCTTCATTCCCGTCTTAAACCTGACGATTCAATTTTTAAGAAAAGGGGAAAAAACTATTTAATACACTGCAACAAATTTTACTTGCAAATCTAATTTTTCTGTGTGGTATTTACTCTGAACGTGTTCGTTATTTTGCATTGTTTTATCAATTGGGTCCAGGTCGAACGCCTCGTGCTTTAAAAATTGTCGGAGGTGAAGGTGCAGAAAGATAGAAAAAAGTGACAGAAAATGGCGGTCAACAAAACATCTGGATTTTGGACTAAGAAAGGGGGAAAATGCTAGTCAGACTGCTTGTAAAATGTGTGCTGTATATGGAAAAATGGTGTTTCTGATGACACAGTTTGAAAAAATTCAGAAGAAAAAAAAACAGTTCTCAAATGGCAGCATAAAAAGCAAAAATCAAAGCAAAGCAGCCAGAACGGACCCATCATCGAGATGTTGTCTTACAGCATGACAATACTCAGCCTCATATTTCGCTGAATGTCAGACAAAGACTTATTGAGTATGGCTGGGTTGTTTTGTGGTACCCCCCCCCTCATATTCACCAGATCTTGCCCCTTCAGATTTTCACCTCTTCAGGTCACTTCAAAATTATCTGAACGGCTTAGAATTCTATTATTTGGAGACTCAAACAGCACCTCCATAAATTCTTTACAAATATGCCTAATAATTTTTTTAAACAAATTTTCCAGTGGCCCGAAGAGGGCAAAAAATTATAGAACAAAATGGTGCTTATGTGATTCAATAACACTTTAATAACACTCGCAATAACACAAGTTTTGTACTGCTTTGTTGATATTTATCATAAAAAAATCGCAGAACTTTCTGGATGACCCAATAAATTCATAGTTGTAAATTTTATGGGAAATGGAGTTTGTTTCTAAAACACATCTGATTTTTTTCCATCTTTTAAATTTCACACTCAAAATATAATACATGTAAATTAAATTATTTAGTTTTATCAGTTATGCTGCAGGTGATGATCTTTAATTGTTTGAATTTTTTATTCTTATCTGTGCATTTTAAATATTTTATTTTATTAACGTGTATTCAGTCTTGCGTTTGTCGCAACTTATCCGCTTTAAAACTATTAACCCATTTGTGCCCAAATTTATTTATAGTGAAAAATTTTCAATGATTTTGTTAGCAGCTGTTC
This sequence comes from Metellina segmentata, assembly GCA_947359465.1. Classification (NCBI taxonomy): domain Eukaryota; kingdom Metazoa; phylum Arthropoda; class Arachnida; order Araneae; family Tetragnathidae; genus Metellina; species Metellina segmentata. The sequence goes on along the minus strand of OX375874.1, from coordinate 136,562,699 downwards.
ATATTAACAGTACTAATAGTATGGAAAACCTTTCCCCTCACTGCATTCAATAAGTGAAGAGAGATGTAGTGTCCTATAAATAGGACGCTGGGTGCTTTGATAAGTCTTTTTATACCCTGTTTTAGTGAATCCGTTACAACTCTGTTTATGCTTTATAAATAAATAAATTCTATACTTTTTTTACTATCTGCACAAATTATTTTTTATATCCTCTAAAACAATAAGAAAAGTAACAACAACAACAAAACCCCATAACAGCAAATAAGTTTATTTTCACTTACCATTCAAAGAATTATTTACAGAAAAAATAATGTAGGACTTAATCATCCAAACTCTCAAAATAGAGATCTTGATAGGTCAACAATGAAACACAAACGGATATCTGGGGCATGTAACCTGAAGAGAGCTGCTACCTAACATGCTTAGACATGCGCAGAGAAGGGATACTGTTGTGACCTGCACATTACCTGTCCTTTAAATAGGACACCAATGGGTTAAACCAATCCTTATACGAAATGGCTGCTCTGCTGTCCCACGTCAAAATACTCATCAAGGAAACTATAAACAAGTGCATTAAGATAACCCATATTTTAATCACCTAAATATTTCTAATGGAATCAAGGTATTCAATTTTGCATTTCATGTTCCCTCATGAAACGGAAAACAGCATTTTATGTAATTTTAGTCACATTTCTTGTGCGTTTTTCATGAGTATGGAAGTGGTCACGTTTTAGCAATTAAGTCCTTGAATGTCACTTGATGAAAGACTATTCACTGTTTTTCAAATATCTTGAAATTCAATGACTCCAGCCAAACTGTCAGTGGTTGGCTTATTCATTCAAAACATTTGTTGCTCTGCACCAGCATACAAATGATGCAGATTTCTGTTTCATAGTCAAATGGATATCCTAATTACCTTTCGATATAAGCCGGAATTTGCTTTTCCGACCTCGTTTGAAAGCAAATAGATTTATTTCACACTCGTTCATTTTCAGCTGATTTCGGCGACTTCGTCCCCGAGAAATGCACCGACCATTCCTATTTATCGGGCTACAAATTTGTTCCACTGCAAGACCAGGAATTAGAGCGTAAAATTATGGAAAATCATAAGAAACTTGGGTAAGTGCCGGATTGTGTGTGATGGATGGATGGAAAGGTTCAGTGCTGACCGAAACTCGATTGTTGTCCCTTTTTCAGAGGCCAGACCCCGGGCGAAGCGGATTTGAATTTGCTGGAAACGGCTCGAAGATGCGAACTGTACGGTATCAAAATGACAGCAGCAAAGGTAATTGAATGCTGTTGATTCTGGTTCATGGGTTAGTTAAACTTGGCGTGGTTGGGACCACTTGTTAATTGGGGGAACAACTACGCCCTCTGCCCCAGCTATCTGAAGTCTGGGGTCTTTAATGGGTGTCTTTCTAATTATAATGGATCTTTATTATTATAATGGGTCTTTATAATAGTAATGTCTCTATTATTGTAATGTGTGTCTGTGTTTTTGTAATGGGTCTTTATAATAGTAATATGTTTATAACAGTTTATTCAGTGTTTTATTTAATTCCTTAGAAAGTGCTTATTTTGTCCTAGAAAGTGCATCGAAAGTTCTTATTTTGTCCTAGAAAGTGCTTAGAAAGTCCTTATTTTGTCCTTTAAAGCACTTATTTTTAGTTTGGATAAAAAGAGTGGGAATCCTGAAAAAACTTGTTAAATTTTATTATGCAAGAACAATTGTTTAAAAAAATAAACTCATTCAGCTAATTTTACTTAAAAAATAACAGCTCAAATATAGATTATTGTAGTGGGTCTTTATAACAGTAATGTCTCTATTATTGTAAAGGGTGTCTTTATTATTGTAATGGGCATTTTTATTGGGCTAGAGCTTTTATTTTCCTACCCTTTTATAGGCTTGCAGGGCTCACACTTGAAATTTCCACATAGGCATCCATGTGTTAGTTTGGGGACATGTTTTTAGGTGTGCCTTGATTGTGATGTCTGAACCATTTTTCTTGGGGCTCAGTGTTACTTACCATGCAAATTTACACAAGCTGCTTATCACTCGGAGATGATGTTCGATGTCATCGGATCGATTCGTAAGTAACGAGTCGTTGCAAAAGTTTGTCCCGTTTTCGTCTCTAGACAGAATTGCATCGGAAAAACAGAGTGTTAACTGTTGCATGTGTGTAAAGTTCTGATGTTGTTTGAAAAAGAAAATTTAAGAATTTGGGAAAAGTGTGTTTTTGAAAAAAATCTCTTGGAACATTAAAAATGGCAGAAAATAAGGAGCATTTTCGACACTATATGCTTTTTTGTTCCCGAAAAGTGAAAATGCTTCGCAAGCGCTAAGAAAGCTGTGTGTGGGGTAAGTTGCGTCACCTGCATGCAATTCTTTAGCCAGAAACCTCGAAACTCATATGAGCGCAGAGCGATGCAGCTACCAGAGAGAGAAAAGACAGAATGGGACATACTATTCGGATTCTATATCATTTTTAGACGATAAAATAACTTTACTTCAACTTTTGTAAAAAAATACAGGACAAACTTTACATCAACCCAATAGTTGCTTACAAAGGCATTTCACATATGTTGCTTGAGATCAGATTTGGGGGAAAAGTGTCTTCCTTGTAAAATGCCCTCCTCAGATGTTGACATTCCTCACTTTTTAAAAGCCGCTATTCAGGACTTCTCGTCGAGTCTTCTCGATTACTGCCTCCCGAAGTGCACAACCTCTCTCGGTGGTTTGTTTGACTGTTTCCGAGGTAACCGATGCGAGCTTCGACGAAACACTCCCTGGCATCCAACAGCCTTCTATGCATGAGTGTATTGGTATTGTTCATATTTTTGAGAGCTTGTAATGTGGAGAACATGTCTAAGAAAATGCACGCAGCACTTTTCCCTTACAGCTGTGCCAATAAACTTCTGCACGAATTTTGCACATTTTTACTTATTTCTTGGTGCTACTTGTTTCCATGCCAACTTTTTATTTTTTGGTGCCATTTTGGCTCATTCCTTTGTGAATGTGATGGATTTCATGACGCTGGATTTACCGAGAGACGAACGATCGGCGATGCTTTTTCTCCGGGAAAGATCTGTCACAAAGAGTGAGTTCGAATAACCACCCGATGAAACATAACGTGACTCAAAAGACTCCGAATCGGCATCGATTAGTCCCGAGAAGAAAGAGGTGTCCAAAAAAAACATGGTTAACTGGATAACTGCTTTTTTTTTCGTTGCTGCAGTACGATTCGTTTATTCAGGGTGTCAAGAGTCACCATCCATTGAATTCCGTGCATTACAGCTTCAAGTGAATGGATTTCAAAGCAATAAGCTGAAAGGATACTAAAAAAAAAAGATGGTTTGGAAACAAGCAAAAACGTGGCACCCAGTTTATTGGTATGGGTGTAACTAAAGAGTGATGTGTGCAGTTTTCCTTGTGTGGCTCTACTGCCCAGATTTGTAACACCAGTGCTTTTTCTAACCTGTTTCCGCCACCCTCCGAGCAGCCGCCTTTTCTCCGGTGTCGCGCATTGTTTCCTTAAAGTGTATTGTTATTTTGCCCCTTAGGACCACGAAGGAGTTCCTCTGAACTTGGCTGTGGCCCACCTGGGTGTCTTGGTGTTTCAGAATTACACCAAAATCAACACATTTTCCTGGGCGAAAATCAGAAAACTAAGCTTCAAGAGGAAGAAGTTTCTCATCAAACTGCACCCTGAAGGTTACGTAAGTATCCGTCGCTATTTCTGAGCCCGTTTTGAATCCCTTTACGCATGACCAAATGCCTGTGTTTGAAAGTAGCCAGTACTTGCCTTTGCAGAACTGCTTCATTCGAACCAATCTTTCCCCCAAGGAGAATACAAGAACTTGTGGGCAGCGATGGTTTGGTTGCAAAAGCATGACTACGAAGAGTACCGGCACCGCGACTGATAGTCTGTTGTACCGATGTTCGTAATGGTGTTGGATCGGCAGGGTCTCGAGTTCTGATCCGACCCTTAGCGTACGAAGGGGGCTGGTGCACATTCAACCTGTCAATGTCCTCCCATTGGAATGGCATGGGACAATGGAGTGCCAGTCCATTTGTTTGCGATTGTTTCGTCGCTCGATCAAGGTCAAAAATGACGTGGCGCCGTCCTTGGATCTTACCCTCTGGGGTGGACCGCCACCGCTGCATTCCTCCAGTGTGATGTTAATTAAAACTTCATTCCCTGATTGTAGTTAACACTGCATCAAACGGTTAGTTTTCGGTCTCGGTGCATCGGGCCTACCTCCCAGTGCCACTGTTTCTGCCACTTGTGCACGCGATGAACTAATTCACGCAAAACATGCCTCTCCGCAGGATGCATGGGGTTCTTGTGAACATTCCATGCACTGGTACGCACTCCGACAAGCCACAACAAATCCTGATCGCCGCGGCAACTAAAAAATTTGGTCTGCCCCCGTAAATTTTCTGTTTATGTGAAAAACGTTTATTTTTCATGGAAATATTTTTATTTGTTTTAGCTGAATCTGACGTATAATCATCTATAGATCGATATTTTAAAATTAGGGATGTCTTGATCGTATACATTGATGTTTAAAATGTATGACATGATGAAAAAAGACGCAGACTTCATCCCACGTATAGGTGCCGTAGTAAGAGAAAGATTAATTTGTGAATTAAAACAATTTCGCTAGCTCAATTGGATTGAATGACAGAGAAGGTGCAGAAGAGCTAATTTTGTATGTACGATTCATAAAGACGACAGAGAGATGGTGTCGAAAAATTTACCATTCAAACTCCTAAAAGGAGTTTGGTGTCCTAACCATAGGGACATGAATTGTTTGAATGACCATAGAAATGATATTACTAAGTCAAATTGAAATAGGACTAAAAAAATTAAAGATGTCCATGATAATCCTGTTTGAAGTGGTGGTATACATAGCAATTGGGCCATTAAATAGTGTTTGTTACGCGAAAGGTCAAACGCAACGTCCGGTCTCGAGCTTGGCCGAATCGTCGTCGAGAGAAAGCCATTGCAAGAAGGTTTGCGTTAAACTGAATCGAATTCCGTAAATGCAGTTATCCGTTCCAGAAAGGACGGGCCTGGTGGAAAGTGAAACAGTCTCCGATAAAGTTATTTTTGACTGTGCATTGAATGGTGCAGTAAACTGTTGGTAAGCTTCATATTTCTGTTTGTATCACATTTATGCCCTGTTTAAACGGTAATCTTGACTTCAGGTTTGGATGAAAGGAAAATAAATATTTATTAGATGTTGAATCAGTACATTTGGCGCGTTTTCTCCGGCGGCCGTGTTGTCCCTGGTTTCCGTTGCTTTGTTCACTGTTCTTTGCGTCAGTACGTTTGTTACATCAAAGCTTCCGTTGGCTCTCTTCTAGGGTTACTACAAAGACACCGTGGAATTTTTCTTCGAAGGTCGTAACGAGTGCAAAAACTTCTGGAAGAAATGCATCGAGAATCACACCTTCTTCCGTTGCACCGACGCTAAACAAGGCATGAGGCAGAAACCAAAGATATTCAGCAGAGGGTCCTCATTCAGGTAACGCATTTCTTTCGCGCCTTCGGGAAAGGCCTTATTTTTTAGTTTAGTTTCAAAGGATCCTTGAAAGGCCTAAATATTCCTCCCAAAAATGCCTTAGGTTAACAAGAACACTCCGCCTTTATTTCACCTGCATTCAAAGGGCCACAGTAGCCCGGCGCGACTGAAGATTGGCACGTTCAATCGATCTGGCTGGTGTACGTTCAATCTGTCATGTCCTCTGGCTGGCGTGGTGTGTAAGTTTGCGGCGGGGGTGCCAGCTCGGGTGTCGCCCCATCACCCGACGGGGGTTCGAAACGACGTCCTCGAATCTTTCGCTTCGGGCTCGGTTCCCGGTCGATCGCTGACGGCACTCTGTGTTTCTTCAGCATGACATTAATTTTTTTTAAAAACTCTCTAAACTTTTAATTCCTGTAAGACCAGTCAATTCTCTGCTATGTAAGCTGCTCACATGCATAACCTTGCCTTTCATTGACAGTGTGCAATGACAAAACCTAGTAATGCCACATACTTTCTTAGTTTTGTGGTAACTCCTTACCTTTTGTGCACTGTATTGATTTCATGCAATATCTTTCAGATACAGTGGCAGAACTCAAAAGCAAGTGTCCGAATTTGTTCGTGAAAATTGTATCAAAAGGCAACCCTTCCAAAGGTAGGTCTTATGCATTTAGTTCTGCCTGATAATTCAAAATGTAAATACACTCCTCAGCCCTGCAGATGCGGAGAAGAGGCGACGCTCGCACGTGGGCGTGCTCAGTGGTCTGGGGACTCGCAATGCCGTGTGTGTCGCCAGTCTATTTGTATTGGGTCGATGCAAAGTTCGTTCAGGATTTTTTTTGACGAGTTGAAGAAAAACTATTTTGTTGACTAATCGCTATGGTGTGTGCCGTCCCGTTTGATGCCCTTTCTCAGTCTCTCCTGTAGCTGCACTGTCTCGTGCGAGTTCTGATGTTCCCGTCTCACGGGCGGATCCGTGTGACGAAACCTTCCGAGACACTCGCGAATCGTCCGCGGCAACCTCGCAATACACAAGTGCAGTCTTTCTCGTCTTTTCGGAAACAAAAAAACATAAAAGTCGAAAATGCTCATTTTCTACGAGTTGTGAATGCGGGGCTCAATTAAATATATTCAACCCAATAAAGTAATTTTTTTCCCCGAGTACCCATAGAAATTCCTACTTTCAAACGACGTCGATATTTTACGCATAAGAAAGGAATTGCACTTTAGTTTTGCGAGGCAATGACGCGTGGTGCCGAAAACAACAAACTTTTGCATCGGCCCAATGTTTGCTCCGCTTTGAATTGAATCTCCACTTTTATTCCATCTATTGTCAGATTTTATCCTCAGACATGCTCTTATCCATGGTTTTACACACAAAAATTTCATGGTAATTTTACGTAAATCTTGTGGTTTATTTTTAGTTTAAACTATCAAGCTTATATAATTTTACAGTACATCAGGGTTCCTACAGATCTTGAATTTTTTTCCCAAGCTATGGGCTTTCGATATTACGGAACTTGGTGAAAAGTACTCAATTCTTTTTTACTAGTACATAATTGTGTAATTTCGTCTTGGAACTTGTCCAGACTAGTTTCCTCAATGGCAGGTGCAGTACTTGAACATCATTCTGAATAAAGCCTGTGTTTTGTGCTTTGATACAATGTGATATATATCAGACCAACCACATAAACCACATTTCATTGTAACATCGGTTTTTTTTTTGCATAAACTATACAGACATTAAACAGTTTTCAAACACATTTTTTAAAGTTGTCTCGGGATTAATGCAGAATGCAAAGAAAATATTAACCTTTAGACTACGGCCGTTACAGCAGTTGTACTGTGAAAATTATAAGAATCGCACCAAGAAAGAATGTTATATCTATTGCCGTAGTCAAAAAATTAAGGTTTTTGAAGGGGCTCACCCTACTTTTTTTCACTTTTAAATTATCATTCAAAATTTGTACAATTGGTGTTGTACGTAGAAGGATGCAAACTTGCAGTTTCGTATTACTGATTTATCCCAGGGCTTATAACGCATCACTTTTTGTTCTTTTGTCACTTTTTCAGATGTTTAATTTCTTAAATTTTACTTAGACAAGAACAATTTTTTTAAATTCGTTTTTTCCTCTAAAAAAATGAAATTTCAATTAAATTTGAAAAATTGCAATTATTTTGTGCTAAAATATTTTTTTTTCTAAAAAAAATGGAGATGTTTTAAAATTTGCCAGCAATTTCTTTCTGTATTTTCATTTGCCCCCAATGATTATGACCTGAGGCAGGGTTCATTGGACTAAGCGTTGGTCAACATACAAACCAATTCAAGGAGACTTGAAACTTGCCACTCACTATTTCATCAAGCATTGTTCAAGCAGGTGACTAAGCCTAACGCCAGGTGCTGAAAGATTGCTTGAACAGTGGATTGCAGTGCAAAAGTATTTTCTTGACTACATTCCAATAAAGAAACCAAACATGACACAAAGACCAGGCTATACGAAAATTGTTCATTAAATAAAGTAAAAAATTATTATTATTATTATTTTAATTTCACATTTTTCTTTTTAATTGACAATTTTTGCATGTACCTTGTTTTAGGTCGTTACAAAAAATTTCAGCAATTTGGCACTGAAGTTTATTGTTATGGCTGCGTAATGCTAACATACACTTAACTGCAACACCATTGTTCTCAACAGATCTACAAGTCTGAAAACCCCCTCGTCCCCGTCCCGAAGTATCGGCTCCTCTGCATCTCCCCAGCCACTGCTGCCCGTGGCCAGCCTCTCCTGCGGATCCATGTCGGACATCTCGAAGGAGGCCGTCCCGCCGCAGAAGGTGCACTCCACCTCCGAGCCCACCACCCCGCACGTGGCCCCGGACGCCACCCTCGACGGCACGCGCTCCAAGGACGCCTCAGGTCCGGTAACCCCAGACCTGGAACGGGAGGACTTCCAGAGCCCCGACTTTTACGCTCGGGACGCAGACGATAACATCTCGCATGACTCCTACCATGTCTTGGAGAAGGAAATGCAAAAAACTAACGACTGCTTGCCTACTAACCTTTCAGATAACAAAGTGGGCGGAGTCTCCACGGAAGCGCTGACCAACGGGACCGACGGTAAGTCCGACGGCCCCGAGAGTACCCGACATATCGAAAATAAGCCAGAGGACGACGACTGCCGGCGCAAGTCGCGACGGCATCGCGTCCGTGTTTTCTCCAACCACGTCAACGTCGGGCAGACGAGCCCCGTCCTGTATGCGCGAGCCAACCGCCACCAGTCCTTCGACGGGCCCGACGACCTCTGCAAGGCATATCCCCGCACCGTGGACTTCGTGTACGTCAATCAGCTCCCCGCCGTCGGCAGCTTTTCGTATCGGGACGACTCAGTCGAACTGAAGTCCCCCAGCAAAATCAAATTGGAAATGTTTCAGCAGAGGTTGAAGTCCGAGCGGGACGCAACTTCGGGCAAACCCGGCGCGGCGGACCGCAGGGCGAGGTCCAAGTCCCAGCCCCTCGGTGTCGACTTGTTGAATGATTTGTTTCCCAAGCAACCCAACAATCACAGGGACATGAGTCGCAAAGAGAGTGCCCTCAAGGTCATTGCCGATAACCTCGATTCCAATAAATCAGCGCAGAACCTCGAGAGAGGGTCGCTGGACACTCCGGACGTTACCGGTGACGGTGGAGTTCTCCGAGAAACCCGCGACCCGGTGCCCGGCAGATCCGATCGGAAACCGGTCGATAACAAGGCGAGGAGCTCTTCCGAAAGTTTGTTGAATTCCCCGGCATATCAGAATTTCTATCACATGGTTTATCTGGACATGATGGCAGACAGTGTGGATCCCAGTACCCATTATATATACAATAGCTATAAGTTTTCTCAAATAGGCCGACCCCCGGAATCGTCTCTGCACCCTCCTCGTTTGCAATCAAAGTCTCTAGATCAATCTTAAAAGTGAACGAAAAAGTTACGCAACCTCGGCCAAAACATCAGTGGCGTGTTCGGGTTCCGTGGGTGGGGAGGCTCGCTTGCGACGATCGAATAATTTTGGCTGCAGCCCGAATGTTTCGGATCGCTTCGAGGCCCGAATATCGGTCCCTTTGGTGTGCAATTGGGGTCGAATTACTCTGTTACTAAGTAATGGATTCGAATTGCTGGGAGACAAATCATTTTGGTCGTTAAAAACCTCTTGTAGTACGATGCGTTGTACCTGAAACAATCGGTTGAATTTTGGCATATCTATTTTTATGCGTTCCCTTTTTCCGACGAATCAAAATCGCGGCTCTCAGATGGAAAACTAGTATTACAAAAATTCATTTCGATGAGTGGATTCGATTTTGAGAGCAAATTGAAATTGAGAAATGCGGTAAAATACTTTTCAGTAGTCAACAAAAGTTAGTGGCAAGCTTTGATGTTGTAGGTCATATGGATATTTTTAAGTATGAAAAGTTTATCTTCGATATGTAGGTACTCGTGTAAGAAGCTTCTTTTCTATCGGAAAGCTCTAACTGTTATTGTAGTCTCTTCCTTCTTGTGCTCAATCTCTATGGGAACTAAACTATGCTTTATTAATGCCTTAAAGGATTCTATATAGTTATTGCAAATATTAGAATCTATAATTGTTGTATTGAAAGTTACTTATCGCCTTTTCCATTATTTACTTTTTACTAGTTGTTCTTTTAGTGTGGATTTTATGTTTGTACAGCAGGGGTTTCCCACTGGCATAGAAAAGGCCTGATTTTTTATTTTAGATTTTAATATTTACTGTAAGTTATATACAAGTTTTTTTATAAGGCCATTTTTACACAATTCGACACTTTGTGTTTCACCTTCATTCAACAAGATCATTGATATCATTCAAAGGTCATCCGAAATCAATGCTTAATATTTATAAGTTACCTAAATATTTATATTTCTGAAACTGGGTCTCCAAGACCAGAGCCTGGCACTGGCAAAAGCTTGTGTATTCACAGGTTAATCAATTGCACTCAAATGCCTTCAGAAATGGAAAAGACCTAATTTTCTTTCACTTGATGTGTGGAAATCCCTGTATGAATACTTCAATTCCAGTCATTTGTTATAAGAAATCATGTTTTTTTTATTATTATTATTTTTTTTATTTACTCTGTTCTTTATTTTAATTAGTTAAGCTGTTAGTTTAGAAAACAGATTTTTTATTATTGTTAACTTTCTATCTTATTGATCTGCGTGTTCAGGCAAATGCTAGATTTATTTGCACACATCTGTTGTGGTATTTTGTTGGTTCCGAAACACTGCCTCCCAAAAAGTGCTTTATACAAATCAATCTTTATATTCATAGCATTCGATTCACGCTCGGATTGTCATTGAATCTGTGATACATGATGGAACAATTTACTGAGATTTTTGTTTTTTTCTGGACACTGAAAGCACTTTGAGTGTTCATCTTGTTGAATCTATTTAATGATGCTGTATGTAATGCCTCGTTTTTTTATCACCCATTACTGTCAAACCTAGTTGAGAAGAATTTCATGAGAATGTAAAAAGATTCCCCCATCCGTAGTTTGCGTTATCCAAATGCAGAAATAAACGATATTTCAACAATAAAGTAAACTATCAATGCATTTGCAATATTTACCGTACAACTCTGGGTTCTCAGATCTTTGTCACAAAGATTATACAAATAATTCTTGATGGTACAAATAATTCGGAATTACATAGACAATTCTTGATAACACAGATAGTTCCTGATTATGGAATTTTCCTTACAAATATTTAATACAAGAAATGTTCCCAAAGTTATATGGATCGTGTTACAATTTTTTTATTTAATTTATTTTTATATAATTTGCATTTAACTATGCACACATTTTTAGGGTTACTTCTGCTCAAAGTTAGGGCACTTTTGGGCATTGTTATGTTACAGGAAGGACATGGAAAATCTTGGAATAAAACATCTGTACTTTGGGGTTAAAAGATATAACATAAAAATTCCCGTTATTTAGAAAAATTGAGAGATGTTTTTTCGAAAGTTTGGAAATTCTATGTAAGTTTGTTTACTATTAAAAGTAAACTTTGTGTAAATTTAAATTTTCATTTTGTTATTTGTAAACAGATAACTTAAGTATCAAAAGCTTTATTCTACAAAAAATCTATATATATATTTTTTTGTCTTACATTTTAGTGGTTTGTATGAATTGAATATGTACGATTTCTCGGTGCTAAAGAAGGCCAAATATTAATACGTCAGGGTATGCGAGAACTCTAAACTGTTGTACATCAAAACATTCCCAAAATTTGATTCCAAAATACGCAAATAACATTGAATAAACCCTTTAATGCTCTCCTGAAGAAATGAGTCGAAGCCCTCTGCATTTGGATTCTTGCATCAAACGTAGGTCGACTTTCTGGTTTGGGATGAGGAGTGTGTTTATTCTTTGCACAAATTTTTTTACATTTTATTTCCACCAAAAAAGTCACTGATGGATAGTTATTTTCCATTGAATCGTTTGACATGAAAACCCAAATGTAACAGAATTTGTAATTATATTCAATTAGTAGGCTAATAGTAAGAACTGCCACAAATTATTTTATTCAAGGGGTCATTTGAAAAAAAATTTCTTTCAAGATCTCAGCTAGTTTTTTTTATGAATTTCATTATGCCATGTGACTCTTACATCAATCACTACAAAGAGATTAAGCCTGAATGTTAGCAAGTATGTATTTAGAAATACATCATTGCTCTGCAGGTACATGGGTATAAAAACCAGAAATTTAATACTGGCAAAAACCAGTTTGGTTCGAATTAGTTTTTAAAATATCATTGATTTTCTTAATCGTGATGCTTTTTATTTATTAAACTTAGCTTCACGATCATAACTTCAATATCCATTCACAGGACAAGGCGCGATGCTGCCGGGAATTTTATCTGTGGCAATTTTTACCATGATGTCTTGCCATTTAGGAAATGCTACATCCTCAAAAAGCAATTCTTGTGAAAAGGGACTCAAAAATCAGTTTTGTGGTTTATGTCTACTTCCAAAAAAAATGGAGGTCTCATCTGTCTCAAAATTACCTTTGTGCAGCTCACCCATTAGCTGGAGATTGTTTTACGTCATCCCCATTTGAATGGGTGGTTTTCCTTTGAATGTCAATTGAATACTTGCATTCAGGGCCCCTGCTACTCGAGAACTAAAAATTTGTAAATATCAGGTCATTCTTAAGCACCCCTTAAATTGTGCCTCATGCATTGCCTCGTTTACATTTGCTCCGAAAATTGGACGTACTAAAGTTTAAATACGAAAGTATTGGGTGATTTTGTACAACTTTAAACAACTTTTTAGCATATCAAATATTGCTCAAAATTTCAGATGTGCGTTTCAAACTGAAATCCCGTTAAGGAGAACGAAAGGCCATGGCAGCTTATTGTAAATTTCCAAAACTATTTCTTACAACTGCACAATTTTCATCCAAAACCCCGTTCGGTCGGGACCGATTCCCTGGTTCGAAATGCGTGGGCGTTTGTGAAATGGTTGTCGTGGGATGAACTGCCATTTTAAATGTCAAGACAAAAATGGATGGGGATTAAAATGAAATAAAATTGCATTCCACCGTTGCATATGCTCAGACAAGGTGTGCACTGAAGCTCATACATATTGCATACAATTCTTGCAAAGATCATAGTTAATAATTATATGAAATTGTTAATGCCTTATATAATGTTACCTTTAAATGATTGTTGTGCTGACAGAATTACAATTTTATTATCACCAAGTAAAGAGTCAGATGGATATGTTCTGTACTTCAAATTATGTAATAACTGCTTAACATTATGATATATTTGTGATATATTGCAGTGATTAAAGTGATCGTTACTCTGTGTGTTTTGTCTTTCTCCTGTTTTCTCTCATAACACTTCTCTCTTCTGCTACTAATACAGCCTACTACCCATTGAGAATACATAGTGCGCTCTTTTTACGTGCCCCCCCCCCCCATGTGTCCGAGTTGTCAAACAGGAAATCTTATTTGGTTTTTATGGAATTGTCTCAAGACGTTATCTCTTTTATTGAATGAATCGCTTTTAAATGACACTAAACTGGTATTGAATTTGCTTTGCATCTCACCTCACTGATCTGCTCGGCTTTTCTTCTGCGCTTCCTCTCCCCATTTCTTATTTGTTTTGATCTCAATAAAAAGTCTCATTCGAATGTAGGTGAATTCCTGCAAAAACGTTTGATAATATGTTGTAAGTAATTTGATAAGGTGTTTGAGTAATGTTAGCATTATGTACCAGTTTTAATGATATGAAACGTTTTACAAATTTCATTCTTAGAATGCCATGCAAGTTATACAAGTGCTTTAAGCCTGTATAGAAATGTAATCTTCAAATTAAAATAAAAAAATGCAAATTAGGGTAAATATTATTTATATAAAGTGACAAACGTGTGCACATGTAAATGTCAGTGCTTGCTCATTTTCATGCATTCTGGAAAGTAAGGAAAACTTTTTCTTCGCTGTGAAATAGAGTTAAGACTGATTGAAAGAGGTCTGACATGTTTCAGAGAAACGTGATGGCCATCACTTAAAATTTCCCAAGAAACCTTGATGATATTTTCGTATTTAATTTGTGTTAAAATGAGAAACAAAAAAAATGGACTCGCTTGTTTTTCTTGTATGAAATTTCATTTAAGCAAGGTCCTGTAGTGGTTCACTACCTTTAAGGATAGACATTTATTTTCTGCTCTTTGTGTACTGTATTCTGTAATTTGATATTCTATTACTAATACCTTCTATTTATTTAATGCATCAATGTTGGAGGAATGGTGAGTGAGCTTTGCTACTGTTTATCTATGTTCTTTGTATTCATCAAAACATTGCACTGTCCCTTTTTATTCCTGTAGTGATTCCACTTTAGTCATCTTTCTAATCGCAACTCACTGAAAATCATGTCTTGTGTATTTCAATTGCTTTTGTTTCATTCATTAGTCTTGCTCATGTTATAATCTGGTGAGTGGACATTTGGTTTGGGCTTGGTGAGTATTTGTTAAATGTTAAGGCAGTTTAAATGCAGACTTTTCCTGTCCGAGTCTTTTAGCGAGTTTGTCGGACAAAATAAATACTCACCAGTGTCGTTCCTCATGCGTAATTTTGAGTATGGCAGCTTGTAGATTAACCACCTCTGTGCAAATGAACTTCCCCGAGTCCACGTGCCTTCTCACTGGAATTGCGTAGTGTGTTGAATTTCTACAGTTGAGTGTCTTGAATTATTTTGCTTTTATTCGTAGGTGGCACCTCCAATGAAACCTCTCCAGTTTCTACAAACAGAAGCTTCAAAGGTTTCAGGGGCTCTCTGAAGGAGATTGAGAACAACAACAACACTTTACCCGAGTCGATCGAAGCGGAGATCGACCTCATAGGAGACCTGAGGTTCTCGAACGCAAACTCCTTTTCGGAGCCTGACGGTCTTTCGGTCACGAATAACAACATGGAGAATCTGTCGACTTTTGAAGTGCGGGCCACCATTGAGCATGTCGCCGACATCCACGCCAACTCCCTGAGCAGGCTTTCCGGCGACACGAGCTGCGAAGAGAACCAGCAGAGCGTCGGTCGTGGCGTCGAAGACAACTCGAAAGGCTCGGCACGTAACTCCATGGGAGAAGCTTTGAACAACATGCTGAATGACGCACAGCAGACGTTTGGGACTTCGACATTCTACGTCAGCAGTCCTTATGCTGTCAAGTTGGCGAACAAAAAAGTGAGTTTCTTGGATGCATTGATGCGCGTTTCGAGTTTCCGACCGTGATTCAAAAGGAAGCGTTGTCTTTGGTTCTTTCCCTATGGAATTAATTGTCGTGTCGTTCCAGTGCTCTGTCAATCTAATACTTACCTCACCCGTAAAAGCAACTTCTTCAGAATGAGGCTAAATTCAATGAGATCACTGCTGGTTTTGTAACGTAATGAACATTCGTGATATTTTTAGACTATAAACAATTGTGTTTTTATCTTTCTCTGTAGAAGTCTCTCTCCGATAAAAGTTATTGCTTGGCGAAAGAATTGCTGATGACGGAAAGAACGTATAGAAAAGACCTGGAAATTGTTGATGTTGTGAGTATATTTTACTGGCTGAATTAATACCACTTAAATTAAAATTGTGCCATAGTATATGGTATCCTGATGTTACTAGAAATTATGATCCTTGTTTCGAAAAATTGAAATTTGTTTATTTTTAATGAGCATATACTAAATATGAATACTTTTATGGAAAGAAGTCTTCAGAGACGAGGACCCTGTAACGGACCCCGGAAGACGGGCAGGTATTTGAAACTCTTTAAGTGTTGGTTTGCTTAAAATCCTGCCTGTTAAATTGTTCTTGCTTTGCATGGAATTGAAATTTGCAAAACCCACTCAAATGAAATTCCCTTCTCATGAATGATCTTTGAGTAAAGATGGGAAAGATTCAGAAACTTGTACTAAACAGTAGGAAATCACAACTCTACTAACTGCTAGGACAAGAAATACTTTTTGTTTACTTTGACAACTCATAATCAGCTGTGTCTGGACATTCATGATTTTGTAGTTGGCAGCTCTTTCCCCTGGTGCGTTTACTATCTTACTAAGAATCGGCTCTTCTAAGGACACCTGCCACCAGAAGAGCACGTTATCGGAATCGAGTGGCAACGGAAACGAAATTCTCACTACGATGCATCAGAAATCTTCTACATACAGCGTGACAAGCTTTCATCATTTCAAGGTTATGTAATAAGAGCACAAATTACAAAGCTTCATGCTTTTATTATGCATAGCTGCCAATCCTTCCGGATTACCCGGAAACTTTCCGATTTTTCATAATTTTTCCGGTTTTCCGGCCGGAAACAAGTTTTTTCCGCTTTTTGCATTTTTTAAAGATTATCGCTAGATTATAGATTACCGAGCATTCCCAACTTACGTGTTGCCCAAGTAATGTGTAAATAAATATTATAGCCAAGAATAGAAATATTATAATCAAGAATTGTGCATTTAAATTATGCTATTATTAAGATACAAACATAAACCTGATGTATGTTAAACTGTTATGTATACAACTTAAGGTTTATAGTTATTTTCTAAAATTAGTTTAAATTGAGTCTAGTTTTAAGTTTTCTAAAGGATTGTATTACGGATATTACTAAATTTTTTAATTTAAATCATAAATTTCGGCCCTTTGGTTCATATTTTTAATAAAATGTCAATGCCAATTATAAATAATAAATTCTTCTGGTTTTTACCCAAAATCTTCTGTTTTTTTACCTTATCCAGTTGGCAGCTATGATTATGTGATAGCCAATAGCAACTTTACTGTACAAATACTTACATAATTTTTCAAAAGTAAATTGCATGCTACATTACCGTGTGCACCAGCTATCCTCGAAATTTAAATCTTTATGCATTTTGATATGTTAGTACTTTTTCAATGTAGCCATACCAATAAACTTTGGCGCATTTTTGTTTATTTACTGGCACTTGCACTGAGCATGGCAGAGAACATTTTCTCTTTACACAATTCCATTAGACAAGAGTCTAAATGTTGGCACTCTTTGGCATTTGGCCTCAAACGCTCGGCAGTTCTCCTCCGTGGACGTATGACTACGTAACTTTTTCAGCTTACAGTGCATTTTAATTTTATTGGGTTGTTTATTAAACACAATCTTTCTCTGCAAAGACTATTTCTTGCTAGATGAACTCGTATTGCCACTGTCTCTCGGCAAATTCCCAATCGTAGAATTCATTACGCTAGCAAAGGAATGAGCTAAAATGGCACCAGAAACACAAACCTGGTATGAAAACAAATAACAATAAGGGATAAGTGAAGATGGCTTCAAAATGTATGGGCATGGCCTTAGCAGGAATATACTGATATTTTTAAGACAACAAACAAAATCTAGCCTATTTTATTAAAATGTTTCTCAATTGATTTTTAAAACTTGAATAAAAGGCTTGGTTTCTTTGTGGAATCAGTTTATAGGAATGATCCAAGTGTATTGCATGTCTGTTGAAGGGAAAGTAATACTTTGCATGCTCTGTACGCAAAGAATTTTCTTTAAAAAATCTTTTGGTTCAATAAAATTTTTGCATACGCATGTTGTTTTTGAACAAAAAATTATTTTATATAACTCTCACCCTCTTTTCTTGAGCAAAAGGGATTGTTTAAAGGGGGTGTCGGTACAATGATCGTTTTCTCATTCCCCACCCAAGCAAACAAATCAGGTTGATGAGCGGAATCCAAGTAATAAGTAGCTATCTTCCAGGATATTTCCACGGGCCTTGAAAAGTACTTGAATTTCGTTTTCAAGGGCCCTGGAAAGTACTTGAATTTGGTGCAAAATACTTGAAAGTCCTTGAATTTATTTTGAAAAATTTTAATCTGGAATTTTTTCGAGTATGAATCGGTTTGAAACACATGCACTTAGAAGGCGTGGTTTTATTGCGATTCCGAAAAATATCTCATCTAGGCATGCGTTTATTTTTTTTTCAAGGTCGGTGGGATGCTGTGTCAGTTTGAACCTATAGAACATAAGTATAATAACTTAGCTACTTTACTTTTTCTTTTCAAGAATTTTTTTCTTTCCCATAGCATGCCTGAATATTGACTAGAAATATGTTTGGAATTGTTGAGTATGTGAATGGTAATGAAAAGGTTACATTTCACGAGAGGTTCTTCTGAAAAGTTGACTACTAAAATGGGGGGTTACAGAGGGAATTTCTGCCTTTTTACGATAGAAAAACTTCCAATGGGCCTTGAAAAGTACTTGAATTTTTTTCCCAACAAAGAGTGTAAACTAAAAAATACTAAAAGCAGTGTAACGAGTCCACGTGTTTCTGTGAATGGCCACAGAATGATCCAACCGTGCTAAAAGAACGTCAGGCACTCGAGATACATCCGCAGGGGAGTCGACTCTGGGGGTGGTGTGTGTAATGGTGGGGTTATTATTGCACATACATAGATTTTATTTTCCAGATATTTCGAGACGAGTTTTTCAAGCAGAGCGACGTAGACTCTGCTGCGGCGGACCAGATGCTGTCCGTCATAGACCCACTTTACGAAGTCCACTGCTCTCTCCTGAGGGACCTGGAGCAGAGACTGGCTTTCTGGTAAGATCTCATCAATCCAACATCTCAATCCTTTTCTCTCTTGTCATCACTTATGGATATTCATTAATCTTGTAGATTCAACAGTTCAAAGTACTCGACGTGCTTTTAGAATTTTTCGTCAAGTATGGATTGCTGTAGCATGATGGACTGTCAACTGGAGGGTTGCGAGGAGTTTGAATCCTACCCCCAAGACAAAGGGGTCGGTGTTCATTCAATCTGTCGTGGCCTCTGTTGATATGGTGTGGATGTTCGGATGGGGGTGCCGGCTCGGGCGAGACGTTCGAGATTCTGCAGTGTTTTCCTCTAATCTTTCCCCTTCGGGGGTCGTTCTTGGACCGTCGCCAACGGCCCTTTGTGTGATGTTCGATAAAAATACCAAATACTCATTGAGCAATAGTAAATTTTACCAAATATTTATCTGTGATTCCCTTCTCTTCACAGGGAGGGCAGACCGGCCAACCGGTCCTCGACCGGAATCAGGGGCGTCGGAGACATTCTGCTGCTGCACAAAGGGATGATTGCTGTAAGTTCCCACTCTTTATTTTGAGTTAACACTGCCTATAGGTTTGTTGGACTTCTTTGCATTGTAGCCATTGTAAGCATTTTAAAAACAATATCCTGGGTTTGTACTCCTTTTGAAAATTCCAGGTTGTGGATTATTTTTCCTCAGGATCACTGGAGAAATAGAATCTACTTACGGCTCCCGGGTAACCAAAACATATCCCTAAAAAAGATTTTTCCAACATTGATGGAAAAATGTTCTATGTACTGAAAGTGAAGAATGTGGACTGCCAACTACTAGAAAAGGCTATTGCCCCAAATGAAAAACATCAGAGCTAGAACAAGTGTGTGTGGGGTGGGGGATAATAAATATAGCCAATTCATTTTTTGTATCTCTATCTTCATTGGTTTTCCAATCGCCAAGTTTTGATGAGTTGCACCAAAGTCACAGATTTTTAAAATTTTTACCATAGACAGACATGACAGTGTGAAACACATAGATCTCAATTGTTTAAATCTTTTGTCCAATATTAACTGATACAGAAATTAAAAAATTGGTCAAATTTACAAAATGGCGGCCATCTTGGAAAATGCTCTACTGTTTATAAATGACCCTAACTTGAAAACTAATTGCTTAAATTCCGTAATTTTGGTACCAAATGGTAGCCATTTATTTCAGGAGTGTATATGAGCCACAAAAACAATGGCCATTTTACATTTTAGTGAGGTATTTATCATGTAAAGTGAAAAAAATCACTTAAAAATGGTCAACTTTGGGTTATAGAAAAAATGAACTCTCTTATTTTTGTTTAAAAATATAAATTCAGAGTGGAAAAACTTTATATCTGAATAAAAGCTTTTCTAATGATAGCATATGTATTTCAAAATGGTGGTCTTTTACAGTTCTAAAATGACCATTTCTTAAAGAAATGGGGTCAAATTTCTGTTTTTATGTAGCACTAAATCAAAGCAGGTTCACATTAAATGTAAAAATATCAATAAAACATCAAATTACAATCCTATGTATTTTTTAAATTTATTTTATCACATAGTGTCTTTGGAAAAGTTTTTTCCACTGAAGAAAAATCGTTTTTATTTATTTAAACTAATTTTAGAAATACTTAATAAAATGTTATCTGTTTTATAATATTTAACTGCAATATGATGTACTTAAAATACATTAAATTTAATTTATACTTAGGAACCACTTTTGTAAAAAGATTATATTGTATTTTATCATTGCTAATTTGCTTGAGAAACTCATTGCTTTATGCGCACATTGCTGTTTTCAAAGCCTGAATGCCATTGAGAAAAAGGATGAATTGAATGTATACTATACTATCATATTTAGATTTTTTTTTTTAAATCCTACATGCATGAAAAAAGATGTGTGTCTATGTGTTATAGTGACAATTTATCGCATGATGCTACAATATTTTGTACTTTTCAAAAACAAGTGTCAGACATTTAATCCCACGCGTTCCACAAATTGAAATACAAAGTATTTCAGTGATGGGAACCCAGACCAATACAAAAGTAAATTTTAAAACTAGTCACAAAAGTCATGGTGAGGGATGTGAGCCAAGTTGTCATGGAATGGAAGTTTGTGCCACTAAAAACATAAAGTGTGTGGCCACTTTGAGAAGCCTTGAGCGTCTGTTGAAGGATGTAATATTAAATGCCTTCTGACAACTTTACAAGAGTTCATTAAAGAAATGGGTACTTTTACAAAACAAAATTGTAATTTACCATTATCAATTAGCAGATAGGTATGCAATGGCAAATACAATAGTAAATAATAAAGATCAGAATTAGGTTTCCAGTTACCTCAACATTTGTTGCGACCATGGGATTGGAGAAAATATTCAAATTACTAACATTCTAAAATGAACACTATCTTGCAAGTTTGTATGGAATTAATGGGTGGATGGAGAAATATTTGGGATTGTGAGGAATAGGATTATGTCTATGCTTCATCATGAAGCAAGTGCATCCTATTTATGATCAGATGCATGTTGTATTCCTTATGAATTTGTAATGAAAATCCAATCTTTTCCCCCATAACTACAACTGGACGAATGTAAATCAATTGAACTAGTGTTCAAAAATTAGAGGCAAATTTAATCATACAATAATGGTACTTTTAACTCTACCATTAATGTTAAAGTGGTGGTCTTTTTTATTTGTGCTTAATGTTTGTCTTTTAAAAATTTCTCGACAATGCTATCGGTGTATTTATTATTCACATGTTTCATACAACTTTTAAAAAGAATATTGAATCATCTAGAAATATTTCAGGATGTCGACTCATATATTTTGTGTTATAGTGAGCCTATGTACTTGTTTATGTATAATAATGGGTATTAGCATTATATATTTGAGGCTAGTTTAAATTTTTTTTTTTTTATAATTAAGTTAAGGAACTCAGAAGTATACAAATTTCCTTGAGTAATTTTGATACATTACCCCTAGCATAATATAAATATACTTAACAAAAATATTGTAATTAAATTTTACAAAACACAAAATTTTGTAAACTATTTCTAAAAATAATTTTTTTTCAATGTATAAAGATTTTTCAGACACCATGTGCCAGAGATGGCCACCATTTTGTAAATTTTACCCAATTTTAAATTGTATCTCAGCTAATATTGGACAAAATATTTAAATAATTGAAATCTATGGATTTCACTGCCTTGTGCCCTTCAAGTGACCACCCGTATGGAATGACCCATTACCAATTTCTGAACTCCACAATGAATTCGTCTATTATAATAATTTTGAATCGTTATAATCTGTATAATACAGTGGATGTTTTGAACCTCAATCAGCATATTTAATTTATTTTTAAATGTTAAAATGCATGAAAAATATTGATTTTTTTTTATGCTTCCTTGATTTAAAAATACTAATAAAAAAAACTATTTCTTATAGCAACTTGATTTAAGTTCAAAACATGAAGAATAATATTAGAAATTATTTCCAACATGAATAGTCTTTCTGAAAAAATTAGAATTTGAGATATCACTTAAAAAAATATGCTAATTATATCTTAGATAATTATTAGTACAATCTGTTTTTTTTTTTTCTCGCTGAAATAATTGTAAGAGTGCATCAATTACTTTTTGTAAATACACTGGGATTTTAAAGACAAAATTTAAGCAGGTGACAATTTTTCATTACTTCAGAAAGTAATCTTTCACATACAATAGAAACTATCCAACAGTTTCGAGATAAAATATTTCCACAACAGAAAACTAAGAGTCCATGCTTTGTTCTGCCTGTACTTGTGTCGACTTGGATCAAGATTTGCTTATGGATGTAGCTTTTCTGAATTCCCATTTCTTAGATGCATTCCACCTACCTGCAACGTCTGCCACAAGTCCTGGAACTGGTCTACAAAGACCTCTCCTCCAATCAGGGCTTTGCTCAAATGTACCACCAGTTTGAGGCCCAAAAAATCTGTTACTTACCTCTGACGTCTTTCCTCGTGCGTTCGGCTTTCCGTCTGGCGTACTATCGTTCACTGTTGAAAGGTATGACATTCCTTCATGAATGATTGTACTAAGTTTCCATTTTCTAAATGAACGCCTTTAATTCATATTCACTCGATCATTGCGGGGTGTTTTTGTTTCATTGCATTTTTTTATGTTTAAGCAGTTAAATACAATATAGTTTAACAGCTATTTCTTTCTTTGTTTCAGATCTATTAAGTTTCTATAATAGCCAGCATGTAGATTATGATAATTGTTTAAGTAAGTAACTTAGTAGTATGTCTTGTTTTGTTATTGTTCCCCTGTTAAGAATGATACCACTTATACGTATCGGGGTTCTTACCGTTCTTTAGAAGGTCCAGCTTTGCATTTCAGTTTTTAAGGAACCTTAAAAATCCTAATATTTGCTAAGTTGTTTAAAACACATTTTCAACCCCTAGTTTTTACACTGCGTATTCGATTGGGTCGACGCGAAAAGTCGTCCCGATATTTTGACGAAAAAGAAAAATTATTTTATTTACTAATAATTACATTCAATTAATATACCGGGTCCTGAAAGTTCCCCTACAGATAATTCGTGAATTTATTATACATAAACGACAAACTTTAAAACAATTATTTTTACGCCAATGGTCAAAAGCATTTTTAACCTAACGTAGAAAACATTTTTGAACTTCTATATACTATTTTAAAAGAAAGTGTTCGTTTGTATGCCTGTTTTAGGCCGCAAAATCCTGACAATTCTATGGCACTTACCGCAATGAGATTTGGCACACAGGTAGTCCAAATTTTCTGCAATTTTTGGGTCGCGGAGAACTTTAAAATTCAATCTAGAAAATTTTAAATGAATTTAATAGTTTTATTCTCCATTGTTTTTTCAACGTGTTTCTTCCGCGAAGGAAGGAACACCCAAATCTGGACTTTTTCTACCCATGTGACCTTGCAATCAGCCTTTGGAACCATGCTAAGTTTTTAACCAAGTTAAGAACGATGCCAAGCCTTTGGAACCATGCCAAAATTATTTTTTTTCGTTTCCGCTTTGATTTGGCGAGGAAGAATGATTTTCCAGCCAGACGATAAATCTTTTAACTGCTGAAGTCACTTAGTTCTTTTTTCTATCTCCTAGACTGTTAAAGATAGAGTAAAAATTTCTACGGATTTGAAATCTGCGGAAAATTTCACTTTGGATCGTTACCTAAACATGATTTTCTTTAAATGAATAATTTTTAATTTGAATATATCTTTTATATTTTTGCAACAAATTGCATCTTCTGCCTTCGCTTTAAAAAAAAAAAAAAACAGATTACATTTCCTGTCCTATTTTATTTCAGGGAATGAGAACAAAAATAAAAAACATTTTGACTGGAATTGTTAATTCTTTTTCATAAAATCCGAATCGCTACAGATAGATTAAAACTTTCAACGGATTTGAAATCTGCAGAAAATTTTACACCAGATTAATACCTTACATCACGGCATTGCTGGGCTAGCTACGCATTGGCTAGTGTATAATAAATGTTCAAAATTTCCACCCTTTTTTTTGGATGCAAAACTGGAGTTGTTTACGCATATTTTTAGGAATGTGTTTCAAGATGCTGGAGTGACTTTTTGTATTCTTTGAATTGTTCTACTTTGCTCCTCTCAAAGGGAAAGTTCCGATTCTTTCATAATTGACTTGATCCCAAAATTTATAGCTGTTGAAACATTGTATGCATACTCGACAGTGCTGTTTTTTATACGCTTTGATGTTCGTAACCCTGACTATTCGATAGATGGCTCATGAAATCTTTCATTTGCCTCTGTTTAATACCTGTTTGTTTTGAATTCCTAGGCATGTTGAATGAATTGAAGACACCGTGTGAACAGTTTGAGAGCAGAATTTTACCTGTGGTAAGTTCACTTTGAAGGTAGTCAAACATCTATCGTGCATCTGTCTGTTGGCTGCTGGTTATAAAATTCGTTTGCAGTTGACCAACTGACTGATTCATTGTTTTACAACTTATGCTCCGATGACTGTTCTAAATTCAGCCAGTCTCATTATGCAACATTGAGAGATTGAAAAAGATTTGCCTCTGCTGTGCATCATTTATGTTGTAGTTAAGAGAGTAATGAATCGGAGAGACGCCGACCCTCGACGAAACGGGCAACTCACTGCCCCCTTTTGTACAAAAATGAAATCACCTGTCATTTCTTTTATGCCGAGTAGGAATTGAGCTTCATTGCTGAGATGGAAAATACACTGAAACTGCTATGATTGTAACAATTTCTTCATTTTCAATCTCAATGCATCCTTTCAGACTCTTCGACTGGAAGAAGTCTTTGTTTCGTCTAGTTCTTGTGTCTGGTGCAGCTTGGCCAAGTGGGGGAGGCCTTGGAATTGGTCAAGTGGAAAATCCAAACCACGTGGCCAAGCACTCTTGAATGTTTATTCACTCGTGCTTTGGGAAAAACAGCCTACAACAATGACAACCTCATTTTTCATTTGCTTAAAGGATCTCTTGAGTTTATTATTCAGTGCCATAGCAATATTTTCAAATGGGTGGAACTAACAATGACACGTCGCACCCCGCCAAGAAAAGTCACACAAGTCAAAAAATAAAAATTGTGGTGTCCTGTCATTGAAAAATATGCATGAGGTGCCCCAGCATGTTAGATTACTGTTCTATAGAAAAGTTACCACCATCAATACTTAGCTAAAATTGAAAAGAAGCTTATACTATTTCAATATTAAGTTTTATAGTATCCTTTAAGTTGATGTTTCTCACATTCTGCAATTTTGAGTTGTGTCACTTTTCTAGCCAGTGTGCGATATATGAATTTAAGAATGATATATATGTGTGTGTGTGTTTGGCATTAAATGAGTTTATGCTTCACTCGAGCAACTCATAAGGGTATATTTACACTGGTTTCCATAATTGAAGGAAAATATTAAAAACCCCTTACTCATAAAATAATAAGTCGATTTGCACGATATTAGACACTAGAAATAAAACTGCATCCGAATATATTGTTTGCAAATTTGTGGCTCCGACGTCTTCGGTCATTGGTGTGGCGATCGTGTTTCGAAAGGCCTCGGGGTTTCGGAACGACCGTTTGTACGAGTGAGTCCCTTCGTGACGAGAGTCGCAATGACGAGCCAATTCCATTTTGAATCATCGCTTTTTTGTTGTTTTTTCTTAAGTCTTGGAGACCAAAAAGAAATGTACTGTGTTACTTTTTTTTTTAGAATTTGAAAAACTTTGTTTTACAAATCCAGCTAAGTTGTTTTACAGTATTTTATTTTTATGTTTTGCAGGTCAATTATGTTAAGTTAATGGAACTGCAACGCAGTTTGGTCGGCTTCCCGAATTTAGTCGACAAAAGTAGGGTAAGATCAGAAACATTCTAAAATTTATACTTGTGTGCAATTGTTTTTTCAGTATTTTCTGCAAAGGAAATTGAGTTAATTTTGAACGTTTTCCTTCAATTGAAATCCGTCTCTCATCTGAACTTTTTGTGTGGAGCAGTCATCGAATTGCTCGGCGAGGTTTCCCACCCGACGGAATCGAGCTGTAATTTTTATTTTTGTATAGCTGCATTCTATTCCTCTTTGGGTGGCGACGGCCTGTTTTTTGGCACACTTTTTAAAACACCCAGAAAATAAATCTTGCAAAAAAAAAATTCTGACTGAAATTACAAACGCGAAAATTTTGAAATCTTGCCGAGGTTACCGTGAAACCGTATTAAAGATGGGTTACTGTCATAACTCGCTACTAAAAGTGCGCCAAGAGCATTACCACAAAACAAGGCATAGAATGCTTGTGTACTGTACTTCAGCTGTACCTTTTCAATATATTCACCCTTTGTTTCAATACTTTTTTAGATTGACTGATTAACTTTGCTAGTAACTCAAAATAATATGAAATCGTACCCCCAAAATGGTCCGAGACTGCAGAAACGACTCCAGCTCTCGATAAGTTTATTCCTAAGCAGATCCTACTTTAATTTCGGGAACAAACAATTTGAAATTGTATTAAACAACTCAAAATGTCTGTCGACGTATCGGCCGGTAAACTCTGAATGCTGCATAACGCATGTAGAAAGTGCAATGAACGGAACGGCTCGTACCATGTGGATATAATGTCATTTTCAGTTAAAGTAATTGTTCTTCAATTTTTGTCAAACAAAATGGGATGAACGTTTGTATTAACCCAACAAAAAGAACTCCATAGCATTTAACCAATGGTATCCCTGCCCATCATCATGTTCTCGACATTCTGACACGATTTTCGCTCGCCTTTGGATCTATGGCACACATTTCCCTTGCAAGCATATTTTATTAGGCAAGCCCTCGAGTGTAACACATGTGTAGAAGGGTGGTCAACAAACGCTTTTTTTACAAAAATTCTTTTTGTCCTTGTGCCGAAAATTTGACCGGTGTCCCAAAAAAAGTTTTAATGATGTAAAAAATTCGACTTTAAAATAAAAAATTCAAATTTAAAAAACTGTTTAACCATTTTTTAAAACTATTTTTTTGTACTAGTGCCAAGCAGTCGATGAATGTGAACCATATCCGGAAAATGTCAGGGATTTCCATAACTGTTACAGCCTCTGGCCTCACCGCTGTCTCGTTAAAAATTCCTGAATCTACTGCCGTACTTCGTCGTTTCGGAAAAATGGAATCAAACTTGCATCGACTGCAGAATCCGATAACATAATTAGAAAATATATTGTACGATTACAGCACGTAACTGACTTAAGATACAATTTAGAAATATTTCGCAAACAAGATTATTTGGTTATTCACTAGTACTGAATAACCAAACTTATAGATGACATGTAACTATTGAGTCATTCGTAAAGTTCTGCGTGTGGTTTTAGATAAATTTCAACAAAGGAGTACAAAAACATAAAAACATTTTATTGAATCAAATAAGTGCAATTTTGTTCTATGACTTTTTGCCTTCTTTCCTGCAGCTGGAAAATTCTTCTTTTTTTTTAATCATTAGGCTTATGGCTTATTTGAAAAGAAGTTATCAAGGGGTGCTATTTGACAATCTCCAAAGAATTCAACTCCAGGCCGTTCAGAAAATGTTGAAGTGAGCTGAAGAGGTGAAAATCTGGGGGGTGACACAAAACATTTCAGCCATACTCAATAAGTCTTTGTCTGACATTCAGCAAAATGTGGAACAGCACATTGTCGTGCTGGAATACAACAACTCGACGATGGGTCAGTTCTGGCCGCTTTGCTTCGATTTTTGCTTTTAATATTGGCGTTTAAGAACTGTTTTTTTTTTTCTTAATTTACTGTCTGATTTTGTGGTAACAATTCATAATAAACAATTCCTTTGTAGTCCACCAGACAGAAAGCCTTTTACAGAGGAGGGTCACCCAGAGCGGGCGTCGTCTTCGAGGCTGAAATTTATCAAACCACCTTCGAACTGTGGCCTCAGAAACAACACTATGTGCCTATACAGCACACATTTTATGAGCAGTCTGACTAGCACTTTTTCCTTACATCAAAAGAGCATTATATGATGCTAATGAACTTTTGGGTTCTTAGCAGTGCAGTGAAACAAAAATGATGCCACTGCACATGCTATAATGATGCAGTGTAAGCAGAAATTGAAACATCTGATTCCATCAAGGAAGCAAAATAATAACAAAGCACGCTTCGATTGGAAACTTTCCGGATGACCCAATATATGTACGGGTATATCCGCTCAGATTCTGCCGCCTTTCTGAAATTGTTCTATCTAGTCACATGAATAAAAATTTAAGGTAAACGATTTGAATTGAACGTTTTGTTTTTGTTGCATCATTAATCTATAAGGATAAATTGCTGAGTATTTGGATGGATTTGTGAGTTTAGGAGCAGACATTTTTCTTCATTTTTTCAGTAAAATTATTGCCTCCTAAATATTTGTTAATTTTTTTCTACAGCACAAGGGTCCCATTCATCAACTGTTTCGCACTATTACTAATAAAGTATCAATTAAAAAAAAATTAGGGTAGAACATTGTTTTTTAATGTCAGATAATTTGTGACAGGGTTGGAAATTTTTTGTGAGAACATTTCGACATGAGGTTTTCAACACTAGTTATTCGGGAATTTCTTAAAAATTGTTTTCCAGCTCATCCTAGTGTGTACTTCCTTTTACCATTCATCGTATTTTATTTACTTGTCTAATGTTTAAATAGCATTGATTTTGTTTTGATAATTTTATTTTAAACTTGCAAGATAAGTCCACATTCAAATCTTTCTCAATTTTTACTCATTATTTAATTTTTAAATCGCATCTAATATTTTAACCATTCCTATCTATCTTAAGAAAAATCGCTTACTAATTCTATGTGTTCTTTGATACATTGTAATCTCATATTTAAGGTTATATGACAAAAGTTTATCACAGTTTTTGAGTATTTGTAATTTTTATTGGAATGTTAAATAAAATGCCAACATACTACTAAGAAAGTGTGCAACTTTATGCCGTTACTTTGGCATAGCTTGCCCTATTTTAATCTTTGTGCTATAACCAACTTAAATTCTGCTTGAGGAAAATAGGAGCCTCCAAAAGACATTGATTTTCCTCAAATTTATTTCTTATGTTAGTAATATCAGAAAACTATACTTGAATTATTGCTTGTTCTCTAGATTCTTTCTGCGATTGTAATGAAAGATCTGCAGATTTTTTTCTTTTCATTCGAACATTCAAAAAGCACTTGAGGATATTCAAAATCCTTCACAGAAGGATTTTAGAATTAGGCTACCAAACAATATAAAGCTAGTTAGTTACATAGGTGAAACTGCAAGGTTCGTAAGTCATGCAGGCAAAAAATGTAAACAGTTCATAACTGATGCGTTTTTAACACCAAAGTGGGAGAACCAATTATTTCCTTGTTCTTTTCAAAAATGAAAAGATTTCAAGAAGACCGTCAGAGGAATGGCCCTGGCCAGAGTTCTAACACGGCACATACTTTTAGACCTTCGTACCTTTTAAGTTTTGTTTTGTCTTGCAGGAATTCGTTCGTGAAGGATGTCTCGTAAAGTTCACGAAAAATGGCAGCCATCAGCACATGTTCTTCCTGGTGAGTGGTGGCATTTTTCTCGAACAACTCTAAAAATAATCTAGTTTTTAATGTCCCATTTTATCTGATAAACTAATGGAGTTGTATCCAAGATCATGTTGTTATCATCTAGTTGAAATTAAATATACTTAATCTTTTAAAGCACTTTTATTTTCCAAAAAAAAAACCCAAGAAAATGGTGAAAAAAATAACTTTCTTTGCCTTCGACGTTTCTCGAATCTTTCAGTGAAACGATCGTTTTCCTGACATGGCATCTATTTCATAGCGCAGTGGCAACTAGGAAAGAAAAGGCATGGGTGTCGCTGGATTGTCATTGATACCATCCTTGGGCTAATATGAAAACCTCATGAATGATACACGTACCCCATACTACAGTACAAGTCCATTAAAAAAACCTTTGTGTATAATTTACTATTTTGACTCCTTTCAGACTGATATTTACAGTGAAACTTGTACGTCTTTAGCTCCTGTTGTAAAATATTGTTACATCTTATAAGCTCATTGAGGCCTAATGATATTGTTAATGCTTTTTAGCATTTAATGTGAATTTATATGGTATATCTTTATTCATCCCAAGGTGATCTTTCATTTTTACCATTTTCCTGCCTCCCTCATTTACTAAATATGGAAAAAACCTGCTATATATACCCACTTTACCATAAAGTGAGTGTAAAAAACGTGGCTCTAAAAATGGCCCCTCAACTAAAAAACATAGCTTTAAAGTGAAGAAAAGTATGTTTTTGCATGAATGAAAAGAAAAACAACCACTTTTTAAAAGCATGTCTTTGCTAAACTACTTTGTCCCTGAAAACACTGGTTTTTATACCCACCTGAATTTAGATACAGAAATTTATTTCTCACCCACTAGGCCTCGAATTTGATACAAATATTTTTCAAGATATACTTTTTTCTTAGTTCAGGCAGGCTTTCATCTTGAAAGTTTTAGGTGGTTAACCCATCAGCATTGTACACAGGTTTGTTCTGCAGCAACCCGTCGCTGTTTGAATTAAAATCTGTTGTCAAAGCACACACACATTCATTTTACCATGAATCAATCAATAATATCCCTTCATTAAACACTCTTGCAACATTCAATTTATTTCTTATAACTTAAATCACATTACAAATTGCAATTCTAAGGAACCTGTGAATCATTGAGAAACTCAAACCAAATGGAAAACAAGGTTCTTGCAGACCTTTTAAGAGACCTGATTTTTTATTTTACTTTTAAAAAGTCTTCACTTTTCTACTGGAGCACGTGCACGTTTTGTTTCACCTTCATTGCAAAAATGTCTCACTTGCTCAAGGTCGTTAAACATGTCGAAAATGCTCATTTTCTGCTGTTTTGAATGCTTAATGCAATTTAAAAAACACAACCCAGTGACAGTTTTTTCCTCAACTACTCACTGAAATATAAACTCAGCTGTAAACCGATGTTTTTCAAATTAGAGACCCGACCCTGGCAGTCGTCAGAGGTCCTTCACTTCTAAAAACAAATGTGCAGCCTCGAAAAGAAGCCTCGTTTTTCTTTTACTCGAAGCTTGGACAACCTGTGAAAGAGTATTGGTAACAGTAAGGCCTCTGTTTTTGTTGCGTAGTAAAATTATTCAAAGTAGAAAACCAATAGTTTATTAAGATCAAGTCTTTCCCGACTCTGTCAGAAATCAAAATATACACACATGTCGCCATCTCATGGTAGCGGTCAATCGATTTACAAAAGAAAGTGAGACTTTCAATATCTGCAATCTACTTAAATATCGATTGCTATCAGCTTGTCACCAAATAGCATAAATTAAATATAAGAGAAAGAAACCTCATTCTCCCGTACGCCACCTTCGTGGTGGAGGTTGAAACCAAGCGACTGACCAATAGCAGTACTCCACAGTTTTTTCTGTTTCAGTTTTCCGACGTGGTGCTGTACTCTGTGCGCGTGCACGACGGCCAGCTGCGCTTCAAGGTCCAGGGCCAGCTCCCGACCTCCGGCCTGAGGGCGGAGGAGACCGAGCCCAAGCAGGGCATGAGCGACTGCTTCGTGCTCTCCAACAACGAGAAGCGCGTGGTGACCGCTGCACCCTCCAGGCGGGAGCTCTGCAAGTGGATGGGTGACCTGGCCGCCACGACACGCACCTCCAAGAGCCTCGCAGCTTCCCCTTCTAGTCATTCCCTGGGTGCTCTCTCGGAGTACGAGTCGAGCGACGAGGATGCAGGCCTCTCGCGGGACGAGCAGTCTTTCTCCCACCACATGAACACCTCCATCCACATCTGCTGGCATCGGAACATCAGCATCAGCTGCAGTGACCTGCTCCTTTCCATGAAGGTAGGCCGGCACTCTTTGTTTCTCCATTGGTGGAGATGGATTCCATCTCTAGGTGAAAAGATGTCTGGTATTGTCATTGGAATGCAAACATTTTATTATTGTGATTTCCACCTGGTGTCAAAATCTCCAATAAAAGTTACAACCAGGGTGTAAAAAAATCAATTAATCGGATTTATTTGATTTAAATCAAAAATCGGATTTTTTTATTTAAATTTCTGTAGGTTAAATAAAAAATTGAGTTTCTGACATGACATGTAAACTAATATTTAATTAAGTAAAAAATCGGAATTTGTGATATGGTAAATTAATATTTATTTTACTAAATATCATTGTGTGTTACATGACTATACTTTAAAAAATGAATTTTCAAAACAAGAGCAAAAGATAAGACATTTGTTTAACTTTAAAACACAAGTTGACATCCTCCATAGTTTTTCTTGACTAATTAACATAATCATGCTAACAAATGTATCAGTAAGCATAAATGAGACCTAAATTAGTCTGATTAAATAAATATTTGTTATGGGTCACTACTCTTAAAGTGAAAGGTGACTCAAAGATGTTCATTGTGTTTAAACTTTCATCCTTTCAAATAGAAAGCTCAGTTTAATTTTTTATTTAATAAATTATTAATCACATTAACTGTGTTATTTTGTATTTATGTCTCAATTAAAAAAAAGTAGTTGAAAAATCACTATAGCTAAGCCATTGGTCAATCAATTAAAGGGGTAACAAGTAGTTTAGGCCTACTTTGTGGGGATTTTCTTTGGCTGTCTTGACATTTACGTAGATGTAGGCCTACTGCTTTATTGTTTGTAACATAAAATTATGCATGAACATTGTAAAAACTTTCAAATAGATGTCAACTTATTTTTTACTTTACTGTTTGGCAGAATCCCTGACTCAACAGATTACTTAGTCCATCGACACCTCAGATTATTTGCAAGTGTGCAGTGCCAAACATTTTTTTAAAAGCTCATCAGTACGAGGTGTAGCCATTAGGGCTGAAATCACCATGTGTGCAGAAAGTTCAAAGCATTTGACAAATTCTGTGATTTTTCTAGAGTGTATTTACTTAGTTACAAAAATGTAAGATTGGTTGTGATTTAAATCAATGATTTTTAAAAAAAAATCATTTGATTAAAATCATGATTTAAATCAAGTGATTTAAATCTTGACACCCTGGTTACAACCCAATAATAATAATAGAATCCTATAAGGAAAACAATTAGCTTTTTTCACTCACAATGAACTCGTTTTTGGAAACTTAAGAATGATAACATGGGCATATCATACACTATTTGCATTCTCATTTCAGCACAGTCTGAGTGGATACTTGCTGAGGAAGTTCAAAAACAGCAGCGGCTGGCAGAAGGTTTGGGTCGTTCTGGCAAACTTGTGCCTCTTCTTTTACAGGTCCTATTTGGTAAGTCGCTTTGCGAACGTTCTTGTCTCGCAGAGAAGGATGTAAAACTCAATTTTTAAATGTGTGCCTATCAGTCTCCTAATCTGAAAATAACTGTACATTCGTAGATTAGCACTCGAAATGCTTCCAAGTAGGGATGCGACATCAATGTCGATGTTTTTTTAAAAACATCGATGTATTTGACATTGATGTATTGGAGTCGATGTTTAATTTTTAAATGAAAAAAGTACCGTTATAAAAATTTAAAAAATAACCAAGTAGCATAATTTTTGTAATCAGCAAATTGAACATACTTTTAGACCCAAGTGGCCAAGGGTGAAGGGTGTGAAAAGTAGGCATGCGACATCAATGTCTATGTTTTCAAGACATTGATGTTTTATAAAAAACATCGATGTATTGGAGCCAATGTCGCATCACTCGTTGCTAAACCAGTTTTAAGAAATGGAGGAAAAAGTTTAAATGCACTGAATTTTAAAAAACCTCGATGGTTTTGGGGTGATGCATTATCAACATCGATGTTTTAATTTTGAACATCGATGTTTTGCTGTCGATGTCGCATCCCTACTTCCAAGCGTTCCAATTTTATGTGTGCAAATGGGCCCACGTGACATGGAATCTGTTTGAAAACAATCCAATTTCTTGGTGGCAGGAAAGGTTTCGTCCTTTTTCCAAATCTGTATTTCGTGGGACACGATCCGGCAACAGTCGCGGACCGACCATTCGAACGAACCGGGAGAAGAAAATATCGGATTTGGTTTGTCTCTGTTGCTGGTGTAAACAAAGACCGCTTTTTATCTGATATTTGTGAAAAGAAATAGCCCACAGAGATAAAATGCTGGACCATTTGAATCCTGCTTGGGCTCTAGAGTGCTGTATTTCTAATGTTAAATGACTTTCATGGATAGCTTCCTAAATAATAGTGACATAGTGCTGATAGTGTGTACCCAATTACTGTTAAACAACACAAATGAAATCCACTTTATTTAAAAATTTATTTTTAATATAGAATCATAATTATTAAATTAAGGTTTTGAGAAATTATATTGGAACTCTATTGGTGTGGGAATGGATTCAGGACTTGCATATGACCATACAAAATTTCGAATAGTTAGTTTTTGCATAACATTAAATTTTCCTCGTGTGGCACTTTTAGCAGGAAACCAAAAAGTTAAAAAACAATTGAAAATTTTGTTTGTGCGAGATTTGATATGAAGATGTCTTTTTAAGCAATTTTTCTGCATTAGTGTAGGACGTTGTTTCCTATGAAATGGTGCCTTTGAATTTGCTCAAATGTGAATAGTGCCCGAAATAAAAAGGGTGGTTCCTTCTTTTTTCACGAAACAACATGCTGCTCTATTATGTTCAGAGATTCCAGCTTTGTGTGTTAGGAAATTGTTGACAGCGTGATTTCTCTCGACAGGACGAGAGCCCCCTCGCCAGTCTTCCTCTGGCCGGATATCGAGTCCTGAACACGTCCAACAGCGACCTGGTGCACGGTGACTGCATATTCAAGCTGGTGTTCAAAAACCACGAATATTTCTTCACTGTGGAAAACAAGCACACTTTTGAGAGGTGAGTCATGGGAACGAGACTCTGCAAATGATTAAACCTTTCCATAACTCATAGGGTTCATTTAAAGTACCCAATTCTAAATGTTTTCCTTAACTCGAGCTATTCACTTTGGATGACGGCAGATTTTGTGAAATCATAAACGCGTCCATACTGGCATCGTGCAACGATCTACCTGACTTAAAAAATTAAGAAAAGCTGTCGTACGACGCACTATCGTCGAAAGGTCGTCGCCCAGATCGAGAAAACGAGTCGTCGCAATCGAAGTTATTTTTCCGCATTCGAGTGTGCACTTTCCGATTTTGCCGACCCCTCGTCGCGAGTGATGTTAAATGATTACAACATCTGATGGGTGAGTCAGAAATTGATCTGCTGTGTTGGAACTATTTTGGAAGACTCCCAATATTGTATGTGGATCTTTCCCTCTGGGGTCGGTCCAGGACCGTCGGTACGACTCATTGCGACACTCATTAAAATACCGACCTAGCCCATATTTAATATATGCAAGTCTGGATGATCCCCCTTTAATGTGTAGTAGACTCTCTTGAGATTCCAAATGTGTACAGATCTTATACCTTTCTGAAGTTGATGTACAACATGTTTCTGAATCAATCTTTTAGTGTTTATTTTAAGGAGTTACATTTAATTTTGAGTTATTTCAAAATAAATATCATCGTCCCTCTAAAGAAACGCAATCCTAATTTCTGCCCGACACATTTTGTGGTCAAATAGTTGAATTCAAAATTGAATCGAATTGAAGCACAATTTTATTCTATTTATATTTTTAAGTAATTCACCTCATTCAACAGTTCCTCAAAATACCATCAACACATATCCCTTCATCAATAAACAACTCATACCACTATTCATTTATTCAGATGCCCCCAGTTTTAAAAATAAATTGATTCATCTCAATAAATTAAATCAGTACCTAGGTTTCGATTCAGACCTTGGTATCATTACTACACTTCTTATTACTTCCTTTGCAGTGTATGGTGTACTCATCACACGTTTTATTAAACTACTGCGACAGTATGGATCTCAGGACCATTCTGGAGCAAAATGACCCGTCTCGGATTGAGAAGTGCTAGCACGCCTGTTCGGGTCCCTACTTTGCCCTTCCCAAAACAAATTAGATAAACTAAACATAGTAGAGTTGTCCATGTGGACCCATTGAGTGATCGACACCCTTGCGTTTCTACTTCTTTATACGGGAAATTACGTCTATTGCGAGATAATTTACTGATTGTTTTTATTGTGACTGATTTGTTGACATTCTATTGGGTCATCCAGAAAGTTCTGAGCGTTTTCAAATGGAAGCTAGTTTTGTTATTATTTTGCTACCACTAATAAGGAGTGACCTTGATGGAAGCAGATGTTTCAATTCGGTCTTTTCTGCTTACACTGCATCGCATGTGTTGTGGCACGATTTTTGCTTCAATGCAGTGCTAAGAATGGAGAAAGTTCATTTTCGTCCTATTTTAAGAAAGGAAAAATGGTGGTCAGACTTCTCGTAAAATGTGTGCTGTATATGGAAATAGTGCTCTTTCTGTTGACACAGTTCGAAGGTGGTTCGTTCAATTGAAGCGTGGAAATTTCAGCCTCGAAGATGATGCCCGCTCTGGACGACAAAAGTAATGTATTCTGGAGGGTGGGACTACATAAGAATTGTTTATCACAAAATGAAAGAATCAATGCGGAAAAATACTGTTCTCAAAAGGCAGCATTAAAAGCAGAAATCATATCAAAGAACTGACCCATCGTCTTCCAGCACCACAATGCTCGGCAACTCTTCCATGTCATCGACTTTGTGTGACCGCTGCTTAGACATTTGGTACAACCTGTCTCCAGTCATGTACCAAAAACTTGTGGCATCAAGCCCAGGCGCAGCTGTTTTGCAGGCCAAAATAGGCTCAACTTATTATTGAGTAAATGGTCATAATGTTTTGGCTCTTCAGTGTATATCCATAACGTATAATATCTATCATGCCGTATAAACTTACAGCTATAATGAAAGCGGCCCAATGATCCCCCAATAAGTAACTTATCACTGCTAATGAAACTGTCCGGAAGAGAAGATGCGCAACTGTTTTGCAAGGAAATCAACATTATCTGGGATCCTTCGGACACAGACTCGCGATTTCGTTCGCTGTTGCTCGATAAATGGAAAATGAAATTTTTCAAATAATGCGAGGCAATGACAATACATTCCGGTCTAAGACTGCACCGTCTCTTGATTGTGAAGAGCGAGTTTAGTTGTGCAGAATTGACAGATTTCATTCTCTTTCCAGGTGGATGGACGCAATTGGCATTTCCACCCTCACGGAGGAAGAAAACACTCGACTCTGATGCTCCAGAACGGCGTGCCTCGTTCTTTGACCATTTTAGTGTTCTTTGTGAGAGTTTTGAGTGTAGACATGTCCTGCCTGGGTCTACAAACATTATAACCTGGGATGTGTGTTTTGATATTTTTAAGCTCCTTTCACTCGCACGAGCCGAGACCTCCGTTCGTCGAGAAATTCGATTGATCCTGTTGGCTGATGTAGGGTAGGGAATGTATAAAATAAGCGAGCAAAAATACGTGCTTGCATAACATTTACATTGAAATGGAAGGTACTTTGATATTTACTAACATTAGTAGTCCTAAAGAGCCTCAAATTTGCTGACATTTTTTAAGCTCTAGTTTTTAGAAAAGCGCTAAACATTTCCTTTCGCCCACATTGGAAAACCGAGATCAATGCGACGCTCCCAAAGAGTCGATGGCAGAAATTCAGTTTAGCTGAAAATCGAAGTTTTTAAAACTGGGTTCGCGAGACCCAAACCTGGCATGCGCGAGTTTCTTCTCGTGCAAGTCAATAGAGCGCAATGTACCCTTGAAAAGAACTTGCCTTTTTTTTGTTGGAAGAATGGGAGTATGCATTCCTGTATTTGCTCACATGAATATATATTTTTATGTTTTCATTACAATAGAAATTACACTGTTTGAAAACCTCACATACTTTTTTAAATGTGGAGTTGTAAAAAATAACTAAAATTTTATGAAAAGGTCGAATTGCGAAAGAGAATAATCGTAGCAATAAAACTGAAAATACAAAGGATGTTCCGAAATTCAGCGTTTTAAATGTTTTATTAATTTTCTTGTGTTAAAAAAACGAAAATTTTCTGAAAAATAATTATTTAACCAGCACTAGTCTCTGCTCCATACGGGTTTTTAAACCACCTTGTTGAGAGCTCACTATTCATGTTCTGAAATTGCACTCAGGTTATCTCAATTGTGGAAACAGGTGAATAATACTCTCTCCATAGAATGGCTCTTTGAGAATTTACAGCATATTTCACAGTTGCACTTGAGCAGCTGTGAAAGATTGTACTGATGTCTGAAAGCATTTGACCTGCATGAATTAGAATTCCCAAAACTTTTGAACGTTCCTCGAAACATGTGCATGTTATACATATTTGTGTCTTTGATGTTGATCCGTTATAAATAAAGATAGTTGACAAAATATGAATATTTTAAACATTCCCGAGACTATGTTCCAATTCCCGAAACATTCCAGAAAATCACCTTTAAGAGCATCTGAAAAATTAAGGTAAATGTATCGAATGTCTGATGCTTCCAGACTTTATAAGTAATTCATCAACATCCTTGCCCTGAATTTTTATGTACTTTACGCAATGGAACCTAATCACGTATAAATGTGTACAAAGTCTGAGCAGAACGAGACAAAAATCACATCTCTATTCCTTGGAAAGACAGGTTTAACGGTATATTTGATTGAAAAATTCAACCCATCTGGGAAAAACTTTGTATATATGTACACCTGCATTGAATTGTAAATATAGCTTTTTAAGTACCAAGATTTTATGTAATCTATTGAAAAGTAATATATTTTTGATAAAAAAATGTATACATTCCTTGAAACTGAATTATTGGATTGATATATATCTGTATACTTTTTAATTTTTCTTATTGTTCATTCATTATTGGCTTGCAGATCTCGATTGAAATATTTTTAAAGAGAAAAGATATTTGAATTGCCTACAGAATGATAGATTATTTTGTATCTATCCATTTTATAAAGTGTATTCCTGCTAACTTTGTATGTGCAATGTGTACGGATTTTGATTCATTTGTACTACAATATGGTAAGATTGAATGATTTTCTAGGAAA
This sequence comes from Metellina segmentata, assembly GCA_947359465.1. Classification (NCBI taxonomy): domain Eukaryota; kingdom Metazoa; phylum Arthropoda; class Arachnida; order Araneae; family Tetragnathidae; genus Metellina; species Metellina segmentata. The sequence continues at coordinate 136,523,515 of OX375874.1, read as the reverse complement.
TTTACAAGCACATTTTAAACTTTGTTTACAAAAGATTAGAGAGTCGTGTCGCAGAAATGCTGAGGTTTATTATCGACGAGGCAAAAATATAAAGTGTGAAAAAATGATTTTGTGTTTTAATTCAGGTGATTGCATTGCATTTATTTATTGCATTACATGCTCAGTATTGCATTTATTTAATTTGCAAAAAAAATGCTTTTAATACAATACATTTAAGAACTGGTCCAGCCATACTACATACTTAGAAACGAATCTATCCAATTTTTTCTAGGGACACTTTAAAAAAATTATCAGTTTGTCGCACTTGACAACACATTGAATATCTATTGATATTTACTTTTTCCAAGGAAATCTATAGCGTCAAACTACTTTTCTGTTGGCAACATTAGCCTAAAATAAAATGAAGACATGAACCCTACTGAAAACGTTTCCATGTCAGCATCCAGACTTTCTCTAGTTACTGTCGAGGTATAAAAACTATACATTTGTTTCCTCATCTGCATTTTGTTACCTTTCTGAGTTCTTCATTTCCTATTCAGATGACAAATGTTCCCCATTCAGTTCAAAATTTATTCTCTGAAAAATGTTCCAAGCAGTGTCTCAAAGTGCAATGGTGTTTACATCCTCACACTGTTTTTCTCAAATTGCTGTATATGGTAACCCAATTGTGTGTAGTATAGTGGTAAATGCAAAAAAATTTCAAGTCACTTGATCTATATTTTCCCTGATTAATTTATATATGTGTATGCCTTGACACCTCAATTCTTACAATTATCATTCTACACACAATAATGCAATTATAATTGCCCCAGGAATACTGGGACACAAAGCATAGATATATTTATTTGTATTAATATATAGTGTAAAGAAATGTTGTGACCTTCCATTCCTTGCGAGTCAAACAAATGACGGCATTTTGTCTTGCACGTGCATTTATTCTATCTGTAGGACATACTAAAAACAAATTACTGCAAAATATATTATTTGAATGTATAAATAATACATTTTTAGTTTCTCCTTTCACGAGTGAAAAGGCCCTGCACCTGCAACGGAGGGTTCGAACTATTTTATCTGTGATTTTAAATCAAAATGTTTAAAATCCTCTCAATGCATGTTGCAATTATTTTCAGGTAGTTTGTACGAGTATGCTTTTATTTTGTTAATTTACTTGTGATCTCAATGGTAAGACTTTCCAAACTTTTCACCATGCATTTCAGTGTGTATTTGCTTTTTAGTTCATTCACCACTTTTGATAACCCAGCATTTGTTTTGTTTCAATAAAACTTTTAATTCCTTACTTTTGCTATTGTGATACTTGGACCAATGTTTTAAAACTGCAGAGTATAATGATGTGCTTGTTTCAAAAAAATCCGTGGAAATTACACCGATATACTCAGTTCTTTGGGAAGTCTCGCGTAGACCTGGTGCGAGCATGACCCTGTCCTCTGGTTCCAAACGACGTTTTCGAATCTTTACCTTCGGTTCGTATCCCGGACCGTCACCTCGTTGTGTTTGTCCAGTGCAACGTTCATTCAAATGTCCACAGAGTTCATCGGTCGACTGACACTTCTCGTCACAGATAATCGATTGGTTGTTTGTATGTAATGCACCAAAGAATACGGACAGGTATGCATTTTTAATTGACATCACACTGGAGCAACGGGTTCAATGCCCTAAGGCAGGGGTGGCCAAACTTGGCGCATTTGATGATTACAAGTGGCGCATTGCATTCTTGCGCCTACATATTCTTTGATTACAAGTGAACAAGCATTTTCATCCATGAAATTCATTAAAAGAAAAACGAGGTAGCGAATGAATGATTCAAATTCTCTGTTGCTTTCAGTAACAACTTTACACCAAACATTGAAAGACTAACGAAATCCAAACAGGCTCAAAAGTCTTATTGATGGTAAGTAATGCTTATGTGCTGTTAATTAATAGACATTGTTTTACGTACAATAGTTAAAGCATTTAAAAATGTTAATTATGTCTATAAACATACTTTTATTAAAAAATTATGTCTATAAATATACTTTTATTATTAAGGATATGGTAGGACCATGGATGTAAGGTAGAAAAGGTGCGGTTACATGGCGCATCGGAACTCGTATGTGAAAAAAAATTGCCGCATGGTATGTAAAAGGTTGGCTACCCCTGCCCTGAGGGAAAGAACCACCCGAGCTGGCACTCCAAACCAATGCGAGAGCATTCCAGGCGAAATACTTTACGATCGAAGAGAAACGGATCGCAACCCTCCGGTTGCTGATCCATTTCTCTTCAACATTTTTTTCCCGATATGGAAGCATGGCGTTAGGGGCCTGAAAGTTGTTTAGCACCATTCACCACCTGAAGTCTGTGAACTTTGTCACGGTCTACTAAATACAATTGTGCCCCGAAACAAAACTGGAAACTTCTGATTTCTTTATCTCAATGATCGTCATAGTTTCTTTGGTATTCATTATTTCAATACCCTAGTTTGTAAAAAATCAGCTCCAAAGCTTTTTAAAGCAAAGGTGAACGAACTCCTCGTATCGGTCGAAAATGTGCCGTTTCCGCAGATCCTTTCAAGATGTGTTGGGTTTCAAAAAAAAGAGATCGACGGAAACACATCAAATTTTATTTTTTTAAAAATTAATGTTGTAATAATAATAAAAAATACAGTTTCTACAATCTAAAAACACGATAGAATTCTTAATTCACTGTAATTGTATCAGTAACAAAATAAGACATTTTGATTCATTTCAGACCGAGGCATCCAAAAAAGAAAATTGCACAATCAACAATTTAAAAACATGGGCTCCTAAAAAGAATACCAGAACATTTCTTAAAATATATATATATATAAAAAAAAACTGAAATATTTTTCAAAGTAAAACATACATCGTTATCTTCAGTTGAACCTCTTTAAAATTGGATTTGAAAAAAACGAGAAAATATTCGCTATCGGTTGTAACCCATAATTTCACGGCAACAAAGAAAGGTAAATACAAATATGTTCACTACAAATAGCACAAATTGATGGTACACATGTCGGTATGCATATTATTAACAATACTTTGATAAGGAATTGAAGTTGCAACATCTTTGAAAGTAGTGTTTAAGCGCTGCGAAAAAGCAGTGCTCGAGACATCTTTTTAGTATCATATAAAGGTACTGCATGGTAATAACAGCTTCATGAGACACACAGTATATAGATATATATATATATATTTATTTAGGATTTACTGCATAGTTGTACATTTTGTAATAGAGATCGATAATAAGTCTATACAAGGTGGCTTTGCTGAGCCTAAAAAATGCTGCTTTCAAAAATTGCACACTCCAATAACAATTCCCGATAACAATCGTGACCACTTCTAAATGCCTCGTGCTGCTTGCAAGTGAAATGATCAGAACCTAAAATAGTTAACTTCTGATCTGGAACTCCACCTTCATTCTAATTTGCTTTGTATAGACCCAAAAACTATTCTGTCAAATGCTCTCTTTCTATACCCATGTTTCCATTGTGTAATTTTCTATCCTTATTGTGGTTGTCAGGTTAATTTGTAACTTTTCGATTTAAAGCTTCTACGAAACAAAGCAATGTCACTCGTAAAACAACTCCTCGTTAGGCTGCGGTCGAGCATCGACGCAAACAGCACAATTTAAAAGTGGTCAAGCATTGATAATTACCTCCATAACACACTATCAAGGTTTTAGGATCACAGTAAAATGTTTATTTTGGTTTTCGTCTCATTTACAAACATTTGTCTCGATAACAGTAATGCACAATAGATTTGTTTGACAATAATTACCGGTAAAGTACTTTGCAAGTACATTTTATAATAACAGAGATCCTGAATCGAATCGATCGGAAAACATGCCGTAATTTTGTAATTGAAGCTGTTTGTTTTTTTCCTTGCTACTAGACTTGTCATTTCAAAAAAGTGCTCTCAAGCGGTTCAATTGAGAGTCAATATTGCTTATTTCATGTTGCTAAGCTATTACAAGTGATATTTCCACTTTGAGGCAGATTCCTTCCAAAATTTAGTTGCATGGTAAAATCTTACATGTGTATACAAATGTTTTTAAAAAATCAAAAGTGCACCAAAAGGAATTGTTTTATGCGTTAGTAATATTTCAAATCAGAGTTGGACATAAAAAATAATTTCTTTTGGATTTCAAAATGTAAGGCCCCGCTGAAACAAAAATGGAATAAAAATTTGCAATGGTTGAGGTAAGTTTTGAGAGTGGAATTATTGCCTCAGATGAAGAGTAGTGGACGAATTTGCATTTTGAGAAAGCAAGTGAGCAGCAGCAGGACATCCAGAAGTAAATAGCATAGACAAGAATTTCTGAGCAGATGTGTTGCTTCCGTAACTGTACAAGCGCAGCAGTTCCCAACCTACGGTACAAGACTCCATCCGAAAATGAGTTTCTATCGGAACCCTTTTTTTCCCTGTTTGCAATGCCTTGATCAAGCATCAAGTTGGTCAGATATGCTCCGTTAGTAAAGTACGAGTATAAACAAAACAGTAAAACATTTTTTGCAGAAACTTCTTCTCGAAACGAAAACTCAGAGGCCCAATCGAGTTTGCTGCCATTTGCACACATTGGAGGGAATTTTCCTCACTCGAAGCAAGCCGAGTGCACGTTTGTCATCGAAACTTGTTAGAATGAATGGTATTGTAACGAATGGTGTTTGGCAAGGTTGGGAACTCCTGTGGGAGCGATGCAATCGAATATTGAATGCGTCTACGAGATTTGAGAAACTGCTCTGGATGTCTCTTCCTAGTGGCTACTGAAAGGGCAATCGTCCGACATATTACTGTGATGTCTTTTACCTAGTACTCGCCTAAGTTCAGCATTAGAAAAGGAAATCGGCTCGAATGGTCGTCGTGGAAATCATACCGAAAAAAGCTTATATATATAACAATTTTCTTATACAATATACATATATATAGATATATATCATTTTCAAATCACCGGACCGATCGTGGTGATAACAGTCATCTTCTACTATATACTTTTAATAAAAATGCCTTTTCACAGTAAATTGAAAATGAAACTGACACAGCAAGTTATAGCGACTTTTACCACGAGCACTCGCTCGCAATAAAATAATAAGAGTACAAATACAAAACATTATTAAAAATATTCTTTAATGAATAAACAATTAAAAATTGCAACTCACATTCAACACCCAATTGTTTGGTAAGTTCTCGTCGCAGAGCTACGCACGGGATGACCGACAGAGACTAGTACCGTTCGTGGTTGCATAGATTACAAGTGCATAGATGACCGCAGTTCTCCACCGCCTCTTCGCCAATCGACTCGGAGGTGGCTTTCTTTTCCCCTCACTAATATCACAGAGGAGACCGTCCTTCCCAATAGTCGCTCCTCTGCTCTTGCTGCAAACCTCCATTTCCATCCAGTCGATAGATTTCAATGTCTGTTCCCGTGAATTGAAGCCAGATCCATTTGATATTACTATTTATTGAATTTACGAGTATTGCTTTGGAGAGAACGGGGAAAGGGTGGAGAACTGCGGGACTGTTTGGAGGGTGTGCATCAAAAAGGATACAGGACTATTATACAAAGAAGGCAGTATGAAATTCATACTTGTGGGCTGTAGGATCATTCAATTGGCTCCCGATAAAAGTTCGTTCGAGTGAGTCGTCTCGTGTCGTAAAAAACTACCGCTTCTCGAAAAACATACGAGTTGTTTATACACTGAAATTGTTATTGCATATTTTATACCTCTGGTAGGATAAGTTAAATGCTGAGTTGAGACATGGCGCGCAACTCGATGCACATGCCCTCTTTGCTAAGAATGTACTGCACAAATTAATACACCTTCGACTCAGTGAGAACGCATGCGACGGGAGGAGCAGCTACAATGGACGCTTCTTTGCACACCAAAGAATTGGATTAAGCAGATGATAGGACAACAGGACAAGTATCATCACACTACATGGCTTGTCACTCAATAGAACTGAAACGGCCGATGCGTCGGCTCCGCCTGGGCGACCAACGTCCAAACGCGCTTTCTCCTTGCGGAAAAAAGAATTGCCAAGTATTTTACAGTAAACCTTTTACTCGGGATTGTGCATTGGTAACTTTCAACAAAGAAAAATTTTTATAAGATGCATCCAAGAAATTACTTTACACACATGCGTATCGTTACAATTAAGTCAACGCAGGAAATCAAAATGCAGTTACGATTGATAATCTCTTGATGTGTGGAAAACAGCACTGCAAATTAAAAGGGAAATTTTCGCATAGCATTGAATTAGAGTCGAGAGTTTGCAAGTTGGAAATCTGGCACAAAGAAAAAATTAAAACCAGAACGACTGTTTTCAAAATTACATTTTACGTAATTGGTCCCTGCTGCTTAAACACTCTTGAAAAAGTACTTTAAATGAGCACTATCAAAATTAACTTTAAAATAAGAGATTCAAATAATGTTCTCGGGGGGGGGGGGGATGTGCTACTTGGTATCTTGAATTAAAACATATTGCATATCTCGACACGTATTTCGTCCCATGAGACTGACGAAGAGTAAAGTTGAAATCTCGCTGCATTTGTTAAAGCAAAGTGCTCGAAAATCTTTGATGAGAAAATTTTCCTAACCACTGTTAACTTTTTAAGATTGATTTTTGATAATGTCCTTTTCATCAAAGGTCGCGACGTAACACGGAGAATTTCGTCAGACTAGTTTCGTACTTTCCCGAAGACAGTTCCACGTAGAATAAAACAATCGTTTCTGATACAATTTTCAAAAGCACTTTAGTGATAACTGAATCGGCATATTGCACTCGCATCCATAAACAATTTTTAAATTCATAAAAATATTTTGATGTAAGAAATGTTTTGAATCAATCACATATTTTCATAAACTTCCAATAAGAAAACAAAAAGTGCCATTACACTCTCATAATTTTTGGATAAATGTACATCGATCGCTTCGTCCTGCTCGAGAATCAGACGAGCGCCTTTCCGAAAGGATGGAACAGTTTTTAAAATGCGGAGAAAAAAATGGCTTAAAAGAGATATAATCTTGCACAAAAATAGATAATATACACTCAATCCTCCATCTTAACAATATGAATAAAATCTATTATGACTAAAACGGTAAGTAATGGGAGAGCAGTTCGCAGACAGAACAAAGAGATGGCAAACACTTGTGGGGAAAGAAGCTTCGGAGGAACCTCTGCAGACGGGAGAGAAATGGTTTTTCTCGTGGATCAAAGAAGTCATGGCACAGTTAGCGACTGACTAGCGTCCTTGCAGTCACTGTAGTTGCAAGAAAATAAATCTGTTTATCACAGAAGTCCGACCCCACGCGGTCCCTTTGCGAGTGGGCAGGTCGATTGGAAAAAGAAAAACCAAACAAATTTCTCAGACACAATTAGTACAGAATCCTGGTCACAGTACGCTGTTCATGAACGGAGTCGGTAGAGGTATGTGGTAGTACTTGCAGAGTGGCCGACTGCACTTCCCCTTCACTGCGTCGCGACACACGGTCACCTTGCCGTCCAGTACCTCTACGTAATCTGAAAGACAACAAACACTCGTAAGCAAGCCTTCTCCATTCTTTACAATGCAACAAAAAGAAGCTCCCACAGAACATTTATAGGCGTCATCGAGGATAGTATAGATTTACACATTTTCTCTCTCAAGGTCCCATCCCGAGGCGAGCACTGCTTTACCCTGTGCCCTCCACGGGAAGGGTCCCATCTCTACAAAATGGCCAGTCTCATACATCCTGGATTGCATTGGAGCCATACATGAAGACATTTTTAAGGACCTACCTGCCCCAAAACGTTTTTGCACTCAATGACTCTCTCTCTCTCTAGCAACTATAACTTTTTCTCTTTTTTTTACACTGTGATAAGAAGGAGCGAGGCAGTGCCGTCCTCGTCTGGAACTCGGGATCTTCTGCGAGAGAATTGGCATGCATCTTTCCTGCATCCTCAGATAACCTCTTCCCACAAAAATGTGATTCACTTCTTCCTTGCTAACTGAGGATACATAACTTAGGCATGCCTCAAAATTCAATTTGGAAAATATTCATTATATACCTTGCAAATATATTTCAAACACAATTTGAAAACAACTTTCGATGCGTCTAAACCCGAATGGCAAAATCGATGACTTAACACCTGACAGAGGGGTTCAAAGTCGGAAAGAATCCTTCAACATTTGCAAAACAGTCTAGGATTCAAATCCAGGGCCAAGCACAGAGCTAACCACCACCCAAACAATCGATACTATGCAGATTTTGTTTACCCTAAATAGTCATCCAAATTTAGTAGTCTCTATCATTTGGTTTTCAATTGACTTTTAATTGCGTTTTTGTTGGAGTGAATCGAAAAGTGATCATTTCTACTGTTCTAGCAAAGGCATTTAAACAAAGAGATGAAATGTCACTAGTTAAAAGGCACTGCTAAAACAATCTATGACAATAATCAAATTTTTCTGTGGTTTCTCTTACTGCCAATGTTTTCAGGCATATTATGTGTGACATCAAAAAAAAATTTTGTTTTCCATTTTTGGTGTGTATTGCAACTAGAAACAAAATGAGCACATCTATTATTTGTTCAAGATCAGAGCAAAAACAATCATTTATATTTTTGAACAATCCCCCGATTTTCATTCAAACATTGCTCTATAGTCATTTTTGATCCACGTAGAGTAGACCCCCGTTATTTGGAATGCAGTACACTATTTGCATCCGTTATATGCACAAAGGGAAGCAGTAACACTGTAATTGAATAAATGTAATGAGTAAGACATTTTTAAAACACATGCTTCCAAAAATCTGGAAATTGAGTTTTAAATCTTTGGTTTCAAACATTTTCTTCTATATTACACACCCATTGGTGATTTTAATTACAATTTCCATTCAGTTGCGTGTACTACTTGGGTGAAATGTGAAACTAAAAACCTTTCCGGGAGCCCATTCATGTCCCGAAACCATGGAAACGGACGCTTTCCTCAGTCTGATACTTGCTAAATGAACACTTGAAATGATAGTGAGTGAGTGATTGTTGCAAAAACCTGTATCGGGTCCTTTACTGCAGTTCCCATAAATTTGGAAACACACAATTGCAGGGCTCCTAACACGTCACCTTTTTATTATTTGTCCCTTTTTGACATTTTGTCACCTTTTCAGGGGTTTTAAGTTCTTAAATTGTATTTGGAGAAGAAAAATTTTTGGTGCGCAGTTTAAAAAATTCATTTTTTCTAAAAAAAAAAACAGGGTTTGCACAGATTCGATTTTGAAATTCGTGCTACATTCCACCGCAAGAATAAATTCAAAAACGTACTGTTTCAATTGTAAAAGGATAATTCACGTTGCCCGCGGTGTATTAACAGCAAGTTCTGGAAATTTCCTTACGGGAAAAGGATATCAGTAAAACCAAGCGGCGAAGTTCAAGGAAAGCAGGGCCATCTGCATGTCCGACCCCTCTTACATAATTACAGGGCTCCTCACATGTAACTTTTTGTCACCTTTTCAGGGGTTTTCAGTTCTTAAATTCTATTTGGAGAAGAAAAATTTGGGTTGCGCAGTTTAAAAAAAATTCCCATTTCCTCTGAAAAAACAGAGTTTGCAGGTTCTTTAAGAACTCCTTAAAATGGATTTTCCATTTTAAGCACTCTTAAAACTCCTTATTTTTATGTGCTACTCCTTAAAAACTCCTTTTTTTTATTTTCGCCTTTTCAATTTCAAAATGAGCGCTACGTTCCACCGCAAGAGTGGATTCAAAAAACGTACAGTTTCAATTGTAAAAGGATACTTCACGTTGCCCTTGGTGTATTAGCAGAAAGTTCTGGAAATTTTTAGAAAAGGACAAAATTAATTTCAGACATTTCAACAACAAAAAGGAGACATAATCTTTCAAAGAAAAGGAAGAAATTCAAGCTGTGTCTAAAATAAACTAATTAAAAAATTATAAATTACGATTTTTTCATGTTAATATTTTAAAAATGATGTACTTTTTAAATGAAGAAAATAAAAATACCCTTCCAAAGAAAGAAAAAGAACAGATAGGGGTGGCTGGGGAGGATCGTTTTATTTTCTATCTTTATACTTGAATATATTTAGCATTATTGTTATTTGTCACTTTTTAACCCTTTTTTTGCTCGATTAGTCACTTTTTAAACCTTTTTTTTTGCTCGATTAGTCACCTTTTGTTACTTGATTAGTCACTTTTTTGGTTCAATTAGTCACTTTTGTCACCTTTTTAGACCTTGAAACCTCTTAGGAGCCCTGCAATTGCAAAAACATAGCAGTGGAAATTTACGAAGGTAATAATGCATGAAATCGTACCCACCTTCTAAAAGATGAACATAGCGACACTGTGGCCTTTTACACAGCCCAGACTTAAAATCTCGGCACAGCGGCAGGGTGTCCAGCAACTGCAATTCACACAAACATTACACGCGCACATTCCAAAACAAACAATCGAGTGTGTATGCAAAGATAGTTAGCCACAAAATGTTTAAGACAATCAACTGTAGTGATGAAAGCTTTAGAGAAGAAAGACTGATAGAGTTAAAAAAGCACAGAAGTGAGAAAAAGAATAAAAGCAACTAGAGGTTCTACCTGGAGAGTCAACTAAAAAAAAGAGAGCAGCACATTTAATACGGAGCGTGGAATTGCTTTCTACAAGTGCTGGAAATGAATCAACTACACTGCAAGAAATTACAATCGGAACAGAGCACGAGATTCCCTTTAAAGAGTTCTCATTTCAAATGGATTGCTTGTGTTTTAGACATGGAATAAATTGATTTAAAAGAAATATCTGCAGTTATTCAGGGTGAATTTCTGTTGATCCATTAGGGGACCTTTTAGGGACTTACTAAAATAAATGCATGATTTGATTTGACATGATTATGTGGGTCAGTTAGATGCAATTATACTTTAAAACCACACTTTTGTTTTATTGCATACAGTCTAATCTCGAGAAAAGAGGACGCATCAGCTTTAATAAGCTGTTTTCTAACTAAAGACAAAGTAGATGAACATTAAGCTCTATATTATATTCATTAGTTTTGTTTTCTAAATACTTGAAGTTTTAATAAAAATTGAAGAAAGCAACAATTATTTTATAAACATTTCGTCAGGTAAATTTTTACGTTTTATGCAGCAAGTGAAGTTGGTTAAAAAAATTATATATCTATTTGTCATTTAAAAAAAACTGTCTCCGATTGTGGTTGGATTTACAATTTTCTTTTTTTATTTGCTTAAGTTCAGCTGCAGCCACCTTTTGTTTTTGCCTTAAAAATTTTTTTATACATTTTTGGGACAAAATTGATGATTTAGGGACATTTTCGGGACTAGTAGACACCTTGTTATTGCAAGTTTATAAGATATGGGTAATGGTGCCGATATTTAGTGCAACCCACAGAAAAGTTTACAGTACAGAGTTGGCCAGTCTCAATGATAAATTGTAACAATGCAACAAAAAAGTTATGTGAATATGAAAATTTTAGTCACATAGTTATATCTCAAGACTCAATTTTAAAAAGTGCTTCTATTTTCCAGGGATATCTAACTAAATCCACAAATGTATTCAATTATTATTTTTAAATAAAGCACATCAATAAGAAATTAAATTTATTGGGTTGATGCAAAAGTTCCTTTAGTTTTTTTTTTTAAACACAAACTGAAGATACATTATTTTATTGACTAAAAACTACACTGAACCAAAATCGCATGTGTCAATCTGTTTGATGGCCTTTCACTCCATCAGCTGCATCGACTTCCGAGGTTTCCATCGAAGGATGGGATCCAGGCGACGGAACTACGAACCAATCGTCAGTGGAGCCCTCACCCTACACAATGCATAGCTTTTTTTTGCAACTGCGAAGAATTCTTGCAGAGATAATAAAAAACATACTATATTTTGAAAGTGCTGTACATTTCCCGACATTTTGAATGCTTGAGACAATTTTCCCCAAGCACTCGCTGAAATTCCTTCCTTCCGAGGACATACGAACTCGAGACGTATGAAGTAGGCGAGTGCCAAAAACTTCTGCATCAACCCTTCTCTGAAACAAGCCGTCCTTTGTGTTTTTCCCCGAGCAATGCAAGTGTCGAGTGCACCAGGTAGAACCTCTCCCGATGTAAGAAGTGAGAGAAGTGAGTACCTGACCCTTGTCGTCACAGTAAGCGACGGCAGAAGAATTAGAGGCGGCTGTGGTGTCAGGTGCAGAGTGCATCACGGGTACTAGGTTACAGGAGATAGTGGGTGGAGGAGGAAGTGTGTGCGAGGGGTGACAAGCAGAAAAAAGGCAGAGGCATTAGTGTGTGCGGCACAGCCATGGAAGAAAACAACACAAGTATAGACACAGTACACAAATGCATCACTTTTCAACCGACAGTGCTTCCCAAACTCTCTTGCCATTCTACCGCCTCGACACAAATCGGCCATGAATTCCAAATGGGGGGTTTACGGCCGCTTTTTAACTCGACTTTTCGAGTACATCTGACCGCACCAGCTGTCGTGCGGGCCTCACTCGGCCGAAAGAGTTTGGGAATCACTGCTTTGTGATAAGCAGAAAGAAAAATGAAGGATATATTTGAAATACTATGCAATAGATAACCCTGCAAGGTGAAAAAACTTTCTAGAGTGCCAGTCTCGCAGACCCACTCTGAAAACACTCGTTTCGGGTCGAGCTGTGAACGGTGCGTGCGACCTCTGCTTTGGAGTACAGACGAAATCAAATACACAGCGTTCTAGCAAAAATCAAGGCTCTGCGAATTTTTACAGCTTTTAGTGATGCTTCGAGATGGTCCTCAAATACCATAACGAAACATCGATGTTCTGGGAACCCTGTGTACTAGTAGATTGTCCACCCTTATGAATCGCAATTAGAAAAGAGTCGAACCTCTACCTAATAAAGTCACTAGGTGTTGCCTGCAACATGTTCGATGAATGGGAAATTAAATTCTTTATACATAAAATGTCAATTAACATTTTCAGACTTGCACTCATGTCGCTTCACATCGTAGTTTGAAATGCACTACTACTGGTTAAAAAATAGTGTGCTTTAATATTTCATGCATTGCTATTTTTTTAGAAATGAATTTTCAGTTCGCAAACTGCAGATGAAGACCTAACCTGTATTTTAGAATAGGGAGTTAACGGTTTTAAGTGATGTTCTCAAACTGAATCGATGATAAAGATTTGTGTCACAGAAATGAGGATTTTTGTTTTAAAAGTTTCCCACTCTGTCCTTGTGTTAAAAGGTGTCACATAGATTTTAGATTCAACTTAGTTTCACATAATTTTAAAACCATCATTGCCTCAATACATAGCTTTTCTCCTCTTCCCCTGACAAGTGCGAGACAGCGAGAGGTGAGAAACTGACGACAGTGTCACTTTTCACCAATGGTACCGATTCAACAATTTATTTCTACAAATGTCTGTTGATTTAGCCTGCTAACTGTTTCAGACTGTTTTTTCTTATCATAACTTGTTTCACAATTTTATAAGGCGAGTGAAAACAGTTTTGCAGTTGATTGTCTTGAATTAACGACGCTGTCGTATTGTCTCGAATGCAATCATTTCTTTTTGCAAAAACTAAGTTTGGTTTCGCTACCATTCGTCTTCTATAGCGTCAACTTTTGGACACCTCATTTCTCTAAATATTTGGGATCTGTTGTCATTCAAAGTGGCGCGGGAGGTTTATTCACTTTTGAACACGCAATCTCTTAATTTGGAACACTGTGGATTTGATTATTCCCAAGCGCGGTTTGCAACATGTTGAAAGGCCTACCATTCACATGTAGTGAAAGCATCACTTCAAGTGAACAAACTTTGCCATTCCGAGATGTTTCTTACGAGGGAATTCGTATTTATACACCACAATCCTGCAAAGCAATTCACTAAATGGAGAAATTCACAAAAAAACGATTTGTTACATAAACTTCCAAATGTTTGATCCAATGCCATGGGATGTCCATTCATTTAACAAGAAAAATGAAATGTACTGTTGAATACCAGGGGTTCATCAAAACCTTTTGATAAGGGAAATAGTTTACTGCTTAAACAGTCAAATGAAAAAAATGGAAAGGTAAAAGCATAAATGAATATGCACACAAATAAGTGAATTTTGAATTGCTGATTTGGATGAAGGAAAATAAATGCTTTACAACTGATACACCTATGTATAAACCAAAAGCAACAGTATAATATAACTATAATACAAATAGCAGTCAAAGTAGAAAAAGTATCTAAAATTGGTTTAATAATACAACACATTTTAATATTAGTAGCAAATGAACAAGATAATAAATAACAAATAAACAAAATTTTAAAGTAAATTATAAAAACTGTTTATCTGAAATATTAACTCATGATTGCATGAATTATTTTAAGACATGATGTATAAAAGTAAAATATTCAACCTTTTTAAAAGTTAGATGAAGAAAGTCAATAAAAAATAGGACTTAACTTAAATGAATGATGTATTAGATCCTAAACATAATCATTAAAGCACAACATGCATTCATAATATAATACACATACAAAGCATAAAAATTAATTTAATTCAATTTTTAATGAACTAGGCAAAATTTAATCCTAATTTTAATTTTACTAAGTTCCTAACGCTCTCATTTTTATAACTATCTTGTTTAAATGCACAACTTCTAGATTGAAACAACTTTATATTTTATGTTATTAAATTTTTTATGGGCAACAAACATACTAATGTAATTGAAAGTTGATCTGAAACATTTTTGTACTTGGGAAATCTTTCTATTGTGTATGAGTCTTTGGGGTACTTACACCATCTTATCACTTAACTATTTTCCTTTGGAAAAAGAGCCATGGAAGCTTCTCAAGGGCCCTTAAAACGAAAATCAATGCTCGTGGGAACCCTTTATTAGAAGCATAAACACTATTAAAATGAGCAACTTGTCTTTGAAATGCAGACCATCTTCCTTCTCTCGGCTAGAGCAGGAAAGGCAAGGATTAAAGGCAAGAACAAAAGGTTTCACTTACAAGTCACAGGCACGAAAGGTTGTTGGACCTGCATGGCAAGTGCCTGCTGATAGGCTGCACCAGTCGGTTGATAAACTGGAAGGCCACTTTTATCAACAGCAGCTCGTTTAGCGTACGGAACTATTCCGGGAAATGTCTGAATGACACAAAAGACACAGAATGGATATCAAACACTGCTACTCTGCACTCCACAAAGTAAAGTACACAGAACGTGACATCATCAAACATGCTTACTTCGTTTGACCTATTTTTAAAAGCTTAGGTTTATGAATTATACATGGTGAGCCAAAATTTAGAGTAGTAAACAATTTTTTCTTTCGCAATTCGACTTTTCATTCCATGCACTTATCGTAACTAATGGTACAAACAATAAACACAAGGCAAATAGAGCATTGCGATTGGTTCATAACAAATTATTAGAAACCTACTCTGGATCTCTTGGCTCACCATGCACTAATTAAATAAATGTCAATTTTACAATCCTCTGCAAAACTTGATGGATGCAGATTAAGGATGAGGAAATCATACTTACTTCTAAAACATAAAAAGATAACAGAAGGAAGTTTATAGCACAAAAATAGTTTCTTTTTACAATTATTAGGTTACTGTTTCTGATCATGGTTTGCTGAGACTAAATGACTATGATTATGGTTATGACTAAAGATTTAAAGTTTTTTTTTATCTTAAATTTCTTTCACTTTGCTTTCGTAAATACAAGTGTGCTTGATCTCAAAAACATTTGCATGCTACTTTGATACAATTCCAAAATGTAGAATAAACCTACCAGTGTTGGACCACACCACCAACCATGACATAGGGCCATTTTTTATATCATTTAATTCTATGCTTAATAAAAAAGACCTCAACCTTTAGAGATCCAGGAATTGTTATTACCATCAAAACAGTAGCAAAGCCTTTTAACATTTACAAAGATATGTTAGTGTGTTAAGTATTGGTTTCGGATGGATTCTATACATGCAAAGGGCTCAATCAAATAAAAATGTGTTATTACCAAAACAACTCAATGTCTAACAATGAAACAATAGTGTGTATTTAAAATTTTTGTCTATTCAAGATTAGTTGCCTTGATTAAAAAAAGATACCGGCTCACAGATTTAAATAGCTTAAATGAATTAAGACATGCTTTACTGTAGTTGAAAATTCATTAGAATTGTAATAACGTTTACTTTTTATTCTACAGAAAATTACTTCCATTATGAAATACATTGAAGAAAGTATCAACAGAACATAATTGGGACAAAAGTATACAAAAATTTTAAATAGCATTTATGTTTGATGTATGTGTAAATTTTCACTCAAATCAATTTTTAAAAACTCATTTTAATCAATGAAAAAGTTATGAATTGCTTTGAAGTGCATGATTTCAATCATTAAATCTTATAATGTACATGATGATTTTCTTATTGGTGTAACTTTTAACATTCTGGAAATTAAATACGCCTCGAAGAGTGCAACTGTGAACCGTTGTGGATTTTAATCTGACCCTGCAAGTGACATTAAAATGTGTTATAACATATTTTGGAAAGAATACTTCAAAACATCCAATCAATGAAAGTAAAATGCTTGAAATCATACTTTACCGTAATAGGCTAAAAAGTTCAAAATATAAATATTGCTAAAATCATAAATTGAAGGCAAAATAATTTGAAAGACAAAATCAAATTGCACTTTGTGATGAAAAGCAATGAGACTGGAAATGTCATTAAGTTATAATAATGTAGCAAATGAATACACTTATAAAAGCTTAGTCTTCTAATAATAGAGGTTCTTTAATGAAGGAGAGCATTCCAGTTACCACCAATAAAAAGTGCAGTTAATTCATTACATTGCCTAATGACTAAACAGCACACTGCAAGAATGCGTTCGAGAGGGGAAAGCAAAATAATACTTCCAAACAAAACTCATGGCTGGACAGAGAGGGAAATCATAACAAGAAGTTCTTTTGGGTTTCAATTAAATAGTTGATATATTCAGGAATAATTTTTTTTAACATTTCAAAGATTTGTAAAAATTTCCATCTGGAGTCCATAAATATTTCTCAAAAGTAATTTTTTTGCTACCATCAGGCTTTTTTTTTTATATATATATGTCAAAAGTAAACATTTGAAATTTTTATTGAAGTCATCTTGGGACTCAATACACAATTTAAATATATAACCATAGCTTTTATGGGTATTTAAATATACTATAGGCAAAATTAAACCTTAAAAACATTTGGCAGGAACAGAAAGAACATTAACAAAGTTTCCTGTTTAAATATCCAATTAATGTGGTAAAAAAAAAGTTTTTCCATAACAAGGGAATCCAAGTTACGTATCATTCATTTTAACATGGGGATTTTGCTTAACACCCTTAATCCACACAATTCTTTAACACTTCCTTTGTGTAGAGCTTCATTTACTTTTAGAACTACAATTATATTTTAAAGCAAACTTTTCTACACGTCCTCAACGAGCTTTCAATGCATAGACAGCTGATTAAGTGTTCCTTTAAAATTGAGAGATCAAAAGTGCAGTTTTCTGAAACTAAATTGGTAACCAAATGTGGCGAAAATAATGAGATTTCGTTTTTTTAAATATTATACTATATTCAGTAGTTTTAAACTACCAATTTTGAGTTTGTTGTGCAGTTATACATAATTTTGAATAAAAATTCATGAACTTTAATGTTTTGTTTTAATTTTGTCCTACAGTGTTGTTTTTCTTGTACCAATAGAAATGTTTCTATAATTATTCACCTTTTCAATTAAATGAGCAAAGTATGGTCAATTTCTTAGCCTTTTATGCTGATTTTAGGACATAAATTTCCTTTAAACTATTATGTATTGTATGTACATTAATCCATGAGTCAATTTTATGTTCTATACATATTTCATTTTCAGCCTCTTCTTATTGTATAGTGTGATCCTTGAGAAATGATTAGTTTAAAAAGAAGACATTTTGTTCCATCAATATTTCTTGCTACAATAGGCCATAGTGCTCAAAGTGAACCCAGAACCTGTGGTACCAAGAACGAATCCACAGATCAGAAATATCACCAGTGGTTGTAACAAGAAACATATGTTAAGATTCAATAGCAACTTTTCAAACATAAGAATGCCTAACAGCAGAGCTCAAATATTTAACTTCATTTTGTCAAATGACATTAAACTGGCATTTTGCTTGAAATATACACAGAATATCACTGTAAACGGCATCCAAATTTAGCACACATATATATTTTATTCAAACTATTTAGATGTGGGAATCAGAATTTGTACGAAGTTTTCATATTTAAAAATAAGTGTTTCTTGGTTTTAATAGATATTTATAGCCTAAGTTTGCCATAGATCCAAAGGATATTTGATTGCTTTACTTAAAACCATTTTAAATTATAATGTATTAAATTAGTACAAGAATGCCATGGTTCCTGATGTTAATAGCTTAAATTTTTAAAACAGTAACCCTACTACCCAATATTATCTCCAAGGCAATTTGATGAAATAAATGCCAATTGAACCATTTGTTAGCTTTGAATTTGACTTGCACTACCTCTCACTGTATGTTTGCTCATTTACTACATTTTATTCATAATGAAAGAAAAATGATGCATCCGAAATTACAATTTAAGGGTTTTACGCAAATACCAAAAATTTAGTACTCTTAAGGGTACTATAAAATAAGAAACCACAGATTTAAAAAAAAAAACTCTAATTAAGGTACTTAAAAAGACAAAAAATTACTTTGAAACTATAAGTTGTTCAACAAAAACGAAGTGGATTAGAGTGTGGGTATTGAATTAAGAAAATGGGAACATGCATTTATATCATATTTGACTACAAAGGAACTTTGACTATAATTGCACACGAAAATATTATTATAAATCAGAAAATTGCTGTTCCAAGAAAAAAATATGGCAAAGGACAATTAGTTGTAAGTTTAATTGGGAAGTTTTAACTGAAAAAAATTTTAGAAGAGAGGTACAAAGCTTTAAGCTCAACAGAGAATCAAGAATTCCCCAAAAAAAATAAAACAATATTTATTTTGTTTCGCAATAAGACATTTTTACATGTAAGTCCATGCTTTTATCAAACAAGTGTTAGCATGCTTTTTTATGCATTCTTTTTTTCATTGACACTAAAAATGTTAATGTGAAAACAAACTCTCATCTCCAGCCATGATCATTACTGGGAGGGGGGAGGGACCGAAATGCCTTCGTGGTGTCGGTAGGAAAAACCTTTTGTTGAAACCCTTTCAAGACCATTTTCTCAAAACAGTAAATATTGCAATTCTTAAGTTCGATACACTTGTCCTCTGCTCTAACTATTCATAATAGAGAGCACGCCAGTCGTCGGTGCAGCCGATCCAAAAACACGCCCTTCGCTTTCGGTCGACATTTGGCAGGATGCGAATGGATCTTCCAAAACGACAGTCATGGTAATTGCAATTAACGTTTCTAAGTACTTACACAAAACTGCCATGGGATAAATACTGAAACCAATGTTAATAATCATTCATGGAAACATGTTTCACTAAGTGAAATGGTTATGAAAGGGTTTCGAGCTCTCCAAGCAGCAGCGTCGTGGACTAAAATCGGTGGCTTCACCCTAACTTCTGACGGAGATCGGCGTCAACGAAGACAAGTGGATTCGCCCCGACTTCCGCTCCAGATCGGCGGAATTCACCCTAACTTCCACTCGAGATCGGCATCGACGGAGGCGCGGATTCGCCCAGACGTCCACTCGAGAGCCGAAGACGTTGCCGATTCACGGCGTCTCGCGAGGGAAGAGCGGCGCGCTGCTTGGAGGGGCCCAACTGCTG
The DNA here is from genome assembly GCA_947359465.1 of Metellina segmentata. NCBI lineage: Eukaryota > Metazoa > Arthropoda > Arachnida > Araneae > Tetragnathidae > Metellina > Metellina segmentata. The sequence continues at coordinate 136,503,696 of OX375874.1, read as the reverse complement.
GCATAGTAGTATTGGCCTTGCAGTGTGCTTGTTACTAAAAGAGAGCTTCATGCAAAAGCAGTAAGGGCCAATACCAGAATGAGGTCGTCAGCAGGGTCACGGGGACGCTTCTTGCCGATCAAGGTCTCGACCATGTGCGGCTAATTAGTATGCACAGCAGTTCGTGGTGTTTGGCCGATTGTTTGGTAGGTGGCAGGAGTGGGCAGCACGACACAGCAAGCGGCAAGGCGACGAGAGAAACAATAAAAAAAGAGAGCAACAATTATAGTTCAGCTCACCATGTCTATGCATGCACTTTTGAGAGCCACTCAATGGCCTTGTCCTCTGTAGCCGACGACGGCCCACACACTTCTCTGCGCTCCGATCGACGACGGCACAAAAAAAATGTTTCGGTATGCGTGCAGCGCTTCTTTGGGGTGCGGACCTCGTCTCGAATACATTTGATCTTCTTGTCCATTCGGACAATTGCTTCGGATGTCTCCCACTTCCCTTTTACACGTGTGAAGCTTCCCGTTTTTTGAACCTTCGGCGTCGACTGCTTTCAGATTCCAAAATCCCCGCGATTTGAGCCCACCCCCTGAAGTGCTTCTCGGACATTCTGACGTAAAATAAGAATGAAATAGGCATATTAATCCATTCATGTAAGCATTGATATGCACATTTCATACCTCCAAATGAAATAAAAAACTACTTCGTACTGAGATTAATTCTTGTTTCCCATAAAGAGCTTGACAAAAAAATCATTCTTCAATCATGGCACCACAGTTATCTTCTGGATAGCATCCCCTTTCCTTGAATCTCTTTAGCCTTTAGATGGCTGAAGATTTTTGTTAGAGCCCTTATTTTTATTTTTTAGAAGTATTTCATAGCTCTCCACAGCTCAAATCAACCACACAGAAATCAAAAATATTAGTTGCATTCGATTTCATATTCGTTTGTTGCCATTTGCCAGTACTACAAAAATTTCAATTTCTGTGCGAGGTACATTGGTGAAATATAATATATATATATATATATATATATATATATATATATAAATATATCAATTGTAATTTCACATTCATTGAGATCAAACACCTTCACAAAGTCTTCTGTGATTTTGTGGCAGATTATGCAAAAAGGAAATTGGCTTCCATTACTCACCATTTCCTTATCATGGGCTTATTCATTTTAATGTAGCTAGAAACAGAATATTCCCCTAGCTATGCAAATAGAAAAATCCTGCAAACATTCGTAAAACCAGTGGTTTTACGAATCTTTTCAGTCGTGAACTCAATTTAAAGAAAATATCTCAACTCGGCAATAACAAATTAGAAAGATTTCACTGGAAAAAGTGAAATTCCGAAAAAATATTTCTGAGAAAAATCTTATGAATCAAATCCAACATAGATAATTCTTTGAGAGAAAACAGAATGGTAAAATGAGCATTAAAGCTCAAAATGTGGCAATAAATTCAACAGAAGTTCAGTTTCCCATTTCACTGCGAGAGGTTTTTCCTGCAAAATTTAACCTAGATGGCATTAGTGTTTCAGAGGTATTGCACAATAGGAAGTGAAATCCTCGTCAGACTACGGTTTGTTTGTACCCTTTAAAGGATCAGAAATGCTTCCCTTTTGGACTCCAGAGAAATTAGGAATTGAAACTATTTACATTCAATCAAATTAAACCAAAAAGTTAACTTTTCTCAACTTGCCACCATGGGTTTCCTTAGAAACTTTTTACTGTCATTTTAGCTTTCTTTTCTCCCTGGTTTTTGGAGCTCAATTAATATGACACTGCAGTAGAAGCAGAATGGAACACACTGAAATATAATTCAAACAATTTTTGCCAAAAGGTCAAAGGGTAAGGAAATGGCATTCATAAAAAGCAATTACTATTCGGGAAAATAAAATAATTTCAGTTTCCTTTTAGTGGTTGTACATATAGTTCCTGGAAAGAGGTAGTCTGTATGGAGCTGAAAAAGCAGTGCCCTGTTTGGTGTTCCTATTACACAGAATACCTAGAGATCTTTTTGGATTATTGAATGCTGTAGCATGGAACTAGTACCGAGATTAAAGTCCTATTAACACGCAGAGTTACAGCCTGAAGCGAGGGTAGAAAGTACAACTAAAAACCAGTATCGAGAATTTGCGTCTGCAATTTACCCGATTTTCAGACTTTTTTCCAAGTACTGTCCGGTTTGCATTATTCGGGAAAAGAACTGCTAGAAATATCTTGAGAATTTGTAGTGGTATTTTTTGGAGGTAATCATTGTTGGTATTTTTCAAACCCTAATGGTGGCTTACATTATACACAACCATGTCGTATTAGAAGGAACACTTCTTAACGGGAACTACGTGACTCACTGTACATATGTCCTTCTTGGGGAGATACTAAAACAAACGAGTTCAGTGAAGGTGTGTCGCCATTTTGGCTGATGTAAGAAATTAAAACTGAACTGGGGAGCTAACTTCTGGAAGTGAAACCTCATTAGCGATAACCTCAGCAGTGAAATTTATCATTACTAATCGTTAAGACACTCGAGGATGTGGCAGATGCAAATGCCAGTAGCACTTTGCACGGCAGGCTTGTTTTGCTATCCAAATGTCCTTCGATTAAATTCATCATTTCTTTCGATTGAAATAAAAAAGGATCGATTCCCCGCTCCAAAAACAAATTTTTTGAAGGAAATAAACTGTGCAGCAAATAAAAACAAGTTAATGGAAATGTGTCTCGTCGCCTCGGAGCAGTCGTTTCGGAACAGAGGCCCGTAACTGGCTCTTCGAGGAAAAAGTACGGCATGAAACCAGTAAAACCTGGTGTTTAGTATTCCCACTGGTAATGAGGATGTTGCAAGATAGAACAAGGCTGCGAATATTACAAAATTGGTCTTTCTAGAAAGAAAATCTCCCCACGGATGCACGCATACCAAAACGCTTCCAGTCGCACAGGCGTTTAGAAAAAAGTGTTTTGTTTTTTTCCCGGAAAGCGCCAAAGAGCCCGCGTCGAAAGAAGTGTCACCGTTAACGAAGCAGGCTTCTCGGTATTAAGTGTTATTTCTACAGTTTAGTAAAAAGAGAGAAAATAAAAAAAGAATTAAGCATCTTAATTCTAAAAACTAGAAGGTGAGGGACATGCGCAGCACAGAGGACATGTCCAAACATATAAATTATATACAGATCCCAACACTTCATGCAGTGCACTAGCATAACAAGCTAACGAAATAAACTCTCTTACTAAAACAGTCATGGCTGAAAGGTTAAAACTATCATCACACTCACAAACACACACAAGTCATCCGAAAGAGAGACACTGATTGGCATGCTGGGGGATTAATTAAACCTCATTTCTATGAGATGCAACAAAATGTTAAGCTATTGGGAGAGATGCAATAAAGAAAAAGTGTTTGAGACGTTAATAAATTGTGCTTAAACCTAAAAAATGCAGGGAAACAACAAGTTTTCCAACGAGAATCTGGTGGGTCTCCACGACGTGTGCTCGCCAAACACATTTAGAAATCAGTTCAGACACAAATAAATATCTTGAATCACTTGAGAACAGATGGTTTATTCAGACATTGCTACTACTAAATGAAATCACAACAAAGAACAGAAAATTTTGAACATTAAGTTATCAAAAAGAGGCAGGAATATTTACTTTTCTGACTCAATCCATGCAAATTAAGGTGAGGTGTGTTCGATACCAATTCGACATACAGTATCCCTTTCAGCCATGGTAATTATGAATACAAAAAACAGTTCCGAGTATTCCTTTCAAATTTAGTTCGCTCGTGCGTCACAGTTACTCAATTGAAAATTAACGTTTTTGTATTCATGAGAGACATCAAATAAACTTTCCTTTCATATTCACACCATCAAGCATGCTCCTTACAATTAACACGAAGCACTGCCGACGAACGGTCGGCGGCTCGCGTGACACGCGGCGAGGTCCGAAGGTTCCCGGACGCCTTGGAACGGGAATTGCCGCGTACGTCCGCTACAGCGAACGTTTCCAAAATGGAGTGTTGCTGCATTTTTAAATCCAAGAAAACATTATCAGTGACAAACAAGTCACTTCTGCAGTTTTAATGATGTGAAATTCAGTTCAACTTTTTTGAAGGATGTACAGAAAAGTTAGTTGGCCGTTATAAAAAACATATACTGAAGTAAAGCAGCTGTGAGCAAAAAATAGTGTTTGTTTCCCTTGGGCCAGAAACTTTGGGACCTCGCTGCAGAACAACAGGAAAGATTTGTCCACAACAGAATAGATAAAACACAATGCAGCAGCATTCATATACCATATATTTAAAATGCAACACATAAAGTCAATATTTTTAGTAGCATTATTAAAATACCAGTACAAAAGATTTGCACATATTACCTTAAAAACCTGAAACACCAAAGATATTAGGGAATCAGAAAAGGCAATGATACGTCGTGTTAACTAAGAGCATATCAGAAACAACCCAAACCAAAACATTACAATGCGTCGACACATTCTGCAGAGGATTCCATGGCGTGTTTCGACACACGATCGAGCGAAGGTCAGTAGACGAGGGGTCTGTGAGAAGCGAGTTGTTTGAATTGAACAATTGAGTTGGAGGACTGGGAATGAAATTTTCTATTTGGGAGGTGGGGGCAAAGATATATTGGGTCATCCAGAAAGTTCTGCTGTTTTTCAAATTGAACAATGCTTTGTTATTATTTTGCTAGTACTGTTAAGGAGTGACATTGATTGAAGTAGATGTGTAAATTTGGTCTTTTCTTTCACTACTTCATTCTATTTTGTGTTGTCACAATCTTTGTTTCATTGTAGTGCTAAGAATGGAGGACCAAAAAGTTTATTTCCGTCACATTATGCTCTTTTATTTTAAGAAAGAAAGAATTGCTAGTCAGACTGCTCGTAAAATGTGTGCTGTATATGGAAAAAGTGGTGTTTCTAATGTCACAGTTTGAAGGTGGTTTGATGAATTTAAACACGGAAATTTCAGCCTCCGAGACGATGCCTGCACTGGACGACTGTCCTCTGTAAACGAGGACCTATTAAAAGATGCACTGAAAATCCACGTTAGACAGTTCAGGAACAATCACAGACTAAATATTCCAAAAAGTACAGTTCATGACCATCTGAAGAAGATTGGGTATGTAAGCTGCTACGATGTATGGGTACCCCGTACTTTAACACAGAATATGCTTGCTCGAATTTCGGCATGTGATTTTATGCTGAAACGAAATGAAGAAGCTTTTTTGAAAGGGCTCATTACTGGGGAAGAGAAGTGGATACTGTACAATAATGTTACAAGAAAAAGATCATGGGGTAAGCCAAATGAATCACCCCAAGCAACATTGAGAGGGGAGCTGCATCCCAAAAAGAAATTGTTTGTGTAGGGTGGGACTACAAAGGAATTGTTCATTATGAATCAGACAATAAATTCAGAAAAAAAAACAGTTCCCAAATGGCAGTGTTAAAAGCAGAAACTAAAGCAAAGCGGCCAGAACTGACCCATCATCAAGGTGTTATCTTCCAGCATGACAATGCCCGGTCCCACATTTTGCTGAATGTCAATGACTTATTGAGTATGGCTGAAATGTTTTGTGTCACCCCCATATTCACTAGGCCTTGCCCCTCAGATTTTCACCTTTTCAGGTCACTTCAAAATTCACTGAATGGTCTGGAGTTTAATTCTTTGGAGACTGTCAAACAGCACCTCAATAACTTCTTTTCAAATAAGCCTAATGATTTTTTTAAAAGAATTTTCTAGCTGTGAGAAAGATGACGAAAAGTCATAGAACAAAATAGTGCTTATGTGATTCAAAAATATTTACTCATGTTTTTGTACTGCTTCGTTGGTCATACAAAAACCGCAGAATTTTCCGGATGACCCAATAAATGAGATTATTGCCAGAATAATCCCAGAAAGCTAATTTGTAAATGAAAACAGAACTTTCATTAATATTTTGGAAGTTTTAAATTTATTTTAAAGAAATTAAAATAGGACACTATTTTTGCCCAAGGAATAGTGTTCTCTCTGTTTAAAAATGAACGATATTAATAAGGAAATAGAAATGTTTAGTACAGTAAAGAGCACTTACAAAGGTACAAATGCGACAAAGATGCAAAACTACACAAAATACAGTTCCAATTTGATTTTTTTATGAATTATCCTGAACGCTCAATTACAACAAACGTTGAGTTTCGATCATTTTTTGGAAGCATTAAGTTTGTGTTATTTCACAGGTTTCATTGTTCTGCATCTTGTAACGAAGTATTTTAGTTTGACTACTGAGAGCATTGTTAGCTTTACAGACTTAAAAAGCAGACCATGATAAAAAAAATACTAGGTAGCCTTTCTGAAACCGGAATTAACGAAGATCTCGGGAAATACACATTTGGTCTTTTTTTAATCTATACTGCGCATTGAAAGAAGTCTTATTCACTATCACTCACTCTTGAGAGTAATCAAGGATTCAGGTTTGCAGTTTTAAAACTGTTGTCAAAATGTTTGGCAGCTACTTGCCATATTTTACAAACAGGGCTGTTTAAGAGGCTCTTCTAAATGAATGCAATGAAACACGCAACTTTTCTTATAAACGCACTCAATTTATAATTGCAATTCATCTTCCATCCCAAACTAGATTCATTCTCAATTCAGCGCCATTGCATTCATCTCTCAGAACCATTTTCTAAATTGGATGATCAGCATCGATTGTTCTATGCATGTTTCCTACTACTTTCCTGATTTTAACCTCCATGTGGATGCCACCTTGGATCTACTATCATTTGCTCATTCAAATAAAGAGCAGCTTTTTGAGGGAATTATGTGTGTATAGCCATTGAGACTTGATATAGATACTAAAGCTAGATATTAATTAAGACACATGATAACCAAGATCTAACATTTTTCATGTCTGTTCCCCTACATCTGCAAATTTTATACACATAAAAGCACATTTTTAATCTAATTAGAGTTCAATCCACAAGAGATGGCTGAAAGAAATGAAATGGTTTTTAGCATTTACAAGCCCATGCCTCAACTGCATTGTGTTTTAATAATGTTCAGAGCATCTGGAATGGAACTCGTCCAAAAAAAGTCACTAGAGGGGGTCCAAGAAGTCTACATGAAAACACTTCAAAGATTCGGGAATCAATCGACGCAGTGAACGAAATGAAAATAATTGAATGTCATTTTGCACTTGGTAACTTTGGTGAAGCTTTCGTGAGTACATGAAATTGATTATACGAATGAACCCTATTGAACTGTTGTTCAATCAACAGTCACTACGACTGCCCAATTGAACCGGAGAAAAATACATGAAGATAAATTGATTTCAGCTGTCGATTCCTGCTATTTGTGAGACATAGTAATGACAACTTCTTGTTCTTGAGGTTTATTCTCCATTTTTAATTTATCAACAAATTAAGAAATGATCTGACATCTGTAAGCAGCACCTGGATTAAATGCGCATAAACATGAAATACTTGAACTCAATTAATGATATCATTCTGTCTTGGAAATGATTCAATGACAGATATCAAACAAACACATATGAAATGTATCGTTCAAATTAGGAAGTGCTGGACATAACATAGAGAGAAGCTTTGTAAAAAAAATAACACTTCTACATCCCACAATGCCAAGTCCATCCCCAATAAACAAAAAATCTTTTGTTTTGAAATTCTTACGAAACATTACACTGTGACATTAAAATGTTCGATGAAACTGGGAAAAGCGCTGCCAGTACAACTTCCCCCACTCATGATGGTCCATGGAGTGAAACAAGATTTAAATGGCAATTTAATTAAGATTACAAAAAAAGTAAGACAAGCGTTACCAAACTATCATCATTAACCAAATCCACATCGGAATGCTTTCTGTATAGCTCTAAAGTAAGCTACTGGAAGCCATAGAGACATTTTGCTGCAAAGGTTATGTAAAAACAGTACTATCTATAAGAGTTAGGATTTGGATACTACACATCAAACGATCGTGAATGACGGTTTTGAAAGATTGATGAGCAATGTCACTATCAAAACACAAATGTTAGAGTTCAGTGTTTTTTATTTCACTAACTTAGGGTTGGGAAACAGAAGTTCCACTTTGCCAAGTCTGCATTTTCACCAAACAATTAGATGCTCTGTTTTATGAAATCCTACTTCTCAAGAAATGTGCAGAGGGAATTAAATTAATTATGGTAATGCAACATATAGAGCAATAAAAATGTATTGTATCAATAAATACCAAGTATCAATTTACCAGGTTGTAAAAATGATGTCAAAATGACAAAAAAGTACTGCAAATTGATAGTTTGTATTTTATTTTTATGGAATTTTATTTAATTTTCAAACTTTATTTAAGTTGTAAATTTAGATAAATTTTGAAAATGTTAAGTCAGAATGCAGGATCTGATATGTGCATTTTTTCAAAAACGGACATAACCTTTAGCATTGATATATTAATTTACATTGCACAAAAAAAAAAGTGCATTCAGTAAGGGGCAAGTAGTGTGAAGGGCATCCGTCGGGAGGGTCGTTTCAGGAGAGCGTTCCATTCCAGATGCGGGTGAAGCGAGTGATTCCAAAGCAGAGAACATAGCATAGGGAGAAAAGCCTACCACTGCGGCCGCACTGGCTCGTGTTTGAGCGGCTTTCAGCTGCGCTTGCAAGTGGGCCGGTGGATGGAAATAACGGCACTGGTCTCGCGTGCAGCGTCCCTTCACGAAATCCATGCACACCGTCACCGTGCCCTCGCTACTGTCCACGGTCACGTGCTCGGGGGGGTGAGCGAAGCGGCATTCGGTTTCGGAGCGCTTGCAGTTGCCACGTTGGAACTCACGGCACACCTGGAGGAGAGCAAAGCAGAAAAGCCACCTTTCAGACAGGGCTGTGCAGCAGAACCAACATTCAACAAGAAGCCACATGCAAGAACACAATGTAGAGAGAGAGTGCGTGGGAGAGCTGCATCTTGAAAATTGAGAAGCAGCTGGACCCTCCAATTCCAGTCCCATTAAGATTTGCTTAACTAAGCCCTTTCATACGCCCATCAGTAGAAAACTGTTTTCTCAGATGGATCAATTCAAAAACAGGCATTTCACATATTGGGTCGATGCAGAAGTTCCTTCCCTTTCGGGATGCTACATGGCATCGCTTCGTATAAACGAAGCGTCGTCTACTTCATGCATGTAAAGTTTGCATGTTTGAAAGAAGAAATTTCAGCTAGTACTTAGGAAGCAAAATGGTTTGCTTTTTAATTGCGCTAAGCATTAAGATGGCAGAAAATAAGGAGCATTTTCGACCCATTATGCGATTGCATTTCCCAAAAGACGAGAATGCTTTTCGGGCACAAAAGATGCATGTCCCGTGTGGCGTGGGCAATTCCGTGTGCCGCACGTGGCTCGGAAGGTTGCGTTGTCCGGATCCATTCTTTAGCCACGTACGTGTGCAGGACGATGCAGCTACCCCAGTCTGAGAAAGGTCTTCGAACAGAACGGCCCATACTACACTGATTCAATGTCATTTCGAGTCAATAAAAAAAATTTCTTCGCTTTTTGCACACAAAAAATACGGGACGAAACTTTTGCATCAACCCAATAAAACAGGTGCTTAAAAACAATAACTTTCTTTTTATTGAAGACACACTTCATCACAGTAAATTGCTTGTGGGTTTCAGCAATTCTTATTTCATTCACCACAAACAAACACTTCATCTTTAACACATTATCCTTCCGACTCATTATTACTATCGTAGTGAAAAGCTACAATTGAGTCGCATATATTTTGAACGTTGAACTTAAACTGAATCTGCCAATGACGAGGAGACAGAATTGGGTTTAAATTGAAATCTAAAACTTAAGTTTGCACTTGGTCATTTTCTTTCTGTCTGTTCTTAGCATAATGTCTTCTCCAGGAATTAAATATGTCTTCATGTTAAAAAAAAAATGTCAATTAATTTTTTTCCTTTGTTTTAAATGCTACGAATGATTGCCTGCAGCTGGTTTAAAGTGGTTTCATTGCAATAGCTTTTCCCAGCCGGTTTCCACGCGTCGACGGGAAGAACAAGACAAACCAAAATGAAACTTGGCAACGGTGGAGGACGAAGGTCTGCCGTTAAGCGTCTCAACTAGGCAAATCTGCAACATCACATTTGCGTGAAGCCGAGTTTGAGGGTCACCAGGATGAAAAGTGAGTATTGTGTGAAAGCCCTATGGAAAAATCAAGATACTTCTAGTCAGGGGTGCAAAAAATGTTTCAGGGCCCAATATTTCCCCAGAACAAATTTGCTTCGTCCAGAATTTTTCTTGAAAACGTCCCCGTATTTTCATTTTAGTTAAAGCGACTATTAGAGTACAATGTTAATGATTAAGAAGTCTCCTTAAGACTATTACTTACAAATTAAAAAAAAAAGCATTCCAATAAAAAAACAATTTTACATTGATGAACTAAATAGGTTGTCACCAAGAAATGGCAGCCTTCCTGTTGCTAGCCAAAATATTTGTTCGTCACTGATGACAATTGAATTTGCATTGTTTTTTTTTATTATACATATAAACTTGGGCAAAAATGTCCCCACAGCTGCCTGAATTTCCCCCGAACCTTGTTCGCGCTTTCGGACATATTCTGCAAACCTGCTTCTAGTTACGCCTGAAATGCGAAGGAACCACCGAGGTGAAAGGGTCTGCAGAGTGAAGGCAGAGTCACGGCAGCATCGAGAAAGGCGAGAGAAATTTGCGAGGACATATACGAATACTCCCGACTTTCCTTTGTGGTTAATTGGGTTTCCTACTGCACAATTCTTTTCAGCGTGTCTTTCGAAGTGTCAGTAGGCCTAATAAATCATGTGTCTGTTTGCAGTGAATAAAAAGAACATGTGCTGAAAATATCAGTGGGTAGCATATTTAAAATGGAGTACAAGGTTACTTTATGCAAAAGAATTGAGGCTTTTTTAAAAGTCTAATTTTATTTTTAAGGCTTAATTTCACAAAAATTGCAATGAATATATGCACATATGAAGAAACTTTCACCAGTGGGCAAACAGACCTAGTATGAAGAACAACTTTTAGCTACATAATGAACCTACAATTTTTAAGACGACCTCAGACAAGAATGAGTGGTTTTTGGATGAACAAAACATGTACTGTTCTTATAAAACTAAGGTTTTTAAAATACACAAATCAGGCCTTCTCAAGGCCTACAAGAACCCTATAGTAAAAGCACAGATGTTGCTGTATTGGTGGTATTACAGTAGTTACTTTCATGATCCAAGTTCAAAGGGTTAAGATTTTAATCATCCACTGGGTATAAAATATGTTGTAGTGGTTAAAATGTCGTAAAAATAAAAATTCTTCAGAATGCATTTCTAGTCAACAATAGAAAATCTTATGGTGGTCTCGAGGCTAAAAAAACCCCATAATTATCATGTCAAGCAGTTTTAGCATGCCAGTATGGATGAATCGATCAAAAGCAAGTAAAGCTCTGGAGATTTCTAGAATGTCAGTAGGATTGGATTATGGCACCAGGTCGAGAGTCAAACCAGGAAAGCTCACCACAAAAAAGGAGATAAAAATCACGTACAAAGATCAGCGCAGGAGGTTGTTTATTTCCCAAATTTCTAACGAGTGATACCGCTCCCAACAGTCGACGCAGAATATGTACCTTCAACCTAATACAATAGGTATGTCCACACTTGTGCGCTTTCATTTTCAACTTGCCTTTCAACGTTCAATTCAACATTCAGTTCAACATGCGTCAACGCATGCCTTATTGCATGTGCTTAGAGGCATGCCCTTCACCTGTCCACACTCGTGCCACACTTCAGTTTCAAGATGGATGAAGAGGATGCTATTCTGTAAAGACTGTTTCTGAATCAGTGCGGCATAGTTTGTGATCAGGCAAGTAAATAAACGTACAAAATCAAAGCGAACGATTTGGATGAAAGATATTTCAAAACGCATAATGAGCATTTATTTATTTACGTTAAAATTTATTATTATTTGTTGGAGCACACGTTCAAACGGGATGTTTATATTATCATTGATTTATTTCGCTGGAATCGTTTAACAACAGTCAGTGGAATCAAAGTGTGTCAGAACAACAACAGTGGAATCAAATAACAGCTGAATCTGCTTAAAATCGGAACAATCGCCGATGTTTTATTCCATCTCTGGTCAGAGTACTAATGTATCTTGCCTTGGATGCGGCTAACATGTATGCCTTCCTTTTCTAGTTGATTAAATTCTTCTTGTTACAGTTAGATTTGAGTTTACCTTTCTCCCACCCGCTGCTCATTATTAAAATTTAATAATAATTTAAACTTTTCTTGTTATTCTTTCGACCAATAGATGTGGTGATTTAAACCTCATGTGTGTTGTGGAACCAATAAAAATAAATTCGAAACACAATGTATAAAGTGGTTTAAAAAATAATAATAATAATCGTCGTTACCGATTAGCTGCATTTCAAAATTTTACTGATGAAATCGGAAGATAAAACCTAATTGTGCATTTCGTTACATGTAAGTACTTATAAATATTTGAGTTAAATATGAATAATAATATTTGCATAGAATCTATGCTTATGAACTTAGATGGCTTATAGTTTACAAATAATTATTTTAATAATTAAAGGATAAATAAGTGTTTAAATGAAGTACATTTATCCTATTTCTCCTTGCCAGCTTAAAAATAAATTTGTTTGATATTCATCCTTATACATCTTTAGAACCTGCACCAAAACTAAGAAAACTTTAATGGATACAAAACTATGTTAATATTACACTGGTATAATAAAAAGCTTAATTTGTCAGTTTTTAATTCATTTCTTAAAATATCTTTAATTAATGCCTATACACAATCAAAAAAAGATTAATTCATGTTGCATTTCAACAAACAATAATTTTAACAGAAATATTTTAAATGCAATCATAATAAAGTTAAAGGCTATTGTGTTGTTATTTCGCTAGAGAAATTTAATAAATGCTATTTACAAGTTTTAAATAAATGACGGTTTAAATTTATTTTTTAATTTGATTTTAAATTTATTATTACGTTATTAATTAATTTATTAATCATGACGTGTTTAATTTTTTTCGTATAATTTTGACAGTGAGTGTTCCACAAACACTCATAAGACCTGTAGTCTTCTATAAATTTAAGAGTTTGTTCGTTGTTCATGATAACTCAAAAAAAAAAAAAAAAAACACAACTACTTCAGTTCACCAAAACACTGCAAATTGAAAGTTAAAGCGCATAGAGATCCAAGGCTGTTGGAACTCCTTGCGCTACGCTGTGCGCTATGAAAAACTGCTACTTCTGACTCATCTCGGGCATGCCTTGACGCATGCGTCCCTTGCGTTGAGGCATGCGCTGAGGTATGTGGAGAGGCATGCGCTTAGCGCAAGCAAAGGCGCACAAGTGTGGACATACCTAATAGGTACACACTCATTGAAACCCAGGTCACCAGAGCTGGAGCACAAATGGTATGTATTGCAATACTTTTCAATGTGCCCCAGAATATACTTCGTCCCTACTAGGACAACCGACGCGATCTGCCCGGGATACGCAACAGAGTGATTTAAATCATTTCCGCCAAACAGTCGCCTCCCAATGTAAAAGAAATGCGTTCCAGTCAAACCTCTAGTCTATCGGTCCTTTGTAACTTCTGGGCAGCAGTCATCAAAGGCGAAGGAACCAGGCTCAGAGGAGACGTTAGGGCGTCCGCAGGCAAGAGTCCCGTCATCATGGGAGCGTGCCCCAGGTACGGGCTGAACGTGGAGGCCATGGCCGGCAAGTACGGGGAAGTCGAGGCCTAAAGGATGGCGAGAAGAATATCAGGTGGGCTAGATTCCAAGCCACATGAAGAATTTTACCACAACACTGTCCAAAAGTTTCCGAACGAGACTCGGCACTTTTACGTTATAGCCATACCAATAATTGCTTATATCTTGCCGCTGTTTGTTTCCATACAAGCTTTTTGTGTTTTGGCACCATTTTAGCTAATTCCTTTGTGTGAGTACACTATTGGCACCTACTTCTTGCGTATAATTATTCCAATCTACTGTTGTGGTTCATTTGAAGCTGTAGTTCACACAATTCATAGACATTAACTCTCGACACCAATCAATAAATGAATCGCACTGCAGTAATGAGAATACGTGATACAGTGAACTGCATTTTGGTTTGGACACCAATGAAGGTTATGTCACTGTTTCCGCTTCGAGTCACGTTTTAATTCCATCGGGTGGTTATTTGAACACACTATAATAAACTTCCTGAATAAGTTAAAATGGTGCCCAAAAGTAAAACTGTTAAGGAAACAAATAGTGCCACGAACTAAGCACAGATGTGCCTAACTGGCTTGTTAATTTATTAATATGGCTGTAACAGTAAAGTACCAACAGATCCAACAAATTAAGTCATTTCTGCAGTTTAGACCATGTTTGAACAAAAATACTTTTTGAGCAGAATAGCCATTCTAAAAACGTATTGAAAGAGAGGGTGATAGTATTGAAAATAAAACTTCTTGTTCGTTTCCTCTTCAATACCCTGGGGTCAGAAACTTTTGGACCTGCTATGCATGGTATGTTAAGTAAGAAGTATGTTATGTAAAGTAAAGAATCTGAATTGAATTTTATTAATTACAAAGGGTGATATTCTGTTTCTACATTGTAGAAAAGAAGAAATTCTTAAATTTTGTGGCAAATGTTTAAAAATAATTTTTAAGCACTTGAAAAACAACCGCTTTCATTAAAAAAAAATTTTTTAATAAGATTTAAAACAAAAAGCTACTAAAAAATTTGTGATACATTTATAGCATACATATTTTAAGATTTTCATCAAATTATGAACATGAATTTGGATATAAGTGATGTTTCAAGAATCAACATATAAAGTAATTTGACAAATAGAAAATTCATAATGAAAACTATAAATTGCCAACACAAGATATTAAGAAAGGTACATACAAATGATTGAACTTAACATGTAAGAAAATCTACAAATATTAGTTTGAGAAAAAGTATGATGTTTAAGCAAGTTAAAAGACAAATTAAATTAAACAAAATAGATTGATTTCACTAATTCTCACAATAAATGCATATTTTGACAAAAATTGTTATAGAAAACAAAATGTTAATTGATTAATACTGTGTTTAAGTAGAAAAAATAACCTGTGTTAAAGCTGGAACCTAAAATAGACAAACTGATAGAAAATTAGCTTTAAATCTCATGCAGTATAAATAAAAACACATTCAGTATGGTAATGGCAAAGTAGTGAGCATGCACTAATTGCAAGTAAATTCAGTAATGCCTAATAAATCAGCTAAATTGTGCATGTGTTAGATGTATTACCAAAATCAAAAATATCTTTTAAACACAAATCTATACATGTGATACATAAAATTGAAATGCATGCAATAAACATTTGCTAGATGGCACATTGCTAACACATTTGTTAATCATTAAAAAAAATCAAATATTTTCATGGATAAAAAATTGCTAACTGACAAAATTTAAAGTGAATAGAATGAAAATGAATACATTCAGTTATTCTTCAACAATTAATTAGCAATTAACATCAATTTTCATTATTAAACAATTCCATTATTTTATAACTCACATACAGGAAATACATTGCCTACACATTCTCGACCTAGCGCTATTCATTATAGAACCAGAGGTGAAGGTTTTCTATGAACATTATTTTTGCTTTTCACGTGGAATGGCATTGTTCAAACATTCAGAACATACATTTCCGATCCAATCCAATACTTAAAAAACATTCTACGTATTTGTTTCGTTTGAAAACCTAAGAAAGGGTTTGTTTACTTTCGGTCAACAGCTCTGATTCGTCAGTGGAATCACGTGATGCTTTGTCAAATCGTTGCCATAAAACAACAAGCATAAACGAGGCTTTAATTCGATTGCGACTTTGGTAATGGTAATTTTAGTTAACGTCGTACTAGAGCAACACAACAGGCTATTGACGACGGTCGGCGATCAGTCCCTTAAGGGAAAGAACCGAGGACAATTTGACGTCATCAATCCGTCATTTTGAACAACGGTCAGATGACGAAGCAACACCTGAGCTGGCACCTCACTCTGCAAATTTCCACACCCACCCAACGTGAGGACTTTCGGCCACGAAAGATTTAAAGTGCACCAGCCGGCCTCTACACCACACGCTTACAAACATCCATGTCCGGATTCGAATCAGGAACCTTCCTATTTAGAGGCTAACACCTTAACCACTATACCGGTTGGTCGGCCGTTGCGATTTCGGTAATTTTTAATTAACGTCGTACTAGAGCAACACAACGGGCTCGATGGGACTTCGGATCGTTGGGTTGAATGAGCTGCGCCAAGTAAATGGGTATGGACACAGTGACATGAAAGAGAGGAGACAGAAGAAGGAATCTGCTGCAGGTGGGTTGAGTTTTAGGGTGCAAGGCCCGTACTTAGCCAAGTTGCGACACACTAATGACGGGAAAACTTTTGAATACTATGATTGGCACACTGTCCGTAAATGCCAAATTTGCATCGCTTTCGCTTTGCAACATACAAATATTTCCTTTCATTTTGATCCTATTCCATTGAGATTCCTCACTGAGAAGATTCATAGAGTGTGATTGGGGAATAGCCTAATCTGCATCAAATCTAACAGGACCTCCAATGTAGCGAACTGGAAATGGATTCAGAATCAAGGATTCAGACATTTCGTACAGGACCCTTTACCAGGAATCCCATTCATACAAGACGATGAATATAGAAATTCCAGTCACGAATGGTTATTATTTTATTTGCTTTAGCACGCGAAGACATGAGGGTGAGATCGCATAGAATGAAGAATATCTGTATTTCTTTTATTCTGTCAAAATGAAATTCTGGATTTTGCAGCTGAGAAACTGAAAGCATTTTATAAACATGTTTTACCTTTATGATTTTAAACTGTTTGTTTATACTAGTATGTTTTCAGGCATTATAAAGATGTTTTTTCTATAATCGGATCGCTGTAGTTTTAGGCGTATGTTCTTTTCGGAAAATGAGCTTAAAAGCCCATTTCATGCTACATTTATATTCCTCGTTCGTTTTCGCTTTCCGAGAAAACATTTCACGATTGTCATCAACACTCAACATTAGTGTCGTAGAAAAAATTAAAGGTAGGTAGGTCATACAGGTGTATCTAAATGGCTTTTTACTTTCATTGCCTGGAAATATTCTTCTTTTGATCTCTCATTTTGACAATTTGAAAGCTACAGGTGGTATTTTTAGTGAAAAAATAGCAGGTTTGCGAAGATGTTTCTTCGGCTGTCCAAAGCTCTCACATGCTAGATAGTGTTGATACCTTAAATTTTAGTTCAAACCATTTTGGCAACGCGTTTAATCTAATTAAACGTTGTTGACCCATTAGCTATCGCATATTTACTTTTTGGAATTTTTACTAACGAAGTGTTGAAATTGTATAAGAAAAACAAGTCAACTGACTTCACGTTAGTAGAGGAAACACTCTCACCACCTCTTTTGCTTCACGTGAAATGTCTCTCATAATGAATTAATGATGAAAACTACGCACTAATTGTGAAATTCAGGTGGATTCTTTACTCTTTTAATTAAAGCTATCAAAATAACTCAGAATTCATTTTTTTAAATGTCAAAGCAGTACAATATTTTAAACATTTCCATCAGGCTGAAAAGACAATAAATATACAAAACAACACAATAATTCCATCCTAATACTATTATTATAGTAAGTAATGTGTATGGTTTAAAAAAATAATGATTCCTTGCTGTTTTGTTACTAATTTGTGTCACTGCGTGTAGTAAAAAAAAACACAGATAAAGCTGTGATTAGCGGTGCATTTTGCCAGTGCTCTTTTAACACAGGGGAAGGAAGAACTAGTAGATATAAAAAATCAAAAGCCATCTAGCAAAAACAATTTCATTACTTTTCCGTTTACTACAAGCAAATGAAAATAACACGAGAAAAAGTCAGTTCTTTGTGAATGTCAACATGAACATGAGGACTACAGGAGTTAAAGCGAGAAGTGTGATTACAGGTTGTTACTAATGACATAAATATGAACCCCAGCCACAAGGATTATCCAGCAAAAAGCATGCTCATAATACGTACAGCTAGTTATAAATCAAACAAAAACTTCCAGCAACTACACTGCTGGTGGATCGGCCTCACAATGAAGCTAGAAAAGCAAGAAAAAGTGCAGCAGATTTAGAAAAAAAGCTAAAAAGAAATAAATGAAACCCGGAAAACACATTTACTTCGCTTTACTTAACAATTCTATGCACAGACCTCCCACAAAGAAAAATTCCAATTTTACAGAACAATTACGGCGTTCCAAAATACCTCGTTCTGTTAAAAAAACTGTTGTCACATATTCCTTGCTTCACTACATTAGTAATTAGTTAAATTATCGTTTGATACACATCAGGTTCTTTCCAGTGCTGCGCTCGGATTAGTCTATGAACGTCGCTATCATCAACAAATCAGAGAAAGATTATATTGACTAAATGAAAGCAGACTTATATTGACTACATGAAGATATTAACTCAGTAGTGTATCGACACTAAAATTGCACACTATTTTTGTAACTGCTGAAGTTGGTCTACCACAGAATTTTAGAAAAAGTTGACTCCTCAACTAACAGTATAGTATACATAATATTTATAGTATGTCATGATATAATATAAATATAAATCGTATAGTCTATTGTGATATTTATTTGTTCTTAAGACTGTATCACGGAAATGAAAATCTAGTTTCGTTTCATCAGTTATTTGAATTTTTGGCAGGATTTCCTTTTACTTACTGTTAGAGTGCAAGTAACTGACAGGACAAAAGGAATCCACTAGGTACAGGGTGATCCAATTGAGTGCCTCGACTTTCTAAACGGAGCCGAAGATGGGTGAACACGAATTCTTTCACTTCCTAATCCATCGTCGAGCGAAAGGATGGATGTTGTCACTTACTTTTGGTACTTTTAGCCGTCTTTCTCTCGCACACATTTTTAGAAAATTCCCCACAAATGTTCTCCGAGATATATGGAAGCATTTTTAGAGGTCCTATCATTATTAATACTTGCTAACAACACGATTTTTTTAATCATTCGATTTGTGCAACCTCACGAAAGTTTCAATAGGCGTAGCTCGGGCCTCCTACAGAACATACGAAGCAACTCAAAATCTCTCCGCTCCATGAGGTGAGGCATCAAACCAAAAACTTTGAAGCAACGATTTAGGGCAAAAACTATTTTTTATAGGAAAAGAAAGAGCCGAACAATCTTTAATAAGTCATTGATTAGCTTCATGGAGACATAATTTATATTAGACTGGCTACTTGATCACAAATGGAACCGTTCGATTTGTACAGTTCTTGATGGAAAAGCCATAGAACGGCTAATCTCTCAAGATCGTTCTCTCTTCACTTCAATCATTTCATTTCACGAAGAATGACTTGGGGAAAAAGTATAGATGACATGAATGGTGAGAGATGTTGTGACACAATGGCAGTCTGGCGATGACACTCGGACAGCGCTTTCGAGTCCAAATGAAGAGCGGACATAAGAGACAGAAGTGGACAACTACCGCACATCTGGTCAAAGACCATCTGGGAAAGTTTAAGCTTTCGTCGCAGCAATTTGGCCGAATGGAAGGTCTAGGTACTTATTTGTTTGTACTGGAACGATGTGAGAAAAGTACCGAATAAGGAGGTCAATCCAAGCTAGAAGTCGTGGATGCAAAAGCATCAAAGAAATAGTTCGCTACGAAAAGATAATGTCTACTACAAGAAACCTTGCCTTAACTCAATGAGAAAAATTGGCTTATTACAAGACCTCTTGATGCACCGCGAAATTAACGGGACCCGAAGATAAGACAGCGGCTATGCAATCCAGCCAAGGGATTGCATTTCGATAAACAAGAAGGACATCGTTGTAGAAAAAAACTGTCTGTCAAATCAAGGGTTGCGTAACTATTATTGCCAAAGATCACTACACTGAGAGGGGAGGCGCATATTTAAAATATCAAAACGGTTTCCTACAAAAATGCGTGAGTGTGTGATCGAAAACAAAACACGATTTCCGGATCCTTGTGCCCATCTGAAAACGATGCACATGCTACAAGATTCCAACTTAAAAAAAGGAGCAAAGCAGTTTGGAAGTACAGCTATATACGCAATGTAAGTCAGAGAAAATGTTAGTAAAGAATACACATCCAAAACGTGTCATAAAGTCACATATCTCTAAAATAAGTATGTTAAAGGTGCATTATAATCATCTTCTATACTCACTATTCCTCTAAAACATCCGATGACAGGCAATTATAGGAGTGAATCATATTTTAAAGGTTAAACATGCATTCAACCACACTCTTTAAATACGTACACACCCGTGCTGTACGAAGAAATATTTTAATTATTCATACTCTATTCGAAGATTAATATGATTTAAATAATATTCCATTGAACGATTCCGGGGATAAAAAAGGAATCAAAAGATAGACGTCTTAAAATTTTAAGAAGTGACAGAGAAATTTCAATCATTAACAAATCATCAACAGAATAATAATTTAGCCTCCACTGAAAATTTAAAATGCTCATTCTGCAATGGAAATCACAACCGTTAAACTTCTACTATTTAATAAAACTTATTTTACCAGTATTTATTTCGGGTAGTAAGAAAGCGTTTTAAAACATGCAAAAAATAACACTCAGGCTATAAATGTAACTGTGTCGGATGCGTTTTTCCATCCTGTGGTTTTGAAACAAACAAAAAAAAATTTAATTTGATACCAGTGATTCAAACACAAACTTTAAAAGCATTCAATATAATGTACAAAAAACTTTTAGGAATTATAAATTGCTACTGAACATGAAAGTGAAAGTAATGCATAAAGAATGAGTGAGGAATACATAATTGACAAAAACTACAACTTTTATATATCCAGATCCCAATGACAGACTTTTTAGCTAGAACGATATCTAGTTTGCAATTAATAACTAATAGCTTTTCACACGAAAATTCTAAAATATTTAGAGTGAATAGGACTAAACTAAAAGGAGATGTCAACACAAATAGCTGTAAAGAGAGAAAGAATATGAAAAGAATTTGTTTAGTACATTTCAGTCTGTATTAAGATGAAAATGAAAGAAGTTAGTAGTTTGTAGCTAGAACGATATCGTTTACAATTATTAATTAATAATTAATTGCTTTTAAAACGAAAATTATAAAATATTTAGAAGAAAATAGGATTCAACTAAAGGAGACGCAAATGGCTGAGAGACAGGATATTAAAAAAAAGGTACGCAAATTCCTGATTCTAAGCAATCTATAGAGTTTCGAAATCAGGCCGGTTCACCAGTCTAGTTACCACGCAGCCCAAATAGAAGGGAACTTTTTTTTTGTTCTTCAGTCCGTCCGGTTAGTGCGTCCTGGTTAATGAAAGAGGACTTGCAGAAGGTCGGTGGTGATCGCCCCTTCGGTGCCAACCTTTTATGACTTAATCCTAGTGGGTGGGAGAGAGAGAGAGATGGTGTTCGCGCTGCAGAGCATTCCAAAAGAACTGACTTTTCCCTCCGTTCGAGAGAGAGAGAAGACGTCCCCATATACTCACCTTGAGCGCGGCGTTCGCACTCATCAGGTTAAAGGCAGCAGCGCACTGCTGTTGCTGTTGCTGCTGCAGCTGCTGCTGCTGCTGCAACTGCTGCTGCTGCTGCGCCAGCTGGTTGTAGAGAAGGCCACTTACCACGGCGGTGGGCAACTGTCCCGCCAGCAGCGGCTGGAGGGGGATCTGCTGCAGCAGCGCGTTCTTCAGGGCCAGGTGGTTGCGCCCATTGATCAGCAGCTGGTCCTTCAGGTGCTGGGGAGGGTGGAAGTACTTGCAGGGCGGTTTCTCGCGGTTGCAGCGGCCCTGGAAGAGAGCACTCGGTTAGAATTCGCTCGCGTGTCGCTTTTAACACCACAACACCCCCCAAGAGAAAAGAGCCTTCCCCAGTGAGATCTCGCTCTGTGATGGATGCAAGAATAACACAGAACCTGTATTGGGGTCGGATGCAAAAGTGGGTCTCTCCGTCTTTGGTTCGACATGGCATATTGCATCGCAAAGGTGTTGAAGTCGACAACACCTTTGCGATGTAATATGCCATGTCGAACCAAAGACGGGGAGACCCACTTTTGCATTCGACCCCAAGAGTGTCAGCGAGTACTCGGGAAAGAAATTGTGTAATTGGTTTGAGTTTTTCAAATTGTGTTAGGCATTCCAAATGGCAGAAAAGGAGGAACACTTCGACCTGTTATGCTTCTTTTATGTCCGAAAAGGCGAGAATGCTTCTTTGCAGACGCAAAAGAAGATGCGATAGGGTGAGGGGGTTCCATTTGACCATTCCACGTGCCGGTAAGGGGTTCGAAAAGTGCGTCACCTGGATCTTCCTAAATTAGAAACCTCAGAACTTTTGTGGGATGACGCTGCTACCGGAGGAATGGAGAAGGGGTATCGAAAAGGACAGCACATACTATAATATGGATTTAATAGAATTGTAAGTCAATCAAATCATTTTTATCCAACTTTGGCATCAATCGACGTCAGGAGGTTATTCCTTTATTTCACGATATCTGCACAGTTTGTGGGTTTCCGGTCAAACAATCTGTTTGTCTATCCTTTATGTCTGTTCCTGTTTGCTGCCATGGAAAGGACGATGCTCGAAGACAATTCAAATAGATTAGTCAATTTCTTGCCGAGACTAAAGTTAATGTCATTTTCCGCACGCAAATAAAATAAAATTAAGACATCCCCTCCACTCAAAATGAACGAGCCTTGCGTATCGAACTCTCGTCACCAAGCGACCGTGGACGCACACATCTGAAGATGTTTACATTCAGTTCAATTTACGAACACGTGGCTGGTTGCTATGGTAGCGTGTAAGTGCCGTGAGCTCGCCTTTGGAGTCTGTTTGGATTCCACTTTAGGACCCAATCACTAGATTCGACTGAAGTGGGGAAATAAATGCAGAGTCGAACGTGAGGGAGGAAGCGACAGTGTAGAAATCATACATATATACCCGACCTGCAACCCTCAGCAACAGCTCATGCGGCCCGCACTTTCCCATCCTTCTCATGAACGAGGGAGGCAACATATAAAAAGAACATACCGAGATTATTGAGTAAATAATTTCAAATACATGAGACAACGAAATGGAGGACAAGAGACTCCAAGCTCCTTCAAAGGGCTCGGTGGATATGCCTACTGCTCTAGCAACCTTCGATTGGTGTGTGTCATTACTTTAAATCGTGTGTCTTGTGTCTGGCCCAGCATAGCCACGAGACCTCAGCCAAGCTCCTTCACGGGATGGCGAAAGTAGCCAGAATAACCGCTCATTTAGATCAAAAACCTAGTGACTGACCCATAAAATTGCAATACATCTGTCTAAAGCCTAAGGGCGTCTTCACACGAAGGAGATCGATCGCTCAGACCGGTCGCCTGAGATTGTCGCACAGATTCATTTCCTGCACACAAACGATTCGAGCGAAGAGAAGCAAAACAAAATTTTTGACTAGCATTGTGAAGTTCTTTTTTAAAATCGGCATCGTTAAAATTAGATTAAAAATTTCAACGAATTTGAAATTTGCGGGAAATTTGACACTAGATCGATACCTTAAATGTGATTTTCTTTAAATAAATGATTTTTCAACTGTATCTTTTGTGTTTTCGCAATACGAATTTAGCCGCATTTGACGACGATATTGATTGAGAACACAAAAAGGGCTATTTATCTCGATTTATAGAAAATATATCACTTGAATGGAGTACTTAGTTGCCTTAATTGACTGCTTTATATAAATAGCAACTAATAATAGGATGAATATTTAAATGTATTCCATGTTTTGAAGAGTTCATAACAAAGGAGATAGTAAGTAAATTTATTTCTGAGATAACATATACTGACAACGGTCATTAAATGTCTTTAAAATAAAGCTAAATTAAAACATTCAATTTGAAGTTATTTTTCAAATGTTTTTATTTAAAAACATTTGCCACGCATAAAAACTTAAACGGACCGTTGTCGGAATACGTAATTTCAGAAATAAAATTACCTACTATCCCCTTTGTTACAAACTCTTCAAAACATCGAATACAATTAAATATTCATCCTATTATTAGTTGCTATTTATATAAAGCAGTCAATTGAGGCAACAAAGTACTCCATTCAAGTGATATCTTTTCTTGAAATCGAGATAAATAGCCCTTTTTGTGTTCTCAATCAATATCGTCGTCAAATGCGGCTAAATTCGTATTGCGAAAATACAAAAGTTACAATAGAAAAATTATTTATTTACAGAAAATCACATTTAAGGTATCGATCTGGTGTCAAATTTCCCGCAGATTTCAAATCCGTTAAAATTTTTACTCTTTCTTTAACGATCGCGAAGATATAAAACTTGTACTAGAGAATAAAAAAGCCCTCTTGTTTTTGTTTCTCGAATAAAATAAACCACGACAAAAAAAAAGTCGCCGGCGACTGAATTTCCTCGGTGACTATTTTTTAGCCTCTCATAATGGTCTCTTGGGAGTCTTCTCGTGTGAAGTGCTTCTTTGGTTTCTATGCAAGTTCCGTCGCCTTCAGACCGGTCTGAGCGATCGATCTCCTTCGTGTGAAGGCGCCCTAACTATAAGTTTTATATCTACAAAAAACTATCTCGATGCATTTCGACATCTCGGAACAGATGATGAGAAAAGGAATTTCAATGAACTGTAGCCACACCATTTGTGACGGGATCCAACCCGAAGGGCGCAACGGACGGACGCATTTCCCAATCGGATGAGAAACGAGGAGAAGGCGTCATTGGATTCATCAGATTTCTCGTCAAGTCTATATCTATTTGAATTGAAGTCGCACTGAAGAACACGACGGGGCTAGTGGCGACAGTCCGGGATCAAACCCCGAAGGGAAATATCCGAGGACGAGATCCCAACTGAGCAGACATCCCACGCTCCAAACTTCCACGCCAACACGAGGACATTGGAGGCGATGACAGATTGAACGTGCACCCTTTCTACACGACGGTCTTGGGTTCCAAATTCGCAGCCCACCTGTTGCTAGTCCGTTACTCTTCCGACCAGGCCGCCGCCGACCCATCGGTATAGTGGTTAAGGTGTTAGCCTCTAGATCGGAAGGTTCCTGGTTCGAATCCGGATCCGGGCATGGTTGTTTGTAAACGTATGGTGTAGAGGCGGCTGGTGCACCTTAAATCTGTCGTGGTCGAAAGTCCTCACGTTGGGTTGGCGTGGAAGTTTGGAGAGTGGGGTGCCAGCTCAGGTGTTGCTTCGTCATCTGACCGTGGTTCAAAATGACGTGGTGTTGTCCCCGGATCTTTCCCTTAAGGGACTGATCCCGGACCGTCGTCAATAGCCCGTTGTGTTGCTCTAGCACGACGTTAAACTGAAATTACCATTACCGACCAGGCCGCCCTTTCAATGCAGGTGAAACAACTGTGCAGTTAAAATAATTCTTTCTTAACATTAGTAGGGAATATTGAAGCTCCTTAAGGTATCCGAACATATTCGAGACTCTTTTTTTGAAATGGGTATCAGAAACATTTAAATGATATTTTTATGTTGAGTGACATTAAACAATAGCATTTTGGGCTATAAATATTTAATTATTAACTTTGTAAAATGATAATTTTGTTTGAAATTTTTTAGAAATGTGTCAAAAATTTCAAATGTGCTACATGAATATCCATCCGACCCATTTGAAAAATGACGCTACCCAAATAAACCACATGCATTTTTCGAGGGAATGAACTGAATCAAAAGGATATTGAAAGGAACAAAAATTTTACAAGCGATCGAAAACTGAATACCAGATTTTTGATTGTTTCACAGTCCTATTTCTTAAATAAATGGCCATCATTTAAAAAAAAAAACTTTTCAACTCTCCCTAGAGAACATTACGAGGAAATAATGCGTAAAAATTAATTTAGAGTAAAGAGAGCAGTTTCGAGTGGATTGCGCTCTCTCTCTCTCACTTTTACCGTTTGTGTAAACAATTTTGTTTTTCACTTCTATTTTAAAATGTTCTCACGATTTCCAAAAGAGAAACCATTTAAAATTTAAGAAAACTTTCTAATGCAAAAAAAGGAAGTTTTAAATTTAAATTTTGACAGGTTTTTGGTGTTTTAACGGCTTTTTCCGGTGTTTTCCATACCTATTTTCGGTTTTCCCGCCTTGATTAAAACTCTCTCGAAGAGTAAAATCAAATATATTTTGGAAAGTCAAATAAATACTTTATCCAATCAGATCAAAAATGGAATTTTGGGTCAAATCTGACATTTTCAACGTGTTTGGATCCCTCAAACCCAACTGAAAATCCTTTGAAAGGGAAGAATCAATTCTTGTCCCCCAACCGGGAACAGGCTAGAAATGAGTGACGCTATTTGAACACGCCGTGTCTAGGAGAGGGCGCCCAACTCAACACAGGCACACTCGACCTGAGCTTTAGAAACGATGACTTCCAACAGACCTTCAGGGCCATATGTTCGGCGACGACCAGCAGTTCGTGGAGAGCGTCTCCACCCCTTTCGTTTCGAGAGGACGCCAGCTGATCCAACCGAGTCACGTGACGCCCGGAATCGATCGGTCTGGGCGCGCGGATCACCGGCGCCACAGGTCCGCCATCTTCCTTTCCCGGGTCGTCCGGCGCACGCAATGCGGCCGGACGCACCCCACTGACTCACGACCAAAGGATTCACATCCTAAAATCTCACACGAAATTTTCTCAACAGGGATTATCCCTGAATCCTCTACCTTGACTACCCCCTAATAAATTCTTATGCACCATC
This sequence comes from Metellina segmentata, assembly GCA_947359465.1. Lineage (NCBI taxonomy): Eukaryota > Metazoa > Arthropoda > Arachnida > Araneae > Tetragnathidae > Metellina > Metellina segmentata. The sequence goes on along the minus strand of OX375874.1, from coordinate 136,476,878 downwards.
CTCTTTTCTGTTGAACGTGAATCCTAACTGTAGCAACTACTAAATTCGATTATCCTTTCGTACACACCAAAGTGCATTGTCGCTCCTTTTAACTTTCTCCTCTCACAGTCGTTGAATTTTCTATGGATCAAGATGTGTAGGTTTGCAGAGATTTCTGCTGGGCACTCCGTAATGGTTACGCGTCCGTTCCACGATCTTGCGAATCTTTGCATTTTGTGTGTGTGAGCAAATATTGTCTCATATAAAAGCTGTAACTGCTCAATAGAATATTCAATGACGCCTCGTAGCATTCGTTATATATATATCGTTCCTATAGATCCGATTAAGTTTTCTACTCGGCAGCCTATTTTCAAAAGGGGGCGAAGAGTCCTTTTTCGACTGGTGGGTTCGAGATTCCGAAACCAAGAAGGAATATTCTGCTGGATTGGACGAAAAAATTTCATTTCGTTGTTTTTTGGAAGTGCTATTACAAAACGTGTTTCGAATGGCCCTTTAATAAGCGTTCGATCGCGTTATTTTCTCCCCAATAAGAGCGAGACCTAATTTCGATGAATGGTCCCTGTTTTCTGTAAAACCAGTTTCACTGTATACCTCAGAGCCCAACTGGAAAGCCCTGTGTCGGAGAATCCGTCTCTAAACCTGTATTCACTGCACGTTCAGAAACTCGGCAGTAAAACGACCTCACAAGTCGGGTAACTAGACACGTTGAACGTGCTTTCGATGGGTTGGTTTCGAGTTTTATGACGCTAGGAACGAGCCAAACGTGCTTTCAAAAACCGAATGCATTTTAACTATATGATTAACATTTTACAGGCAAACGGAATCGAGTCAACGTCCATTTATTTCATTGAGCTGGACTTTAAAAAAAAAAAAAAACTCTTGTACTTGTCACTATTTTTGAGGATTTGGGAGACATTAAAGAACAAGCAGCATATACACGTACATACGGAAAAGAAAGGCAATTACTTTCGTAGGAACAGACGATTCAAACACGGTTGACCCAAATAGTTGAGTGTGAGAAAATTTTATTTCTATACTTCGTTTCATTATTTACATACATTTTTAAGCCCGATGTCAAGTGCCAAAGTATAAAAACAGTTTATTCTCTATTATTTCCGGTTTCGATTCAAAATATTTTCTACGGCACACTCCATTTAAATGAATGCATCAATTATTTTCTCGCCTTTGATATATTCAATAGAAGTTTTGTTTCTTTCGGAAGGAAATGCGAAATTTCAAACATTCAGAAGGGGCGACATGATTGTTAAAACTACTTTCGGAATGCAGAAACAGCAAACGTTTAGAAGTGTTTCCAAGTCGTTTGAGGACTTAAAACAGCTTTAAACAATGAATAGTATTGGAGAAGGCGCTAAAAATTTTATTTAAAAAAAAAGAAGCATCAATCGTGATAATCTCGTACATAAATAAAATTGCTGTCTCCCTATTGATTTTTTGAACATTGCTTTGTTGAAGATTGATTTATTGAAATATTAAAAAAAATCTTTGCTGTGTGGTCATATTTTGTATACAAGAATAATATTTATTCCTACGCATTTTATTTTACACACACGTCTTGATCCAAGCAACTCATGTGGAATTGAGGCTGTTGAAAAGCGTAGAAAGTATGGCGGACATTTTTATTTCCGGGAGTGCGATACACATTCGGATGAAATTCTGTTCCAATACGAAACGAATCGGCCAGTTTTAGGGCGTTCCACACATCCAGTTCAAAACCCAACACACTCATCAGTCCAAATTCCCGAGTGGCTTCAGGACATCGAGGGGAATTTCAATAGAAAAAGAACACGACAGTAAACGATCCGTTTATTTCGTTCAGAAATTTACACGTTTTTCAGTTGAACTGTTACATATCGTTACCACCGCACCCAAAGCACCCATCTGCAAAATTGGCGTTTCATCAAAAACGCGTCCAAAGTTTGGGTCGGATCTTTCCCGTAAGGGTTTGATCCCGGACCGTCATCAATAGCCCGTTGTGCACCTCTAGTACGACGTTCATTAAAAATGACCAATTACCAAAGTTTTGGTGTTACGGTTAACTCGAGTGACGACTCAAAGGTTGCTTTCTCACGAAAATTGACATTTCCACTCACAATCGAGATACATCGTGGACAAAGTATCAAACGTGAAATATGAAGTGAGGTGAAAAATTACCCAAATGCAGGCCATCGGCGTGGTATTAATGATATAATTGTGTTTATCGAATGTCGGGTTTATGTTGCTATACTGTATTTTGTCTTATTCTTTATGGTAAGTTTTGTACTTTTCTTGCCATCGGTGTAATTCGATTGACGTGTTTCAGTCACGAGTTTTGTAATCGTTTTGTGTCGGAAGCGAGACTGATCGTGGTTGATGGGTCGATATTTCACTGGAGCACCACGACGGGCTATTGGCGACGTTCCGCGATCAACCCCGAAGGGAAAGAACATCACCAAACCCGAAGGGAAGGGACACTTGAGGCCGCAACAACGAGCCTCAAGTGTCCTCACTTTGGATTGAACGTGCATTAGACCCCTTTGCACACGACTTTGTTTGAATGGATTTGAACTCGAAACCCTCGGGTGTCGCGACCCCTGATCGTGGTTGAACACAGAAAAATGAGAATCGTGATGTGAGAAAGGGTGTTGATAAATGAGGACATGCCACTCAAGCAGGTTCGAAGTAGAGTTCTTGGAATTAATTCGGATCGACCTTGTGACGTTCGGATATTCCTACCCGCATGACTCATGCGGTGATTCCTTTGTATTAGCAAGTAATAATTGGCGGTGTTAAAAACCGCACGAAAGACTTCGAGTCCTCAACAATTTGATGTGTGTTGAACGTGATTGTGCGTCGTATTATGTTATTCTTCTGGTGTGCTGTTATGTGAGGTTTGATAAATGTGTCGCGTCAAAGAAATAGCTCTTCCATCCTCTTTACGAACCCAAACATTTACAAAGCTAGTCTTGGATCCATTTTGGAAAACATTTTGCATAGATTTTATTGAATAGATTTGGCTAAAATAAACAGAAAAAAAAACATTTTCTCGAGATGACAGTCGAAAAGGTGTTCGGGATGACTTTTTTCACGGATCGAACCAGTCCCCAACTACACTAACTCGTCCGGAAGTGAAGAGTTATTCAACTCAAACGAATCTGAAATCTGGAACTTGTGATTTTTTCCAGTCGAATCAGAAAGAGCGATATTCAACCATGCCGATCGACAAAAAGCAAATTTTGAATAATGAGTGCTCCCATCGGCCAGCTCGACTTCCAACCAGAGTATTGAGACCTCATCCAATCACCAATATACCTCATCCGAAGCGGTTGCAGTTTCAGGAATACTCAACACAATAAATACCTCAGATCGAGTCATGGGAATGGATGCACTTTATGACAATGGTAATTTTAGTTAACGTCGTACTAGAGCAACACAACGGGCTATTGACGATGGTCCGGGATCAGTCCCTTAAGGCAGTGCTCCCCAACCTTTTTATCGCCGCGGACCGGATCAACGTTTGATAATTTTAACGCGGCCCACTGGGGGGGGGGTAGAGATACGTTGATTGTTTATATTTTGGATTGTTTTGATTTAATAATTTTAATTTGATTGGATTTAAACATGCCTTCAAAACAAAATACAGTTACACCAAAAAATGAATATAATATGATTTAACATTTTATAACTCACTAGAACGCTAAATCAATAAAATAGTTTCCCAGCCACAAAAAAAACCACGAAGCGCTCGAACTCTTTTAAAAGCAAAGTCAGGTGATCGTACACCAACTAGGAGAATGAATGTTTAGGCTCAGTCGCGCCTAAAATCCCCGCTAAAGTCTGAAACATGTCCAAAATGTCTCTGTTCACGCGCCGGCCCCACAGCTTGAGTTTGGATTTAAATGCAGCTACTTTGTCTGCCAACTTGAAAACAGTTGTCACATTTGTCAAAATTAGAAAATAGAGACATACAGAATTCAGAAATCATAATTGAAGCTCTAGTAACAGAACAAATTTCAAGTTCTGATTTACCGCCTTCTAATTTGAGTGGACATTTCATAGATTAGAACCGCACAAACCCGAGATGAATACACCAAAGTAAATAAAATGGAAATAATTTAATATTTCTTGGACGGCCCGGTACCATTTGATCCACGGACCGGTACCGGTCCGCGGCCCGGGGGTTGGGGACCACTGCCTTAAGGAAAAGATCCGATGGATGCACTTTATTCGCGGTGTATTAGAAATACCAAACAGTTCATTTCTTTCTTAAAACATTCTACTGGGGTGATGCAAAAATTTCGTCCCGTTTTGTGTGTGCAAACGCAATTGTTGTCAAGTTTGGAGGGTGTGGAAAAGATCCGATTTCAGCAAGTAGGGGAGGGATGTGTTATGTGGCTGCGTTTTTTAAATTATGTTGAGCATTCAAAATGGCAGACAATAAGAACCTTATTTCCGCAAAGTGATTCGCAAAAGATGGGGGTGAGGGGGTCGGGATGACGCATCAGCAACCGGAGAAGGGCACAAACCACATGGATTCAATATATAATTGCTCTTCCGTCAACATAACGGGACGAACTTTCGCATCAACCCACTATTTTTATTTCTTAATTCCTTTTAATGTTGCAAATAGTACGTACAGGATGAATCATGAAAATCGTTTTTAAGTTTACGACACAGTCCTCGTGTGTGTGAGTCAGCGGATTTTGTGAATTGCCTATTTGAATTTCTATTTGTGCTCGTCCCGAGTACTTATACATTCCATTCGCGTGTTTCTTGGAACATCTGTCGAGTGATTTATTCTCCCTCGGTGTGTGGTAGCTGAGACATACAACCGTTGGTGCAACAGCCTCATCCCGACACTCAAGTGACAGCCAAAAAGGGTCACGGATCAACAGCCCTGCGGATATATATCAGAGGTCGAAGTAGCGCCTTGCACATTGATTCGCACATTAAAATGTGCAATGTTCGACGTGCATTTTACCAAAATATAAATACCACACGCACTTTATATTTTCCCATTGGATAATGGCAATACACTTCGTTGTTGACCTTTTCTTTCTGGTCTTTTCTTTTAATCGCGCCAAATGTTTAGAAAAAAAAAGCAAAGCTCTACGAAAAGAACCCGCTCGACTGAAGACACTGCACCAGATCACCTACCCCTCCCCTATGTTCCGAAATTTTAAAACTTCAATTGCGTCGTCTATTCAAATCGGACACAACTCCATCCTTTTCCCACTTCGAACAGCAAATACTAAAATGGTGGGTTGAGGTTTTATGGCTATGCTCTGTCAGACATAAGACATACACACGACAATGGTTTTTACTCACACAAGAGAGAAGAAATACACCCAAGAGGAATGGACATCTACCACTCGAAAGTTGCTAGAGCATTGAGCCACTGAGGTAGGTAGGCAGGTATTTTAATTAAAACGTCCTATTGGGGCTATTGGGGACGGTCCCACGAGGGAAAGATCCGTGGACAACACCTCGTAATGTGTAACCACGGGCAGATGGGATGGACCTGGTTTCGAATTCGCAACCTTCCGTTCGCTTATCCGTCGCTGCTCTTCCTACAACGGCCCGTAGATTGAACCGAAATGACCGTTTGGTGACGGGAAAAGTCGATATTTAATACGATAGTTGACGGAAACTATCGCAGAACGTTATGATTTTCTCGTTGATTGGAGGTTCATCGTCGAGTTTGCTTTTAGACCCACAAATATGCAAATAACGCTCAAGTTTAAAAAAAAGGAATTCCGGACAGAGCCCCCGCGGGCTCAGAGGTTTCATGTGTGACCCGACATCTCCAGGGGAGAGGGGTGGTGCCCTATGTAAATGGCAGAAGTAACCCACTCGAGGAGTCTGCCGAAATGAAAAGTTCTCTCAACAAGAGAGAGCCAGAGAGAGAGAGGGTAATTTGCGAATCGATCTGGACAGAGGGACGTCGTCCCTGGCGCCAGTCGTCTGCCCTCTCCCCGCCTCGTGACGCAAGCGATTCCGCAAAATGTCACCAGGCGGCAAAAAATAGCTCCTCTAATCTCGTTTTCCACGTCGGCGAGAATCCGATAACTGGAGAGTTTCTAAACAGTGGGGGTGGCGCAAGTGATCGGACGATCATTGGGGGTCCGCTGCAAAAGGGTCGAGAGAGGACCCCGAGGATCATTTCACAGCCGTGAATACGGGGGAGAAGAAAAGTTTTGAAAACGACCCTTTTTGTCTCGTACGGATCGAAGTTGGAGACGAATGGAGTTGAATCCAAATGTTGGGCTATCGAGGGCTACTGGACGCGATTCGGTGCTGTCTGCAAGGAGGGGACACTGTGTCATCGGGGTGATTTTAAAATTGCGTCGAGCATTCAAAATGGCCGAAAATAAGGATTTTTTTTAATGCTTTTTTTATTTTCGAACAGTGCCTCTTCGCAGACGCAAAAGAAGACGTGTGCCGTGAAGGTGCCGTCGACGTGCCGTAAGGGGTTCCGAAAGTATCCACATCTGGATCCGTTCTTGAAAGGGCATCGAACAGAAGGGCACATTCTGTAAGGATTCATTTTCATTTTGATTCAATGAAATCATTTTTCTTCCATTTGTGTCGAAAAACGCGACGAACTGTTGCATCGACCCCTTATTATAAGTTTCGAGAGGAGGGAATTCCGAAGTTTCCCGAGAGATGGCAGACGATGGTGGAACCAGTCGCGATACGTTTTGCAATCGAGTTATTCAAGACGTAAAAAGGGTCGTTCTTTTGCATTTAAAAACCAAACGAACTTTTCGGTCAAACGGAAAGGAGGCGGGAAGCGACATTTCACTCTCCAGCTGTGGAATCGGACTTCTTCCCAGAGCACTTCATATCACGGGCCACGCCCTGGCTCTCGTACTGGCAAGCGTTCGGATGTTGGGGCGGCCGATCGCGAGTTCTTCCTGCACGACAAACAAATAAAATGGAGACGTGATCCGAACCCACACTACCCAGCCCATCATGCATCAACTCCAAATAAGCATTAGGTGGATGCAAAACTTGGTCCCGTTGTGATACGACAAAATTAAAGAGACATGACTAAATATCACACTGAATCAATAAAGACTGAGCCCTTCTGTTCGATGCCCTTTCTCCGTCGCTCCTCCTACACGTTCCGGGTTTTAAGCTCAAGAACGGATCAACGCGACGACACTTTCCCATCTCCTGACGGCACGCGGAATCGCCCATGGCACCTTCATACTACGCAACGCGTAGCTTCTTGAGCGACGCGTAGCTTCTAAAGCGACGCGTAGCTTCTTAAGCGACGCGTAGCTTCTAAAGCGACGCGTAGCTTCTAGAGCGACGCGTAGCTTCTTAAGCGACGCGTAGCTTCTTAAGCGACGCGTAGCTTCTTAAGCGACGCGTAGCTTCTAAAGCGACGCGTAGCTTCTAAAGCGACCGCGTAACTTCTTAAGCATCACGTAGCTTCTTAAGCGACGCGTAGCTTCTAAAGCGACGCGTAGCTTCTTGAGCATCACGTAGCTTCTTGAGCGACGCGTAGCTTCTTAAGCATCACGTAGCTTCTAAAGCGACGCGTAGCTTCTTAAGTATCACGTAGCTTCTTGAGCGACGCGTAGCTTCTTGAGCGACGCGTAGCTTCTTGAGCGACGCGTAGCTTCTTGAGCGACGCGTAGCTTCTTGAGCGACACGTAGCTTCTTGAGCGACGCGTAGCTTCTTGAGCGACGCGTAGCTTCTTGAGCGACACGTAGCTTCTAAAGCGACGCGTAGCTTCTTAAGCATCACGTAGCTTCTTAAGCATCACGTAGCTTCTTGAGCGACGCGTAGCTTCTTAAGCAAGGATAGTAATAAGTGATTATCCTTGCATGGGTCACTTTGCGCTCTGTATCGCGAGATTAAAAAAGGGTTCACTTGGTGTAACATTTACATAACATGATGTAACATTAACAATAATAGTCGAGAGAGTGAGTGAGGCACCTTGATGGAGTCGTAGCAGGCGATGACCCTTCCGTTCTGGACTTCGACGTGCGAGGGCGGGTGGGCGAACTTGCAGTCTGTGTCGGATCGGGAACACTTGTTCCTCTGGAACTCCCGGCACACCTCCAGTTGGAGCCACCGGGAGTCTTTGATGGCGGACAGGCTGCTTACCATGGCCATGTCATGACGGACGGAACACGAGCTCACTTCTGAAACAAAAGAAGACAACGCTTTACAAAACACTCTTCCATCGCACACAACGCATTGCATTCAGAAGTCAGCAAAAGTAGAATATTCCTGAATTCAGAGTGGATGGATCTGTGTCATCGGTATTGTTATCACTGAAACAGTACCATATCGAAACCAATACACAAAATCGGGTCCTTATTTGGGTACAACGTAGCGTTGGAGGGCGTCGTGAACCGAGAAGCAAATCCACCTAACTCCTGACACAAATGAACAAACGTGTTTTGAAATCGATCTAAGGTCGCGGCCTTCAATTCTATTCCTTGGTGTTCACGAAGTATGTTAGAGCAGTGGTCCCCAACCCCCGGGCCACGGACCGGTCCGTGGATCAAATGGTACCGGGCCACCCAAGGAACATTAAATTATTTCCATTTTATTTCCTGTGATGTATTTCTCTCGGGTTTGTACGGTTCTTATCTATGAAATGTCCACTCAAATTAGGAGGCTGTAAATCAGAACTTGAAATTTGTTCTGTTACTAGAGCTTCAATTATGATTTCTGAATTCTGTATGTCTCTATTTTCCAATTTTGACAAATGTAACAACTGTTTTTAAGTTGGCAGACAAAGTAGCTGCATTTAAAGCAAAACTGAAGTTGTGGGGACGGCGCGTAAACAGAGGCATTTTGGACATGTTTCAGACATTAGAGTGGATTTGGGGCGAGACTAAGCCTAAACATTCATCCTCCCAGTTGGTGCACGATCACCTGTCTTTGCTTTTAAAAGAGTTCGAGCGCTATTTCCCAACCACAAAAGACCCATAAACCAGTAAGGAATGGATCCGCGACCCATTTGTTAACAAATGAGGCGAATCTTGCATGTCTGCAAGAAGAAGATCAACTGCTGGAGATTGAAAATGAAGACGGCGTTGAAACTACGTTCGAGACAACAACTCTGCCGGTGCTCTGGATTAAAGTCATGGCGGAATACCCTGAGATTGCCACCACAGCATTTAAATCCCTATTGCCATTTCCGACAACCTATCTGTGTGAAGCGGGGTTTTCTGCAGTGACAGCAACCAAAACAAAACAACGGAATAAACTGGACATAAGCAACATACTTCGGGTGTCATTGTCTCCTATTACCCCTAGATGGAACCGTCTCGTTGCAAAGAAACAAGATTAGGGTTCTCATTGATTTAGCGTTCTAGTGAGTTAAAATGTAAAATCACATTATATTAATTTTTTGGTGTAACTGTATTTTATTGTGAAGGCATGTTTAAATATAATTAAATAAAAAATTTTAATCCAAACAATCTAAAATATAAACAATCAACGCCCCCTCCCTCCCCCCCAGCGGGCCGCGTTAAAATTATGAAACGTTGATCCGGTCCGCGGCGATAAAAAGGTTGGGGAGCACTGTGTTGGAGTATGTAGGTTTGTTTTGTGGGTGCCGCATTAGGCTTAACGCAATGCACGTTGTTGGGCAGCTTACTGTTATTATTTTGGGGCGCAAGGTCCAAAGAAGGAAGACCCAATAAAATATATAAAATTTAAATGGGATAAAAAACGATTTCATTTCATATCACTTTAACAATTTTCTATAACGTGTCGAAACAATGAATGCAATTAAAACCATTTGAATGCGAGATTAAAATATCCATAAAATAACTAATAGTAAATTTTCAAGAGAGATGAAAAAGATAATGAATCACGTTTAAAAGTATTAAAAATGTGTTACTCTGTTAAAATTTAAAAAGATTTGGAAGGGAATTTCCCCACTTAATCTTGCAGCAAGTTTTAAACGGTTGAGGTTTCACAGCGACAGTTAAAAAAAAATGGACAATCTATTCCAATGTGAATGGTAGAAAGAACCACGTAATTGGGCCACGAAATGCACACAGTACCATCTTAAAAACACTTTGTTCTGCAGTAACAATGATATGAAGCAAAAGAACCACTAGTAAAAAAAAAAGAGTATGTTTGATAAAGAAATCGTTTCATTGACGTAACTTGATGCCTTTAGTCCTAAGGAGCCCATTTCATAAAAATTCAACGCAAATCCCAAAAGTTCACGAGAAAAAGTAATTACAGCGTCACCCTCATTTTAGCTCATCAATCGGCGAGTCGAATTGAGCAGCTTCTTGGTGATGAGTGACAAACCACGTCCATGGCCAACCGTGATACACGAATCGGGGGAAATCTTTCTTAGACTAGGGATTCAAGAGCGAAGAGGACTGCCTGCATTTAATAGGCAATAAAAGTACCCCATAACCACAAAAGGTTAGAAATCAGGCCTCACGATGGGTTGTCGAAAGGATTTACTTTCCATTTCGGGGACTATTTTTCATTTGAAGGGCAATATTTTGTTTGGGGTCATTGTCTAGCGCCTGGATTGAGGACTAAGGCATTCAGGGTCATCGTTTTGAATTGACGCTAATTTTATGTGCACCTAGATCAGAGTACAGCTTGTCATGTAAAGTAGATCAAACGGTCGTTGGATCGGATTGCGTTACACAAGCAAACTCGGCATCGAACTCGGGAACCAATTGTGAGTAGGTAGTTACTTTTAATTTTATTGTAGCGACTCAACGGGCTATTGGCGACAGTCCGGGGTTCCCCAAGATCCGAGGACAACAACGCGTCATTTTGAACCATGGTCAGATAAGGAGGCAACAACACCTGAGCTAACACCTCCAAATTTTCACACCACGCAGTGAGGACAGTGGAGGCCACGACAGATTGAACGTGCACCCTTTCTAAACGAAGGTCTTTGGTTGGATTCGAAGTGTGGGAAAGTATCGTTTGGAGGTCTAATCGAACGAGTAGACTCGCGCAGAGGCAGGTGACTCAACTTGGCGGCCGGACAGAAGAGGATCCAAATTGCATCTTTCCTTTGGGAACACGTTGGATCAGTTGAAGCAATCGATATTTTCTACCCAAAAACTCAGCAACAGTTTGACGCTGGAATTCGCTAAGAGTTCGAAATGAATTACAATTAAGGGGGACTTGCCTGGATCATGCAACATTCTCTTCTTCCGTTACGTGTTTCTCTTTATTTTACCTGTCAAGAAATAGAAAAGTATTTCTGTGAGCAAAAGAGAAGTTTCATCATCGATTTCATTTTTAAACTACTACACATCTATTCACACAATTCTTAAAAGACATCACAACATGGAGATGGGATGGCATGCAGAAAATGGTGCACTTCATTTGATCACTATTCAATTCATCCATTTAGAGATGACTACGAACAGCTCTAGAACTGCACTCATTCTAAGAACTGAATGAAAAGAGTCGCAACAAGGGTGGGTCGATAAGTAAAAGGTCTCCGCGCGTTCAGGACGAGCAGTGGACACACCAGACTGTCATGAAGGTACTTTTCCACTGCAGCCATATACCAATAGACTTTGGCGGGTAATTGAATGCATTTCTGCTTATTTGTTGGCGCATTTAGCAGAGAACATTTCCTCGTTGGAATAGAGCGGACGCCACATCAAGTCAATTCGATACTACCTACGCTCAACCGTTTGGGCTTTAACAAACATTGCGTCAAACCATTTCAGCCTCGAGTCGCATTTTAATTTCATTCAATCTGAGTTTAGCGAAGAATATTTCTTTCTCGGAGTAATGGGACGTTCATCTCTTGGCAAATCCTCAAGCGTGAAATCCATTACACACACAAAAGGAATACGCTAAAATGGCGCTCAAAAACAAAACGCAAAAGGAAACAAAAAACTCCCAAAAATAAACAAAAATTGGCGCCGATGTTTATTGGTATGGCTATAACGGAAAAATGCCACCTTCGAGATGCGTACGAAACAGAGAGCACTTTTCGGCACTCTAGTCTTTTGCAAAACAGACCTCAAAGGAGGACTTCGTCATGACGACACACAAGGTCACATGGCAGTCGACAAACGATGACAGCCTGAAATTGTTATCCACCCCCTACTGACCCGATTTAGCACCGTCCGATTTCTGCTTGTTCCCAAAAATTGAAGGACAGCATTTTCCTTCCGATGCTGTCGTGAAAGCAAACCATTTTCTTTTCTTGGACGGAATGACAAAGGTGACAGCGCGTCTGAGACAAAAATTGTCACAGCAAATGGTGCCTATGTTGGGAAAATAAGATTGTAGTGTTTAAGATCATTACATTTTTTTTCCTTTCGATAGAACTTTTAGTGTTTTATAGAGTCAGAAACATATTGAGTCCTATTGGAGACCTTTTGCGAATCCACCAACCAAAGAAAAATATCTAACAAATAAATAAAAAGAAAAATAATCTAACAAAAAAAGAGGCCATTGTTCATGTTTATAGTTTAACAGGGTTGAGTTGGTAAAGAGCGCTGAAACCTCGAAAGCAATGGCGAGCCAGGGGGTGAGGATGACACGACTTCGTTCCAAAAATGATTGGGCTGAAAGTTTGCTACTGAAAGTCAGGTAGTTATTCTAATGAACGTCTCACTGGAGCAACACATTCGACTATGGGCAACGGCCCCGGTTCCAAGCGAAGGGAAAGAACTGAGGACAACACCACGTCATTTTGAACCACGGTCAGACCTGAGCTGGCACCCCACTCTCCAAACTTCCACACCACGCAAAGCAACTCCTTCAGCGAAAATTGTAATGTTTGGCCTCTATTTACGATTTCGAGTCGCGCGAATTTTCAGTCGCAAAAATAAGACTCACTGTTTTAAATACAAGTGCACGGACTTTCGACTCAACAATCGCAGGGATTCAAAAGTTGCAACCGGTCCTATTTTCGCTGCAACGCGACTGTCGCCCATAAATCACACGGACAGGCATGGACATGCACCCACTCGCGATAGTCGCAATTTCTGAAGCAGTCTCTGTTTAGAACACTGCAAAAACGTGTTTAAAATGTCTGACAACGAATCTAACGGATGTACGAATATTAACAGTAACTGATACTGAGTAACTTATTAAAGAAATTGAAGATTGTTATGGATGGACCCATTATTCTCAACAATTCGTCATTGTCCAAAATGACGTGGCGTTGTCCTCGGATCTTTCTCTTCCAACTGTCAATAGCACGTTGCGTTTATCTAGTACGACGTTCATTAAAATTGCCCTAGTTTTTACAAACAATTCTTCCAAACTACTTTTTTCATTCGGTAATACTAAAAAAACTTTGCAGGGTACTCACATAAATCTTCAATTAACTCGTAATACTGCCTTTTCTTGCACTTTGACTTGTTGTAGGATGGACCCAATAACGTTGTTTTTGCCGTTTACTTTTCGCCCGAGGCAAAAGAGCGATCGCACAAGTCGTTTCAGTGACATCCATTGGAAAACTGCTCCCATTCAGCGATATATCCATAGCAGTGTGTGCGCCTTGTAGAATTTCCTGCGACAGCGATTTTGGGATCGACTAGAAATCGCAAGTGGAGACCTAGCCTAAAGGTTGTACATTTCTTGATTTTAAACCGATCATGAAACCATTCTTCCCTGGGATATAGGATTGGATTGATGCAAAAGATCGTTTGAGGGGCATCCCATTGTAAAACGGCTCAAGTTTGACTGAAGGAGTTTCGACAAATACTCGGTCATTTTAATTAACGTCGTACAAGAGCAACACAGCGAGCTATGGACGACGGTCCGGGATCAAGAGAAAGATCCGAGGACAACACCACGTCATTTTGGACCGCAACACCTGAACTGGCACCCCACTCTCTAAACTTTCACACCCACCCAACGTGACGACTTTCGGCCACGACAAATTTAAGGTGCACCAGCCGCCTCTACACCATACGCTTACAAACATCTATGCCCGGACCCGGATTCGAACCAGGAACCTTCCTATCTAGAGCCTAACACCTTAACCACTATACCGGTGGGTCGGCGCAAATACCCGGAACAAACTAGTATTAGTGTGTTTTTCTTTTAATTTTGTCAAGCATTCAAAATGGGTCAGAAAATAAAGAGCCTATTTTACGCTTTTTTAGGACGAGAATGCTTCTTGCCAGACGCAAAAGAAGATGCGTGTCGTGGTGGGTGAGGTAAAGGTGAAAATTAAGAAATTTTGTAAGCGGCCAGTGGCTACTGAATTGGTTTCATTCAGTGGCTATATACAAGCGTTCACATATTTTGTAGAATACACACACGTTTATAAGGGTGCGGCCAGAATTATTATTATTTTTTTTAAGGTCTTCAGAAAGAAAAAAAAAAAAAAAAACATGAAATCGGAGGTTCCACCCCATAAACTAATGTTTTTAAGAAAGTGTGGCGACTGTAGCAAAATTTGTAGTCTACACATTGAAACATTTAGTCGCCACGTGGCGATTGTTGACCGTTCATTTTCGCCTTTAGGGTGAAGTAGGGTCCGTTGACGATTTCACGTGTCGCAAGTGGTTCGGAAAGTTTCGTCACCGTTCATGAGCCAGAAACCTCGGAACACATATGAGCATGGGATAATGCAGTTGACGGAGAAAAGGTAACGAACGGAACGGCACAAACTATTATTATTCTATGTCATTTTTGATCCATCCAATCATTGTTTTTGTCAAAAGAAACTTTAGCATCCAGCCAATTTTGTTTCTTTATTTGTAGAGACGAGTTGAAAATCAGAGAGCGCACTTTTGCGGGATGGGTTTCCCCTTTCGCCTAACGTATGCAAGGGGAATGAAAACAAGGGGAGCTTCTTTCCGGGGCGCTTGACAGCCACCGGTGACATAATTGTCAGGTTCCGCAATAATCGTCACCCATCCGCGCGCTCAAGGAGCCGGGAGAGAGAGTTAAATATACTCTCACAAATGTCGCGCGAGTTTATTTCCAAAACAACCCCTCGCGGATACATCAGTCGATTTATGGCGAGAGCGACGCTAACAGCCGCAGCGAGAAGTCGCGCCTATTCCGCTAACAAGACACTCGCGCAAGACGGGTCACACGATTATGCACGGAGAAAAGCATAAACAGTTTTCCAATCGACCTGCGAAAACTGTGACGTCGAGCTTCAGGGTGCACAAGGGTTGACAGTTATCGCATTCCGCCCGTGGAATGAAATAAACTATGAATTCGGATGTTCCAAAGATTAAGATCATATCGCGTGATTTCATTCAATTTAATCCTCTGACATGTTTTAATTGGATTATTAGTTGATGTTAGAGCATTTATTTGTAATTATTATCGCATTGTGGATAAGAGTAAACATTTGTATTTTTTAAGTGGCATCGACATCGCTCGAAAATAAATTGGATATTTCTGGTAAATTTTAATTAAAATCTTACTGCAGCGACACATTGGGCTATTTTGCGAATCCATTTGCATTCGGATTGCGAAATGGAATAAACTATAAATTAGGATGTTTCAATTAAAATCGTATATCGCCGCGATTTTCTTACAGTTTATTTAGATTTAATTAGATTATTATTTGATGCTAGAGCATTTATTAATATTTTATTAGATTGGGGATGAGATTAAACGTTTGTATTTTTTTTTGTGGCAACGACACCGCTCGCGACTGAAATCCGTCGATTGAAAATGCACAATCGTTATCACCGGAATTAAAACAAAGCACGTCTATTCTCATTCCGACCCAATCAATGAATCCTGAAAGGGAAGTTGAGTAAAAGAAAGAGAACAGTTTCTATCCGAAATAAATCGATTGTCCTGAGTATTTAATTGTAGTATTAGTAATGAATTAACATCACATTGGAGCAACACAGCTACCTTGTGTGGACTGTCCGGGATCAATCCGAGGACAACATCACGTCATTTTGAAACAGTCAGATGACGAGAAAAACACCTGAACCCCTCCCCCTCCCCCTCACTCACCGAACTCGGACACCGCTGCCAGCTCAGGCGTTGCTCTCGTCATCTGGTTGCGGTTCAAAATGACGTGGTGTTGTCCTCGGATCTTTCACTAGGGAATTGATCCTGGATCGTCGTCAGTAGCCCGTTGTGTTGCTCCAGTACGACGCTGATTAAAATACCAACCTACCTACAGTTGGTTCATCGTTCGATGCCGACAACCCTACATGATTTCAAGTATGGCAGCCCCCTTCCTCCCATGAGCTCAACAACATCTGCACGAATGGACTTTTCGATTTGTTGGAATAACAACACGCAGCTATCGAAAAACTTCCGCTTGCCTCAAAAAATATTCGAAACAGGATATCGAAAATAACGTCAACTGAACCGCTGTCAGATGCCGAGGCAACACCTGAGCAGACACGCCACCCCAACGAGAGAACGTTTGAGGCCACGACAGACCACGTGCACCCTCTGTACGTGACGGGTTGGAGCTCCAAACTCTCCGTGGCCCCCGTCAGTCGATTGGAGTTTTTGCTCTAGACTTTCTGAAAGGCTTCAATCAGCCAACATCGTCGAATGTTCGGATGCCGGGGCGCCCTCCTGCCAATCTATGGAGCCCCATTCAGAGAGAGCGACACTTTTTATTCCACTTCATTTGGTATCTATCACTCGGTAGTGTTTCGGGATTTCAAATTTCAAAGATGCGGGTCGAGTGGGCTTCTCCCCCAAGCACCTGGGGGTCGACTGGAGTCATTGGGGGGAATTAATTGTCGCATCTGGAAAGCCATCAATAGTGTTCGGATAAAAATAGGGATCTAATCTGTGTGCATCGCAGGAAGGGGTGGTCTATTTATAGGGGGAGTCAGTCAGTCAGTCAGTCGGAGGAGGAGGAGGCTATTTATAAGCGCGGGGGTGAGGTGGACTGTTGATGAACCCGGTGCGTAAACATTCCCTTATTTGAGCCGGGAGGTTGAACGGTTTGCTCGCGAGCAAAATGGAACGCGCATTTAAGACATTCCAACAAGGCTCGGATTGACATGCGTCACGGCGCTCTTTCACGCCGCCCCGGGAGTGTGACGTTCTTTCACTTACGAACGTTTCCAAGTGGTCTTCACCGCGTGTTTACTCCGAGTTTTCTTGTACGACGAAGTGAGCGCGTTTCGGCCCACGGAAACGCCCGCGGCACAGGTGGGTCGAGCGGCAGAAGGACCGGCGGCGAGATGAAACCATGAAATCGTTTTATAAAAGAAAATAACAGTTAAATGATCCAAATCAGAAGCGGTCCTAAGCAATGATTGGATCGAGCACGAGTGAAAATGTCTCGAGAATAGCAAAAACAAATTGTCTCGAGAATTGTTCTCCGGCCGACACACCAAGGCGTGTGGGCCGGAAGGAAATCCGTTGGCGGGGATGTCCTCCAACGGTCATCCGGGACGCATATTAACAACCTTTACTTGGAATAGAAGACATGGGGAACTTTTAAGCCCGCTGATTCGTTGGTTTCAAACTATCGACTATGACGTCACTACGTGACGTCATCATTAATGGCGATGCTTCACGTGGACTCTGTCATTACTCATTACTCGGTAGTTTCTACTTGGACTGAAAGCCGGTGGCAAAACCTCTGCAACACAAATAACGAATCTATGCAACAGATCCCCAGTAATAACGAAAAACTCACCTGTTTCCGCCTTCTATTCTGTACAAGGACCCAACTGTCCTTTAAAATTCGAAAATGGATTATTTTTTAATTATGCGTGTAGAATCTATACTGGAATTAAAACTAAACACAAAACTTTTACGATCAAATTACGAGTGCATGGCAGAAGCCGTTGAACTGTCGCTTGGTAATCATCTAAAAGCTATCGCTTTCTTTTTATTAGTATTCTATTTTCGGTCGAAGCAGTTTCAACTTTTTTTTTCGCAAACATTGCAAGTAAATTGTGATACTTTTCACACATGCTTAGTGCGCACTATGGGTGAGTGACGTCATAGATCTCGGAAAGAGATAGCAACGAATCAGCGGGCTTAAAATTTCCCCATGTCTTCTATTCCAGGTAAAAGTTGGTAATATGCGATCCATGACAGAGGAGGCTTTCACTGTTATAGTGAGTGCAAGAGACGAGACTTGCTGACGGAGTGTTGTCAATAAAGCCAAGAATCAGCGAAGAAGCGTCTCTGCCAGAGGATACAAAAAGAACCTAACACAAGAGCGTAAAAAAAGGCGTTGTTAAAAGAATAAATGCCGATTTTAAAAAAGAGAATTAAATTAGTAAGAATATGCATTTGTGATACGTCAATCCACAATAAAAGGTATTTTGAGATGCGAAAGAAACGTAAAGAAACAAAAACATATCATATACAGTTAAGAAAATCAATAGAACGTAAAAGGGCAAGAATATTTGGATGAGGTAGTTCGATATTTTAATGAACGTTGTACTGGAGCGTCGCAAAGGGCTACTGACGGCGGTCCGGGATCAATCCCCGAAGGGAAAGACCCAAGGGCCACGTCATTTTGAACCACGCTCAGGAGACGAGATTACGCCAGAACTGGAACCCCACTCTCCGAACTTCCACACGAATCCAACGTGAGAACGTTTGAGTGCACCGACCCCCTTTGATCACGACGCTTATGGGATGGATTGGAAGTCCCGACCCTCCGGTTTCTCGTCCAACCGGCGGCCCATTTGGATGAGGAATGCCGGCCATCGTCCGAAGCAGAGAGACGAACCAAATGGCCGAAATGATCAGTAAGTCTTCCGTACTCCAGACCCAAGCGGGCAATTTCTCGCACAAAAAATTCCTTTCCAAAGGATCACTGCCTATACCCTCAGTTCATTCGAAAGGGGCGCTTTTTTGCATCGTGAGAAGCCACGAACGACTCAAAATGATCGAACCCGAGTTTTTCTTTCGGCAGGATTCATTGCCCACGTCTATGGAACCGGGACGTGAGCCAAGTCTAGCGCATTGCAATGTACAAACGAAACAGGGACACGTCATACTTGGAGGATACCTCAATATTTTTTGTGTGCACACTCTTCGAAGTTTTGAAAAACAAGTATCCCGAATTTTCAATCGTTTTAAAAAATATTCCACTAATGGGTTGGTGCGAAAATTCGTGATTCAAGAAAACGTGTTCCCTTGAATAAAAATGGCATTGAAAATCGGTCGAGTATGTGCCCTTCTGTTTGGTGTCCTGTCCCCATTTCTCCTGTACATGCATCATCCCGTTTCTTCTAGCTCAAGAACGGATTCAGGTGAAGAAACTTTCTACACGTGGTCTGCGGCAACCCTCACACTACACTCTTTTTGCGTCCACGAAGCATTCCAGCGGAAATCAAAAATTATAACGTGTCGAAAATGCTCTATATTTTCTGCCATTTTGAATGCTTAACGCAATGTAAAAAACACGAATAAGAGGGTGGCAACAAAATCCTGATATTTCCCTGATAGTGCGACAAAAATTTCCCGGATTTTACAATTCCCTTTGGAAATGTTGTGATCGGTTTTGATATACTGTATCCACAAAACAATACTTTTTAATGTTTAGGGTCAGATGGGGTAAAAGGATCCACAAATATTTTGTATTTTTTCTCTACAGATATTTTAATTAAGCGTTGAAACCCTTTTAATGGAACTCTTGCAATAGCAATTAAAAAAAACTGGAGAGGAAAAAATACAAAATATTTTGATTCTGAACTTATTACACTGAACCTACATGATCATACATCAAAATTAAATGCAAACAGACATAAAAAAATTCTACAAAAATGTAATTGCGAGCAAAAAAAATATTAATTTAATGCATACAAATAAAAACACCATTTGTTACACCCATTTCAAACTGTGTTCTACGAGTTGTGTCGCCGGCCTCACGGCTACGGGCCGCATAAAACGGCGGCGGCAGTTTCCGCGGTGTTCAAAAATGACGACACCAGTGTTCTTTATTCGAATTACTATTTCCACGAATGCGACTTATTCAATTCTCAAAAGTACTCGTAATCCACAAATAGGACAAACGATACTAGTTGTCGTTTAATTTATCGAAATTTCCTTGATTTTTTTTTGTGACACTTGGAAATTTTCCCTGATTTTTCCAGAATTAAAAAGTTACTAAAGAATTCGTTGATTTACTGGTTTTTCAGCTTCTGTTTCCAGGTTCCCTGAATCAATAACATTTTACCCCCAAGTAGTACTCGTTGTCAATTCCTCTTTTCAGACAGCATCGAAACTTGGCACGTACCAAGCAGATGACACCCGGGTTTTGCGACGCGATGCCCTCGTCCGCCCCACGACGGGACACAATTCTGCATCGACCCAACATTGACATCTCGAACAGAGCAGGGGGGGGGGAGAGAGAGAAGCGAACAGTCGAGAACTCGGAGAAGCCAGAAACGCAGAGAGCGCGTGGGAAAGCACAAGTGATGAATGCGAAGGGGTAACTATCCACTCGATGAGGCAGAGGCCGACCCCTCCTAATGAATCGATCAGGATCTTTCCCCCACACCCTGAAGACGAATGGCACTCGGCGTATGATCTGGAAAAACCGAATGAATGGCGGATCGTAGACATGTCCGTTTCTGCACTACACTACCCGGCTGGTCAGAAAGGTGGCGCCACGAACAACCATCCACTTATTACGCACGCTTTGGATTACACAAAGCAATGACGTGTTCGTAAAGAGTTTTTCAATGGAGTACTTTAAAAAAAAAAGAAGCGATAATTGATCTTTTTATATAACTAGCCACTGCGTGGGTAGCACGGCTTTGCCCGTGCTGTACTTTGTGGGGTTAGATGTGTTCATTGCGAACGTTTGCCAACCACCGGTGTTTGCTACGCATTCCCATTTGGTTTGCTTCGCAAACCAACACCACGGACAGCGCCGTAATGGCCGTCATTGTGAAATGCGGCGAAATTTGAATTGCGAAGAGATCCAATCAGTGTGACGTCACAATCTCTTGGGGTACCAGCTCAGGTGTTATTTTATCATCTGACCGTGGTTCAAAATTACGCGATGTTGTCCCATATCTTTCCCTTATTGGACCCTAGTTAATAGGTCGTTATGTTGCTCGTGAACATTAATTAAAAATTACCCTATTTCCTCGCATACTTTCTTAGGGGATTGATCCCGGACGGCTGTGAATAGACCGCTCTGTTGGTCTAGTACGACGTTAACTAAAAATTATCAATTACCCGCACCGTCGAGCACGATGTGGATTGATCCTGGACCGTCGTCAATAGCCCATTGTGTTGCTCTTGTGATGTTAATTAAAATTACAAATTTCCTCAGATTTAAAATTCGGTGCATTTTTAATAAAAACTTGTAGGGAATTTCTGTTGATTGTTGTATTATTTTTAAAATCCATCTTATACACATGCATCTTTTACACATTTTACTGCAATGCCAAACAATTTTATTTTCTAAGAATTAAGAGTTTTACGTGTTTGAAAAAGGCAGTTGAGAAAATTGAATGGTGAAAGGAGTGAGACAACATGCTTTTTTACTCAAAACATAGAAAAAATGAGTCTCATATTTTTAAAATTTTACAACTTAAATGTTTACTTTATTTTTTACACAACAATGAAATGTGATGGTTTGGGCAACGCAGTATCTTTTAACCACAAATTACTCAGATAATAGGGAGACAGAAAAATTAGAAATATTTTTGTTAGTTGAGGTCATTTTCAATTTTTAATTAAATAGATTTATAGACCAAAATTAAAGGTAATTTTTTTTTTCTAGATTACAAAGTAAACTATTTTACTGCTTATCTGAATTTTTACAATTAGCAATGTTTGTAGATGTCAAATGTAACTTTCGAAACAATTCAATTCAATGAAAAAAGTGGGTCCCATGTGCGACAGGAAAACAAATTTAAAAAGTGAGCATTTTGTACTCCACCGTTTGACCCATCCACACCTACACTTCTACTTTGGAACACTATTTCTTTCCTGACTTCAGACACAGCTGTAGCCATGAAAAGTGCGAAGCCCCAATTTCAAAAGCCAAAAGTTTGTTTTCCTGCAATAATTGAACATGGGTAAGGAAACACGTTCTACAGGCTTTGTGTGTGAGTTAACACAGGAAAATGTCCTATTTGAAACCCGAGCAACGTTATTCAGCTAGTTCTAAATAAAGTTCAATGGGATTGAATATAGAGTGAGCATTTCACTGAAAGCTCATATCGGAGCGATTGGAAGAGTAACGGATTAGCGACAAAGGGTTGCGAGTTCGAATCCAACCCAAGACCGTCGTGTGCAAAGGGGCAATCTGCCATGCCCTCATGTTGGCTCTCCTCATCTAACCGTGTTTCAAAATGAAGAGGTGTTGTCCTCGGTAGGTATGCATTTTAATCAACGTCGCAGTGGAGCAACGAAATGGGCTGTTGTCGACGTATCGGGCCCAAAACCAAAGGGAGAGATCCGAGGACAACGCCGCGTCATTTTGAACCACGGTCAGATGACGAGGTCACACACCTGAGCTGGCACTCCAAACTTCTGCAGTGTTGTCCTCGGATCTTTCCATTAGGGATTGATCCCGAACCGTCCACAATAGCCCTTTGTGTTGCTCCAGTTCGATCACTTAAAATACCTAATATCGAATCCATTCCACCCGAGCGCGCCCCGTTCCAAACTGCGACGGTCCCGAAAACGACATAATAATATTTCCGCACTCAATTGGGCAAGAATGGCGGGGGTGGGTGAGGGTCAATGATTGAGATGGGGGGTGGATTTGAACAATGATCGTTCTCCTCTCTCGCGCATCAATACCTGTCGGTCTTTATTTCCCACCCCCAATGGGCCGGGGAGCTCGATGACTTCTTTTTCCTCCACAGTCCCCAGGTGGTTGTTTCCCAGCAGTAAATATGCGTTTTGTCGTGTACAGTCGTAAAAAAAACGAACCACTCCCTTAATATCGAGCACTATTCGCAGTAGAGCAAATTCAAATACACTGAATCAGGGAACGTCTTCATTTCTAATTTTGCAAACAACAAAATCGATCATGGAAACATGATGCCTCCATCAGAATCTGCGTCTTTAAATGAGTCTAAATATGAAATCTCGCGACATCTCCGGATATAAGGATAGTAAAGTCCCAGACACTATCAGGCATCATCTTCATTTTGAAAATCTATATTCGTAGATCGAGATTAATTGTAGTTATTATAGCTATCCGCATTCGAACACTGTTTCAATGGGTATTTGTCAGCACATATGCAAAACATACGAGGATCACTATTCCAGGTTTGTCACAAGTTCTTCATGAGGTAAATGCAACGTACTGCAAAAACTAACCCTTGGAATGAGCCAAAATTTTGCACGCTTATTTTACAAGTCTTTCTGAATCAATCCCCATCCAAGTAGAGTAAGGTTCCAATTCATAATTGTTTTTAAGCATTTATTTAGCAATTACTATTGCGTACTAAAAACTATTTTGAAAAATAAACTATTTGGTGGATGTTGTTTGGGTTGTTTCAGAGTAAACATGGTTAAAAATATCAGCGGTTTACAAATATTATTTAGGCGGATATATTCATAAAAGAAACTGATTTAACATTTGAAGCTCCAACTTTTCTGTAGTCATCACTTCGAAACCGTAAGACCTAAAGACATGAAATCGGTTATCTGAAGTTAAATTTTGATACAGATCGAGATTGTGGGTCGAAATAGGAAGTTTTCATTGGAAATTATGAAGTGGGTGCTCAAATTGATATGAAGACGGCCCATCACACAAAGTTTCCGTCTTTAAATTTTCTCTACTGTTACGAATGAAGAGGGGTGTTTCCCCCCGCGACTGTACAACCACGTGTCGTTCAAACGGATTCTTTAGTAGTTGTTAGAATAGTAAATGAAAGCATCTCGTTCGCACATAGTTTCAGATCCTGACATCTCAAATGACACTTCTATTCACATAAATGAGACTCGAATCAAAGTAGTATAAAGAACATTTCCTCCGGACGCATCAACCAGTGATGCAATCGCATCTCTTGAAAGATTGCAGCTGTCTGCAGAAAATCACGTACAAATAATGCAAAGGATTTTAAAGGTTTTCGAATAGTTTTTAGGCAAGCGGAAGTTTTGGGGATTGTTCCATGTTATCATTCCAATCAATCCAATTTTTATACGAACAAAATGTTTACTGAATAAAATGGTACGGAACGCGAAAGTCCCAGATTGAACTTTGAAATTATTCAACCGGCAGAGAAATTCTTTCTGGCAGTATTGAAGAATTCAAAAGTGTAAAAATGTTTACGCCAATATTTTAATTCTCAAATTCTTTAACTGATATTCTGCATTACGAATTGTTAACATTGAAAGTACTTTCATTGACAAAGAACACGACGTTTCAATTGAAATCAGGAAACAGCTTTCCACGTTTAAACAATCCATTGTGGGTTCCTTTTTAAGGTACCACCATTTTAACAGAGGGCCCAATTGTTTGTTCAGCTACTCTTATCCTTTGTTCATTTTTGCGATAGTTCATACCCACTTCTACATTTTCAAACATAAAAATCTGGATGAAAAACAAGGCATTTCCTTAAAGTGTAACAAATGAAATGGAAAGAAAAACTCTTCCTTGACGTGCCGAAACTGAAAGGGATTTCCTGCGCTCAGGCGGAAGTATTAGCACTTATGATTCAATAAGCTTGACAACGCTCATTTCAGGTATTTTTAATTCCAGTTCGTATTACCATATGTTTAGCCGATGCTTTTCCAATCGGCCGATTTCAAGATAAGACAGTTAAGATAATACAGTTAATATTAAGATAAGAAAGTTAATGTAAAGATAAGGCAGTTAATGTTAAGACAAGACATGTTCCCACATGGAGTAATTAAAAGATGATTTTTCCATTCAAAGGCAATTGGAAATCAGTAAAACTTTTGTTTCCCAAGATTCCAATTATATTTTGGATTTTGTATTGAAAGCATAATCAAGGAAACATATACCATTCTAAACAGGTAGGTATTTTCCATTCAGACAAAGCAATTGACAAAACAAAGGATCGATTGAACTGCAGGCCCAGTTGGAGTAGAGAGAATTTTAAATAAAATTTTTCTCTTGGAATAATAAAATATTCCAACTAGGCTTTTGACAGGTCGTAAGTGACAGAAGATCGAGATTGTTTACTTTACGAAGTTATGTTGCTGTCTCAGACATTCGTTAAAAACATCGCGACTTTCTTTTTTAAAAACGCACACTTTTCGTTTTTTGAAAAACTCAAGTGTTTTTTCTCACGTGGAATGGAATCCCCACGACCAAAAATAGTGGAATTCGGAAACATCGCCTTCCTGGTGCAAACAAAAATGTTGACAGGAAAACGTGTACGTTTCTTGTTTTTACAGGACATTCAATCACTCCATCAACTTCCTCACTGTCACCTACCAAAGGACGTCATTTGGAACCATGGTCAGGTGACGAGAACAGCACCCCACTCTCCAAACTTCCGCACCCCACGTTAGCACAAGTGTACTCTTCCAACCCGCGATGTATTTCAAATGGATGGATCAAGCGAGTATTTCGTCCAAAGTAAATTGTAGAAACTAAAAAATGTTAATATGGCGTTTAAAATATTATTTTCCGCTCACTTTTGTTTTGAAAATTTAATTTGGGTGATATTTGCATTTTGTATGTGATTAAAAGTAACTTCTCGGATCATTTTCAGTCTACGTTTAACCAGTTCAACCCGAGGAATGACGTGTAATTCTGCTGGTATTATACAAACTCCTATATATATTAATCAAAATGTATTAAAATTAGAAGGCAATTTTGCAGAAGCATATATTGAGTCCTTCTGAACATACACAAAACGAGAAATTTATTTTTGAGCGGTATTGAAGCAAGGATGCGGTATCATGATCACTGGGTTCAAGTTCAGAGGCCCATTTTTAGCGCTCAATAATAGACATTTTTAAAATCATTTTTCAAAGCACAACGCATTCAGGAATCAATGAAAATAATAAATTATCCCATTTTTTTTCTTGAAACTTCTCTTTTGGTATGTCAAGTACTGAACGTTCTATTTGAGAACCATTGGACGAAGCTATTCCTAAAGCGATCCACCCTAGCATATTTTCTTCATCGACGTCTGTTAGTCAGCCGTAGTTTTGCGTTCTTAAGAATCCTTCCTGTACTGTCCAAGAACATTTGGGTTCGATTTATTCTCTACACGCACACTGCTCAGGGTGTTGTAAAGCAAACCTGACGGCATTTTAGTTCCAACACGAAAACCCTGCACACGACAGGCCCAGAGTTGGGAGCAGAGAATATTCTACTAGGGGTATTCAACCAGAAAACAAAAGTAAAAACGGAAGTTAAAACGAACCATGCAAGCGCGCTAATATAGACATAGCATGCTAAGCAATGTAATTTCTAAAACAAGAGGAAATTCAAAATAAAAAACAAAAAGGAAATCGTTGAACACCAGGCTATTGACGACGATCCTGGATCAATCCTCTAAGGAAAATATACGAAGACCAACACAACGTCCTTTTCAACCACGGTCCGATGACGAGGCAGCACCTGAGCAGGATCTAATGGAAATAAAATGTAATCGATGCTGTAAAATTTTGAACCGATTTTCAATCTGTTGAAATTGCTCTATGCAAATCTCCACCGTTTGACCTATCCGCACCCAACTGGGTACACCTTAGAATACTGCGGAAACACAGGCGATTTCTTTCCTCACTTCACTGTAGCCATGACAATGGGCCCTCGAACACTCAACTTTAAAAACCTAAAGTTTGTTTTCCTGCAATCAATGGATAAGGAAACGAGTTCGACAGGGTTTGTGAAGTTGAGTACAGAGAAATGTCGCGGTCTTATTTGAAACTCGAGCAAGGCCGGATGTTCGATTACTATAAATGACATAGACGCTGTATGTGCCGTTCTGCTCAATGCCCTTTCTCCATCTCTTCGGTCGCTGCATCATCCCGCGCTCCTACAAGTCATGAGGTTTGTGACTAAAGAACTGATCCAGGTGACGAAACTTTCTGAACTACTTATGGGCAAGTGGAATCCACACAGCATACACTTTATTTTGCGTCAGCAAAGCATTCTTGCTTTTCCGGCAATAAACCATACTAGGTTGAAAAGGCTCCGCTTTTCCTGCTATTTTGTATGGGTGACACCATTTAAATAACGCAGCCCAATAACAATTCCTTTCCCCCAAGTAGTCGCTGAAATTCCTTCTTTCAAACGGCATCGATGCAACAGGTCTGAAGGTAGATGAGACTAGGTGCGATGCAATGCCATCGAGGGACGAACTTCTGCACCAACCCAACACAATAAATAGCGTCAGGGAGTGAAGGCCGCAAGTCAAAAGAAACAATCGGCAGCCATCCTCCTTGGAGATTAAAGGGCGCTCATGAAGGGTCGGGAAGCATCCACTCAACAAGGTGGCTTAAAGAGACGGATCTCTTCATGGAAGCCACAGCACTCACCCAACGAAAGAGTGGTGGTTGATTTTTGTAATACCGGTAAGTAAGGACTCATCAAACACCGTTTTCTCTATGTGCTTGCAACGAAATGATAATTAATTTTATACTTAACGTTGGATCCCACGGCTTCATTAAAAATATAAAACATGGGAAAGAAAATTCTGAGAGCTCAAACTGAGCCAAGGACTATATTTACAACAAAATATACACAGATTACACAACAAAATAAATAGAAAGAGAGAGCAATATAAAATGAACCAATTAAAAAAAAAACACAGATAAAAGTATCCGGATGATAATGAAACCAAAATTTAATTGTTTTTAGCCAAACTCATTTCGTCGATTACAAGCTTTAAAACGATGTATTACTTTTCTTTGTTCGGAAAGCATTTTTTGAAAGATATTTTTGAAGTGTAATAATTCCCATTATTACTATAATAGTTTAATGATCATATTACAAAAACTGAAAACACTAATCACGGACGTAGTATTTTTTGTCCATGTTCCCACATTTCCGGGTCGATTTCATAAAAACCAACTTGATTGAATTTAAATACGTTCAAAGCATGTCGAATTTGGACCGTTCTGTCAACAACAGATTTCTAGTAGGTCTGCACCCTCGGGGTATTGCGTAAGAGAAATGGGCAGAACATAAATCCTTTTGAAATACTTAGGACACATTAACCTTCAAATCATGTTTCTCAAAATTCTCTTTACTTCTTTGACACTCGTGAAGCTTTAAGTACGATGCGTGAATACAAACGTTTAATTAATCTAAAAAATGGCTGTTATTTATTTCACAGTCATACAATTTAACTACTACGAATCCATTATGATAGTGTCACTATCGGATAGGCGGCATGTTAAACCTCCACTTGAAAAACAGGTACTCGAAGTTATTAATGAACAAAGCGCGAACACTTAAGTATGCACGTAAACAGCTCGGATATTGCTTCATATTAAGCGGAAATTCCAATGTTGCTGACGTAATTAGCTTACAAAAACCGCAGGGATGTTGTGAAACCTAAACACCAGGGCTAGAACTCGCCTGATCAAAATAAAACATTTGTATGTTTTCTATAAGGGGTGATAAAAACAAAAAAACAGAATGGTACGGTGGTTTTTTTTTCGCATGGGAGCAACAGAACGGGCGATTGGCGACGGGATCAATATCCCAGGACAACACCGCGTGATTCTTGAATCAAGGTCATATGACGAGTTTGCACACTCTCCTAACTTCCAGGCCAACGTGAGCACGTTGGTACAGCTTGAATGCGCGCCCTTTGCACACGACGGTCTTGGGTTGGATTCGAACTTGCCGATTGCTAGTCCGTTACTTTTCTTACCCGCCCCTTTCAAGAATTCGGTATTCGTACTTCAATTTACGTCGCACTGGAGCAACACAAAGGGCAATTGGTGATGGTCCGGGATCAATCCCCAAAGGAAAAACCCGAGGACAACATTACGTCATTTTGATCACGGTTAGATGCCGATTAAGAATTCGGAGATAGCAGGAATAATGAAACATTTTTAATTTCTTCGCTTTCGACTTTCTCCCAGTGGCAACGAACGGCGTCAAGCGCTTCTTGGAGGAGGGGGGGGGGCAGAAAAGTGAAACTCGCATTGCCACAAGGAACTCGGGAAGTGGGCCAGATAGTCTTCGCCAGCCCCAATTGGGCGTTGTGTCCGCGAGGCGATGCGCGTTTTCGATTCCAGATGGCGTTGCGGGCGAACCGGAAGGAACGAAACTGGTGACCTCTGTGGCGATTACGATCAACAACGGGCGACATTGAACGCTGCTCCATCTGAGAAGAGAGCGAAAACAAAGTATTTCTCTACTCGTTCCGCTCGAGCCCGCTTCAAGGCTTTGTTCCTGAACGCCCACAAGCGCGACACCCCCTTCCTTCTCTTTCCGATCTCGCAGAACGATATCGATCTATTCCATTCTCTCCGAAACATCTCAATCGGGACACCACTCCGTGCACACAGGAAAGTAAAAACAGTGGCAATCCTTTAATTTTCAAATGGTGTTCTTGAAACGTTCGAAATCTACATCCGGTGCAAACAGTACCGGAGGGTTGCGAGTTCGAATCCAATCTCAGACCGTCGTGTACATGAGGGGCTTGTGTCATGGCCTCACGTTGGGGGTGCCAGCTCAAAAGTATTGCCTCGTCATCTGACACGTGGTTCAAAATGACGTGGTGTAGTTCTTGTACCTTTCCCTTCGGGAGTTAAACCGTCTCCAATTCTGTTGCTCCAGAGTGATGTTAATTAAAATACCTACTCACTTCCCCAGTAGTTCTTGTATGATACGGGCCCCCATACGAAGGGGCACCGGTCCCATGGTGCTAAACATATTATACCGTTATTTGTACCGCTCTAAACGCGGCTTCTCTGATCAAGCCAACACAAAGCAGACGTATTCCAGAGTTCATTAATTGGAGATCCTAAAACTCCTTTCAAGTGATCAACTGTCCAAAACTAACCCTAGAAGTACTCTTACAGCACTCCATTTGACATGACATCGGTCATAAGGTTCAGGGCACTTGAAACAAACCCATCTGACGTTACACTGACATCACGATCTCATCAATCTCCTTGAGAACACTCCATCGACATCTGGTTTTCAGTTCAAAGGCGACCTCAAAGACACTGGAATTTTCCACAGACTATTTCTACTTTACATTCAGGACAATTGAACTAAAGCAGTTGGACTCTAAAAGCAACCTTCTAAAATTCAAGTCCAATTAATGAAAAAAAGACTTAAATAACTGAAGAAAGGGGGGAGATTCCAATCCATTGCTCGCAAACAGAAACGGTGATCACAGAACAAGGCCGACTCGAAAATGTTCGATACAGCTCGTTGTGTTACTCCAGTCAGACGTTTATGAATTACCATTATCTAAGCCACCCAAACCAGTCGACACACGATTATTTGTTTAAAATTAAAAACCGTGCAATCAAAAGTCAAAGCAAAAAATACCAATTTCGCGAACGCGTCGTCATAGTGTTCAAAGTAAAAGCTTTCGAGGTGGCCACGTTCTATGTGTGCTTCCGCTGTTTTCCCATCCTTCACGACTCCCCCAAGAATCTCTCCCGGGTAGGGAAAAACTTCCGCAAAAGCGAGTCGACATTTAAATATTTTGCTCGATCCTTCGCACGAAGCGTTCGAGGAAAAGTTTCGCGTGTTTGCTGTGCAGAGAGAGGGGATCCGAAATCAGATTATGAAGCGGCGGAGGAGGAGGGCGCAAGAAATAAACGCGCTCCGGAGAGAGTTAGTGATGTGTCGAGGGAGAAAAAGACATATATCGATCAGGGAAATAAAAGCAGACACTTCTGGAAGCCGTGACGGATCTTATTTTTAGAGCGGGGCTCGAACGTTTTGAATTTTTCCGCCCAGAAACGATGGGCGAACACCAGAGGTGTCGAGTACATCCCCCTCCTCATTAACAGGAAAATCGGAAGCAAAGCGGCGATTTTAAACCCTGTTTCCAAAGTCCATCGCAATTGGATTGGATGTTTGGGGAACCTGGGATTAGATGTTATGACCCAAGGTGGAAAAGCGGACAAGATTCTCCCTACACAGGATAGAATACGACCCAATAGACGTATAAAATATTGAAGAAAAGAGAAAATGTAGATTTAATACATCAAAAATACAATTAAACTATTCCAACATTAGTCACGATGGAACAAGATCATTGTCTCAAGCAGAACTAATAACGAAGAATTTAATTTACAAATGTATACAATTTTGAAAGTTTCACATTTCAAAAACAAAATTGCGACGTTGATGATTGAAGACAAGGGAAGCAATTAAAACAGAAAATGGGGCAGTGCGTGAATTGCAAATGGGAGTGCGCTCTCTCCCGAGTGAAAGGGGACGAATGATGTCACCCAGTGTCCCTCCCAGACAACTGGGAAGGCTTTCAAGCACCACTAGCGGAGAAAACAGTTGAGGACACTCTCCACGTGGTTTCATCGTGGCGAGAGGGTGAAACGGGGGTCAATCTGTACTGGACGAGACGTGAAGGCTGCAACATGGGAAGGGTGGCTGTCGGACCACACTTAGGATCAACAACGCACCCATGTCATGAACACGAAGAAGACGATTACCAATTAAAGCAATTGCGTGGATCATCTCCAGCACCTTTTCATCAATCAGTCCAGCACCAGGAGATCTGCTCGCCTTCCTTTGGCCACGGACACTTTTAAGAATCCGTCTGCCATTGCGCAAAAACTTTTTTCGCAGACTCGATGATTTAGAGTTATTTTATCTTTTACACTAGGATACTACAGGACAGGATCGAGCACTTGTGAAAGGATGGTAGAAAAATGAGTTTCAGAAAAACCTCGCATCGCAATCAAAAGAGGCAAATCAGTTGGAATCACTGGAGACATTCCACTTATTTTTCTTGTTTGAATTATTTCCCGTTCTCCTGTTTCAACAAATCATAACGAATGTCCTCCCGACCTTCTTCGGAGCTAAATGTGGGTGGAATCAAATCCGCGACTCACGGGTCGCTCCCCCCCCCCTCGACCCTCATTCCGGTGAGACGGCTACTCTGGGATTGGCATAAAAACGGGAAAAATTCAATCAGAATCAGTGGGAGGGGGTGATTTTTCCTAACTGATATCCATTGTTTCCGTTTCGGAGGCATTGCGCCCCTGTGGTGGTCCGGCTGCTGTCAAGGTATACAGCGCTAAAGAATCTTAAAACAGATTAAATAAAGCTACATTTAAAAACCACTCGAGAAAATCAGTAATGACGTGTTTCGGAAATTCTCCACTCAATTTCCAAAACCGGTTTCAACAGGTAATTGAAATTGCGAGACAAATGAATCTTTGCAAGTACATAAGGTTTAAAGGATGCGACTCATTTCGGTTCGGGTGACAATCAAGTGAGTGAAGTGATCACACGGACGTCTGCTTCATTTTATTTTAAAAAAAGGGCGATAAAAAACTTGCATAGTGTCAGGAAATGGAGTGATTGCATTGCAGAAAAAAATTGCCTTGCATGTGTATGGGGAGTTTTAGATGAAGGCGGCATTGGAGCAAAATGGAACAGGAGGAGGAATGCGAATAGGGGGGAACTCTTTTATTCTTAAACACACAATTTCACGTATCCAAAGCTTTCAGATAGATCGGAAGGTTTCTGGATTGAATCCGGTTCCGGGCATGGATGTTTTTAAGCGTACGGTGTGGAGGCGGCTGGTGCACCTTAAATCGATCGTGGCCGAAAGTCCTCACGTTGGGTGGGTGTAGAAGTGTGTTCAGAAGAAGCTCATGTGTTGCTTCGTCATCTGACCGTGGTTCAAAATGACGAGGTGTTGTCCTCGGTTCTTTCCCTTTAGGGATTGATCCCGGACCGTCGTCAATAGCCCGTTGTGTTGCTTTAGTACGACGTCAGTTAAAATTACCTTAGCAAAGCTTCCAGGCACCCCGGTGTGTTATAATCTATGGGTTGGATGCAAAAGTCGCATCGTAAAACTGCTTTGACACACGTCGAGTTTGGATGTTGTTTGAAAGGAAGAACTTGATTCTGCAACTCGGTTTCATTAATTGTGTTAAGTATCCTAAATCGTAGAAAACAAGGAGCATTTTCAAACTAGTGAGCTTTCCGAAAAGCACGCTTTTTTTATTTCCGAAAAGGTAAAAATGCTTTTTTTTTATTTCCGAAAAGGCAAGAATACTTTGCAAAAGAAGATGTGTGTCGCGTAGGGCGAGGGTGCCGTCGACGATTACACGTGCCCAAGGGGTTCTGACATGTTTCGTCACATGAACCTCGGAACTTGAGTGAGATGATGCAGCTACCGGAGAAATGGTGAAAGGGCATGGAACAGAACGGCTCATACTATATGAATTCAATGTAATTTTTAGCGAACTCCAACAAAAGAACTTTTGCATCAATCCAATGCTAGACCATGGGAAGGATCAGGACTCCGTAATTCCCCTTAGTTATTTCTTGGTTCACAGG
Source organism: Metellina segmentata (assembly GCA_947359465.1). NCBI lineage: Eukaryota > Metazoa > Arthropoda > Arachnida > Araneae > Tetragnathidae > Metellina > Metellina segmentata. The sequence goes on along the minus strand of OX375874.1, from coordinate 136,443,558 downwards.
GGTCACGGGAAAATGAAAAGAACCATTAGGACCTTTTCGAGGCTGTTTTGCATCTGTAAGGTTCGACTTAAGAAAGAGATCGTGAGGTCAAAAAACTTTCGCGAGTTCTTACGGTCCCAGTTTTTAAAACATGAATTGTTTGCTGGCTCTTGACATCCATTTCTTGGTTTTGGATGAGAGCCAATGATCTTGGCTTTCGAATGCAGAGGAAGCGTCTTTTGAGAAGACTGCAATGTTTTAAGGCAAATATTAAGGACCCTGGCATAAAATGAAATCCGAGTCTTGCGAAAGCCCGTGGTTTGAAAGAGATTCGATACGCGAAACTTCCGAGCCCTCGAAGCAGCAAAAACCCATGGGTCGTTCGAATGCCCTTCTCGATGTTTCGTTCCACAACAGTCGATTTCTCCAAAAGAAAGCTCTCGAGATTCTCTTTTTCTTGTTGCGGCCAGCAATTTAAAAGCACGTTCCGTTTCTTCCCCCTCTTCCTAATTCTCTCAGAGAACTTTTCGAGTCGTTAAAAAAAGGCGCCGACAAAAAAAAAAGAGAGCGCATGAGCTGGAGAGGGGGGAGTGTAAATATCGTTTGGAAGTTGCGCGTGCGATCGTAAAATACAGACATTATCAGAGCGCCGAGTGGTGTAATTGGCTGGCCGACCTCATACAAATAAACGATCTGGCATTTTGAATAAATTGCACGGAACTTTTCTTTCAACTGGAAATTTCCTCCGGGTCGGAAGCCAGAGATTCGCGAAGTATAATGGCCAACAGGTGCCGCGACGAATCGACTCGAGAATTTTCGGGTCGTTTTTGTTAGGTCGGCCTGGCAACGGCATCGCTATGGCAGCGGCGACGCGACTGGATATTGCATTGCATTTTAAGTGCAGACGATAAAGATTTATCGGAAATGAATTAACTTATGAAAAGGGGATTCTTCCGTCACTTGCGCAAGCACCCAGAATGAAACGATGGGTGGGAGGAAAAGCACCCCCCCCCCATTTACTCGGAAGCCTTGAAAATTAGAAAGGGATTTTTAGTCCTATTTAAGTCTGATTTCTTGGAGTTTGAAGAAAAGTCGTAATTGGCGTCCGCCTGAATCGGCCTTTTCCCTCGTCTCACTGTAGACATAGAAATGTTGTGGAGGATCCTGATTAGGCATTTTTGTTTTTGTTTTACAGTGTTGATGCAAAAGGCCGTTTCTTGAAAGAAAATTATTTTCTTTCGTAAAAATGGCATTGAATTGATAGATTATGTGCCCTTTCACTCACCGTTATCCAACGCTATCGAAACGTAACTCAAACCCAAATGAAACACTGTCAAGCAAACCATCATTCAAAAGTAAATTGGAAACACGCACCGCAATATGGGACATAACTAAAATATAAATAATGTGAAGGGGTAGTTGGGTATTTTACTTAACGTCGCACTGGGGCAACACAACGCGGGCTATTGGAACACAAAGGGAAAGATCCTAAGACACCACCACGTCATGTTGAGTCACGGTCAGATGACGAGGTCACACCTGAGCTGCTAACCCATTCTCCACACTTCCACTCGAGGTCACGCGCACCAGTCCCCAGCACTAGTAAGGTGCACGCTAAGGTCTTGGGTTGGATTCGAACTCGCAACCCTCCGGTTACTAAATCCGTTACTCTTCCAACCTCTCTAAAGTACGAAAATAGGAAGTGTATTCTAACATGTCGTCACCTATTCAGAAAGGCGGTGGATGTCACAGATGAAGTGATGCAGTTGAAGAGACATCGAAAGTGTTGGATGAAATGTAAAAACCGAAGGACACATAGAAAGGGGATGAATTACAAATGGGGTGGGGAAAACACTGTACGAAGAGTAAACCTAAACTGTACGAGATAAAACTGAAGTCGTTGTCTTAAGGTCTTCCAAGATCGTATCAAAAACTAGGTCGTTTAACATAGCGAGACGAAATGCAAAAGTTCATAAAACGAAGTTCAGAAAATGCTTCTTCAATTAATTTAAACTTTTATACACATGGAATGTTTTTTTTTTTTTTTTAAATCACAATTGCAAAAAGTTCAACGAAACAAACGTTGCTCAGTAACAAATTTCTTAATAGGTGTAATGTTCCAATGTGGGTTTTTTTCTGTGAGGGATCTTATAAAGGGAGTCTCCCCAAACTTTACGTGACAGTTCAAAAAAAATGGTTTGTACGTGTAAATGTGTTGAGACGTACGTAACACTGGATCATTTGTTTTTAAATTTTGCTTTCAAATATCCCGTTTTTTCCCACTAGGTCATTGGTCATTTCCGAGTGAAAAATTCAGATGAAGCGAATCATTCATTATATCATTGGGATAGAATCAGAGCAAAGTAACATGTTTTTTATAAACAGTGCTATCTCAAATGGGATCAGAAAGATTATTCCCCATCCGGAATTATTCCTAACATAAGAATTCACGTTTGGATCCAGGTACTCTGGAGGGAATAGGATCTGTTTTACAATTGGTTTCACGAAGGAAGTAAAAAAATCTCAACATTCTTTCAGGAATTTTAACATTTAGAACTCAACTAAAATATCATTTCTCAACTAATAACTTCAACTGGGGATCCAAACATCCTCTGTAGTACATAGATTCGTATGACACAAGAACAATTATAATAGATCAATTCATTATTGAGTTATCACTGTCAACATCCTACATCAAAAACATAGTTCTTCAGAAATTGAGCATAAAGTTTTTGGAAACGTGTGTATAGGGTGACAATACCTAACCAAAACCCTTCTACTCGAAAATTATTTCTAATATTTACAGGATCTTGGTGTTGTTTCAAAGATGAGGAAAAATAGATAGTATCAAGAAAATATTGATATTGCGGTCAATTTTCGGGATTTTTAGTGCACATACTATATACACCCATGTGATAATTTGAGTTGCAAATTCTTCAACAAAACGGTTCGGTTTGCCTCTCCAATCTACTATTTTTACGCAAGGACTGATTAGGTCGGACCTACGAATTGAAGTGGATTTCGAACTACTGCGAACATCCATGCCTGGATCAGGATTCCTACCAACAGAACGTGGGAAATCGTTTACTACAGGAAAATAAGCTGCAATCATTTCTTTAAACCAGTGGTTCTTGACCTGGAGTGAGTGCAGCCCGGCATTTCCAGGGGTGCAAAAGAAGTCTCTTGAATTTTCGATGGTAATTACCACTTGGCCGCCTTTTGCACATCAAAACAAAAATCCAGAAATCGCTTCAATGCAAGTGATGACAGACGCTTTCAAAAAAAAGAGCCTCGCTTCAAAAGTAGTGTTACGAAAAACAACGTAGACATTAAAAATCGAGATGAGTGTTTTGTAGGTAGAGACGTAATTTCCTAAATAAAGAAATAGAAGCAATATTTTTCAAAGGGTGCGAGAACTTATTTTTTGATTGAGGGGGAGGGTGTCGATCACTAAAAAGGTTAAGAACCACTGCTCTCAAAGGATTCCAAAAAGGTGAAACACAAAACTCACCCTCGCTTTAGAAATTCCCAACTAAAAAAATGTAGTATCTGAGAAGAGATATCTCTTGCGAGTGATGAACCCTTCACTCGATTCGTTTCTTCGGGCTGAAGCAGTGGTCGCCACAACCTAACACCGTCGACTTGTTTGCGCTCGTCATTCGGGAATGTCCTCAAAATACCATCCGAGGGAGGCATGAAATAAAGGCACATCTATAAATCTCCTCCCTCTTCCGCTGTCTGTCAACAGTAGAGGAAGTCACGTGAACAGGAAATACGTCCGTACCATACCCGAGGTGACGTCACGGAGTTGAGGGCGGGAGGAGTACTTTTACACAGGACGTTGGACTTGTTCCTGCTCAACAAGACGTGATAAGGAAATCCATGTGTTTACACCAACTTTCGTCCCGCAGTTGGCCGACCGTCAGAGAGCGCTTATTTTTCGCAAGAATGCGACGATGATATATTTAGCCGACTGCTTTTGAAAAATGGGGCATAAATCGCGTCTTGAATCAACAAATAGTCGAGACTCCCTTCCAGAAGCCCTTCTAACAGCAAAGCGAATGCGAACTGAAAACAAATTCGTAATGCTTACCGGGCGCACTCGATACCAAAGGGTAAATCCGATACATACCTGAAAGGAAATAAGAAACACCTTAGATTCATTTTATGAGCACCGAAATACACACTTCATTATGGTACAACAACACACATTTTAAAAACACAGTACAGTAGAAGCGTTTTGAAAAAAATGGCTTAAAAAAAACGGCCCATTTCCAAAAATTAAATGCTCAAAAGTACCGAAAGGAAAGAGTTGAAAAGGTCACATAAAAAGTATTGCTGCATCCCATTTCCGTCACAATGCATGAATATACATTAATTTTTCAAATATTAATTTCATAATTTATTGTGAAGCCAAAAAAACGAGTGCAAAGTCGGGTGTTGCTTTGAAAATTGTAACTCGCCATTAGATAGGTCGCTGCTTCAATTTTACCCAAAATATTTATTTATTATGATGTGTATCAATTTGTACAAGACGCTACCAGAAGGAATGTGTTCTACGCGCGAAAAAAGAAGGCGGGTCTTGTCACGTGTCAATAGGTGAATGCACTCGTGTACGTTGTACGCTATAAGCGGGTGTACGCACCCGTTTTTATATAACAAATTTTATTAACTAAAAATAATATGAATCACTACAGTAGGTGTCGTTGTCTTTCTCCGTCTCTCCGGTAGATGCATCCATCCTACAAGTGCCGAGATGAATGGATAAACTTACCCTTACGGCACGTGGAATTTTCAACGGCACCCGACACGTGTCTCTTGCGTCTGCGAAGCAACAAAGAAGCACACTGCGTCGATCATGCTCCTCATTTTCTGCCACTTTTGAATGCTCAACACGATTCAACAACTCAAAAAAAAAAAAAAAAAACATTTCTTCTCCTCGAGTACTCGCTGAAATCCCTTCCTGCCGACACCCTCCCAACTTGACACCTGTTGAAGTAGACGACCCTTGGGTTGGGGCGATGCAGTGGCCACCGAGCACCCAGAACGAGACGAACGTTTGCCTCAACGCGCAAGGTGCTTCATTTCCCAAATGGAATCATTACCCGAATGTTCATTACCCGAAACTTCCACTGAAATGTGCTGCTGCACCCTTTCTTTAACAACCCCGAGTGATCTTATAAGAAAGGGGCGGAATCGCATTCAAAAGGTGGTAATTGAACTCGGCTGCAAACGAACGTCGGAGAGACTCGGTTGCGAAGCTTCTGTTCCAAGCGAGTTGCCATTACACTGTTCATATCTGCCGAGAAACGGCCCCCTTCCCTCCATCCGGACGGGGGGCGCATGTCGCGAGGAACATAAATCGGTCTTAAAAGCTTTTCGCCCTGAGCAAAGCGTCGCGTGGCTCGGGCGTAATACGAAAGGACATTAATAGCATCAGCTCTTAGCCCCTCCCCGCTTTATTCCTTTCTCCGGTTCCTTGACCGAGCTACGTTCGCAAACGCGCTTCTTCGAAATATCTCGCACCTTCCTGACAGATCGCCAATAGCCCGTTGTGTTACTCCAATGCGACGTCGATTCAATACCTTTTCCTAACGGTAATGGTAATGGTATTTTTTAGTTAACGTCGTACTAGAGCAACACAGCGGCCTATTGACGACGGTCCGGGATCAATTCCTTAAGGGAAAGATTCGAGGACAACACCTCGTCATTTTGAACCACGGTCAGATGACGAAGCAACACCTGAGCTGGCACCCCACTCTCCAAACTTCCACACCCACCCAACGTGACGACTTTCGGCCACGACACATTTAAGGTGCACCAGCCGCCTCTACACCATACGCTTACAAACATCCATGCCCGGATTCGAACCAGGAACCTTCCGATCTAGAGGCTAACACCGTAACCACTATACCGGGTGGTCGGCACCTTTTCCTAACAGTAATTCTGTGCTCAGATGGCAAAATGTTACCAGTCACTTTTCACAAAAAATTGACTAAGTCCCATCCTGGAGTCTTTTTTTAATGTTTAGATGGTGGCAAAATGTTGTAAGTCTTTTCCTTTCAGTTTACGAGAAAACAAAGGTGGGAAAATTGTATTCAATCAAAATCCAAAGAACCACATGTTAAATCTTGAATCTTAAAATTGTTGTCACGAAAAATTAAAAAAGTGACATCACATTTTGCCATCTGAGCACGTAATTGGGTAATTTTTAATTAAAACGTCGTACTAGAGCATCACAATGGGCTATTGACGAAGATCCGGGATCAATCTCCTAAGGGAAAAAAGATTCGAGGACAGCGCCACGTCAATTTGGACCACGGTCAGCTGACGAGGTCCCCTCTAAGCTGGCACAATACTCTCCAAACGGCCCCAGCACGCCAACGAGAGGACATAGGAGACTACGACAGATGGAACGTGAACAAGCAATCCCACCCACGTATACGATGGTCTATGGTACGATACGAACTCGCAACCCTCCGGTCTACAGTCCCATTCAATCCATACCACTTGGAAGCATCGCGAAACTGTGTAGGCAAGAGGGCAACACTTTTAGATTCTTTGTCAACAGCGACTCGAATTAGATCATTCAGTGAGACAATGACGTCCATTACAGCACACAAACATTGAATGAGAAAATGATGTCTGAGAGCCATAAAATGACACACATTGAATGAACGCGACGGTCATGTCAGTGATGGAATGGCCATCAAACGAAGAGCCGCGGATACATGGGAAACGTAACACAGCTGCGAATACAGAGAATTCGTTAAGTTATACACACTTTCGAGGCGACCGAAATAGACGCGCTCCGCTGTCTTGGTCACGAGTCAAAATTCTTGACGATTGATAGTTTCTCAGCGCAGGATTTTCCCCCTCTTCTAAAAATCGATTGTTTGGAGGGTGGGGTGCCAGCTCAGGTCGTCCGCTGACCGTGGTTCGAAATGACGTGGTGGTGTCTTCGGCTCTTTCTCTTCGGGGGTTGGTCACGGACCGTTCACTAAAATACCTATCTACATTGCGCTCTGAGCAAAAACAGAAAACTTCGAAGCGGCAAATAGGGTGAGGTGTTTCGAATCGCAAAGAAGTCTCTCGTTCTACTATTAGAAGTATGCAGATGAGCCTTTTCTCTCCGGAGAATGTTGCATTGTGGAAAAGAAAGGGTCGGCCGTCGGGGTCAATAAATCGCCTGTAATTGAGGTGCCCGAGCAAGTAACTGCTTCGTGTAAGGAAAAGTTGGTCAACTAAACGCATTAGTCCATCGTTAGTGGCTACGATGCCAGAGGCCAATAAAGAGCTGCTCCGCCGCATAAACCAATTAGTGGAGGGGGCGGCATCTGGTTTCAGTTGCAAGTGCCTTCAATAACGCTATCTCGGACACTCTTCTCATCCTGTTGCAATAACTATCCATATTGCTTCGATTTTTAAACAGCCCCTATTTGAATAAGATGAGCATGGTTGAGTCACTGCAAGGGGCGACAGTCAGGGATCAGACCCCAAAGGCAGAGACAGCACCACGTCATTTTGGACCACGATCCTATGTCACACCAGAGCCACTCTCCGAACGTCCTCGCCTCAGTGAGGACATTGAGGGCGGGGACAGGTTGAACGTGCATCCCTTTGTACACGACGGTCGGATTCGCAACCCTCTAGTTGTTGATCCGTTACTCTTCCAACCGGACTACAGCGGCCCCTTTGGCCAACGAGGAGTCCTTTGCCCCAACAAACAAATCAGTCAACTGTTTCGGATTTTCAACATTTTCAAGGGCCTTGTGGAATTGTGGCGGCTGAAAAAAGAAACGTTTCCACGTGAAGGTAGCCGACAGCCACGTGTGGTAATAACTCTGGTGCACCCCGATTTCCACCTGACACCTGGTGTGGGTGACACGCCTGCCAACGGCCCTTTCGCACGTGTGGGGATTTGACACTCCTTGAGTGTGGGAGGTGTCATTTGAAAAAGAAGCGACGGGGAATCCAGGAGAGAGGCCTTAAAAGGAAGGCAAAGGACTCGAGCGACAGAAGCCACAGGGTGGACGAGATAGCTGTGGACAGTTATACGGGGAAGTCAAACCCCGGGGAAACAAAAATACAAACTGTGAGAAGAGAAACTTACTGTTTCTTCACAAATAATTGTGCAGTGATCAAACGTCTGTAAATTGGGGTCCCGTTGCATTGAAATCCTTTTAAGTGTAATAAATAGCTTAAAACGCAAACTGCTGAGTCCCACTCCATTTGTATTAGTGTGGTGCCCCAAAACACCACGGCCTTTGCATCGAATTCAATTCTTCCGAGTTACCACCCACCCCTGCCATGCTTGGACCATCGCATCCGGGTCTTTTTCGGGGCTCCCGATGGAACACTTTCTTTCGAAGAAGACGGCGTCCACTTCGCATCACTTATCGAACATTAATTGAAAGCGCACGAGCATCGCCGGTGGAACGAAGGAAGGGGTGACTCAAAGCCACGAATAGCAATTGGAACCGGTTATCTCTTTCGTTGCATCACTCTCGTAAAGCACGGTTCGGAAGATAAGGAGATAAAATTGATAAACATTAAGGCAAAGATCCTTGAAGCGCCGACAAACACTTCTACCCGTCGCGACGTCACTGCCATTCATTCCGGGACAGAAATCTTCCTCGTTTTACAAAGCACCCAATCTATATCAATCATTCAATCCGGAACTAGTATTCGAGACGGGTTATGTGTGTGCATATTCTCTATACAAATAGACACCGATTGAACCACCCAATTTTGTACACTTAAGACTTCAGAACACTGCAGAAAACATAGGCTATTTCTTTTCTGTCTTCAGACCCTTCTGTGGCCTTGAAAATGGGCACACAGGGAGTCCTAAAAGTAACACTGGAAGCCCCCATTTTAAATCCAAGTTTGTTTTTCCGCAATAAATGGAGATGGAAAAGAAACACGTTCAGCAGGGTTTTGTGTATTTCAGACAACGCAGGGAAATGTCGGGGTCCTATTTGAAACCCGAGCAGCGCCGGGTTATTCAGCTAGTCCCATATAAAACGAAGTGTTCAATTGTCGATTCCATCGATAGCCGAAGGAAGCGAAGAACCTTTTGAATGGGGCCAAACAAGAAAAATGGCTTCGTGTCCATTCGCACGAGCAGAAGCCCAGTTGGAAGAGTAACAGATTAACAACCGCAGCGAACCCAAGAGCGTCGTGTACTATGGGGACTAGTGCACGTTCAATCTGTCGTCCTCAAATGTTTGCACGTTGGCGTGCTGTGGACGTTCGGAGAGTGGGGTGCCAGCTGAGGTGTGACATTCTCATCGGATCGTGGTCCAAAACGACGTTGTGATGCCGCGTATCTCTCCCTTCGGGGTTCGATTCAAGACCGTCGTTAAAAGCCCGTTGAGTTGCTACAGTACGACGTTAATTGGAGTATAATTCACCTCCCATTAGCACAGACGCAAGAATAACCCAATACACGTAGATACGTTAATCACGTCAGTAAAACAAGGTGAGAGATATAGTGTTCTGCAACCAGCTGGCTTCAAAGGTTACAGTCGCCTCGCAAGCGGCACATCGAAAATCCACAGTACAACGTGGGCTTTGAATTTTAGATCCGTTCGAAATAAAACTTTCGATTCGAATGGAATTTTTGATTGAGACTTTAAAACTCGGAATTGTTTTGATGAGTCATTCAGTTGTGCTTCAACTTTATTCCAGTGTGGAAAATACAGATGAAGCTACTCCTTAATTATCGGATTGACATTCAATTAGCGTGTTTTTGAACAGTGATATGTGCAATCAAATAGGGTCAGAAAGATAATTGGTTATTTTTCATGTTTTTTGACCCTACATCGAGTTGATAGAGGGAATAGGTTTGCTGGACACACAAATGACGTTTCCTTCCAAAATGAGAAGGCTTTAAAAATTTCACCCCAGTTTTTCGCCATTGACTTTCGCTCGTCTCTGTAGAGGAATTAAAACTGTTTCGGGAGCATTGGAACGGGAATTTCCGCGAAAGGAAGACTCGTCTCGGGGATCGAAAGAGACGGCGTCCTTCCGGTAGACGTCGCAACAAATGTTCGAGCTACATTACTGTCGGGTTAATGCAAAAGTTCGTTCGGTGCACTCAGTGGGGCACCGCCCGATTGCTCTCTGCATCACGGGGGTCGAGTTTGGAGGGTGTATCTGCGAGAAGAGATTTCAGCGAGGGGTGCGCCAATGTTTTTTTTTAACTACCTTCAAAAGGGCAGGAGAAATACGGAGCATGTTCGATAGAAGAATCGTTTGCATGCCCAAACCAATCGACCCGAGTAATTTGAGGGTAAAAGGGATTTTTGAAGATTACCCGCGTTGCACTATGGGAAAGGAGGGTAAATCCAAAAACACGGGACTGGACTAGGATTGAAATGAACCCGCGTATTTCCTCGGGGAAGCGGAATAGAAAAATCTGGTTTAACTCTCCTTTTACCCGGGTATTTAGCTCATATAAACGGCACTATTGTTCTTGTTTATTTCCAAAAGAATGCTTCCCAGACGTAAAAAATCTATAGTGCCGGGTTCCGTAGGGGTTCGAAAAGTCTCGTCACCCGGATCCGGAAACCTCGGAACTTGTTTGAGCGTGGGACGATGCAGAGAGGCATCAGAGAGATGGCATCAAACGGCACACACCGTAGGGACTCGATGCAATTTTCGATTCATAAAGTCATTTTTCTTCCATTTTTGTGAAAAACGAGACGTACTTCAGCACCCACCCACAATCTGAATCGATGATTGGCGCGGACACATTCGATCGCACGTCTCTCCTTCGACGAGGATTGCAGGGGCAGTGGAAACGAGAGCATTTCCATCTCGGGGCCCAGTACACTTCGACCTTCGGCGCACTGTAGCCATTCCACCCCGCTAGCGGTGCCGAACGGGTAAACATTCGAACAAGCGTTTCACCTTCCTTCCCGGAGCAGGAAACGTGAACGAAAGTCAAACGACCACTCCACACTCGCCCTTAACCCTCAACGAGCGGCATTGTGCGGAAGCTGCTACAATCCCCGACATTGAAGAGAGCGAACAACGGAGCCACTGTTGACGCAACGAGTGTTCGAAGTTAGCGATCGCAACAAACAAAGGGGGGCAACCATCGCCGGTCAACCGTTCACGTGCGTCTCATTGCCCACGGTTCTCCTTTCGAACGAGAAAAAAACGTTCGTTCCCCCCCCCTTCCGAACTTGATTACGCCGAGATAGATTACCAAAGGACCCCATCTGTATTGGAACGATCTTCACCTCACTGAATATTTCGAGTCACCCTTTCGCATTTGACAAAGCCACGAATCGTCTGAATTCCGAATGGAATTTTGACGAGAAAACAACCTTTGAGGTGACACTTGATTCTTACCCCCGAGCGTCCCATCTTGGAACGCGTTATGGTAGAAAAGTCCCTTTTGCAGAAAGGCTGCCGTAGGTGGGGGGGGGGTGACGAGATAGAATCCCGTTTTTTAACTTTTCCTTCGATAAATTCCAAGTTGGGCATCGGTCTCAATCTTTAGAATAGGAAGTTCGAAGGCCGACTGTTATCTGGGCCTCCCTCCGTGTTGTAGAAGGGGGGGGGGGCGTGGTGTCCCGGTTGGAAGAGCGAGAGATTAGTAATCGGAGGGTAGCGAGTTCGAATCCAACTCAAGACCGTCGTGTACAAAGGGGCTATTACGCGTTCAATCTGTCGTGGCCTCCAATGACCTCACGTTGGCGTGGTGCGGGAGTGAGCAGAGTGCGGTGCCAGCTCAGGTGAGACCTCGTCATCTGACTGTGGTTCAGAATGACGAGGTATTGTCCTCGGATCTTTCATTTGGGAATGGATTTCCTCAACAGCCCCTTGTGTCGCTCCACATTAGTTAAATAAACAACCTTTTGGCCACGTTCACATGAGACGTTTCAACGCACGTATGGCGAGGCTAGCAAGATCCCGCCATTAAATTATGCTTATTTATTCCTCTCATTCAAGTATCTATCGTTGCGACCTTGAAGAGCAGGACCCTGAAAGCCTCGCCAAACGCGCGTTGAAACGTCTCATGTGAACGGGGCCTCAGAGTGTTACGACTCGAGCAATCCGTTCACCTCTGCTCAACTTATCATTCATCTGAGGAGATAAAAGCGAACGAGAACCGAGTGTGCGATGTAGAAGAAGGGGGGGGGGGGGTGCCTGATTACCAAACGATATTGAAACCTTGACGACATCCGACACACAGCAAGCCTTCCCGACGCGTGTGACGGATTTGCATTGCGCAAACCATGACACCAGGAAAGGCATTTTAATGACTGCTGCAATCCATATGAATGGCTAAATGGGCGAAAAAACGGAGCTGGCAGCTTTTTCGTGACGAAGGAAAGGAAGATGAACAACAGTATAAATAAGTTGCGGGAGGTGGAAAAACGCTTCTTTTGTGAAGTGATAGTCGCGTTTTGAGAATTTCCCCAAAGTGCGAACAAAATGTACGTTTCGGTCGACCACTGTTTACAAATCTGTCTTAACCCTTTATACGATGACGGTACTGAAAAGTACCTCACCTAAAAAGTCCCAAAAAATGGGGTCATAGATTTTTTTTCGGCAATGGTGGAAATGGCATACGTTAAAGTCTTTGAGATTTAGAAAGAAGTCCACCATCAAACTTCAATACTGGAATTTCGAAGAAAGTCAGTGATGAGGCTAATCGCTCGAGGAAACAAGTCCTGCAAAAAAATGGGGTCGTCCTGCACTCAGAAACACACCAGAGCAACCGAAGAATAGACGAGCAATTTTTTCAGAGCCTAAAGACATTAGGAAACAAAGGCCTCCGTTTGTACATTAAAGGGGAAGGTGCGATAAGTGTTCTATAAGAAAAATTCAATCCAAATCACATTCAAAAAGTACTTTTCGTAATATACTCTTTTCGTGCTGCAGCGGGGGGAGAAAAAAGGAATTGTTTTCGTGAATTTCACTTACAGTAGTGTCTATAAAATTGTGTTTATGAACTCAATTTTTCGGTGTCTCGCCTACAATTTCTATCGGTACTTGTTTGTACCAGGTTAAAAATGAATCATTGAAGCTACTATAAAACATTTTCCTTTTATCCAGATCTAATATGTATCAAAAGCTACCATATATTACACAAAGAAATATTTAAAAAGCTGTAGATAAATGAATCCAGAATACAAATTTTTTTTCTATATAAATTCATGTTTTGGGGGTTGATTTGAAGCAGTTTCACGTAGATTTTCACTCCATCTCGAACCACTGAGTAGCTTTAGCCCTTCTCTCCGGAGGGATCACTTGATTAATAGGGTAGGAGACAAACGTCCGGCGTGCTAGATCAGGTGTCCTTGTAATCCTTGTTGCTGTGCGATCTGTTTCGCTGTAAATAAATTTGTGTTTTTGTTGAATTCAAAAGTATTTGGGTGAGCTGGATCCTTGAGATACGTAACATTGCACACGGCAAAGACAAAAACTGAGAGAATAAACACGCAATGAATGTATAAAGTCAACATACGGTGCCCTCACGAAATGTTGGAGGACGGATTTTATCTCTCTCCGGGACCACTCACAAAAAGCCTACCTCGACTTTCGTTTCTTTTTTTTTTTTTTTTTCACACCACAACTTGTGCTTTTACGCCATCTTTTTTCGGTACCGATGGAACGTGAATTGGACTCGGTATCAATTAGTAAATTCTGTCTCAATTATTTTCCTTTTACAAAGTGCAATGTCACTTTCTCCTCTTACAGTTCTGTCACAATCATTAAATTTTCTATTCGTTCGGACGTGGAGGTTTGTAGATTTGTGCTGGCACTCTTACGTAATCGATGCACTTGCGTCCTCTCGGGAATCATCGCTTGGGCCGGTTGGAAGAGAAACAGATTAGCAACCGGAGGGTTCGAATCCAGCCCAAATTGCATTTGGAGTCAAATAATTTTCCTTCAATTTTTATCAAAAAAAAAAACACAACCGGGACAAGCTTTAGGATACGCTCAATACTTTTGAGTTCAACACACTTCGATGGAATCAGCTGAGTATTTGCTTTTGTAAAATCAGGGGGTCAAAGAAGAGTGCTTCGTCTGTTGTGGGTTCGACTTCAGTGTTACACAAAGCAGATTTGAATAGCGTCTCATTTCCACTAGCAGCTTAGGGACAACATCAGCTTGGGTTGGACGCAGCTATGGGAAAAAAGACACGATCTGGTTTTTCTTTCGTAATGAACTTCCTTCCCCAGTCTATATTTCGGTAACGGTTACAGAATAGATAAAGAACAGCAGTTGGAAAGTCCATTACGGTAGAGGTTTTTTTTTCTCCATCCGAATGGAACAATTCATTAATTTGGAAAGAAGGAAACAAATGAAACGCAGTTGAGAGAGACTTGTCAAACGCTGGTCAGCTTTAGAAAATAAAAGTTTGAAAGGAAAAGGCCATTAGCGGATTTTTTGTGTTTTCAACGAATCGATCAGTTGCTGCGCGTGTCCCCCTTCCGGAAGAAAGAAACCGCGGAACACGTCGCAGAGTCGGATAATTGAGGTTCATTCCAAGGTAGTGCAACATCGAATGGCGACATTTGCAGATGCGCGTGAATTCTAAAATGCTCTAAAAGTTTTCATGCAACTTGAAATCTTTTTCCTTTGCTTACTTTTGGGTGGAGTTCCGCACACAAGTGAAAGGACAAGGAATTTCTCGATTGGTATTTTTTAATTAACGTCTCACTGGAGCAACAACAACGATCTATTAGTGACGGATCAACCATGAAGATTTCTACATTGGCCAGTTCGCAAAAAGTGAAATCTATAGAAAGGACTCGTTTTCTTTGGTTTTCGTAATTTATGCATAGTTCCCACACCTTTGTCCAAAAAAAATTCAAGGACTTTTCAATACTAAAAAAATATTTTCCAAGGACCTAAAATTTTATATAACGACCTAAAACAAGGCGTACACAAAAGTTGTCAATTAAAAAGAAAAATGTGAAAAATAGAAAAAAAAGACAATATTTTTAAACTACTGAATAGTAAAAAAAAAAAAAGGTTATCATCAATTTTGGTTATAATTTGGGATTTTCCTTTCTCACAGAACCTGTGATTTATTTTTTGCAAGTGGGTTTCTTATTTCAATGCTAACTATCAGGCTACTTGCACATACATCAATTTCGGTCATGCGATAAAATATCGTACGATAAATTCTTTTGGTGGCACGAAGAGTATGAGAGCTTGCACACGGTTCGATCTAAACGACACAATCTCCATTTTGCTGTCGTCCACTACCTACAACAGTCGGCTGTCATGGTTTATTTTGTTTGAGGAAAAAAATCAAAAGTTATGACTGGTGTTAGGGCTTTTTTTATTCTATAGTCTATGTTTGCGATCGCTAAAGATAAAGTAAAAATTTCAACATTTTTGAGACCTGCAGAAAATTTTGCAACAGAAGGAAGAATATCTTAAATGTGATTTTCTCAAAAAAAAAATTTTCGATTGTAATTTTTATATTTTTGAAATTAGAATTTGCCTTTATTTCTTTGGATGCGTGACAGATTTCCAATGCCCTGACTGCAAAAGCTATGGTTTCCTAAGAAAGCGCTCCTGTCATCTAGCGGCCGTGATTCGTCATGATGTGGCGGGCATAACAAGGCGTACGTCTTGACAGAGACCAGAGATGTCAACTTTGACGGACAGAATACTGTGGAAAATGGACGGTCTAGACGTAGCATTATTAGTACATCACGTGGTGTCAAAGCGCAAAACACAGGTTTCCTTCAGTATGACGCTTAAATGGCGCACCTAGTACTAGTCTGCACAAAGTAGGAAACTAGTCTGGACAAGTTCCAATGTAAGACGAAATTACACAACTATGTACTTGTTAAAAAAATCAAGTACTTTCAAGGACTTTTCACCAAGTTCCGTAAGTTTCAAGGACTTTCAAGGGCCCCTAGTTAGGAGAAAAAGAAAAATTAAGTCCTTTTCAAGGATCGTGGGAACCCTGTTATGAATTGAACAATGCGACCCAAGTTTAGAGCAACGTCTCACAACATGCAAAGGAATTAACAGCTTCAAATGGAAGCTTTTCTTGATTTTACGAACACAACAAACAGACAACATACAGTTACGAATTTAACTACCGATGTTTTGGAACGATTCGTATTTTTAAATTCGAAATGGGGAAAAACACGAAGTGTCAACGTCGGCATTCTACCAACATCGCGCTCACCCCCCCCCCGTTTTTCTTCCAATTCTTCTCTTTACTAGGCGAATCGGTTCGAATTTTGCTTGGTGTTCACGCAGTTAGAACATGGCTGATGTTTTGTACATGATTTGGAGATGTGTTTTCCGTCAGTTACGACTTTTCGAATTAGAACTGCTTTGGTACTGCGGGTATTAAGCTGTAGAAAATGTTGTCTTTTTATGTTTTAAATGTCGGCGGAATCAAAGTGAAATTTATAGGATGCGTCTATATTTTGGTTGAGCTTCATTGTATTTGGATATTCGTATTCATAGGATATTCACTATTATAATAGGATATTAGAATTCGAACAAAATTCATCGAAAGAAGTTGAATTCGGCCCAAAAGCAAATTTCCAAAAAAATAAAAATTATTTTTAAAAATCAATGAGCACAACTACAAAAATCATTGATTTGACACTAATAGCCTGATATAATGTCAGTTTGGCCATGTATTTTCAATCCCGTTAAAGATACTGAGAGCAGACAAAGAACAGCAGGCCAAAGGTATTTTCAGTCTGTATCCAAACCACGAGGCATTATCTTTTGCACACTTTCAAAGAAAACTCGTTTGCATAGGAAGGTGGGCGAAATAAAAAAAAAAAAAACACTCTCTGTGCCAGACTCGATTCATCATGTGAATCACCTTGGAAGAGAGGCTGCTTCAAAAAACAAACAAACCAGCACCGAATTATTCTTAAACGAAAAGAGAGAATGGAGTAACTCGTTCTTTTTCAATCGAAGCATTTCAAGTTTAGAAGCGAAACAATCTCAAACTGTGTCTGACTTCATCAGTTAAAACCCGTCGGATCCGTTGACACCGAGGAACATTTCTTCGAGGTTTTCCGTCGGTCGGGACCCGAAAGGAAGGTAGAAAAATCGACTCGGAGATATAATATACAAAAATGGTCTACCGCCCCATTCTAGTTTAAATTTTTTTTTTTTAATCGTCATAGGGGGGGGGGGGTCCATTGAATCCATAGCAACACGAGCCGTGTGTGGCTGGGCATTATGTTGTTGAAAAGTAAGTCCGGGGTGTCGCAAAAGGAGGGGTAACACAACCGGTCGTAAAATGTCGTCTACGTACCGCTGTGCTGTAAGTGTGCCAGAAATGAACACAAAGGGCTATCAATGGAGATGGCACGAACGTTTTGTTGTGGGCATGTGTGGCGTGCGATAGTAAGGGCAGGATCCCCACGCTGCCCTGGACATCTCCTGACTAGTCTGCGGTTTTGTCGTCAGGACACAATTGGAAACGGAACTCGTCACTAAAGACTCTACGTCCCCAGTCAGCGCCGTTCCAAGTAGATGGAGCTTGGCACCACTGTAATTCTGCACCTTCTTGGTGCGACGATTTTTTAGTTAGAGAGTGTATGTAGGATTCTCCCGTATATTGGAATCTGGCAATAGCTCTGATGTTGGAGCGTTGAGCCCTTTTTGGAAAGTGTAAAAAGATCATCTCGGGGGTTAAGGCTGAAATTGAATTGCATTGATGTGGATTGATGTTATGTTAAATCAGCCATAAATGTTTTGTGGTGTTAACGAGCTTTCGCGTTGTCTTTGAAAAGAAAAAAACTCAACCCTAGACGATCGAGCAGGAGGGACAGTTTAACACAGCTTCAAATACCACTCAATTTAAGAAAGTTCTGAATGGTGAGTAGAAATATCGAGGGAAAGATTCGAGAACAACACCACGTCATTTTGAACCACGGTCAGATGAAGAGGTCTGCGACTGAGAACACAACATACCGATATCCAACGCACACCAACACGTGAAGACAGTGGAGGCTACGACAGATTGAACGTGCACCAGCCCACTTTGCACACGACGGTCTTGGGTTGGATTCGAACTCGCACCCTTCAGGTTGCAGATCCGTCGCTTTTCCAACCGGGCCCCCGAAATGAGTGAAAAAATTCATTGGACATCGTTGCCATCGGAAATTATTGGTCCGAGGGGGTGCTTGATTTTTTAAAATGCTTTAGAGAAGAAGCAAACGATCCCATCGAACAGTCTGAGAAGAGGGAAGTGAAGGGGGAGGTCCTCTGGCGCCGATAGGGACACCTGCACTAGATCTCCCTTAATGTAGTGAGGCTATCGATTAATTAAGTGAAGGGATGGACACCCCCACCCCCTCCCCTGCTGCTAGACAGCCAGCAACGCACAGATCAATACCACATTTTTATTCGTCGCATACACAAAGCATTGACCTCGTCATTGTTCTTCGCCGCCCCGGGAGATGGCGCTCAAGATGCCTTATCGAACCATCAAGCGCGGCGCATGCGCACCCGCAGCTCCGCTTCCCCGCGAGCTCGGCTTCCCTGCATAATTGTCAGAACGGGTAGGGAAACGAAATTACAGGGGAATGGAAATGTTTATCGCTTAGAAAATGGGTTCGGGGACTGGCGATTATGGATTGGGGCTCTGACCATGAGAGGAAATAACCACTTGTGGATTGTGTGCCACTGAGGCGGGGGGGGGGGTTCACGACACACATTGTGGCCTCCCCCGAAAGAGATGCACTACCATCACCACTCGAATGAGTTCCTTTTAATCGCGCACTCGTCACTCCACAATTACGAGCAGATATGTCAGTTGAGCAATAGCGTGAACACGAATGGAAAGCACTTTTTGACTTCTTCGGCTCTACTATACTAGGTTGTACCCCTTTCGAAAGCTGTTTCTTTGTTTCATGGACTGTTAGGTTTCAGAATCCTTTCTACGCATCATGAAACGAATCGCGAAAAACATCCGTCGTTTAGGAAGAAAGCGCAAATGTAGATAAGCACAAATTTTACAACATCCTTCAATGAGTAAAACCTTCTTTGTGTGTGTGTTCATTACTTGATAGTGTGTCTGGCGCAGCAGGGTCAAATAGGGCCATAAAACTACAAATTCATCCAGCCAACCTTACTGGGTATGATTATCTATTGGCTCATCTATATCCAACTTTCTCCAATGTGGCTGTTGCTCAACAGTGTGGATATGAATGGCAAGCACTTTTTGACTTGATCGGCTCAAATACATGTTCTGACATTTTCCCATTCGAAATGTGTTTCTTAATTTTATAAACTGCTAAGGCTCGAAAGAGCAACTGTGGTATTACATAAAAAACTAGCGTCAAACCTAAGCAAAACTTTCCCCAAAGCATTTATTAAAGTGACTAACAGAGAAAGTAATCATTAAAATATTTTTTGATCAAATACTAATTTTTTTTTCTCCAAGGTTTGAAATTAATGTCCAAGCTTGAATGAAGGCTTCTTCCACACCTCACCTTGGCATGGTGTGGAAGTTTGGAGAGTGGGGTGCCAGCTCATGTGTGACCTCGTCATCTGACCGTGGTTCAAAATGACGTGGTCCTCTGCTCGTGTGCTGCGTCAGTGCATAATGGACTACCTACCAAGTCGAAGGAATTCGGAGAAAGAAAATTAAAGGTAATGGTAATTTTAATTAACGTCGTACTAGAGCAACATAACAAAACGAAACGAAATAAAATACACTTCGTGTGTGCTTCATACTCTCCAACATTGGTAACCCAGTCATCAGTAGCACGTCTTACCGACATATTACATACGACATTGTATCAATAAACTATGGATTAATTATTAAAATTAGTTATTAAAATTAATAAAAAATTACGAAATAATAAAATAAATAATTAAAATTAATAAATAAAATTAAAAAACTATTGAATAATTAACTGAAACAAATATTTTTAAACAATATTAAAAAAAATTCAAGAAAATTATTGACTAAATATATAAGTGAATGAATCTTATTTTAAGTCACACAACACTATTTTGTTAATCCAACTCATTTCCTATTTAGTAACACCTCATCTACAATTTTTTGTGCATTGAATAGCAAGCACTTTTTGCTTTTTTTTTATTTTTTATTTTATTTAGTGCTTAGTTTGACATTGTAACAAACTTTCATGTATTCATTGTTATATTATTTCAGAGTATTTTCCGGAGGGGGGGGGGGTTACGAGATCCGTAGTTTTTCACTCTTCATCCGTAGCTCCGTAGTTTTCACCTAATTTCCGTAGCAACTACGGAAATTCGGAAATTCCGTAACAGTCTGTGCTTCAACTACAGCTACCCCCCCCCCAAACTGTTCAAGTTTTCTGCTGTTGGTGAACTGATGGTAGCGCATCATTGAAACAGTAGTCCGATGCAGATGAGGAGTATAAACGTTGAAACTCAATTCGAAAATACCCCGAACCGAAGTGGCGTAAGTGAGCGGTGGGCTGCGAGAGAGAGGAAACGCTCTGTCTCCACGGCACACAACAAAAGACGCTCTTTTAATAATGAAGGAGAGGAAAAGAAACGGGCCTTCAGAAAGAAAGAAGATGGTGGTGCCTAATAATGGTCCTCTGGGGTCGGACTGAGATGAAATCGACCTTCTACGCAATTTTGGGCCGTGACGTCAGACGTGGAAAACTCAGCTGCTCCGGCACGAGTCTCTGGGGAGCTTCCACCCGAAAGACGCTTTCGTGTGTCCTACTGCGGTCACTTGGAGCTGCTGCACGGAACACGGTGGAAAAAGTGCGTCCCGGTCTTTGACAAAAATGGAAGAAACCCCTATTTGACGAATTTCGGGGGACCGGAAAGAAATGATGTTAGATGTGGGAAAACGTTCAATCGAGGTCGGAAAAAAAAAACATAGAGTATGAAATAAAGGCTAATTTAAGTAACAAATACCTTTTGTTTCTTCCTTAACAATAGTTTTGTTGTTTAAAGTTATCTGTTATTTTTTGGTTTGCGCTTTGCTCTTACTATAGCGAAGTCATAAACATCATTCTCCACAAATACGAGTTTTTGTGTACCTAATTTACAATTGACGCATTTGACGAAGATGTTCATTGCGAACACAAAAAGGACTACGAGGTTTTCTATCTTCACGATCGTTGAAAATAGAATTAAATTTTCAAAGGATTTAAATCTGCGAAACATTTGACACCAGATCGATACCTCAGGAACTCCGAATTTTATGCGAATTTGCGACATACTCGTGTCATGTCACCCTGCTCTCCTGCTAGTTTCTGATCGCTTTCATTTCTCTCTCTCTCTCTCTCTCGCCCCCCCCCCCAGGAAAAACGTTAAATGCCAGAAATATTTCGAAGTGAAAACGTTAAATACGGGATTTTTCAATATTGAAAGTGGAAGAAATTATTTGGGACCCATCAGAAATGACGGTTTTTGCGGGAAATGGTTCAATGCGGGTTACGTTAAATCGGGATTTCACTGCAATATTATATTGAATAAGAAAAGTATGATCTCTTCCGTAGCTGCATCAACACGCGCTCCCACAAGTTCCTTGGTTTCTGTCTTTCAGGGGACGACATTTTTTTTCGAACCACTTACGGCGCGTTGAAAAGCGTCGACAGCACCCCCTACAAATCACGTATATTCTCTGGCGTCTCGGAAGTATTCCTGCCTTTTCGGAAATAAAAAGCACAACAGGTTGAAAATGCTCCTTGTTATCTGCCATTTTGAGTGCTTAACGACTTTATGAAACACAATGTCACACAATGCCATAACGACGGTCCGAGATCAATCCCCTAAGAGAAAGAGATAACAACACACCACGTAATTCTGAACCACGGTCAGATGAAGAGGCAACACCTGAGCTGGCACCCCACTCTCCTAACTTCCACATCCACTCAACGTGAGGACATTCGGTCACGACAGATTAAAGGTGCACCAGCCGCCTCTTCACCCTACGCTTACAAACATCCATGCACTGACCCGGATTCGAACCAGGAACCTTCCGATCGAGAGGCTAACACCTTAACCACTATACCGGTGGGTCGGCCGTACGAATGAAATAACAGAAGAGCTCGTTTAGACTGTCATTGTTTCAATTGTTCAACAAGATGTGTCCCACACAATCGGTCGGTATTTTTAATGAACGTTGCACTGGAGCAAACCCCGAGAGGACACACCATGTTTGAAATAGTCATGACGAGGTCCCACCTGAGCTGGCACGCCACACCACGCCAAAACGAGGACATTGGAGGCCACGACAGATTGAACGTGCACCAGCCCTCTCTGTACACGACTGTCTCGTGTTGGAATCGAACTCGGTAATTATCCGGTTGCTAGGACGTAACTCTTCCAACAGTGCGAACCCAGTTCAGAGACAAGTGAAAATGAACGGAAATTCAATCTAAAAATGACACCTCCCTAGACGAAGAGCAATAAAAAGAACTATCTCCGTATCAATGGACGGTGGTTTCGAATGCGAGCACGCGCCCATTGTGGGTCACCCGAAGAGGAAAGAAAGTTGAAGTTGCAGTTAAGATGTTTCACGAGTGAATTCTTGAGGGCCTCTTCGACGACTTTTTTTCAAATTCAAAGTGATCCCGTCGAACATCATCGAACGTCGCGGAGAGGCGACGAGTACTCAATTTAGTTCCATTTTTTCCTCGCAGCCATTCTACATCTTTTGACGAAATTTTGTAAAAAATCCGACTGACTCGAAGCTTGGAAGTCTAGTGCCGAATGATGCTCCTTCCACGGTCAGAATGAAAGCAGAAAAATTCTTCATAAGTGTATTTCGGGTCGAGGAAATGTTCAAAACTATTACCCCGCGCTTCAAAGGGGTGCAGGAATAAGAAATTATTCGTTTCTGAATGCCATCGGTACCAACAGAATAGAGTAACGAGCTTTCGTTTGAGGATGGTTATTTAATGAACGTCGGACTGGAGCAACACAGAGGACTCTTTGCAACGGTTCGGGATCACATCCGAAGGGTCCGACACTATCACGTCATTTGGATATCCGAGGACACTATCACGTCATTTGGAACGACGAGGTCACACCTGAGCCCCACTCTCCAAACTTCCACTCCACGCTTTTGAGGCCACGATAGATCGGACGTGCTCCCTCTGGTCGGACTCGTAAGCCTCCATTACTAACCGGGTTCGGTTCGACTCTCAACGTTCGTGAATCCGTTACGCTTCCGACCGGGCTACCGCTGTTGTCCGAGAAAGGGACGAAGTCTCAGTCGCACCTTTCCCGAAAGAGGGGCGCTGCAGGAAAGCCGACTGCTGGGGCGGAAAGTTGGCGTCGTTCGAGCGAATTTCTTGCAGTGGTCATCGGGAGCTTCTCGATGACTGACGGGGTTCGAGTCGGCCGAAACCAGTTTCGACACGACGAGGGAAGGAATGAACGTTCCTAAAAAGGGTTGGAACATTTTAGTCCCATCGACCGAGATTCGACCCATTTCTGCTGACCTTCCAGGCCCAATTCGGAAAAGGCGGAACTCTTCTCGTACGAGCATTTCTTGTGTGTCCATGTGAAGCCCCCGGTTACAAAGAACTGAGTGATTGCCGATAGAACCACAACCAAAAAGGTAAACGTAAATCTGAGACACGTCCAGTCTCGATTTTCAACGTCCGCCTGTGACGACTTCCAGTGGTTTCTCGGGTCTCGGTTGCCGGACTAGCAGGTTGCGAATCCCATCGAAGACCGTCGTGTTGAAAGGGGGCAATAACGAGTGAACAAGTTGTAACCAATTGCATCAATTTCTGATCGAATTGGTTACAACTTGTTCACTCGTTATTACACCATTAACGACACAACTTTCACCTGTCCAAACCCCCCACGTTTCAAAAAGTATCAATTTGCCTCTCCAACAAGATTTTGAATTCTATTGGGACTTCGTAGGCCAGTGCCCGTATACACACAGGAATCCTGTTTGCAATCTCCTCATTTTGGAAAAAGTAGTTGTTAAATCTTTGTTTTATGCCTCAAATCAACGCGTTAGTTTCGTCTCTCATTACAGTTTCGTTGGTACATCAGGATGACAAAAAAGAAAAATGTATCAGAAAAACGGGCACAGATATCTCAGCTGGATTGACTGAAGTGGAAACGCACCATAGAGTGTGAATTATTTATGTGTTACGTAGTCTATTGGTGGATTCCATTCTACTCGTATAGACAGGAAGAAAAGTGCACGAACAATCGTGAGGTAGTTATTTCAATTAACGTCGCACTGGAGTAACACAGCGGGCTATTGGCGACGGTCCGAAAACAAATCAGAAGGGACGATGTCATTTTGAATCAAGGTTAGATGACGAGGTCACACCTGCGATCAGGCACCCCACTCTCAAAACTTCCACGTCACGCCAACGTGAGGACATTGGAGGCCCCGACAGATTGAACCCCCTTTGAACATGACTGTATTTCGTTAGATTCGAACTCGAAGGGGAATTTTCAGAAGGACTCGATAGAAACAAGGACAAGATAGATATAACAAGACAAAATCACCCGAGACCGACGGGGGAAGAAAACAACTAAAAAGGCAAATTACAGGATTGATTTTGAAAAAGTTTTTTAAAATGATCACGATGGGTTGGCGTGAAAGTTTGGAGAGTGGGGTGCCAGCTCAAGTCGTCATTTGACCATGGTTCAAAATGACGAGGTGTTGTCCTCGGATCTTTCCCTTAAGGGACTGATCCCGGGCCGTCATCAATAGCCCGTTGTGTTGCTCTAGTACGACGTTAACTAAAAAATTACCAATTACTTCACTTAAAGCCACGCCAATCAACTTCGTCGCCCATTTGGCGGATTTTTGCTCATTTCTTGGCGCTATTTGTTTCCGTGCCAGATTTATACTTTTGGGTGCCATTTTAGCTTATTCCTTTGTCTTCGTGATGTGGGAGAGAAATGAAGAACTATTTCTTCGAGGAAAGATACTACAGAAACAAAGATACACAAAGATATGATAGAATATAATTGAATTTTTTTCACTAAAATGTTTTTAAATTGGTTTTGTGTTGGTTATATAGGAAATGAACGGCGTGGCAAAAACTGAAGAGAAACATTGAGTTCGTAACATTTTTCACATCGGATTTCTAATTATACATCTAAATTCTTTCCCTTGCTCACTGGGGAGGATACCTAGGGCATTTTGTAGTAATTCAGTTCCAAATACTGCACTCGAAAATTCACGAGCCATTAAAAAAAAGAGCGAAATCCAGAAATACATAGGTCAAATATTTTCGACTCATTCCAGAAAACCTCGTGAAATAAGAATGACTATTCAAAACATCTCTCAACAGTTCGTAGTCTTCATTTCCTAGTAATAGATGGCTGTAATTTATGACTTCAAGGCAACATTCAAACGATAACTTTAGGAGATAATGAAATAACAAGTGGATATGTGAAATCTTCCATTGCGAAATATTCATGTCCCAATTGGAATAACGCAAAGCTGTTGGTGTTGAAAGTTATTCTAAGAATAATGATTTATTTTTTGATTGCGTGGCTTGTTGCTGCATAGGCGAGATTAAGTAAAATTCACAAAAGTTGACCAAGCATAAACAATCTAGATTCGATATCACAGATTTTTCTATGGAGGAAAAATATATTCTTTAAATTGCACATAATTCCTTTTCGGCAGTTGATTTATTTTTAATGATTTCTACTCAATAATGAAATCTGATGCAATGATTATTGTTACATTTTTTATCTCTCGTTAATGCTATACTTTTTTCTTATACAGTAGAACCTCATTATTATAACGGACGTCGCTTCGACAGTTGATAAAATTGTAACAATCATAAAATATTGTAACAATAATAAAATTTTGTAACAATAATAAAATATTGTAATAATAACAAAATATTGCAATAATAATACAATATTGTAATAATAATACAAATTGTAATTATAATAAATATTGTAATAATAATAAAATATTGTAATAATGATAAAATAGTGTAATAATAATTTTAAAAAAAAGGCGAAAAAGTGACATTCGTAAGTTTAATGCAGAAAAAGCAAATGAGTGAAGAAAGCCTCATTACGATGCAAGATGCAGTGTACAAGTGGTTCTCTCAGCTTCGTTCAACTGAGATAACTGATGCAGCTGCTGTCTAAACAGATGGGTGGAACAATTTAAAGCGAGCTGTGGTTGATTGTTTAGGTTTCGTCGACGCGACAACATTTTCAACAAGAAAATTTGACGTACACCCAGTTGCATGACACCCCTAAAAGAATTTTTTGTTAGAAACCGGACTTTCATTAATACGGACAAACCCTTAGCCTCTACAAGTGCGTTCGAATGAGGTTCTACTGTATTTATGAGTACATTTTTAGTGCGTTTCTGTATATTTTTCTATGTAGAAATTGCCTTTCAGAAAAAACACAAAAAAAAAAAAAAAAAAAAAAAAACATTAATTTGAAACTATGCTGTCATAACAAAATGAGCGGAGAGCAAAGGATTTTTGGTTTTGATCAATAGTATTAGATCATGTCATTAGATCAATAATGAAATCAAAATACGCCGATGATCGACACAAAAAGGTTGATAAAGTTTATTAAAAGAGTGACAGATAACTTAAAAGAAATGAATGACAAAAAAAAAAAATTACCACTTATATTTAATATTCTCTGTCCCAAAATATTTACTGTTGATCGAAGTGGGCGACCCACACTGCATCAAGAAATTGCAGAAACGGATGCTTTCATGTGATTGCAGTTGTTGTATAGTAATAATCTGAAGCAATCTTCAAGAAAAAAAAATATCACCTTTAAAACTTGAATTTTGTTGCGAAATAGCAGTAATATTTGTGAAACTAAATGGAAACCTGAGTGATCGAATCGTCATTTAAAAGGTTTGTTTTTCCAACACAATGCTACAAATTAATAGTGTTGGGCTCTGAATTTAGCTACACGATAACAATTAATAAGTTGGAAGGTGACATTAGCGTCTTTTTTTCTCAATGTGTACCAGGCCAGATGTTGCACATCCAGACGACATCCTTCCACTTTCCCCACCTGTGTTGCGAAAACTTTTACCGACTTTTCCAGCGAGTGCTCTTAAAAATAGTTCCCATTCCGATTCTCTACCAGTCTTTGTTTACAACTAACGATCGAGTGCTTGCCTCTCAAAGGTTGTCCTTTTCGGTGGAGTCCATTTCACAACAGAAGAAAATCCAACAAAAATGTGTGACACTTTTATTGGAGATAGACAGATCGATTTGAATGGGGATATTTCACACCCTTCACCATGGCATACCTCAGGGCACGACAAATCACGGGCGCCAGGTCGCCTAAAAAATTGGGTCTGGTGCCTAAATTTTGTTTCTGATAAAAAAAACGTTTATTTTTCATGGGAAAAAAATTTGATTTTTTGGGCCCATAAGAGGTAAAGATTGGAGCAAAATGTCAAATGTAGACAGTAAAAATGTTATTTTTTATTGCCTCAGTTACACTATAAATAGCATATTATTTACTGTGTGTAATGAGTTCGGCGATATACTCAGCGTTCGAAAAAATATTAGTATGCTATGTATAGAAAGGGTCCCCTGGCTCCTAAAAAATTGGGCTGGCTCCTAAATTTTTTTTTTTTGTCATCCTCAAGCTTTAAGTCATTTTAGAATCCATTTCAATTTTACGAAGAAAATGCGCGAACATTCCTCCTGTTGGATGAGTTTGAAAACAGATGGTTGGGGGGGGGGGGTCACGTAGCGCCACACATCACTCAATGGAATGAAAACGACAACTGGCTCAGAAGATAGGGTTAATACACCCACAGGGAGGAATGGCCCTGACAGGAATCGAACCTCCTGCAACTCGAAGGTTACTAGTGCAGTGGGCATACCCACTGAGTCACGGCAGCTCCGTTTAAAAACAAGAAAAAAGTTGTCACACGGAAAAGAGCGAAAATCGTTGCCACACAGAGAACTGAAACAGTTCATTCCCTTACACCCACCCCGAAAGTCAAGATTTCTTACATTTATGTATTCCATAACGTATAAATGCACGTGATAAAATTCGATGCATTTCGTGCCGATAAATGTGTGTGTGAGTCTGACGATTGAGTTATTTATTTCCGGCTTTCTGCGATGGAAAGACCGCACCACAGAATTGAATCGTGTGAATTGTCTATTATTAAACAGCATTCAGCACCGAAACTATCATTTGGTTTTTGACCTATGCGGTTGCTATGGATAGAAAGGTATTTGAATTATCATCGCACTGGAGCAACACAGCGGGCTATTGTGGAGGGTGCGGAATCCACCAAGGGAACGATCCGATCGGTTGCTTTAGGAACGGGGCGCGACTCTTTTGAGTAGAAGTGGAGTTTTCTTTTTTTTTTTCGATCGCTTGGGAAGAATATACCGGATTCACTAAACCTTTTAAAAGACAGCAATAGCTGTTGCAGTGAAGGCAATAAGACACACTATTTTGTTAACATATCTTATATTTACCTATGTGTCAGCTTACCTATAGAAAGCTATTACCTATTCATCGGATAGTGTGCCTTTGGCAACGGATATAACTGTATCATAAGTGATCGTTAAATAACAATAAAATAAAATAATAAATTTGGTCTAAAATCCTAGGGTAATGGTAATTTTAGTTAACGTCGTACTAGAGCAACACAAAGGTCCGGGATCAGTCCCTTCAGGGAAAGATCCGAGGACAACACCTCGTCATTTTGAACTACGGTCAGATGACGAAGCAACACCTGAACTGGCACCCCACTCTCCAAACTTCCACACCAACCCAACGTGAGGACTTTCGGCCACGACAGATTTAAGATGCACCAGTCGCCTCTACACCATACGCTTACAAATATCCATGCCCGGACCCGGATTCGAAACAAGAACCTTCCGATCTAGAGGCTAACAATCCTAGGGAATGTGGTGCTCAAGAAAAAAAAGGTCTGATATTGGAATCCTCTTTCAGTATTCGATATTGGAAAGTTTGATTGATGTTCTCTGCGTATTGCTTTGTTGTAGAGGTTGGAGTTCATTTTCGCAATGTAGTTTTGAATGGAAAAGATCCTTGTGTGTTGATTTCTCACGTAACATGCCGCTCAATTGATTGGCGGATCGGTTTCCCACAGAAGATACCCAATCGGATGGTGGAAAGCATCTGCAACTACCGTGCTAGTGTCAATCGAAGTCTGCAAACAAAGAAAGAATTCTCCCAAAACATCCTCATCGATGTACGTCCTGAGAGTCCGGCGTCTGTGTGAGAGCGATGCAAGTGACACTCCGCTTATTAAAACGGAACCTCTACTCTTGTTGGGGGAGGACGTGGCCTCGCGCCAGAACCGAGGAACTGCTGGAAAAGACGGCCTGCATTTTCCGGGTGTGCGTATTCCTGAACTAAATTTACACAAGATAAAGCGAGAAATGAAAAAGAAACGCTCGAAAAAAAGAAACGAGCGGACTCAGAACGACCACGTTTCTCGAGGAGCGTTTTTTCTCTGCTCATTTAACTTTTATAAAAGTTTAATTTCAGTTCTTAATTCCTTACATTTTGCTCAGTTTTATGGCTTTTCTCATCTTTTATCGAATGCCAATGCTCCTCTACAGCAGTACATTTTGTTGTAAATACACCCACCCTTGTGCTAATAAGTCTTTGGCCGGGTGTTCCGAAAGTGATAGTTCAGTTTCACCACGCATCGAGAACTGCATGCTTCTCGTGAGGGTTTCAAATTTACCTACATTTTGAAGACCGGTTTCAAAGCCATTCCCACTAATGCCTACAGGATTGGTTTCGGGTTCTAGTTCCGTTATCCCATATGCAAAGACAAAAACGTTAAGGTACGTAATAAATATAACAATATCGTTATATCCCCTTACTCAATACTGTTATATACCTTAAATGTGTTGACTTATGTTAATTGTGTGTATTTGTTGTGTCAATGAGTTTATTCTGATCGAATAAATCCTGGTTCAAAGGGTTATGGATTAGCAACCGGAGGGTTCCATCAAAGACCATACAAAGAGGGCTGGTGTGCGTTCAATCGAACGTGGCATCCAATGTCCTGACGTTCGCGTGGTGTGGAAGTTCTGGGAGTGGGGTAACCTCGTCATCTGACGGTGGTACGAAAAGGCGTGGGTTGTCCTCGGATTTTTTTTCTTCGGGTTCGATTGTCGCCAATAACCCGTTGTGTTGCTCGGACAGTTTCGTTGCCTGAATCCGTTCTTGGGCCAGAAACCTCAAGCATGTGATAATGAAACTACCCGAGCGAGGGAGAAAGGTCCTCGAACAGAACGGCACGTGCTATGCTCACTCAGCGGCATTTGGAGTGTTGCAAATATATTTTTTGTCAACAGAGAACTGGAGGTAGTTTTGCATCCACCCATTCAACAGAGCGCGTTCACTTTCAAGCCATTGTCGCGTTGTCACTACTCTAATTCGAATCGCAATTTGTCAACCAATAGCGTTTGTTAAAATGACCAGAAAACTTAATCCTAAACGACCTAAAGAGCTGCAACCGTTCACTCCGTTTCGAAATACCCGACACGAATGCTCGAAAGAGAGCCCACGATGAAGAAAGAAACGCAGCAGACGCGCGTTTGCATCCGCTTTCGACAACGCTAATGGGAAATAAACAAGTCATTTTGGCCGCAGACAGGAACAATGACACACTCAATCCACGCAATTGAAGGCGATGCTACGAGAAGACGTCCAATGGACGCTAGAGTTCGCTGCGAGGTGGCCCATCCCCAATAGCTTCAAGGGAACACTTTTAGGAATATGAGGACTACACTAGACTAGACTATTGTATCACAACATTTATCTTGTTTAAATTTAGCTTCGACACCAAACTTATTTCCTCTTACCTGATCGTCCATTCGACACCCCTTCGGTGGCGCACTTGGGAGGGTGACCACTTGAGTGCTGGCTTACGCCTAATCTCGTCTGATTTATAAAGTCCCTTCCATTAAATACTCTCGTTTAAGAGACATCTCTTTTTCTGCTATTTTTCCCCTTTTCGATGCGATGAGATGCTTTTCGATGCTTTTTAGGAGCAAGGGTTGGAAGCGCAACGGAGTAGCTGCGAGTTCCAACGAAACTTACACGACAGTCGTGTTCAAGAGGGGATGGTGCACATTCAATCTGTCGTGGCCTCCCAGGTCCCCACGTGTGGAAGTTCGAAGAGTGGAGTACCAGCTCGGGTGTCAACTACGTCATCTGACCGTGTTTTTAAATGACGTGGTGTCCTCGGATCCATTAGAATGAATCCCGTACTGTCGCCAATAGCCCTGTGTGCTGCTCTATTTTGACGTGAATCACAAATACCTTTTATGAACAACTGCTCGCTGGAGCTGTGAAGACTCGTATACCAGAGACGGATTACACCGGAATGTTCCAAAGTAATGTTCGATCTGTGAAACCCCCTGCAAACGTCTTCACACAAAATGCTCGTTTCGCACGATTCGATCGAGCAGACCGCTATTCTTGGAACAGGATCGCACAGACACTATCCCATTTCCATGCGACACTTTATGAGGAAGAACAAATGCGCTATGCTTTGACTTCATCCCTATTTTTCAGCTTTTCGCGGTTGGAAGTAGGGGAAACACAGGTGAAACGAATTGCTGAGAGAAAGTGAATTTGCTTGCGCGTCAAAGCATT
This sequence comes from Metellina segmentata, assembly GCA_947359465.1. NCBI lineage: Eukaryota > Metazoa > Arthropoda > Arachnida > Araneae > Tetragnathidae > Metellina > Metellina segmentata. The sequence continues at coordinate 136,411,995 of OX375874.1, read as the reverse complement.
TTGAACGAAGGTCCATTTTCAAAAAACTTGTCTTTAAAAATTTCACACACAAAACATTTCAGTTTTCTTTTAGAACATTTCATAACCTTACCCTATTTTTGTCCCAAAGAGTGGATCGGTAGTGAAATTTGAAGGGAAGGTACGTAGGTATTTTAATTAACGTCGCACTGATGCAACACACCGAGCTGTCGGCGACGGTCCACGATCAACACCGTAAGGATCCGAGGACAGTACCACGTCAGGTTGAACCACAAAGTACGATAGCAAGGGGAGAAAATAAAACCCGTGACCGGCAGCCCCTTTCCCAAGAGCCATTCCGGTTGTGCGTCCTCGTTACTATTTTCCCACTCGCGATGAGCAGAAAGGAGAAGCCTCGGACACCTCGACTCGATCGGTCTTGAAGGCAACAACAAGACGCGGGTAATGGAATCAGGACAAAAAGGAAGCCCCGCAAATTGGCGAAGGGAAGCCCCGCAAGTAGCAGAGTCGGCCCGGGAAGCGACGCCCTTTACGGCCACCACTCACGTGATTGCATCGAGACACCGACGCTTTCATCTCCCGAAAAAAACATTCGGGATCCATCGAAACATTTCGATGAATAGCGTCGACACCACTTCCACCCCTCCACTTCTACCACCAAATGCAAATGGACGTGGATCCAATCCTATTCCAAAGGACTAGCAACCGGAGGGTCGCGAGTTCAAATCCAACCAAACGTGTACAGACGGTCTCAAACGTCCTCGCGCTGGCATGGTTCGGAGAGTGGTGTGTGTCATCTGATCGTGGTCCAAAATGACATTTGTCCCTTTGCGGTCGACCGTCGCCGATAGCCCGTTGTGTTGCTCCAGTGGACATCAATTCAAATACCTACCAACATCTCATTCCAAATGCAGTCTAATAAGAAGCGCAAATAAGGGGAGGAAAGAGAAACGGAAGGGGTGGTATTGCAAAACCAGATGCTTTTGGCTGGAATCGAATATCGATCCTTTCTGTTCGATATTTCAGGTAATGGTAATGATAATTTTAGTTAACGTCCTACTAGAGCAACACAACGGACTATTGACGACGGTCCGGGATCAGTCCCTTGAGAGAAAGATCCGAGGACAACACCTTGTCATTTTGAACAACGGTCATATGATCGATATTTCAGGAGTATCTATGCTATGTGCTCCAAAAAGGTTCGATCCAGAACATTGATACCTTGTCCCAATGTGCCCTTCCCTCTTGCAGGAGGTAGGTATGTATTTTAATTACCGTCACACTGTAGCAACACAACGATCTATTGATAACGGTCCGGTTTCAAACCCGAAGAGAAAACATCACGTCATTTTGAACCACGGTCAGATGAAGAGTCAACACCCGAGCTAACACGAGGCGTAGAATGAGCTTAGAGCAGCGACTGGTTCAGATGCAGATGATCCCTCTTTTTATTCTCGAAATGCATTTGCGGGCATATTTCTGCAACGCATCGTCTCCAGAAAACTCACTGCACACACACGAGACAGACCGATCGCCAACTCAATGGCAGTGTACATACAATTATCGGAAGTTCGATTTCTGTCGGCGCACGCACTGTCTGAGGGGTCACTTCGATTTTCGATGCCACAACACGCGCGGCCGACCTCCCCACACCCGTCGAATCCTCGGTTGCAAGTTCGATCCCAGCGTGTGTCGACACTGTCTGTTGTCGTAGCGACCGACAGACATCATCTCAGAGATGTGTGACGAAATGAATACAACAAAGAATGACCTATTGGAAACATACCAGTCCAATAGGTCATACATCTCTTTCCCGTCACCCCAAATTATGATAATCAGAGCCACAACTCCCGGGTCATTTAAACGGGGGTTCTTGATCTTTCCCTCTGGGATTGATTCCGGACCGTCCCCAATAGCCCGTTCTGTAGCTCCAGTACGACGTGAATTAAAATAATTACCTATCTACCAGTCATTTAAAATTTATCTTTAAACCTTTCTCGCCGACCCAGCGGTCTAGTGGTTAAGGTGCTAGCCTCTAGATCGGAAGGTTCCTGGTTCGGCCATGGATGTTTGGAAGCGTATGGTGTAGAGGCGTGGTGCACCTTCAATTTGTCGTGGCCGAAAGTCCCCATCTTGGGTGGGAAAAGAAGTTTGAAAAATGGAGTGCCAGCTTAGGTGTTGCCTCGTCATCTGACCGCGGTTCAAAATGACGTTGCGTTGTCCTCGGATCTTTCCCCCTTCTTTTGATACGTCGTCAATTGCCCGTTGTGTTGCTCCAGTGTAATGTTAATTAAATACCTACCTTTTCAGATGGTAATGGTAATTTGTAATGAACGTCGTACTAGAGCAACACAGCGGGCTATTGACGACGGTCCGGTATCAAAAGAAGGGGGAAAGATCCGAGGACAACGCAACGTCATTTTGAACCGCGGTCAGATGAGGAAATCGCGGATTGACTGTCGAGTCTAAAGATCCTTGCATGATATGAACGCGTACGACGAGCACCCAAAAGAGATCCTACCCGAGAAGTGCCACAGGATCAAGTACAATTTAGGGGAGGGGGGTTTCTGGACATGCGCCAGTAGAGGGCGAATTCGTTCGAAATTCCTAAAATCAGAGGTCAGTGTGCGTATGCTCAGTGAAACAAGAAATGGGAAAATGCTTCTTTCTCAGATACGAACGAAATCAATGTTTCAATAAACCTGTTTCATTTCACTTTTTTGTTCACCCTCGAGGGAATTTTTTCAATGACCGACTGACCCGAATGCGGGAGGACGTGTTTATCTCTAAAGGAGTCAAAGAACGCGAGAACCGGAGATTTCGTACAAAAAGCACAAATTTGTTCTCCTCCGTTGCCAAAACACTCCCACGTGGGTGCAATTTCAGAGAGCCTCAACTGCAGGAATTGGCGAGTTCGGATCCAACCCGTTGTGTACAAAGAGGGCTGCTGCACATTCCATCTGTCTCCAATGCCAATCCAATACATTCAGTTTCAGAGGAAGTTTGGAGAGTGGTGTGACCTCGTCATCTGAACCGTGGTTCGAAACGACGTTGTCCTAGGATCTTTCCCGTTCCGCCGCCAATGGCCATTGTTGCTCCAGTGCGACGTCTCTACCTACCTAACAAAAACCAACGGTTCGTAATGTTTTGTTTCTATCTGTTCAACTGCGCTAATCAACGATGACTGGATTGTGTTAACCTAGAAAACATGCAAAAAGTTCCCCGTGAATTGATTCGACTATTATCTGATCCTATTCAATCAACAATTGGAAGACCCTATAAAGAACTTCCCGGGTGTGGGGGTAGGTTTTGTGATGACGAAGTACATCATTTCGGGTTTGGAGCTCATTCGTTTTGCGTTTCTACAAACTTTCTACTTTACATCCAGGACAATTGAACTAAAAGCAACTGGGAAAGAGTACCCTGCAATTCTCAGCAAGTGACCCGACCGTCAAAACAGACTTGAATAACCGAATCCCTCAATCGGGAGACTGTATACCTGGCCATTGCTCCGTAACAGAAAGATCAACGGTGATCCCAGAACGAGGCCGACTCGAAAATGTGCGACAGACTGGCAGGAAATCGATTCAGTGTCGACAAACTGTTGTATCTGATAAATAAAAGAGCTTCCCAGCCCAACCCTGCGGTGAAAACGCGAGTGGTGTCGAAGGTATTCAAAGTTAATTATGGATGCAAGAGCGTAATCATTTTAGGCACACGCGCTAATTCGTGTCCAGTGCGTAATGGTACGGACTCATTACCCGAAAACGTGTCCCGCGCGATTCGGTGAGCCTTTTTCATTATTTATTATTAGGGTCGTTTCTGCTTGTTTACGCCATGGGGGAAATTAGGGAGAAATGCGTTTTCGACACGCTTCCCTCCTTCCCTTGCAGCGGATGAATTCGACATCGGGTGTCCAGTTTTTCTGGCCCACACCGCTCCCTACAGAAGGGAACCCTAAAACGTTTCGCGAAAATAAATGCCCAAGTTCAATCTATGCAGACACTTGTTGCATAGAGCCCATAAGAGTGCCTGGAAGAAGCAAACAAATTGTAGTTGCCTACGAAATTCCAGAAAGGCGATTTCATGGTCCAAACAAAATCAGCACACAGAAACAAAAAATATTGGGTTGATGAAAAAGTTCGTCCCGTTTTAGGCATTGCATCTCAAAACTGTCATTTACTTCACACGTGTCGAGTTTACTTTGGAAAGGAGGAATTTCGTAGAATACTCGGGAATTGTATTTTAACTGTGTCAAGAGCATTCAAAATGGTAGACAATAAGGAGCGACGTAGTGGGCATCTTTATTTCCACGAGAATGCTTTGCAGATGCAAGAGAAGCTACGTGTGTCGTGTAGGGTGAGGGTGCCGTGGGCGATTCCACGTGCAGGAAGGGGGTTGGGAATCTTTCGTCACCCGGATCCGTTCTTGGGTCAGAAACCTCGGCACTTGTAGGAGCGCGGGATGATGCCGCTACCGGAGAGATGGAGACACACACGTACGGCACATATTAGATACTAGCAATACCCACACAGCGTTGCCTACGACAGCATAAAGCTAAAGAAAAAAGCAAGAAACAATACAACCTGATGCGACTTCACAGGACAGTGGCTAAATCAAACAGAACCTTAATTCTTCCAATTGACATAAAGAAAATCCGTCAAGAACTGTGGAAAACAACCCATGAAATGAAAGGGGAAAAATAAAAAGAACCAATGAAATCAAAGGAAAATAAATTGCGCTTTCAATACCATTGGACCCGTTACCTCATTGGACAACCATCATGCACCGCGGTAGAGAGTGGAATGCTGGGAAAAAGAAGAACCAGGGGGAGGAAAAAGCTAATAAACTAATTAAATTGTTCTAGATTCAATTTTAAAATTCGAGCTTCCATGTGCATTTAGTCACTTTTAGGACTACCTGTGAGCCAAATTTCATGGCTGCAAGTGCTATAGATTTGTCTGGACATATCACACACACAGACACTTCATTTTAGAACAGTAGAGATAATACGTTCTGTTCGATGCACTTTCTCCGTCCATGTCATTTTTCATTCACTAAAAATAGGGGGGAGAATAACTTATGCATCCACCCAATCTTTCTGACGTACTATGTAGTGACGCTGGATAAGTCACTGGGCAGACATAAAAAGCAGCAGAGACAGTGGAGAGAGCTTCGTGAGATATTAATGGCTCTTGGGAAACGTTTTCTCCATAAGAGAACTTGATGATTAGACAGCAATGCAATCGCAGAGGGAAGGGTAGGGAAGTATTTTAGCAACACAATAGTGACGACGGTCCGCAACGAATCCCCAAAAGGAAAAATCCCTTTTGAACCAGGGTCAAATGACGATGCAACACCTCCAAACTTCAGCGCCAACCTGAGGACACAGGACCCCTTGTACACTCCGGTTGTGGGAAGGAAAGATTGACTTCGAAGTGCCGTAATTCTCCAATCGCAAGCAAGCACAATCGCTATAACCCGATGGTGCGAGGTGAAAAAATGAAATCATTCCCATATGAAAGGATCCTCTCTCTTGCAGCGAAGGGTCCAGACGAAGAGAGACGTCCATCGCTGCACATGAATGATGAAGACGAGAATTAACTCAACGATTCGGCATGAGTGATGAGGGGGTGGGTCTTTCGATTGGCCGCGTTCCAGTCACACATCCGATGTTGAGGCTGCGTCGGAGGACGTGGTTGAAATACATCGGGAATTAACACCGGAGGGTCAAGGGGCTTTTAAATTTAGACTCCCGCTGCGGAGAGGATTCCGCTAAACGCGAAAAGTTCTCCTTCATTTCGGAGGGAGCCTTGGTTGAGAAATTTTCTTCCATTCTTGGACGGGCGCCCACAGAGCTAGGGTTGCCGTTCGGATTCCGAGGTGGAAGGTGTTCGGACTCGGATTGCGGTTCATTCCGGATCGATTCTAGCCCGACTGAAAGGGGCCTCGGATATCTTCTCATTGGGACCGCGGTAGCCCGGATGGAAGAGGGTTCCGAGTTAGAATCCGACCCTCGGATACAAAGGGGCCTCACGTGAGCGGGGGAGAAAATGGATTATTTAAAAAAAAAGAAGATTTGGATATTCTCTTCCGAGTACCGAACGCATCGTTACCGACACGCCAAAGGCACTCATCTGCATTTTGGACACCTTCACCTCACTGCATTTCCAAGTGGGGTTTTATGCCACGACGACACGAATCATCTCGATGCTGAGTGAAAATGCCGCTTTTGACAGAAAAACTACTTTTGAGTCGTCTTTGCGCTTTCGAAGAAACGTCCATTTTGCAGATGGGTGCCCATGGCGTGACGATGTAAACAAATTCATTTTCCTTTGACGACAGAAACACGCAATGCAGTACAATCCTCCCTCCGAACTGATTAAATAACGATAACGGAGCTTTTCTCCGTATATTGCAAACTGACCAGCAGCTGACAAATACGACAATGGACTGTAGTACAAAACTATCTCTGAGATGGGAATTCAATTTGACCTATCACTATTATTGGAAGCAACGTGAGCTGGAACTGTCCAAACGTTTACATCACGCCAACGTGAGGAGGCCACGACCCATTGAACGTGCAACTAGCCTCCGGTTGCTAATCCACTGCCCCGACAACACGAGGAGCGTCGTGCCACTGGAACGAGGGAACTTGGCAACCCTATTTCTGACACATCGCGCGCCCAGATGCCCCGAGTGAACGAAAAGGAAAAAAATATTAAACATTCAAAGAAAGGCGGGGGTTGGCGAGGAGGGGGGTGGGAACGAAATGAAAGGGGCGAGAGAGAGCCGGATCGCTTGCCAAAATTGCGGGTGGGTTCTTGCTGGCCGCCATCCAGCTCCTCATAGCGGTGAAAAAGAGAAACTGAGGAAATAGCTCCAATAAGAGCGAAAAACAGCTGCAGATAGCGAGAGGCTAATTTGATTATGGCGTGCTTCCTGGGAACTTCAAAATCCACCTGCCGGCAGAGGGCGCTCCGGGATGCACGGATGGGACATTTTAATTAGAAATAATGGGTCCCCCAAAACTTGCTCAGAGTTCCCTAGATAAATAACACGTCAGAATCGAGGGCGACGGGGCTATGTCCGTCCGATTCCCATTCGAGGGGCGCTTTTGTTCGTTTCTTGGCAGCGGCGCCCCTCGGCCGATCCCAGAAAAGGGAGGAAGGATTTTTAGAAAAGTTCGCTCGCGAGAGAAGGTAGTGCAATCGAGCTAAAATCGTTATTGTAGGAGATTCACAACACCGGGAAAGTCCAGTGGAATTGGTGACTGAGGTCTGGACTTGTCGAGAAGAGCAAGCTACTTTAAACCTGCTAAATTGACCCCAAAATACCACTTTCTGGTGGTCTTCCGGAGAAGGGTTCCACTGACCTAAGCCCCACTCAATGGTGTTCGTTTCAAGTTTTTTTTTAAACTTCCAAAAATTAAATGTTTGACATTTTTCTAAAAAATTCTATTCATTATTTTGTAAAAAAATTTCATTCGGTGGGTATTTTAAGTAACATCCCATTGGGATCAATGCAATGCAACTTTGAAAACTGTGCATCAGTGAAACGCCATGAGACACAACATAAATACATGAATTAATGTATATTAGAAACATCCTTATGTGTCACAATAGCTAGTAGTATTTGCATGAGTAAAAGTTCCCATTTTTATGTACTGCACAAGCAAAGCAGTAGTGTTTTAACCCACTGGCTGATTATCCCGCGATTTCCACGGCCAACTCAAATGGAGCAAAATTTGCTCATCCCGCGATTTTGGCGGCCAGGTGTTTTTCTATCTTTATTGAGGAGCCCGCTTTTTCATCGTTTAACCAATGAAATAAATTACATACAGTGTTAGACGTTAAATTTAGATTTGGGTCAACAGTTGTCGCTGGTCGTCCACTAAATTGCGGCATTTGAAGGTACTTTGTTATTACCGCTCTAACTTCGGGCCTTTGTTTGGGGCCTTTTTCCAATCAGAAATGACTGCTAGAAAACGTTCAGCGATTGACAGAGTATATATTCCTGATGATTTATCAGATTCTGAAAGTGATTTTAGTTTTGATAGTGATAGTGATATAGATTTTTCGGACTGCTCCTCAGATAGCGATGAATCTGATCATGATTCAATAAACTTGCAAAGATTGAGCAGTCAGAGGGTTAATACCAAACTGAACTGTAAAAAATCATTCACTTTATGAGTACTTACCCATTGTATACAAAACTGTATGTTACATACCATTTAAACTTGTATCACGATTACACATCATGGGTGTTCATAAAGCTTATTTACTAGTAGATGAAAGAAATCATTGTTTTATTTACAAAGTTGTTTCATTTAGTGTTTTATCCAGAAGAGGGGATTGCAGAAACATTCAATGAAGCTGTAGTAGCTTTTTGGGTCTTCTTTAATAATTCTGCATTGGATTTCTGCTCAAAACAAGGTTTGGAGTTTTGTGTCTTCAACACCAACACACTTTCCAACGTTTTGTTAGAAATGAGAGAACGGCATTCAGTTCGGTACTTTCCGACGAGGCTGAAGATTCTCTCACACACTGCATTGGAAAGGGGGATGACCAGAATAGAAAGCATCATTTAGGCCAATCTAGCGAATTTTACAAGTCCATCAGCCCCTCTTTATAGATTCAGTGGATGATTGCAGAGAATGAAAGAGTTCGATTGCTGGATATCGAAATATTAAAAATCCGTCTAAAAAGCAGACCTATCCGTCAATCAGTAAAATTAAGTGGAAATCCGTAAAAATGAGAGATCATTCGTAAAAGTTGGCAAGTATGACAACGGGCTATTGGTGACGGTTCGGAATCAACCCCGAAGGGTAAGAACCGAGGACAACACCACGTCATTTCGAACCAGGGTCAGATGACGAGGCCACACCCGAGCTGGCACCTCACACTTCCACGCCAACGTGAGGACATTTGAGACCACGACCGATTGAACGTGCGACAGTCCCCCTCGTACGCGAGGGTCTTTCGAGTTGGATTCGAACAAACAACCCTCCGGTTGCCAGTCCGTTACTCTTCCAACCTGGCTACAGTGAGCCTTTTTTGATTCGGGAATCGCGATTTCTCTGTCTGGACACCCCACTTCTCTGGACATTTCGTATCAACTGCTGAGAGTGCATTTGAGGAAATAACATTTCAATATGCGATCGATGGCATTTAACGTTGATGGAGCTAAAGAAAGACGTCGTCATTCAGTGTATCTTAATTTAGAAGTTTAACGATTTCAAAACAAAGATCCATTAATTAGTGCGCAGTAGGATTCTATTTTGGAGAACAGAATAAAACTGCCGCCCACAACTAATAAACATAAATCACTCCATTCGAAACAGATGTGCGATTGGTTTTATTGGAGAGTGGGTTTTATATCCAATAACAAGTCAAGTGGACTCGAGACAGAGAGATAAACTTTTCGGCGACCTTTCGAAATTCCTTTTAGAGCCCCATTGAGTTGTTGCAGTGGGACGGTAATTGGAAGGACCGAATTCCTCTTATACAGTCGAAGAACTTTCGGAAGATGCGTTCCCAAGTCTTGAAATAACCCTTTTACAACCGACAACTTGTTTCGATTGTTGGCGGTGTCCTGAGACAGCTGGGGTGGAGTGGCTTTGTCCAGAGCAGAGAATATTCTCAAAAGAATATTCTCTGAGAACGAGATTGAAATTTGGAACGTTCGAGAAGTTTCTATTTGAAGCCTAATTGTTCAGAAAATTGTAATCGGATTCATTTTATTGACTGTAGAAATGAACATGAAGCTCAATATATATAAATATTATATATTTATAGAGGTTTCTCAGTCTTTCTGTCTTGGCAATACTGCCCCAATGCCTTGTTTCCCCCCATTAGTCTTCCATTTTCTGGATTATTTTCACACAGACAAATGCTTAAATAGAGCGTTAAGGGGAAAATTATTGAAAGATACGGCTTTTGTGGAAAAAACCTAAAGAAAACTTGCTACTAAAAGTTAAGCTTAGGATCTTTTTTTTTTAAATAAAAACAAGAGACGAAAAAAATTGAAAAGCAAATTTTTGATTATTCTCTCCCGATGGAGAAAATATTCTCTCTCTTGAGAATATTCTCAGAATTTTACATCTCCAGCTGTTGCAACACTGGACTAGACTGGTATTGGCGACGGTCGGGGATCAATCCCCCAAGGGGAAAGATCCGAGGAACACGTCATTGTGAACTACATCTTAATCCCCACGCCAACGTGGACATTGGAAGCCACGACAGATTGAACATGCACCAGCCGCCTTCGTACGCGCCTGTCTCAAATCGGATGCGTTTGGAATTCAATTTTTAAAATGTTGTCGAAACAAGGGTTCATTCTCAAACTAGGTATTACATTATATGTGTAATAGAAACCAAGTTTCTCAAGAAGGGTTTTACTAAAGGGTGTTAAACAATTTGACAGGTAACATTTCGGTGAAAGCACATTTGTGAGAGAGTTAAAAGTCTCTTTTGCGTTTTGAAAATCGGGAATGATTTGGGGGGAATATCTTCTGCGAATATCTACAACAGAATTAACTCCCGAGAGTTTCTTGAAGAAAGTATTTAAGATGTCCCATTCATGTTTAACACATTATTCCCCTGTAAATGGACCCATAATTGTTCATTTCTTTTTCAAATACATAGGGCTCGCTTTCTTCACGCGATCCACACGACACTTAACACCGCATGAAATTATACACCTCTGATAGAGATCCATCCTACAATACGTTTGCTCTGAAATGGGGAAAAAAATTATCCATGTACACAAGAGGCAGTTTTCACCAACATTATTTTCTCATTTGACTTTGTCTGACTAAGGCCATCTCGATTGATTCCGAAAGAAATTTAACAACGGGAGCAGAAAGTCCCAGTTTTTCGACTTTCAAATACGAATCTCGTATAAACACAACGTTGCAATAACTAGATCGAGATGGCCTTCACACTCCTCAATGGAATCCACTGAGGAGAAAAAATTCGGATCAATCAGGCCTCGAAAAGGACGACGTCCTCCATCTCGATCGTCCGAACGCAATTTGTAGATGCCAACTCACTGTGCTAACAACTCATTGCGCTGCTGGGACTCGACTGGAATCCAAAAATGCTTTCTTGGAATTCCGACTCTTAAAAACAAGGATATCGGCTTTCACTTTAGTAGGTAGGTATTTTAATTAACGTCGCAACACAATAGGCTATTGGCGACGGTAACATGAAGAAAAAAGACTCGAGGACAACACCACGTCGTTTTGAATCACGGTCAGATGACGAGGCTACAACCGAGTTGGCACCCCACTCTCCGAACTTCCATGCCAACGAGAGGATATTGGAGACGGATTTAGCTCCTTTGTACACGACGGTCTTTGACTGGATTGGAACCCTCCGGTTGCCAGTTCGTTACTCTTCCAACCGGGCTTTCAGAATGGTCATCCTCCTCGCTCGACAAGAATCAACGCCCAAGTAAATGGTTGCAAAACCACTGGGTCGACAAACGCGTCAATCAAAAGAGCCAAAGATCAGCAGTGCAACGATTCAGATTTCTTTTGAGAGCCAAATTTCTTTTCAAGAACCATGTGTTCAGGAGTCGGTTTCAACTAACTACTAACATTAAATAAAACCAGATATCAAAAGAATAATCTTATTCATAGACCTTTCAATGGCAATCATCCTAAAAGTTCTTCTTCAGGAGCCGAAGACGAAATAAATCGAGCTAAAAGTAAACTTGGCGCTTGTGTCATTTATGTCACAAGATTCGTCTCAACAGCTATTGATAAAGCTGAAACCAATTTAAGATCTTCGATTAGCTGATTGCTTAGACATTTTGACTGCTCTGTCGTTTACAGTTTTAGCAAACAGTGGTAACTTTAATTTTTTTTAAGAATTTCTGCCGCGTTCTTAAAATCCCGTAATAGCTCTTCGGATGCATTTATAAAACAATTTTTAATGTATTCATCGTCTGTGTATGGTTTGCCTTTCTCAGCAATCTCTTGACTCATGCTAAAGCTTGCACTAGAAACATTGTTGGAAGATTGCACCCAATAATTAAACACAGAACTTGGCTTTTTCCCGACTCTTCTGAAGTTCCTCAACTGCTTTCTTTCTCGCGTCACCCCGGCGGGATTGTCAGCATTGAGTCGAAATCGATTGGTGGCAGAGCCGCAGTCCAGTGGCCACGGTTTGCCGACCCCTAATCCAGGGCGTCGTTTCAAGGTATATTTTACAGCGGTTGTATGTAAGCATGCAGTGGAATTCATCACTAGAGCTTGGACTCTCGGTCTTTCTCTCGAATGCCTTCTTCTCTGTTTGGTGTCATTATTTCACAATGAGCAGTACAGATTCTGGACATCTTCAGGGTGGCCATTTTAAAACAGAATCGCTTTCATGTATAAAAAATTACAATAAATATACCTCTTGGAAATTGTTTAACTAGCCTTGTATCCATTGTAATTGTTTGTCAGAGGGTGGTGGTGGTTGTCTGACCCTAAGAGGACGAATGAAAACTCTTTGGGTTAGCACAGTGGACCTTTGATTGAGTAAATGAAATTGGATTCTTTGGAATATGTGAATTTCTCGGTCACTATTTTCCCAAGGATTACGTATAAATAATTTGAAAAAAAGTATTCTATTTTAAAATGTTTTTTTTTTTTTTAACTTTTGGACCACCCTGTACTTGCAGACAGTTTGGTAAGTAGGTGTTCCAGGTAACGTTGCACTGGAACAACACAACAGGCTATTGGCGACGGCCCGTGGTCGAACCCGAATGGAAAAGAGCCGATGACGACACTGCGTCATTTTGAACCACGGTCAGTTGACGACCTGAGCTGGCACCACACTCTCCAAACTTGCCCACCGCGCCAACGTGACAGACAGCTTCGACTCCAGCTTGTTCGGAGACGGGCGTCCTACAAGCCAAAATAATCAGAATACGTCAAAAATGGGGAGCAAACCATTCCGTAATCAAACCCAAATTGAAAGGTGCCCAATCCGACGGCTCAATAGGGTGGAAGCCATTTCCCTCCAAAGTGTTTCCTCGACACTCCATCAACACGAAGCCAACAAGTGGGCAAAAACGCGCAGCAAACATCCCCACCAGCTATCAACACAGACGACTTTTTGCAGCGGTGACACAGAACAAGTTGGATAACTGGTTCCGTCTGATTTCTTGCCTTGAACTGGGTTACTGGAGTCTCGGGGAAAGAAATCGATTAAAAAAAAGGGGGAAAAGCGAAAGAAGCGGGCAAACGCGGAATTCGAGTTCTCTTTTAAGTCTTCCGATTTCCCCTGCAACTCAAGAGACACTCTACAGTTACGGATTCAGTCACCGTGACCAAGATTAGTCACGTGAGAGTGAACGGTTCTTGGATTCCCGCTGCTCGACCCCGTCAGCACGCGGTTTAAGTCACGAGATCGTTTGCTTCAAGAAATCAGATAGCGTGTAGTAGAGGAAGACTATCCGATCACACCCCTGTGTCGACTGCATTATTCATCAAGAAGCGATACGATGCTTTTATCGATACTCGGATACGGGCTGAGTAGAGCTCTTACGAGGAAAACGAAAAAATACCGGACCTCCTCATCTTTCAAAAAATACGTTGGAAATGCACAGTAGTAAATGTGATCAGCTTAACACGTGGAGTCCTCGTAGAGATCGGAAGAGTCGACCCCCCTGACACGGAAGCGAAATACTAATCAAGTAGATGGTGGGTTTTTTTTTTTTTTTTTTTTTTTTTTTTGACAAAAATTGAATCCATATGGTATGCGGCGCTCGATGCCCTCTTTCCATCTCTGCGGTAGCTGAATCCCGCGCAAGTTCCGTAGTTTCTGGCGGGTGATGAAACGAACCCCTTTGCGACACCTGGAATCGGCACCCCCTACACGACACATAGACTGCGAGACGCCTTTTGGGACATAAAGAAGCAGACAGGTCAAAAATGCTCCCATTTTTAAAAAAAAATTCCTTTTATCTCTTAAAGCATCTTGACACGTGTGAAGTAGCGCCCGAAACGGAATGTGAACTTTTGCAAAAATCCAATCCTATAGCAACGATTGCAAAAGAGGCGTGTCGGGTGAGGGAGGTGCCCGAATCTGCCGATAAATACATCTCCAGTCTATTTCCCTGCATCGCTAGAGCCAGCCATTTCTTATCAAAGCATGGAGGGGACAAAACTAACAATTAATTATACCGCTTTAAATATACCAAATGTCTTGCCTTGCAAAACCTGGTCACGGTTGCTATCCGCGGTTCGTTCCGTGGCACAATAAAGTAGACAGAACGTTCTATATAAAAACCGTGACGTCGAAGTGAACACAAACAAACAGCGAGAAGCGTTTTGCAACTGTATCCCCGGAATTGCTCGTTACCTTCAACTTGTAGGTTTGAAGAGTTTCCAAGAGAAATATCGAACACTCGATGGGACCTCCCCCTTCTATAAATAACTTATTTATCTTCGAAACTCCATCCTGCCCTCCGCACGGAGGAAACACCCAGAGAACATTTGCAGGCTGCGTTCGGAGAACATGGACGAAAACGGCAGAGAAGGCGTGTCACGGAGTCCAACGCAGTGCTCTGTCTCGTGTCCTACAGTGCAGTGGGAAGATCTTCGCAAGAGGAGCGAACTAGCAACAGGTTTCAACACCATCGGGTACCAAGTGCGCTGGTGCACGTTCAGTCCGTTGTGGCCTCCAATGTCTTCACGTTGGCGTGGTGTGGAAGTGTGTAGAGAGGGGTGCCTGGTCAGGTGTGACCTCGTGGTCGCGTTTCAAAATGACGCGATGTTGTCCTCGGATGCATCTGTTCTCCAGTGCGACGTCACCAACCTCCATGCCTGCTTTTGGTTTGCGTTTTTTCAAATGCTTCTTTCCGTTAGGTTTCACTTTTCAACGCGCTCAGATTTTCGGTTGAGAACACAGAAAATGGAACTATACGAAATTCCTTCGTCCATTTTATGGCTTCATTCGAATAGGCTCAATTCAAGCTACGCATCTGCAGAATGCTGCGCTGCAAAACGCATCGATCCAATGAAGCAGTCAATGCGAAAGAGAGAAGACAGAAATCAGCGAAGGAGAATACTGTTGGAGACGAGACGTCAAAACATTCCGAACTGTCTTTCAGCAAGTGAATGGGAAGCAATTGAGACAGGTACGTATTTTAATGAATGCCGCACTGGGGGGGGAGCGACACAACGGGCTATTGGTAACGATCCGGGATCAAACCCCTAAGGGAACGAGCCGAGGACAACACCACGTCATTTTGAACCACGGTCAGATGAAGAAACAACACCTGAGCTGGAATCCCACTCTCCAAACTACCACACCACGCCAACATGAAGATATTGGAGGTCTCGACAGATTGAACGTGCAGTCCTTTGTACACAACACTTTCAAATCGGGCATCCCTATTCCATTTTGAGGAATGAACTACGAAGAGAGCGATGGCTTCATTCAGTGCAATAATCAAATCAAGGGGAACACGTGTCGAGAGATGTCTCTCAGCAAAATACATCTCTGACCACCCTACAATATAGACTTAACTTAAAACACATTGGGGCAGGATTTGAATTGACTTCCCACTGGAGCAACTCGACGGGCTATAGGTGACCTGAAGGGAAAGATATGAGGAAAGCGCCACGTCATTTTGAACACCATAAAAACACATTGGGACATGCTTCAAAAATTTAACAGATACACTGATTTTGGAACTGATCAAGAACAAAAGGGACAGAACGTGCAAATTACTTGTATCAACATTGATTTTATTGACTCCTACCCCATATTGCGCTCGAAATAATGGACTTGACGGAAATTTTTTTTTCCTTATTCCCTTGTCTTTGTATGGATTTCTTAATTCAATAATAAAAAAAAATATATCATTGACGACACAGAATATAATTTTTAAAATTGTTCGCCTACCTCAAACGTTTCATGGTTCAAATTTCAGTTGACACAAAATGATAAATGACAGATACGTACCTGAAAGAAAAGAAAAAGTACATGAGATCGAATTTTAAAAAAAACACAGTATTTCTTACTGTATGCATTCACAACAGAAATCCAAATTATATATTAAATCTTGACACAAAAAGAGATACTATTTTCAAAGTCTGATTTCAAAAGACCCTTCCGACGGAAAGGACTTTACACTTGGATACCTCAATCACAATGCTTTACTGTTCCAACTGAGTTCTTATGATTAAGTTCCTCATTTTTTCTTCTCCATGTAATTATACGCAAATCGGAATCAAAAGTGTTAAATTTGCTTTAATCAGCAAATAAAACATGATTCCAATACGCGTTTCGGGCTTATTTATCATTGATTTTGTGATAAAAGGCCTAAGCTTTCTATTTTTCGCACTGACAAAAAATTTTCTTTGGACAGAACGCCTATTTAATTCAGCTCATCTGAGCACTCGCGTCGAACAGTTTTAGATGAGATTGAAATAGAAAATTTGTCAATAAATTCTGTTGAAATTTTTACAGCACTCAAACGTGGATTTTTCAAATTTTCTAACTATAAATCTCTGATTACGTTGAGTTAACTTTATCGGACGACCTTTTCTTACTTTTTTTAGTCCAATTTTCTTCTTTAAAGCGTTTAATCACATACTGCACTGTAGATTGGGATAAATTTACAAATTTAGTGATATTCCGAACTGATTTGCCACTACTATGATGAAAAATAATCAATTTCCGAATGCTGTTCGTTGTTTTCTTACGACTACGAGCCACTTTTAAATAATAAATAGAATAATACGCGAAGTAAGCAAGCAAAGATTAAATCCAAACGATCATTTAACTGTCACCACAATGTAAAAACTAAAAAAAGCGACAGGCGATAATTTTATCTATGAATTGATCTGAAAATGTTTCGGTGTACGATCACTTGTGACGTGTTCTTTTCTATGCCTCCTTGCATTTTCATTTTTATAAAAAGAAAGAGTCACTATTTTTTTAATTGCTAGATTTTATTCAAACTCACATGGAGATGATATTAAAAAATATTGGACTTTATATTAGAATTTAATTCCAGGCTACAGCTTTTCTACAAATTTGTTAAGTGTACGAACACTTTTGGGAGTCACTATATATAAAATCCAAATACCACTCACTCACTGATCACAGTATCAATAACAACAAGGCCTAGGAAGCTGAAATTTTTCAGGGGGATTCTTCTTCTACTGTAGAGGTGCACCAAAAAAGGATTTTGAAAAATTCGACTCCTAAGAGGCCTAAAATTGACCTAATGTTTAAGCCAAACACAATTCGAAATCGCCATAGAAATAACATTAAGTATAAAACGATTGCTGTATGCAGCTTAGATTGTTTTACCAGTGTTGGTCGAAAAAGAAATTTTTTAACAAATTAAAAATTATAGTATTTATGTTTGAATTGACATTTTATTTCTTCCCATTATGAAGATAATAAACGTTGAATTAAAACGAGTAGTCTTACGTTGTAGTTCAAATATATATTTCAAAATTTCAATATAGATTTTCATTGAAGAACGATTAAAAATCAATTAAATTTGTGTTTGTTTTTTTGTGTTTCATGGTGTTGTTGAAAGCTTTATACTCTATAAACAAGTAAATACATCTATCATTCTAAATAGGTACGTGAAATCCATTTAAAAACCGAATCTCAGAATTTAAAAAAGTAACATAAGGGTTCGATTTAAAACTGAATGTTTGTTGGAGAAAAGGGAATTTTTAACATGACTTAGTTGATCTTAAAATGATATCATAATTATTAATTTTGAAAATTTGAAATTTTTTTGTCTGACACGACAAAAAGTCGAGGTTGCTTACTTTACATATTGAAGCTGTTTTCACGCAACATGTGAATCCTTCGTTCAAAGCAGTGATTTTCTTTTTGTAAATGCGCTGTAAATCAACCTTCTGTTTTTTTTAAAACTGTTTTCGATTGAGTTTAATTTGTCTGCTCTGATGACATTTACTTCCAACACAAGATCCGTTATTCCACATGCCGCTGAATGGAATTTTCAAGAAAAATTGCGTTTGTGCTTCAAATTAAAGTAGTCAGGAACGCCATATAAATTAAATTTTTAGCCCCATTGGGCAAATAAATAGGGAGTTAATATGTAGCCTATCATACCCACATTGTTCCAAAATATAAGTGTACCAAATGTGGTGTGGATTGGTCAAACGGTGTAGTTTTGAATAGAGAAAAGACAAACGCCAACTTTGCTTTATATATCTAATAGAAGCTCCGTTATTCCAAGTGCCGCTAAATGGAATTTTCGAGAAAAAATGCGTTTGGTTCAAACTAAATTAGTCAAGAATGCCGTAACAATTTAATTTATCATCCACTCATATCAATTACGAAATTCAGAAATATCGCATACCAGGTGCAAGTATGCCACAAGTAAAACATATTCAAAGAAAACTAAGCATGTGTTTGAAGACTGGAAAAGAGATGGGGAGAGTGCATTGCACATATAATGGGTAGTATTTTAAGAAAAACCATAAAAATTTGGAGGAATGGTACAATTTTTTTTTTTTTTATGATCATTCTTTATTGAACAGCCGTCGTAATTTCGCCGTCGCAGGAGATATAAAACCTCTGAGAAAGGAGTGTTGGTTTGCGAAGCACATCAAATGGAAAAAGGGGTCGAGGACACCTAGTTTCTTAAAAAAAATACATTCTTAATTCTTCCGTGACTCTTCACAAATATTCAGGATGAAAAAGTACAAAAATTGTAATTTAGAAGAAAGATACAAATAATTGTATTTTGGATTTACTCAGTTTCGATTTTAAGCATATTATATTTTTTTTTTAAACTAATAATGCACTTGCACTCCTTTGAAATAAACAAAATTCAGACTAAACTCCTTTTGGCCAAACACGGAAGAATTATTCCTTGGAACATGAATGAAAAGTTACTTCCTGTTGGTGTTGCCACACAGCAAACAAACATCGTAAAAAACATAAATTTAATCCTGACACCATTGAAATTTTAAAAAATTAATAAAAAATCGTTTGTGCAAATAAACACAAGATATGATTCTGTGAAGCGAATAGCAGAGGGTGCTGCTGTTTTGGTAACCTTTCTCGTAAGTTCTTGGCGTAATGAAACTTGAAATTCAATTTCAGCATGCCACTTTAAAAAGATCGGTCAAAAACAATCGGTTAAAACCATCAGTTAGTTCTCCGGTATAGTACGATTTTGTAGTAAACACTGAAAATCCAACTGATTTTGGAAGAAATTAAAAAAATATATATTGTTTAGTGGAATATAATCAGAATGCGCTTACTTTGGAATAAATATCGTTCGGTAAAATAATTGCGAGATATGTTACTCCGTAACAATCCGAAAAATAAAAAAGAACTCGAAAATTTATATATACTAATGGGGGAGTTAAACGAAACGCATCACTCAAAAGAAGAATAACTTTCTGGAATCATGCCTCCTCTGAATTTTAAGCGCAACTTTTTCTTTCCGGAATCCCGGGAAAGAAGAAATGGTGAAACGGCGGAGCTGATTAGGGGAATGGATTGTTTGTCTTTTCATTTCCGCATTCTTTGTTCCCCATTTTAAGCAACAACGGCGGATTCCCATCTTCACGATTGCATTGCTCATCCTTTTCGATCCCTCGGAGAAGTCACTAAATTCACTTTCTATAGCCCGGCGCCATTTTGTTTTTATATCTGCTATAAAAGCGACAAACGGATTGGTAGAACTAAAAGAGATGTGCAGTTAGTTGTGGAGACAATCACTTGTCTATTACAGCAACGTGGTTTCGACATTTTTTCACTTTGAAAAACAATTCAATATTTGCATACTTGAAATTTCTTTAAAAAAATAGAGGCAAACAATAAAGAGGTTCTTCATTCGCATGCGTCACAGATATAAGATTCAGGTATTCGAACTAGATTGCTGGAAGAAATGTCCCGTCTACACATTCTAAATACATGTTTCCAATTGTAGACAGATGAAAAAGTTACAATTCTAAAGTTAAACAATGGAAGGATTTTAGATGTGAATAAACCGCCGGAGGACGAGTATTCTGTTTGCTCTGTTGTCTTCGGTGTTTTAATGACTGTCGCCTTGGAGCCCCGCAATGTGCTAGTGGCGGGGAAACGAAAGGGACAACACCGCGTCAGTTGGAAGCAGGTGACGGGGAAAGATTACTTATAAAAAAGGATTGATCTGAAACAAAAACTTTTTCCCAGTGTTGATAGTAGTTGCACATCACACTTGCCAACTTTGAAAACTGTGCATCGGTAAAACTTTTACGCCCCCGAACTTCCCTTGCCATAAAACACAGCATAAATGCATGAAATAATGTGCATTAAAAACATCCGTATGTGTGCTAGAATTATTTGCATTTAAAAATGCATGAGTAAAAATTCATATTTTTATCAACTGCAGAAACCTAGCAAAGCAGTAGCGTTTTAATACCAAACTGAACTGTAAAAAAACATTCACTTTATGAGTACTTACACATTGCATACAAAACTGTATGTCACATACCATTTAAACTTGTGTCAGGATTGAAACACATCATGGGTGTTCATGAAGATTATTTGCAAGTAGATGAAAGAAAAAAAAATCAGTCTTATATTTACGAAGTTGTTTTATTTAGTGTGTTATCCAGAAGAGAGGATTGCAGAAAAATTCAATGAAGCTGTAGTAGCTTTTTGGGTCTTTAATAATTCTACACTGAATTTCGGCTCAAAACAAGGTGAAAATCCGTAAAAATTACGGACAATTCGTAAAAGTTGGCAAGTATTGATATAAGGATCAGATCAGATCAGATCATCATGATGATGAAAATATCAGGGAACGATGTAATAATAGTCTGGCCCAACGAAACGGGGTATAGGTTCAGAAGGCACCTCTTCAATTTCACTCATTGCCTTCTCGGATAGAACAGTTGCCCTGGGATTCAATTCACGTCGCACTGGAGCAACATAACGGGCTATTGGCGACAGTAAGGGATCAGCCCCTACCTCAAGGGAAAGATCCGAGGACAACCTTGAACCACGGTCGGATGGCGAGGACCCACCTGAGCTGGCAGCCCACTCTCCAAACTTCCACACCACACCAAGACGTTTGAGGCCACGACAGATTAAACGTGCACCGGCCCTCTTTGTACACGATGGTCTTGGGTTGGATCGGAACTCCCAACCCTCCGGTTGCTGTTCAGCAGCCTGTCCATTTCTGGACAAGCCACGGTCATTTCCACATCAAGCGAACGTCACGCCGCCAACCGGGCTACCGCGGCCTAGTCGTCCTGGGGATCCTCCGAAAGGTTGAGATCCATTCGGCACGGTTTACGGGACCCAGCACTGTTTCGTGTGTACCCCCGCTGTCGTGGGCGGAGGGGTACACGCGGAAGCAGGAGGTCACTCCTCTCGAGAGAACGAGTATGCAAATACAACTTTACCAGAACCTGTCGTTTGGTCGCTAATTCCCGAGGCCCAAAGAAAGCTGTAACCTCTTTCGGGCGGCCGGTTTCTGAAGAGTGGATCGGGAGAAAACAGGTTGCTTCCACTCTCTCTCTACCCAAGGCAATGGGTCAGAGTTCGCCTCGAATCGAGGGCACGGCTACGAAGGAACCGGTGTTCTCGGTCCGACCCCGCAAGTGGGTCACCCGCTGTAGGAATCCCAAATTTAGTATCGGTGCACAAGTATTAGGCGATTCGTAATGGACCTTTCGCTCTTTAAAATTAAAAAATTGCCTTTTATTCGTGCAACGATCTGTTTTGTAATCGTTGACAGAGAATGGACGGACAGACGAAATGAAACATTTTGGAAAACTGTGATGCGCAACCAAATAAAATGTGCTTCAAAACCTTCTGCACACACTTTAAAAGTCCCGACAGTTTTTTCTTTCAAAATGTATATCTGTAAAGAACCTTTTATCATTTTTCAAAAACTATCTACATCCGTTGAAATCCAACGTGGGAGAAAACCGCAGCTCTAGTTGAGTAGGGAAAATTTAGATTGTCTGTCTGTGTGGAGAACCCCTTCCGGCAAGTGGAATCGTCAACGTCATCTTCGCCCTACGCAACACCTATCTTCTTTTACGAAGCAATATTTTTTTTTTCGGAAATAAAAAAACGTACCGTGTTCAAAATGCTCCTTATTTCCTGCCATTTTGAATGCTTCACACAATTTTAAAAACGCCAACCCAACAACGCAATTTTCTTCCGCTGAAATTTTTGCTGTCAAACATATAAATTGTACGCTTATGAAAACTATAGGACTTTTGCACTGCTCCTTCGTCACAACTGTGGGCTGAAAGCGGTTGTATGTTGTGTTCTCGAACCATCTCGACACTGGCGTTTCTCGAAGTCTTCTCAAGTGTGTTTCTCCATAGTCTGTAAAGAAACAGTGTCAAGCTCTCACATAGAAGGAATGGCCGGGTCCCATCCTAGTTAAAAATTGAATCATTACTTGTGAGTGAGAGATGTAATAGAGGAGAGTGGGAGCCAACAGATGCTATCAACCGGATTTTGTCGCATGGCGCTTTCTAGTCAATGCGCAGATTCGGATCGCAATTGCACAATTTTATAAATAGTTTTTAAAACTTTCATAATTTTAGAGTGTCGGGTCATTTTTAGGAGATTTTTGGGTCACTGGTTGAAATTTTTCGAGCAACTTTGTTTCCAAGTCGAGCAAAATGTTTTAGTTTCGTCCAGTGAGTATTTGTCGAAATCTTAAATTAACACCCAAGGTAGGTATGCATTTAATTAACGTCGCACTGTGGCAACACGACGTGCTATTGGCGACGGTCTGGGATCAAACAAGGACAACACCATGAGAACCAGGGTCAAAGGACGAAGTCACATCGGAGCTGGCACTAACACTCTCCATGCCACGACAACGCGAGGACATTGGAGGCCACAATGGATGGAACGTGCACCAGCCGCCGTTGGCTGGATTCGAACTCGCAGCTTGCTAATCCGTTACTTTTACAACCGGGCTACAGTGGTCCCTGTAACTCAAAAGATGGTAATGGTAATTTAAACTAACGCAACTAGAGCAACACAATGGGCTACTGACGACGGTCCGGGTAATTGGTAATTTTAGTTAACGTCTTAATAGAGCAACGGGCTATTGACGACGGTCCGGGATCAATCCTCTGAGGGAAAGATCCGAGGACAACACCACGTCATTTGGAACCATGGTCAGATGACGAAGCAACACCTGAGCTGGCACCTCACTCTCCAAACTTCAACACCTACCCAACGTGAAGACTTTCCGCCACGACAGATTTAAAGTGCACCAGCCACCTCTACACCCTACGCTTACAAACATCCATGCCCGGATTCGAACCAGGAACCTCCCTATCTAGAGGCTAACACCTTAACCACCAGATTGGTTGTTCGGCGTAACTTAAAAGAAAGGACTTCATTCACCAGCTATTTGCTTTAAACAACGCAAAGCGAAACGTTTTTCTATGGTCTGAACCAGAAAGAGTGGGAACTCTAGTCTGGACAGAAAATGAACGCTTCCATTTTACTTCTGATTCTTCGATTTTGTTTACAGAACAGTCGAAAAATTGAAACAATTTTTAGGTAATTTTTTCACATACTTTCAGTCAGTTCATAGGTTAGTTTCATACACTTTTTGTAGGTCAATACAATCCTGCTGAATAGGTGATGGAGTGTTAAAAGGCATCGATCTCGTCGGTTGCCTTCTCCCTCGCCGATAACAACGAATCGGGAAAGAACTTTCCAGAGGTCAAAACAGAGAGGATTTTCTGTAAGCTTCCGCCATTCGGGAATGCTTCATACCAAGAATAAAAACTATAAATTGCGATGGAAATCTCAAAAAAGACTCGCGAATGCAGAGTTTAGGAAACCATTATTTTTTCCCTCAACCATTAGACGGGCGAAATAGACCGAGAAAGCTCGGAAATGTTTCATTCTCTTTGAGCACTACACGAAAGATAAAAGAAAATACCCCCTGGATGTATGCTGGTAGGAGGATTCTCGAAAAAGCAAAAGATTTCGGGTCAGGTAGTCGGTCCTTTATTTTATCACTGCCGAACAACACTAACAATTCGATGCCTTCTTTCGGAGAAGAAATCGATTCGGTACCCAAGAGAGACACGGAGGAAGTTCGAAACATAAGAATTCAAAATGAACCGTCAATTTGCATAACTTTTTTCAAGTGTAAAACAGCATGCAAATTGTTTCAAAGCCACAAAGAGTATAGAAGAAAAAAAATTTTAAGTGTGCTAAGCAATAAAAAGTAAAGAAAAAAGAGGATAGTTTAAATATTTATTATATGGCAAGACATACAAAAGCATAGGTTAGAATCCTTCCAAAGGTTAGGGCTCTGGAACTCGGTCAACTGGCTTTGGGTTCGAATCTCGGTCAAGGTATGGATTAGCAGTGGTTCGGAATCCACTGTAAGCCTAATTAGCCTTCCGTGAAGCGAAAAAATGAGCGTAGGGCAATAAATCAGATCGAAACATGCGGCAAGAGCCCTTTTATGTCTGTATTGCCATGGCGACGGCGCAGACGTAGAAAAGATTGGCGAGTGCGACTTGAAGAGGGTGAAATATTTTCCAAATGTTACATTCCATCTCTTTTTTTTTCTTTTCGTCATGCATGCTTTCAATTAAACGTGCTGGTTGGTAGGTATTGCAGTTAAAAGTCAAACTGGAGCAACACAACGGGCTATTGGCTATGCTCCGGGATCAAGCCAGAAGATCCGGGGACAACACCACGTCATTATGAATCACGGTCACACCTGAGCTGGGGTCCCACTCTCCAAAATTCCACACCATGCCAACGTGGACATTTGAGGCCACAACGTTTTGAAAGTGCACCAGTGTACACGACGGTTTTTGGTTGACTCGCAAGTGCCTAAAATGTGATTACAAGAAATAGTGTCTACTAGCTTTTTTTAATGATATTTTTTATCCAGTGCTTGATTATTATTGTGAAGTGCGCTAGATTATTGCCAGGAAAACATGTACTTGGCAGGTCTTCCGCGGGGGAGTAGAGCTGCAGCAAAATATTACCCAAAATCTTTTTATTACATTTTCCGCTCACGTTCCGATTTTTATAGCTTTGACGACAATTTGTAAAAAGTGATGGTAACTTTTGAGTGAAACGACACAGTTCTTCAGCTAGGACTAATACGTCTGGTGGAGTCAAGACGTCAAATAAAAAATTGAAGCATGAATTTGAAAGTAAGAGGCAACTTTCCTCCTCATTGCAAATTGAAATTCGAAAATGCTTTTATTCGTCTGGCTCTGGGGTAGAAAACAACTGACGCGATAAAACAACACCTTCTAAAATTGCGTCCATCTAATTGGAACATCTATGTATTTCCTGTCATTTAAAATTGTCTTTGAATATACATTGAATGAGTTAATCATTTCAAATGTTAACATTGACGTCCCCCCCCCCCAAAAAAAAAAAAAAAACAGGTTTTTAAAAAATATCTTAAGATAGCCTTTTTTTGAAGAGCTAAATGTAGTAGATAGCGCGCGAGAGATACTTCCTGTAGGTATTCCATTTCGAGTAACCAGAAGCCTTTGTTTGTTTGCAATCTAAAGATCTCTTTTGAGTGTCAAAATACAGTCACCTCATCACGAAAGATTAAAAACGACAGAGAATAAAAAAATATAAATAATTTTCTGGTATAATCCCTGTTTATTCCTCAAGATCTGGGTTGCGAAAAAAAAAACTCTTTAAAACATCGTCTGGAACGTAAACGTTTGTGGTGTGTTTTGGGATTTTGCTTCAGATGACTGCAGCCATTCGGGCAATGTTATAACGACGCATGAATCTTTTTGTTTTCAATCACGTTCAAGTGACGAGATCCTCGACTGATCAGGCACCCCACTGTCCTACTCACGTCAATAACACGCCAATGGGAAGACATTGGAGACACTTTCGAAGGTCTTGGGTTGGGTGGAATTAATTCGTGGCTCTACCCAGGTCCACAAACAATAAAAAGAAACCCGCTAGAAAGACAGTGCCTAACTTCCAGATAGGCAAAAGCCACAGCGGAATATTTCGGAGGAGAAAATTTTTAAATAAGTACTTTAGGTATTAATTAAAATTATATGTTTTAAAAATTAATAAAATAAAAAATACGTTCATTGCAGTGAAGCTTACGTATTCGCACAACGTCAATCCTGCAAAATTCTCGAATTCTAGTAACACATTTTTCAGGCATCACAGACTTCATTCGGTTCGAACGAACAGTTCGATAACAGTTATCAAAATCTTCTCTCGTGGAACAAAAGGAGGGTGACTCGAGCATGGAATGAAGAGGAGCACTTGTCCACTGCGAAGGACGACATAAGAAACGCGGAACCAAACTTGATTCGACGGAACGAATAAAAACGTAATTCCAAATGACCACAGCGCGTTTGTTCTGAAGGGGGTTGGAACTGTATCACCTCCATCTCCTCCCCCGAGCTTGTGGCTCACGTGACGATTCCCGGACAAACAAGACGTCCGCTCTATCAAGCGGTCCATTGGAAACAAAAACACGTGTTAATTAGTGCAACGGAAGACAGACGGGCGGTTATCACCTCTTGGAGTGACATAGGTAAGGAACGAATTTCATTCCGTTCTCGACTTCGATCCATCGCCTCTCGAGGAGAGCTTTTTTAGAGAAATAAAACTTCAATTCAATTGAGTACTTGGTATTTTTAATTTTCGTCACACCGAAGCAACACATCAGGTTATTGGCGACGGTCCGGGATCAACCCCCGAAGGGCAAGATCCGAGGAAAATGCCACATTATTTTGAACCAGGGTCAAATGGTGAGGTCCCACCTCAGCTGGTACTCCACGCCAACGCTAGGACATTAGAGGCCACGACTGCTTGAACGTGCCCCCAACTCCATTTGTACACGACGGTCTTGGGTTGGATTCGAACACGCAACCCTCCAGTTGCTAATCCGTTACTCTGCCAACCGAGCTGCACTCATTAAATGAGTAGTTTTGATTTAAAATTATGTTTCAATGGCAAAAAAATTTGAACCTTTATTGATCCGTTCTGCAATGACGAGTTCGTTTATGAGTGACGCAGTAGCAACCGAAGGGTCGGGTACCAAAAGACCGTCGCGTACAAACAGGACTGGTGCACGTTCAATCTGTCGTGGCACCAAATGTCCACACGTTGGCGTGGTGTGGACGTTTGGAGAGTGAGATGCCAGCACAGGTGTGACCTCGTTGTCAGATCGTAGTTCAAAATGACGTGATGTTCTCCTCAGATCTTTACTTACCGTCGCTAATAGCCCGTTGTATTGCTCCAGTGTGACGTTAATTAAAATAAATTAATTCATACCAAAACACACACATTCCGAACCCTTTACGGCACGTGCAGTCGTCAAATGGCACCCCCTCACCCCTTGTACGCGTCTCCTTTTGTGCCTGCGAAACATTCTCGCCATTTCGGAAGTAAAAAAACATGACATGTCGAAACTGCTCCTTATTTTCTGCCATTTCGACACTAACACAATTTTCTTCCCGAGGATTCTCCAATATCCTTCTTTTTAACTCCATCCAAATTTGAAACGTTCCATCTTTAACTGCCTCCAATGCTAATTAGCGTGTCACGTGATTCTTCCTGAGTTCCTGAATGGCCACTCCATTCCAACGTCGTCCCAACCCATCGTCTCCTTCAGAAACCTCATGAGCTCAGCCTTTGGATTCCACCCGAGAGCGTCTGCTCAGGATCCCCCGCGACTGCGAGAACCCCTGAAGCGCCGAAACAAACCGAACGTCTGCAACAACCCAATAGAACATTGACGCAAGAGAACAATGCTTGGGTGCCATTTTTTGACTCCCCACTTCCAATTCTAACTAGGGACGCGACATCGACAACAAAACATCGATGTTCAAAATTAATACATCGATGTTGATAATACATCGACCCAAAACCATAGATGTACATCTATTTAAAATTCTTCCCCCCAATTTCTCAAAACTGGTTTAGTAACCACAAACGCTTATTTCGCCGGGGGGAAGATTTAATTTGTCATTTGCCGTATTTATTAATTTATAACTAAAGACTTTTTTTAACTTGCAAAACAAATTCAAAAAAATTAATACGAACAATTAACAAATCTTTTATTTTCAAATTGAATACTATTCATTTTTCTTAATTTTTACTTTTTTCATTCGAAAATAAAACATCGACAACGTAAAAATATCGACACTGTTAAAACATCTATGTGAAACAAGCATCGGCTCCAATAAATCGATGGTAAATACATCGATGATTTGAAAACATCGACATCGATGTCGCATCCCTACTTTTCAGACCCTTCACCCTTGGCCACTTGGATCGAAAAGTATGTTTCATTTACTGATTATTAGGGCAACTTTTTTGTTGCAGTAAAAGTGGGAAAAGTTGCTTTATGAAAATAAAGTTGCATTTATTTTTGATACACTAAAATCTAAAATAAATTATTAGTAAAAAATGAAAAAATTTAAAAATTTATTTGTACAGTTTTAAATACAGAAGAACGTTGAATGGTCTATCCTTGGTCAGTAATTTCTTCAACATTGAAAAACTGCTCTCGACGGAGACTGTTGTTGCCTGACACTATTGCATTGGACATTTTATACAGTTGTGAAACAAGTGTACCACTCAAGTAACTTGGAGCAATCGCGGATAAAGCACCTTGAGTGTGATTCCAACCGCAGTCCTATAATATGCTGTATCAGACAGCAAAATCCTTTCGCTCGACATTCAGAGATATTCTACAAGGAAGCAACATAACATATTGATAACGAAACTCACCTCACAAACTCTACAGTCGATTACGTAAGTGTGCTCTGGTTTATCATGAGCGCCAACCCATGTGTTAAACTACTTCTTGCTATTTATTTCACTTTCGTCTGTTAGGACGAATACCTTCTTTCCATGAACTTCTTGTTTGATCCATAATACTTACACGTTCGCAAGATCAGACACACGTGATTGAAGGGTTGATTCAGAGGGCAAAAAATGAAATAGTAATTTCATATGAATTAATTTTAAGCTAAATTGTAAGAAGTTCCAATTATGCAAAAAGTTGCATTTATGGAAAAAGTTGCATTTATGTTGCGGTTACAACTCACTTACAATACACTCCATGAAGGAGGAATTTTGTTTTTAGTACTTTACATAAAACGTTAGAACGTGTGAAAAAAAAGTTGTATTTGTTGCAAAAAGTTGCCCTACTGATTATGAAAATTATGCTACTTGGTTATTTTTCAATTTTTACAATGGTACTTTTTTTTATTCAAAAATAAAACATCGACAGGTATAAACGATGTCGATGTTTTCAAAGCATCGATTTTTTTTTAAAAATCGATTTTTTAAATAAAAAATCTATGGTTTGAAAACATTGACATCACTGTCGCATCCTTAATTCTAACCCTCTAGACCGTTTCAAAAACAAGAGCCTCTGAATGGCCTTTTAACCAAATGCAACTGCGTTTCCAAGAACACTCGTCCAGTGGTGGACGAGCGTTATCGCAACGGTACGCGAGATAAAGGACTCCTTCTTTATCGCTCTGCTTCCAGGCGTTAAGCTGCTTCATCCAGTGCGAGTGAATTGAAAACGCACACCTCATAGCTGTAACAGCAGACAAAATGAAGAATCCATTCAATGCGTGTGATTGACACGATTACTGTTCGTTTTTTGCGTTGGCTTCTGCGTCCTCCGAATCACGTGGGTTTCGGATGTTGTCAGACAATCCATGTGCACATAGCATTCAGAAAAGTTCGTTATTCGTGAATGGTTCGAAACATTGAATAGGTACGTATTTTAATAATTGTCGCACTGGGGGGGGGGGAGCAACACAACGAGCTATCGGTGACGGTCCGGGATAAAATCCGGAGGGAAAGATCGAGGACAGCCCCACGCCATTTTGAACCACGGTCCACGCTCCCGACTTCCACACCACGCCCATTTAGGGACATCGGAGGCCACGGCAGATTGAACGTGTATCAGCCCTGCCTTCGAACTGGTAACTCTCCGGTTGTAAATCCGTTACTCTTCCAACTGGACTATCACGGCTCCACTGTCACAACCGAAATAATCACAGCGCGTGAAGTCTTCCACCCATCTGATGCGATTTGAAAGTGGTCCGGTAGTACCTTATTGAGTAACAGGTTGCACCGAAGCGGTCCCACTGGCATCGACAACACGGAAGTGAAAACGCCAACGAGCTCGAATCCATTTCGGATGCCAGCTCAATTCAGACTGGCGATCGCATCGGGACGCGGTGGCCCCGTTGGAAAAAGCATCAAATGCAACACGAGACCGGCATGCTCGAAGGGGGCTGGTACATGTTCAATCTGTCGTGGCCACGCATGGCCTCACGTTGGCGTGGTGTGGAAATTGGGTATCAGCTCGGGTGTGACCTCGTCATCCGATCGTGAATCAAAATGACCTAGTATTGGTCTCGTTATCTTTTCCCCGATTGATCCGTCGACAATAGCCCGTTGTGGTGCTTCGGTACGACGTTAATACAAACACTTTCTGACCTACTTAAGCAATTAACATCAGTAATTTGGTGCTTTCCTCGGATCTTTCCCTTAAGGGAAAGATCCGAGGAAAGCACGTCGTCATTTGGAACCACGGTCAGATGACGAAGCAACACCCGAGCTGGCACCCCACTCTACACACTTCGACACCAATCCAACGTGAGGACTTGCGGTCACGATCGATTGAAGGTGCATCAGCCGCCTCTACACTATACGCTCACAAACATCTATGCCCTGAAAAGGATTCGAACCAGGAACCTTCCGATCTAGAGGCTAACACCTTAACCACTATACCGATGGGTCGGCGATTAGCATCAGAGAAACAAACATTTCAATAAGGTGGGTAGGAATTTAACTAACGGAGCTGTAAAATGTGCTACTGGCGACGGTCCTGGACTGACCCCCGAAGATCCACCCCCATTTCCAATCACGGTCAGATGACGAGGTCACGCCTGACGGGCTGGCGCACCCCACTCTCCAAACTTCCACACAAAGCCAGTGCGAGGACATCGGAGGCCACGACAGGATTGCACCCCCCCTGCACGCGACGGTTCAGGGTTGGATTCGAAACCCTCCGGTCGCTTCCGTTATTGCAGTGAAGCAAAGCTTCTCGTGGAGTGGCGAATGGGAGAGAGCAGCAGTGGCGGCGGCACGAAGAGAACGACGCCGAGAGAAAAGGTTCCCAGGGAGTATAAAAATACTTGAAGAATTATCGCGTTCTGAACGCGATTTACTGCTCCCAATCTGAACAGGGGCGAGGAAAGGATTTCGATAAGAAAGTTTTACGATGCGCTGATAATAACGTCGTCTGCGTCATCGAAGGAAGGGGGGTTAAAAATAGAAGGTTGGAAAAGAAATGGCGGGGAACGCGTGCGTGGGAGGACCCCGAAAGATTATTAAGAGAGAGGCGATAATGAAAGAGATCTCTCGTCGTTGAGGAGATCGAACATTAAACAGTTTCAGCGCCAAGTATTGAACTGAAATAGAACGGAGGAAGACGGGAACCAGATGCTCCTTTTTCTTTGTTTCCCTTCATCAATTGAAACTAAGGCCCCGTTCACATGAGGCGCGTAAAACTCTCGCAATCAGGGTCTCGCTCTTCGCAAAGACAGATACTTGAATTAGAGGAATAAATAAACATAATTTAATGACGGGACCACGCTAGCATCCCCAGACGCGCGTTGAACGTGGCCGAAGTGTTTCGAATCACGAAGGAAGTTCTTTGGGACAATCACGTAATTGCATGTTTTGTTTGACTTTTCGGTTAAGGTTGTGAATTTCGGTAATTCTTTTAAAATTAGGTCAGTATGAGATTTTGGTACACAACTTTTTTGCACCCAAAATAACTCCCTTCTGACCCATGGAGGCAAAGTCCGACGCCAGACGAGTTGGGTTCTCGAGAAGCAGAACGAGATGGAATAAAGAGTAGCCCGGTTGGAAGAGTGACGAACTAGCAAACGGAGGGTTGCGAATCCAACCCATGATCGTCACGTACATAGAGGGCTGGTGTACGTTCAGTCTCTCGTCCAATGTCTTCAAGTTGGATACCACTCAGGTGCTCGTCATCTGACTGTAGTTCAAAATGACTTTGTCCTCGGATGTTTCGGGTTGGATCCGGACCGTCGCCACTAGCCCTTTGTGTCGCTTCAGTCAAGACGTTAATTCTACTACCTGCTACCGAAACTGTTTCGTAGGTCGTCCTCGTGCATTTCTCAGCCCTCGCAGTGCGGAGAACGAACTCAGACGAAACCGAACGAGCGCTCTCTCCCAGACACCTTGCGGACCGAAACCCCCGAACGACAGAGAAAAGAAGCGAGCGATGACACATTTTTGATCCGGGTCCAGAACATTTCTCGAAATCCTCCGGCGAATTGTTCTCGCCTTGATGAATGGCCCGCGAGATGACAAAGTCTCGATAAGTCTGAAGGGGAGCTTCTTTTGTCCTCCGCCGAACAGCGCGAGGGGAAAACGATTTCTAATTGGTTACGACACCCCGACTTAATTGTCGTGTAACGTATGGCGCGACCTTTTTTGTTTCCGTCGCCGCAGGAGAAAAAAACAGACGCGGGAAACACCTCGACCCATCGCTCCTGGAAGTGTCACTGCGATGAGCTTTTAATCCAGACTGCGTGCTAACAACGGGGAGTTAGGGAGGCGACACCTTCGACATGGAGCCTATTGACGGCAGTTTCTGACACAAATTCCTCAGCTCATTACCACCCTATGACTCCACTGGTGGCGGCTCGCAAAGGAGACCTCTCGCAGATTCTGTCAGCAGTTTCCAGCAAAGGCCTAAACGCCGATGTGTTTCGTTTGGACCCTCAAATCTACGAACATTCTCCGCCCAATTTTTCCCTTTCTTCTCCACTTCTGTACACCGAAAATGAGGGCTCACAAGAAACTCCATTTTAAAGTTAAATTGCGACACTTGATTCCTAATTTATCTCCTTTGTTTGACTGTGGCGGAATAATAGCAGTAGGTGTTCGAATCCAACTAAAAGGCCGTAAATCTGTAGTGGCCTTCGAGATCCTCGCCTTCTTTTTTTTTTTTTTAGACCCTCCCTGGACCCACTCGCCATTAGGTTTAGAGTGGTATGGCAGTTAGGAGAGTTGGGTGTGACCGAGTCATCTGACCGTGGTTCAAAGTGACGTCCTCGGATCTCTCCCTTTGTGGGGTCGATCCCGTCGCCACTAGCCCGTTCAGTTGCTCCAGTGCGCCATTCATTGAAACGCCTACCATCCGTAAAAGAAGAGAGAAATATCTCTCATTGTATAATATATGGCGCAAAAATAGGTCGCCTGTGTTAATTGGATTCTGAAAAAGGTGTCTGTCTGGTATCGCTCCTCAAAGCAATAGCGCTAAAAACGGGTCCTTTTCGCGGATTTCCAAAAAAAAACTAGTTTATAAACCCTACACTTAACCCATCATTCCATTCCAGGACCCTACAATTTCTTTGCCAAACGCTTTTTCCTTTCAAATACCATTTTCTCCCCTCAGTCGAGCAAAAAAAAAGCGTCTCGATCATTTGGCTTGCAAGACACTTGGCTGCCCCACCTGTCGTGCAAAAATATTCCTCTGCCCGTTTTCGTGAATCATCGTAAACGTTGAATGTGAACATCCCTTAAAATTGAGTCACAGCACTGAGACTGCAATAAGCGAAAATGCGATTTTTTCCGCTGCAAAGGTCGGTATTTGAGCACATTTTTAATTTTGTTCGAGCGCCAGCGTTATAAATAGGGCATTCTCTCTCTTTTAATGAATAAGAAGAAAAAGATCCTATGGCTAAAACCATGCAAATGGGTGAAGGCGGTAGCTTGCCATTGGGGAAAAAACAAACAGAAATACTCTTTTTCAGCATAACGTTTAGTATACACGCTTATTTCTAAACAGAGTAATGAGACTGACGAAAATAGCTCCAGGTAACTTTTCCACGAGTGGTTAAGAATGTTATGTGTAGAGCGCAATAACTTGCACTCGAGTGTATAGAGGGAGACATGGGGAACTACCGACTTTTGTTAATAAGCTATATCTTCCTCTAGACCCAATGTGCCATTTTTTAAATGCGTCCTTCCGTTGCAACCTCCGTTTGCGGATATCTTGGACCGTTATTCCAACTGATGGGACGAACCTAACTTCTATCCAGGGACTTAAGCAGCTCTACTTTTGCAAAATCAGGAACGGGTTGATATGAAACAGAAGGTTCCCA